>OY735232.1:39205689-39493189 GCA_963457665.1 Thysanoteuthis rhombus | reverse complement strand
ATTCGATCCAATTGACCATTGAATTCTGCATAGAGCAGGTGTAAAATATTAGCCTCTGGGTCTGAAGCAAAGGTTTCGATCCTTCCTTGTGGTACTTGATGGAATATTGGATAGTCTATAGCCACACTGAAGAGTTGTAATACAATGAAACAGCTGTCTGTGGATGACTTGATTATTAATTATCATTATATACATAGATATACCAAAGTACATCATATATTATCGACTTCATCAATAGCCTCATAAATCCACTGCTGAACAATGTCTTTCCCCCATCTCCTTTTATGACAAGCAAGACTGCGTTGGTCTCTGCCTTGTTTTTACGAGCAAACATTTCTATTTTGTCTCCCCATTTTGTGCCTGGTCTTTTCCTCCCAAGTTGATTTTCCAACAGACACAAATCTGTTAGCCTTTTGCTACATTTGTAGTCAATTTTTCACACCACATGCCCTACCCATCTCCATTTTTTTCCTGTTGCTTAATCAAGGGTTATTCCGAGCAATGCTCTTTCCTTTACCCTCTGTGCTATTCCGAGTTTGTTTTTGAATGGTCTAGGGAGTTTCAAGGTTTTGCCCCTGTATGTCTTAGCTGCATTCATTGTATTCATTATTCTTGAAGCATATTGGCAATTTGCTTTTCAATACATCTCTATTCATACAAAATGTTTTCCATCCAGCCAATCATTATACACTCTCTTACCTCATTTCCATTGTCTTTCTCTATCTTAATTGCCTGACCTAGGTGAATGTATTCCTTAACTTCTTCTAAGGCTTCAACCTTTATTCAGGACTTTATCATTGAACATTACTTTTGTCTTTGTTTTGTTCATTTTTAATCATACTTTTTGTCTTTTCTCCATTAAGATCTCTTAACATGTTTAGTAGATCCTCTGCAGAGGTTGTATTTATCTCCGTAAAATCTATCCCACGATACCTTCAATGGGGTTAACACACAAATATTATCTTTGAAAAAATACAGATGAAATAAAATGGTAAAAGATGTGGTTAATAAACTTCCCACAAAGTGCTGTATTGTTAAAATGTAATTATGATTTAAATATGCCTGGTTAATCAAAAATATTGAACCATCTTGTGATCAACATCATTTGGCAGCATGCCATGTTGGGGTTGGTTAATTAAAATATTGAAATAGGTGATCAATGAATAAGTTACTTTTCTCATCTTATGCTGGGCAGTGATCTCTAAAAAAGTCAGAAATCCCATAAAATAAGCATGAATGCTGGCAGACACAAACTAAATGACCAATTTAGCATAAACTTGCAAATTGCACGCCTCACGCCAAAAACTTATTTAGTGGGAGAAATTTTTAAATACAAAAAAGCTCTTTTCCCAGACATAATAAGGAGTGAATGCATAAATTTTCCACTCTCTGACTCCATCAGTGTGACTTCTACAATTTGATATGTCAGCCAGCTAGTCAGCCTGTCAGACCAATTTGAAAACTGAAAAAACCCTTCTGTGACAGTTTTGTTGGGTGATTTCTTATGAAAGATAAATTTAGCCCCTGCTGAATTAATTCAACAGATCAACACAATTTTAAAAAAATATGTTATTAATTGTAACATTCAAAAAATTGACATAAAAATTACAATGCAGTATTTGCAAGTTACTTTCAACTTAATGAATAAATGAATATATATATATATATACCAAAATAGAATGTATATTTGAATAATTTATCCATACATAACAGAAATAATTCAGTAACTTTTACAGATAACATATCCTGTAATTTTAAAAGTTAAATATATTTATCTGTATGTATATTGAACAAATGTTGCCAACAAAGATATTGAAGGGTTCTATCTTCTTTTGTATGTACAGATGTTTGTGTATGTGTTTTTGTGTTACAGTGCTTCTGGCCGTACTGTTTTGTTAACAGATTTGAAAATCTACATCAGTACTCCACTAAACCCCCTCTGAAAATATTTTTTTTCATTTTTGGATTTTTGGGCCTCATTCTGATGGGTTTATCAATGACATGTGCATTTTCCAGAATCTAGATGTTTCTAGCAGTTTCTTTACTCTATTTTAGATTATTTCCAGTGGAAAACCGTTGTGATGTCATCATAGTTCTAATAATGCTTTTGACCATATGGATTCTCTTATGGAATTTCTTTACATGACTTCAAATTTTAGTGCCTTTGTTCAATTATTGACTGTGATGGCTAATCTGTTCTCTATTTTAAAATATTGTGCACTCTCACCGAAGATGAAGTAACACTTAAAAATAGTAAAGATATATATAATATATCTATATAATCATATTAAGAGCCTGACTGATTTATGAAGAGAGTCTGTTTAAACTTTCATCACTAATATCTGTTCATAATTGGGTTCTTGGAGGTCACTGGCCTGCATTGATAATTCTGACCTAGTTGAGCATGTATATATATGTATCTATATGTATACACATATATATATATATATATATATATATATATATATATATATATATATATATATATATATATGAGCGTCTCACTTTAACCCACAAATTGATACTGAATTGTCAAGGAAGGAAGCACTTGCATAATTTTTTTTTGTTGTTTTTTTGACGTTATTGGAGCCATGTTGGCTCAGTGTGAAGATAAGGGCATATTTTTTGCTAAATTAGTCAGCTATCTGGAGTCCCATTCTTGGCTAATTGAGTAACATATTTCTGGACACCCTGGATATTGAGAGCATATAATGGGTTGCCAGCAGTCTTGTTCTAATTCGGCTATTATTTATTTATTAACAGTTACAGTGGGAAGAGGAAGAACAGTTGAGTGCTCACTGAACATAAATGGCTCTTTTTGACAAAGATTAGTGTGTCAGAACTGAAGAAGTATTCAAATAGGATGTACAGCATTGAGAGCTGATCAGTACATGGGTGGATCCAGGATTATAAGCAGGATTGGGGGGCCAGGCTCCCTGGACATGCCCCTGGATACATGCCTGCCAGTGTACCAAAGAATGCCAAGATACTGTCCTGAACAACCAAATCTTTTTTTCTTTAATACAAAACAAATCTAAAAGTCAGACCATGTATTCCTTAATTCTTCTCTTGTGTGAAGATCTAGCAAAGGCACTGTTGCCAACTTTATTTTTAAGTTTGCATCTTATATTTCGCTTGAAACAATACTAAAATACCTAAAGCACCTCAATTCTCCAGATATATATTTAGGAGATCTATAACGTATTACGTCATCTAAATCACAATTGACTTCTAGATGCAACCAAGATCATCTAGATTTAGATGAAAAACATCTATATTGGTAATGCTGAGCAAGGGAAGTAACTAACGTTTTGGTATGTCAGTCTGTGACAGTGATCGCAACTATAGATAATAGTGCACCTAAAAATGTTACACCGCTTCTTAGGCCAGGGGAATCGTATCAGGTAGTTACAAATGAAATGATTATATTTTTACGCTACTGAGAATAATGCTGAAAGTGAGATTTTTTGGAGTGATTGACTTTTTTTGCAAATAGGAGTATGATTTGTTATTATTGGGGATGTTTGAGTCCTTAACAGCAATGTCCAATCAAGAAAGATTATTTTCAAGGATAGATTCAAAATAGGATTTAGTGCCGCTGATAATATTCAAAGCATATTGAGTGAATACTGATATATAGTGAATTGTATAGTTTTGGTCCAATAGTTTCAAGTATGGAAGTATGGATACCAATAATAAATCTTAAGAGAGGCCAAAGCCTTTCTCTAGTGATGAAGAACTTTTGGTGAAAACAGCCAACAACCCTAAAAGAATGGCTCAAGCTTTACAAATTTTAGAACTTCACCAGCAACCATCATCTCAAGATAACAGGAAAGTCTTGAAAGCTGAAAACATGGGTCTCCTATTGACAGAATATGATGCTTCATGACAGTTCCTGATGCCATGTCTCTAAGCCTTGAGAATTTGGATATGAAATCTTGTAGAATTCTCCATATTCACCTGATATTTCTCTCACAGATTATCATTTTCTTAAGCTTTTGAACTCTATCTGTAATCGAAGATTTAATAATACAGAGCTATAATTAGAGACTTCACTATATTTGTGACCACTGAACCTAAATAAGTTTATGGGGACGATGTATTATTATAAAAGGATCATTGGAAAAAGGTTATGGCTTTAGATGGGTTATATCTTTCATTAAGTATCTACCTTTTTTTCTTGTTTATATCACTTTCTTGATATTAAAAAAAGACATTTCATGTGTAACCACCTATTAAAAGTATGATAAAAAAGAATGAAAACAAAATCACTGTCAAGAACAGACTTGCTGGCAGCTTTTCATGCTAGATTATAATTCATTCAGATTTCTAAACGATTGATTTCACTGAAAGTGGAACAATTTTCTTGGTTGAAGAAAGAGATTATTCTGTCAGAAAACCACAGTCGGTTTGGCTCTTAGCTCTTTATTCAACGGAAGGCATTTTGTTTTTTGTTTTTTTGACGGTGTTTGTTGTAATCATTATCTTAATTAGAAATTAATAGCAGATATTTCTTTTTATCTAAGAGAAAAATATGTCAGGAAAAAAGATTAAAATTTTCAAAGATAATTTCAAGGAATCAATTTTTGAGGATGGAGAAAACATTTTTTTTTTTTATCTTTCTTTATATTCTTGTTTGAAATCATTTTCAGCATCAATTTTGAAATTTTTTCGGTTTTGTTAAAAAGTTTCAATCCTTTTTTTTTTCCATTTTTAACTTCACTTCCATTTCAATTCTAAATTTCTCTTTTTCATGATGATTTTTTCTATTTTTTTTCATTTTATCAAAATGACTCAATGATTAAGAAATTATTGTGCATTACTCGCTGGAAACCAATCCTAGTGGATGGGTTCCCATAAATGGGGCCTTATAACACTAACAGGCTTCCATACTTTCAATTCCTTGCAATTGTAAATAGTACATATAGTCAGCTGAAGATTATCAGCAGTAACAGAGGGAATGAAATAAATGGACACCTCTACTAGAAAATAGGCTACTATTTCTATGTAAAATATACATCAAATGATTGTCTTTTCAGTCTTCCATATTTTACTATTATGAAAGTAATTTTTTAGCTGATGAAAAAATAACTTTTTTTATGTTTACATTCATAGAACTGTTTGGAGATATTGTTTAAAACTTACCACGGTATATATATTCAAAACACAGAGATGTTTCCTTGGATTAAAATATAACTTACAGCAAGAAGAATGGCCTCAGCCACTCAAGGCAAATTTTTATTGCAGTAAGATGATCTATCACGTAGGAGACTTTATTTAACCCTTTCAAGACTAACCTATCAAAGTGCATAATGTTTGAATTAAAACGTCCCAGTAGACTTCTGAAAAAGATCTTGGACGTATATGTCTCAGCAGTCTAAGAAACCTAAGGATATATTTGTCTTAGAAGTCTCTAAAGGGTTAAAGCTTGTGATGTCAAACTAGAATAAAGAATCAATATTTGCAGAAGATTTTGCTGTTCAATCTTCTGATGGTTGACTGAACCAATGTAAGCCACCCTTCTAACATCAAACCTGGCTTGACCTTGGCTTACATTTCCCTTCTCCATTCAAAGTTCATTTTTTAAAAATTCATCACTCTTCTTCTTCTCTTTCTCTTTCATTACCCTCACCTTTAATTACCTTTAATTCCACCCCTAATTACCTTGATGAGTATTGAGAGGGTACTGGGTGGGTAATGGAGTTTCTTCCTGGCGGGATCTGTTGATATCATCTGTCATCAGTGCTACGTATGCTCAGCTGCAAGATTTGATGTTATACACATTGCCAGCACACGATGCAAACATAACTCGTACACTGATGATATTTGAATTACTGGAGTTGCATTTTTTCCCTGAATCAGTTTTCAACTGACAGGAAGAAATTTCAAGAAAAGAAAATCTTATTTGTGCTTAATATGAATTTTAGAAAATTTTACAGAATTAGCATCCTATAGTCTGAGATATTTTGATGATTTTTCTTAGTTTCCAATAATATTATTTATTAATAAAACAAAAATGGTATTTTTTGGTTCCATTTTTGACACCATCAACCATGACTGTCACTAAAACTGTCAACATAGGTTTCTTCAGTTTTCAAGTTAGTCTGGCTGGATGGATGGCTGGCTATGTATCAAAGTACCGGCTACCCCAATGGAGCTAGTGGGCTGAAAATTTAAACATTTATTGTTTATTATGGATCGGAGGGCTAACCCATGAAACAGTAAATGAAGTAGGAAAAGACTCGAGATAATGGGATGAGATAGAAAAGTTTACTGGAAAGGCACAGCGGAGGGTAGCGCAATCATACTAGTTATGGAATGAGATGGGAAGGGTCTTTGCAAAACGTTTTTTTGATTCTTTTCAAAATTGCCCCTAAAATAGGTTTTTATTGGGGGGGATTTAATTTACTATGTAAGTTTATATTTAATTGGTCCCTTTGTTTGTGTTGGCAGTGTTTTTTGCTTGTTTTTTTAAAAAAGATTCAGACTTTTTTATTGGTCATTACTTAGTAAAAGGCAAGTGAAGTAACTTGTTCATCAATCACCTGTTTCACTAATTTTTTAATTGATCGCTCCTAACACAGCGTGCTCCCCAAAAAATTACATCATGTGACAGTTTTTATTAAGTGACTAACCAGACCTTTTTGTGTATAATGTCAATTTAAGAATATTTTTCAAAATTAGTTTAGAATCGTGAAGTCGAAATTATTTCTAGTTTTGAAACTTTTCCAAAATTTTCAATGTCATTCGTAAATAAAATAGAGCTGGAATTTTTTATTTTCATTTTTTTCCTAAATTTTATTCTTTTGTAAGATGTTTTTAATTTTGAATGAATTTTTTTCTCTCTTCATCTGGTATTTACGCCATGGGAATATTGCAGATTTTAAATGTTTAAAAAACAGTTTTTGCTCATGAATTCACTGATATACTTGAATTTCTATGCAAGGATTTTTTACAAGAAGAAGCTATATATATATATATATATATATATATATATATATATATATATATATATATATATATATATATATATATATATATATATATATATATATATATATATATATATATATGTATATATATATATATATATATATATTTGTGTGTTATCAACAAATCGATATATAATCTGATAGAATGATTATAAGAGCGTAATATTATTTGACATTCTATTTGAAATGACCTCCCGTTATTACACAGAAAACGTGTCACTTGGCCTAGACAGTGTAAGTGGAATAATCAATTAAAGAAAAGAGTTACTGCAGGAATTGAACCCACAACCAATAAATAGGCACTTAAACATAACATTGCTTCTACCATTGAGCTGATGATTTGAAAGTCAAAATAATTGCCATATTTTCAAATCTAATCTTATTCATTCACTGACCAAAGACACGAAACTATCTCTTCACACCACTGCTATGAGTAGTATGGGATGGTAACCAGTCTTGGAGAACTACTATGATTCCTAACCTAGGAGTACATTCCCCTTAAGCTGGTTTGACACCCTATTCAATGTTTTTTCGGCAGCTCCTTCAGCCCAGCAGTTACCAGACGTTTCGCTCTCTGTTTTCCTCTGGATTACATCAGCAAGGAATTCTGATGACTATTCATCTTAGAATCTCTATATGCTTTGTCCAGGCATGTGTCCAAGAGGGAACATTCCATTGTCTATCGAGACAGAGCAGAGACCATTATATATATGTATATATATATATATATGTATTTATATACGTGTATATTTATTATCATCATCATCAGTCTTTTATCATCCGTCATTGGCCAGTCCATCGCCATGTTTCATTCCATCCTTAGTTTTATAATCAGTGTAAAAATGCCAAAGAGCTTGGGAAGTTGGCCATTATCAGTGTAATGAGCTTGATGCAAACTGGGTGTCGCATGATCGGGTACTTGTGTCAAACTGAGCTAAACTTTGAAAATACCAAGTATTTTCTGTCTCAGTATTCACAGTGTACATAACTTTTATTTTGTCAAGAGGCTTGAGGAAGCTATAAGAGCTGAGCATATATGCTGCCTGTTTCAATTTCCTTATCTTCTATTTCAGTTCTCTATCTACTATCCTACATTCTATTATTTTACTTATACTTCTAAGATCACCAGTATCGAACAAATATACCCACAATAAAATTCTTTTCAGATTTCTCAATTTTGCAGTGAAACAACTCCCATAAATTTATTCGTCTGTCTTTCATACAAGGCCATAAAAGAAAAGTTTTCTTATATATATATGTATTTGAAAACCTTCTTGTTTATTGCATATACATATATATATATATATATATATATATATATATATTTATAGTGAGACAGATGGACAGATGGGTGGGTGGATGGATGGACATTGGTTATCATAATGTATATCTTTGCTGTTGATAATGATGGTGATGATTATATTGATGATGATGGCAATGAGGATTATGATGATTATGATGATTATGATGATGATGATGATGATGATGATGATAATATAATTTTACATCTTTTATCCTTAGTATTGACATAAAATGATTATTTATGCAACAAACTGAAAAGTGTAAACATTATTGGAAGGAAAAAACTTCACTTTTAATTCAACAAGTCAAAAACGATGACCATTTTCCAAAATATTCATGTGGAATAGTCTGCATTCTTGATTAGTTTCAATAAAGATGTTTTCATTTGAAGAATCGGAGATGAAATGAAAAAAGGCAACTCAAATGAAGAAGAAGAAGAAGAAGAAGAAGAAGAAGAAGAAGAAGAAGAAGAAGAAGAAGAAGAAGAAGAAGAAGAAGATGAAGAAAAATCAAAATAAACTCTGAGACCACCAGTCTAAGTCCGCATCACAACATGATATAAAAAATAAACTCAAACCAATTTTCCTGACAAACATTTCAACCTCACACCACAAACGAATGAATTCTTGTGCTTGATTAGATTCATTAAAAGCTAAATATTCATAACGAGACATTTTTCATTTCTTATGGTCACATGACTTTGGAAGCAATTTTTATCCTTTTCTTCCTATTTCACCATCAATAAAAACATTTCTTTTTCTGAGGCACGCACTCAAGCCTGTTCAATCAATGGAAGGAAAGGGAAAAGAGAAACCACTTTCAGAAATGCTTATATCCTTCAAGTTGAAATGGTTTATATAGGTAATTGGTGTATTTTCCGCTATTAGCTCAAGTAGGATCGATCCAAGGAAAATTTCCTGGTTTTTGTTCGCAGTGAAATGACAACCACAAACAGAAAAGGACAAATGATTAAACGTGTCAGATTTTTTGTTGGTATCATCAACCAATTACGAACAGAATTCATGTCTTGAAGAAATATTTATGAGTAAAATCTGAAAATCCTGAGAATTCATTTTCTTTTTGGCCAATCAGATGCAGAGTTTGTCTTTTAATTCTTTGATAAATCTTGAATTGATTTTTCTTAAATAAATATGTCAAGCCATTTTATATTGAGTCATAAACCTCCAACTATGCAATTGATTCTTGTCTGCTTTCTACATCTAGTTAATGTATAAATGTCATTTTCTGCTTATGTTTCTGCTGTAATTTTTGTCTGAATTTTTGAGATGAAGATTTATCATTATTATAGACTCATTCACTCAGGGTACTCAGCTTCGTTCCCAGTTTTTATAGTCATAAGACTTCAACCAGTGTCTGATGTATAGATGTCTTTTTTTTTCATAAAACAGAATTAAAGCATCTGAAATCTATATTACTGAAAGAAGATTATTCTTTAAAATCATCGGATGAGGTATAGTAACATATCATTTCCGTTTTGACTACTTTTTTCTTTCATCTTAATTTCAGTTGTTTTTTATACAACTTCTAATTTGGTTTTAACAGAAAGTTTACTTTTTATTTCCAAATGTGCGGTCATTTGTTATCAAAGAAACAATAGCACAAATTTGGAGTTGTATTAAGACCAACAGAAATGAAGATGAAAGAAAAAATTTATCAAATTTCATTAAAATGGAAAAAATTCTGTTTGCTTCCGTTCCTGTTTGTCAGATGAAAAAAGAGTCCCTCTCTTTACATACAGTTGGTTCATTTGAAGAAAGCCATAGAATGGATCTGCCAAAAATTAGCACAAACAAAAAAAACATCAAAAAGAGTGATATCAATGAATGCAATTCTATCTTGAATTTACGCTCATGCGTTTTATTCATGTAATTAATCAATCCTGTTAGCGAAGAGAAATTTGATATTTTACTGATGAAACTCAAGAATACAATTTGATTTGGAAGATGAAAAGGAAATGTTGATACAAGAGAAGACATAGAGAGAGAAAATGAATTAAGATCTTCCGGAAGATAAATGAAATAGAATCTGCAGACACATAAAATGGTTGGGCCACTTTTTGACTATTAGTAGAATCATGATACCAATATTGGAATGGTAAGGATGAAAACGGTGGTGGGGGGCAAAGAATGGGGGACAATGGATGGGTGGGACAATTATGATGGGGATGAGAATGGGGGCTAGGAATGGAGGTCAATGGATGGGCAGGGTATTAAGTAATATTTGTGATGATAATGATGAAAAGATCTGGATATTGTCAATTGTTTTGAGAGTTGATTGCACCCCTTGTAATCCATGGCCTAAAAAGGAAAGGGAAAGATATCATATGAATTCAATGTTTTAAGTATTGCTACCATTAGAAAAGTTCAATTAACAATCATCATCAGATCTCTTCAGTTTTTAAGTTGATCCAGATGGCTGTTTGGCTATCTACAGGCTGAACCATTGGAGCTTGGGGGTTGCAAATTAAAAAAATTTACACCCAATTATATCTAGAAAAATGTTTTTTTTTGTATTTTAACCCTCTCATCCCCAAATAGGTTTTTAGTAGGGGTTCAATTTGCAATGTATGTTTATGTAAAATGGTCCGTTAGTTCATGTCTGGAGGCTTTTACTAATCACAGCCCAACAAAAGTCCAGAGAAGTAACTTATACATTGATCACCCTATTTTTCCAATTTTTCCTTATTGATCACTCCTAACATGGCATGCGGCCGATAGACGTTGGTCTTGTGATGGTTTCTATTGAGTGACTTGGCATACATGTTTCTCTCTTTTCTTGCTGAGCAAACGAGCATGTCCTTTAACTGGCTCAGTGTATAGATGCAATGAAAACAAGATTCCAGAGAGTCTTCTGCTGAGCAACGGAGAAATAGAATTGTTCTTTTAACCTTTTGCACTTTGTAGGTTACTTTGTTCACTGAGCAAAAGTTTGCCTTGCCAGAGCATGCAGCTCCGAACAATAGTATGTTTGAAATTTCAAGTTGTATCATGTCAATTTCAGTAATACATGAACTGACATACAAGTTAGAAGCTTCCAAAGTTTCAAAGTTCACAAAATCTTGGAATTCTTGGAAAAAAAAGACAGAATGCTGAGGGTTAAAGATTATAAAGTAGCCTTTTAGCTCGATGTCATTGGATATCAACTTAGAGAGATATCATTTGGAATACCGTGACCTTAGCCAATGGCAGGCTCCTCCCCAAATATCATCCTACTGTGACCCAATTCTATCTAATCATTCAAGAAAGGAGCACCTTAATTGCCTCTTTAAGATGTAGCAGTGAGCCTGCCACACCCATACGTCTGATTTGTGGATAGAATTCTTCTCTTTGAATTTAGTTCTGGTCACTTCCGAACAAGATACGGCTAACATTATTAACACTACAGTAGTAGAGGAGTGGTTTCTTTGGCTTTAAGCCAATTTTGGTTTGTAGAACTTAACAAGAGGACTTTCAAATCTCAGTAAATCATTTGACCATTCAACTTGAGTGACCTTAAGCCAGGTTAGAGGCAATGTTTTTCACTTGGAAATGGCATAAAATTCTGGTATGTCTCTTCAACTCTCAATCTTTATTGGAACTGGTAAATACCGTTGCTTTGCTAACAATATACCAAAAGCTGTATGCAGTATCACTATGTTTACCCGGCAGTGTTGAAAGAAACTCATGAAGACTGGTCTGGCTGGAAACGATTTTTCACCAAGAACTTGCATGAAAAAAAAAAAAAAAGGCATAAATCCACTTTCCAGTCTTGTAAAGCAGTCTATCTAAGAGAAGGCTACTCTGACAAAAAACCTTACTGCTTTGCGGCTACCTTGGTCATTTCAACCTACTGAGTAATGAAGGAAAGTTACCAAGCCTTTAGAGTGTATGCCTGAACAGATCCCCACTGCAGATGGAGAGAGAGTTTTCCCCTGATCCTTGCAAGCACGGAATGAAGCAACAAAAATAAGACACCTATATACATATATATATATATATATATATATGTAAAATTATGTGTCTGTATACATGAATATATACAGATCTCAGCAAATATAATCTCTCACATGCACTCACTGTTACGCATGTGTATATGTACATTGAATATGTATATATGTAAACCTTTGCAAATAATTATTTCTATTATTATTCGGACCATCCTCATCTATGGCCTTAATCAGGCATCATCAAGGCCGTAGAGTACAATGGCTAAAACGTTGTATGAAAAACAACCAAGATGTGGATAGTCCGAATAATAATAGAAATAGTAATAATACCTCATCTCAAAAATTCAGTGATATACTTTGCAAATAAATTCATATCTATATTTATATATATATATCTTTTGTTTCCTCAAGTTAGACATATATCTTCATCTTTCCAATCCTCATAGTCTGTTAATTTGCAAACATATATATATATATATATATATATATGCAAATGAAGAGATTATTAGAAAAGAAAAGATAATGACGTATGGATGTAGGGATGTATTACTTGAAGAAACAGAAGACATATATATATATATATATATATATATATGCAAATCAACGGACTATGAGAATTGGAAAGATAAAGATATATTTATAACTTGAGGAAAAAAAAAGATATATATATATGCAGATTATGAGAATGGAAAGATATATATGTGTATTGCTTGAGGAAACAAAAGATTCAAATGTGCAAAGAGATTTGCATTTTTCACCGAAAAAATCCTTATTATAATTTTTTTTGTCTTTTTCATCAATTTTGGCGTTGATTGATATTAAATTTCTGAGTCTGATTGTTTAAATCTAATTTTGAAAAAATCTCTCGAAAGATTCGAGCTTGGTAGCATATATATGTGGGCGTGATTTCTCTGAGTCATGCATTATGCAATGTAGAAATATGATTTAAAGAACGCAGCTCTTCCTTTTTCTCCAGTTTCGAGTTCTGTGTAAAAAGCTCCGAAGGCTCTTAATCATATTTCAATAAAGAAGTTGAAATCTTTAACCTTCATGCAGAAATGTACGATTAATAGATTTAAAATGTGAAAATGAATTTAGATGATATTTTTGTGGCTTCAATCAAGATAATGTTAGGATGATTCTGACTTTCAGATTGTACATAATTCATTAGATCTCTTCAAATTTGAGAACATTAAAACCATAAACCAGAAAAAAGGAAAGCTAGCAACATTTTGTTTTGGGTAGACGCTTGCCCACAAATGATTTTTGCTCAGTTCTTGAATTAACTTGTCTAAAATATCTCACCTTTTGCTGTAACTAAATGTGAATGTCTTTTTATTTTATATATTTTATATTGATTATAAATTGCGTCATATCTTATTGAAACTCTCATTTGAAATGATCTTCCACAGCAACACAGTGAATGTACCATTTGGCTTAGACAACGTAAATAGAATAAACAATTAAAGAAAATTGATGCTGATGCAGGCATTGATCCTGCAATCGATAGGGTTGCTGCTTCAATGTAACATTGCTCCTACCATTGAGCTAAACAGTCAATAGTAATGCAAAGACCCAAATAACTGTTTCAACTCCAAATTTTCATTTTGTTTATTCATAATCCATATCAGCTGCATTTGTGTCTTTCAATGCGGATAGTTGTAATATCGAAAAATGGATATATGATTTGACCGAATGATTATGAATTGCATTATAAGTATATTATATTGAAACTTTTTTTGAAATGATCTCCGGTTATTACACAATGAATATATCAGTTGACCTAGACAATGTAAATTTGATTCCTGCTGCAGCCCCGTTTTCTTTAATTGTCTATTCTATATACATTTTCAAAGCCAAGTGATACATTCACCGTGTAATAATGGGAGATAATTTCAAATAAGACTTTCTATATAATATAACGCTAATCATAATCATTCTGTTGGATCATACATCCATTTCTTTTTAACATATTTTGTATCTTAAATTCTATCATATATAAATATTTGATTCAGAAAGACCAGAAAGAATTGTTGGAATGTTGCAACTAAAATCAATCACAACAAGATGTTATCAATAAACCCATCAATTCAAGGCCCCAAACAGGCCAAGAAATCTTTTTTCCAAAAAATAAAAAAAACATTTTTAGAAGGTGTTTAGTGGAGTACTGTCGCCAATTTTTTTAAAGTCTGTCGATAAAATTTTATGGCTATGAGTGTTGCAACTCAAACACATTAACAAATATATAGATACATGCACATATAAAAAAGGATTGAGCCTTTCGCCATCAATAACAGAAAACTCTGGACTAATGATGGAAATTCTGCTGCTGCTGCTGCTGATTTTCAAGGTACGATATTTTTGGTTTATCCTTCTGACTTGGTACTCTATAAAAAATATTCAGTTGACAAAGATGTTTCTAGCCGAGTCTACTTGTTTTGAGCCAAGTTTATTCCTGCTCAACATCCAGACTTTTTTCATCACACCCTTTTTATAAAAGATCAATAAAAAAAAAAAGAAATCTATGCATTTGGCTGCCGAAAGCAGACACTTCTGGAGCCAAACACTTTAGGGGAAATTTAGGAACAGTTATGGAGATTTAAAAAAAAAAAAAATAATGTTCTTTAGAAAAAGCATCTTTATTTATTTATGTTGTCTGTTCATGCTCGTCACAAAAATTGACCTACTTGATATACAGGAACCCTCAGCAAACACTGATTTACTCCAACTAGTATCCTCATCTTTGTTGTTATGGATATAACATTCCGGCTGTTGCACCCTCTGGCCTCCTTCTTGTGTTTATCATAATTGGTAAGCTTCGTAGAATTTTAAACCCTTTTTATTCAGTTAGTAGTGGGTAGATAACTATTATAGGGATGTTATTTAGAATGCACTTTTTGAGTCAATGTTGGAAGGTGGGTTTGACATTCTGAAATATGGTGGAAAGAGTGCCATGGGCAAAAAAGCTTGAGAACCATGAGTTTGAGTTAAAATTTTTCTAAAGCAAACTAAACTGTTTGTTATATGGAATGGTTTTGCTGGTTGTTCAATCACATCAATTGATAGAAAATCTAAGAATTGTGGTGGTCTTTGAGATTATTGTAGTCAGTATATGTTGCTATGTCATAACAGGAAGGTAGATTAACCAATGAGATGCGTCAGTAACAAACAAACAGAGAAAAAATTTACTTATAAGCTTATTATATGGTTAGATCAAGATGTTTGATATTGTGTTCTTTAAATAAGATAGAAAGAATAACCATGCCATCATAAAACGAAAGATCACCTCTTTTTAAGAAATATGACAATCAACTTTTGTCCCCTTGGGGGCAATTTGGCCTCGTTGAGAATGATTGTTCCATACATTGACCAGTCAGAGATTAAATTTCTCTAAAGCAAAGAAAACTGTTTGCTAAATGAAAAGATTTTATCAGTTGTTTAATTAGTCTGTTTGGATTGATCTTCCTGTCTATCGAAAATAAGTGAATCAGAAATACATCTAAGAATTTTGATGGTCTTCAAGATTATAACAATCAATATAAATTCCTCAAGAGGCTCACAAGAACAGAGACAACTGCTTGGTACAGTTTTGTCACATCAGTT
The DNA here is from genome assembly GCA_963457665.1 of Thysanoteuthis rhombus. Lineage (NCBI taxonomy): Eukaryota > Metazoa > Mollusca > Cephalopoda > Oegopsida > Thysanoteuthidae > Thysanoteuthis > Thysanoteuthis major. Next base: position 39,477,346 of record OY735232.1, on the reverse strand, counting down.
TAAGGCTTGCAAGGTAATATTAAGGCCAAAAACCAAGTCTAACTGGTCGGTCTATGACAGAAAACTATGGTGAAATGGGCTGCAGACTGTCTATCAAAATCCAAATCCTTGAGACACATCTTGATGAATTCAAAATGAACATGGGAGCATATTCGCAATTCTGTCACGATACTCCTGACTTTGAATGCCACGATTAAGGAGCATATGATGAGAACATGATGAGAGATTATATTTTGGGGTTTGCTACATGAAATTGAATAACAGTACAACCTTAATTTGTAAAAGATTACTCACTTTTAAATCTTTTGTAATCACTTCAATATTAGTGTACATATTTGTCGATATAGATTCATACATTGTTGCTCTTTTGGAAAAATGTGATTAAAAAAATAAGAATAAGAATATGCAAATTCACCAGTGTACAATTTCGAATAAGTAGATTTCCAAAGATCACTTCCCTTGTCAAAAAAGGAAAGTTTAAAGTGAACGATAGACTTTTTCTATATCTGTACCAGTAAGCAATTACAAAATAACACTCGTTACTGAGGAACAAAAATTTTGTTAGGTGTCATGGAGCAAATACTTTTTGAAATTGTCTTTTCCATTTTCCATCTTATATTCTGCCGGCCAAAGTTTCACATATGATCTCTAGGATCCACATTGTGATTTGTGATGTCTGCTATTCTCAAAACATGACCAGCCCATTGCCATTTGAGCTCTCTAATGATTTCTATGATATCCCTGAATCCTGTCTTTTCTATGATATACGATGCTGTCTTGTAATCACTCCATGTGATGTTCTGCATGATTCTTTCCTGTGCACGTTGCACGGAGCACAGTTTGAGGGTCAATCTTTTGGTTAGGCTCCATGTTTCAGCTCTATAGATCACTATCAGAAGGATGCATTGGTTGTAAACCCTTCTTTTTATAACTTATGTTTTTTTTTGGTTCTTGAAGGTTGAGCTTGCTCTACTGAAAGCTTGCCATCCTGGAGTGATTCTTTGCTTGATTTCTTCTTGCTCTGAAGGTGAATCAGCCCAACTAGAGACATGATCATCATGAACATCAGCATCATCATCAATACTTTATCTTTAGAGAACCCCCACCTACCAATTTTTATCTATATTATGTCTAATTGTCTATTTACTTATCTATCCCAGAAGTTAGCTCATTATTTGTCCATTTATGCAGATATTTAACAAACCGCCTATTATCATCCGACAGCTTAATTCTCTCTTTATCTTCCTATTAACAGTTTAATCTTTATTATTTATCCTCGATCTATCCTACCTAAATTGTCCCCAGGAGACGTGTTTTGCACTGAGAGTGCCATTTAATATCTACTAAGTGCATTTCATTTCTTTTAAATAACATTGCTGACTACATTGCATTTTTTCAGTTCTACTCATATCCTTAGCATCACTGGCTGACTGACTAACATACCGAAATGTGTGTTACATGTTTACTCAATATTGCCAAATTGAGATGCTTTTATTGAATCTAAATGTTTTTGGTTGTGTCTAGAAGTCAGAAATTGATATTTAGATCATTTGTAATAAAATAAGCAATAAATTTTTTTTAATCTATAGTAATGAAATCAGTGGCGTTCTTAATAAATTAAACAATATTCCAATAAAAGAAATGTTGAAGATTAATGTCCGATTCGATTTATTATACGTAATATATTTCCTAGATTTTAGACATTAATTTGGAGGATCTAGATATTTCTAGTTATTTGACTCAATTTTAGATGTTATCTTGAAAATAGAAAGTTGGGAATATTGCCCTTACTAGATCTAGACACAATCAAAGAGCTTCCACATCTATGGACTGACTTTCAGGCTTGTTTAGCAACACCTGTAACATTAACTGACTATCTCGTATAAGTAAGAATTCCTTTGTAGAGGGGCTTGAATAGAAGATATTCATTTTCCTCTTTTTGTTTGGGATGTTTGACTCTGAGAGAAAAGAAAGATGGAGCCAGCTACACTTCGGTGCAGGGAAGAAGAAAAATATTTGGCACTGAGAAAATCTTTGAGAATCAAATTAAATAAATGATCAACTAAAAACTGTTTCCTTCCCCCATCATTACTGGCTTCCAGGGAAATGACAAGCAATGAAAAAATTTGTTCATATTTTATGAATGTCTTTTTCGACCTGAGTCTCTACCCACCCATTCTTCGTTTTCTGTCTTTTCAATGTGACTATGATTATTTTTTATGATGTACAAGTCTGTTGATCATCGTATGTCTTCTTGGCAAGAAAGCTATTTCCTCTGGCCAGACATCAAGGTAAAAAAAAAATGTGTGAGTGCATCTTTCTCTTTCTCTCTTTTTCTTTCTCTCTATCTTGCTCTTTGTCTTTCACTATTTCTCTTTCTATATTTGTCTTTTTCTCTCATTTATTCTTTCTTTTTCTCTCCCTCTCTTCTCTCTTCTCCTTTGTCTTTCTCTCTTTCCCTTTTCTCCCTCTATCTCTTTCTATACTTCCTACACTCTTCGTCTTCCTCTCTTTTTCTTTCTCTTCTTTTTTCTCTCTATCTAGACCTCTGTCTTTCACAATTTCTCTTTCTATATTTTTTCTCTCCCTCTTTTCTCTCTTTTTCTTTATCTTTCTTTTTTTCCCTCTTTCTCCCACTGTATTTCTCTTTCACACTCTATCTTTCTTTTTTCTTTTTCTCTCTATCTAGTTCTCTGTCTTTCACTATTTCTCTTTCTATCTTTCTCTTTTTCCTTTTCTCTCTTTCTCCTCCATTATTGATCTTTCTCTCTTTCTCTCTCTCTATTTCTCTTTTTCCTCCTCTTTCTCTCTCTTTTTCTTTTCCTCATTCTAACTTTCTCTCAGATGTCCTCATTTCCTTCTCTCTTCTCTGCTACTATAATCTTGACTCTTGTGTAAATGCATCAATATATCCATACAATAATGATGATATACTTCTTGACCCTGGGTCTTGCAACCACTTGTTGGTCAGTTTGTCCATCTCAGTTCATGTTTACAATATTCTACATCTTAATGTTGATACTATCATAGTACCCGTAAAAAATGATTGGATTATTTACGCTTGGATGAATTTTACAAATGTTTGAGTAGCTACGCATGATAAGTGCCCAATGCACCGCCAGTTGCGAGAATGCTTTCATACTGGATAGTATTATTTTAATCCTTCCCCCATCATTTGTGATCAAAATTGAACCAGTTATTATACATCAGAATCATAGTGCTGAGTGTTCAAACTTCAAAATAAAAAAGAATCCTAGCATTGTAGCTCTAAGAATAACAAAAATATCAACTTTTTTAAATATGGTTCATTGGGCACTTATCATGTGCAGCCACTTACATCTTTTAGTAAAAACGTATTCATTGCAAATGAAAAAATATTTCCCTTATATCAAATTTCTCATATTTATTTTTTCATTTTTTTTTTTTTGATAATTTGATAATAATGTGGTAACAGAAATAAAAATTAACTCTGGGTGAGACTTGAACTCATGTCCCTCAATGCTGAAGGGATTGATGCCCAACTGCTATTACTAACTGACCTCTGTTTAGATCAAACTTTTAAACCTTCCATCCATCCTGATTTCTTGGGGTGCCATGTTTGTTTATGAACAAGTAGTATCAATCATAGAATCCATAAAAAATCTCAAATGGCAGTGGGCTGGCCATGTTGCAAGAATGGCTGACAATCGATGGACATCACGACTCACAACGTGGATTCCCCGAGACCATATGCGCAACGGAGGCCGGCAAAATATTAGATGGAGAGATGAACTAGACAAGTTCAGGAAGTACTGGCTCCGTGACGCCCATGATAGAGAAGTGTGGCAAATCCTGGGGAAGGTCTATGTCCAACGACGGACGCTAAAAGACTGATGATGATGATGATGATGATGAGTATCAGTATCAATAAAGCGATTATTCTATTATTCATTTGTATATAAGATAAAGTATTATAAATCTTATTAATTATTTTTGACAACCATTCACGTAATGCGTGAGCATCTTTCTTTTTCTCTCAGATGCCAACTTACTTTTCCCTTTTTTTGACTAGAATGACCTGAACTCTTCCTTTCTCCCTCACTGTGTAAACAAACAATATCCCTTCCAACAATGACTGTTAAACAGCTTGACACTCCCTGATCTGCATATAACGGGTAATAAAACAACACAAACATTAAAAACAAACAATTCTGAGTCTGTTCTTTGTATTAGATGTTTGTTTGCCATGACAGAAACTGGTTCACTTAGGACAGCAGTGTGCTTTTCGAAGGAATTCTTATAACTGTTGTTTAATTTACCTTCTGAAATTAGTAGGTAGGTGGCATAAACAGAAGTGAAAATTTATTGACAGAACATGACTTGGTAAGGAGTGTCACTGCACCACAAATTTTTACCCAAGGAACCTTCCAAGAGTTTTTTTTTACAATCATGACAACATGAGGAGAACTCTTCTATCCAGCGGAAAAAAGAAAAAGAAGTGCAGCACTTTACTTCTCTTTCTCCTGGATGAACACATCTACAATGGAATGACACTGAAGCGACCTCTCCAAGCCAGGGAATGGCATGTGGAGATCCTGAGATTCTCAGTCGACAGAATCCCCCACTCAGAATTGCTGATGTAGTGCAAATTAAAGCAGAGCAATATATGGCATCAAGCTGGCTGCAGGAGCTGCCATAATGAATTTAGAGTTGGCATCCAAATCCCTTAACTGGCTCCACTTTCTCGTTTGGAATCACAGTTGTACGTCTCCTAGAGTGCTTATCAACTAGGGCTAAAGATCCCAGTCTGCATTATTTACACATAGCTGGGAGGAGGGGAGATTGATTCATGCCTTTCCCAAGGGTATTTGTGTGAGCTGAATGCAAACTGTCTCAGTTGGAGTTGGAATTAAATTTGCCAATTCCATTATCTGTGCAGTTAACTCTTAGACCATTGACACCTTTTGCACCCAAATATGTGCGTATGCAATGAATGTAACCATATATATGTATATTTGCATCTATTCAGCTATTAAAAGAATTAAGTAGTTGCTTACATGTTCTGCATGTATATCCACTCAATAGCTCCAAAAGTTCTCAGTGGATATCAATGGCATTTTGAGTGGGCCATGGGCTAAGAAAGAATTAACTAGATTTTAGGATAGATCCAGGATTTTTTCTCCCCCTTATTGTAACTATATGTCCACACAATATTTCTTAAAGTTGACGATGAAGTTTGATGGAAGCTCAACATGGAGTAAGGAAGAATCCGTCAAATTTTGGAGCGAATCTAAAAAATCTTTTGGAATTTTCTCCCACTGCATCGCAGCTATACATATATATATATATATATATATATATATATATATATATATATATATATATATATATATATAAATATATATATATATATACACACTAATTGATTTCATCGTTTTTTTGTGACAATTGGCAGAGATATGCATTCTTTGAATGTATTTTAGCTTATCTAAACCAGTGATGGAAAGGTTTTTTAGAAACTAAGTTTATGATGTGGCTTGTACAGGGGTACTTGGTTCATGGTAAGACTTGTTTTGGGGGGGAACTTATATGGTAAGGCTTGTATTTTGGTAATTAGGTATATGGTAAGGCTTGTTTTGGAGATACTAGGTATATGGTAACTCTTATTTGGGGGGAATAGTTATATGGTAAGTCTTATTTTGGGGAACCAGTTATATGGTAAGGCTTGTCTTTGAAGAACTAGATATATGATAAGATTTGTTTTGGGGGGAATAGTTATATGGAAAAGCTTGATTTTGGGTAATAGTTATATGGTGAGGTTTGTTTTGGGGTAATAGTTATATGGTAAGGTTTGTTTTGGGGGAATAGCTATATAGTAAGGTTTGTTTTGGGAAATAGCTATATGGTAAAGCTTGTTTTGGGGGAATAGCTATATGGTAAAGCTTGTTTTGGGGGAATAGCTATATGGTAAGGCTTGTTTTGGGGGAATAGCTATATGGTAAGGCTCTTTTGCAGGGAATAGCTATGTGGTAAGGTTTGTTTTGGGGGAATAGCTATATGGTAAGACTTGTTTCAGGCGGACTAGGTGTATGGTAAAGCTTGTTTTTGAAGAACTACATACATAATAAGGCTTGTTTTTGGGAACTAGGTATGTGATGTTGTTTCCATTAATGGATATTGAACATACAGAAACCTGGAAATTGAAAAGTAAATATATGCTTTACCCCTGCGTAACCCAATTTCCATCTCTCCTCTTAACAAGCATCCACTCCGATTATATTCATAAAAAATGAACGCAAAAATCTCCCTGACTCAATTCAAATAGTCACTCTAGCTTCGTATTAAAAAAAGCAACATTTTACTCCGTGTTTTAATAAAAAAAACTTTTAACAAAATTGATTTATTGAAAAGTGTATGAAAGGCAAAACTACTTAGGTAGATTGAATTTCAATATTATTGGTCGACCCATGAATTTTTGAATTCAACTTCTTTGCATTGTAATTGTATTGACATTCATTCTAATACAAATGGCACGATCTCGATAGAGACCAATTAGTTGATATTAAAATCATACATTTTTATGTTGATAGTTGCATCATATTACCAGCCATAAATTCTAAAAGACATTTTACGCATGCTAGTGCTAGTGGCTGAGTAGTTACTAACATGGGAAATGGCATCTCTGATTTAAGTTCAAACTCTGACTTGGATCATAAATTTTCTTTTGATAGTTGAAATATATAACAGCAATAAATTCTAAGAGACATTTTACACATGGAATCTGCTTGGGTTCATACTTCACCATGAGTGTCTCTAGCTCAGTTGGTAATACCAGAGTCTGCATAAAAGATTGCTTCCCAGGTACACATGGGTTTTGATACCCACAAGGTACCAATTTCTTAACTTATTTTCTCAATCTTAGGCTGCTCAATATATTACTGAGTGAAATCAGCACCAAGCAAAAATAAGTTTCTATAAAAATATCTATCGGATATAAATGGTCCATTTACTGATACTTCATACTATCAGTATTGGGGACAACATATAAAAGATAATTGTGCCAAAATGATATAAATGTATTATTGGATTCCTGCTTTGCTATGAGTGTCTTTAGCTCAGTTGGTAAGAGCAGTGTCTGCATATAAGGCAGCTTTTAAGGTAGATGCAGGTTCAATCCCCGCATTCATTTCTTTATTAATTTACATGATCGAAGACAGTTAGATTTGCTATCAAGTAAAATAAGAGAAAGATAAAGAGATTGAGAGAGAAAGAGAGAAATAGGAAGGGAAAGAGGGAGAAAGAAACTGAGACTGAGGGAGAGAAAAAGAAGGGAGAGAGAATATCATAAATATAGATAGAAATGGAAAATATACCGTCAGTATATTTATTCTTCTATATTTAAGAGAAAACCTTTGGAAATATTAGAATTTAAAAGCTTCAAGTTGAAAGTATGTAGAGAAATATTCTAAAATGACCCTTGGGGTAAATGGAGACACATGGAGGAGTAAATTACTTTGAGCATGGATATACGGAAAAAGAGATTATATATAAATAACACATTTGAGATCCATTTATTGTTCAATGTGTTTGTAAAATCAAAATTAAAATTTGAAAAGAAACAAATGTCATTTGACAGTTTCACAATGTTTGCTTTTAGATTGCAAATTCTGACATTGCAGGCAAATAAAATTAATGTATGGAAATATATCAGTGAAGTGAACGAAAAAAAATAGAAAAATTATCAGTGATAATCCCAAAGGAATAAGAAATAATTTTGGAGTCAATAATTAAATAAAGTGAGACAATTGTGAAAATCTTCATCTTTTGCAACAATAAAAGTTTTGTTTTCTCTGTGGGCAAACAGTAATCTTTGTCAAGTAAACAACACTGAAAATGGTATCGAGAACAACAATAAAGACATCAATAATAATTTTAAAAAATACCACAACAAACAAAGAGGTGTGTTGATATGATGTGGTAATGATATTCAGAATAGAATTTTAATTAAAGAATGATTTTGTGAGTTGGAAACTGCATTAAACTCTGAAAGCTTTTCAAGGAGAAATGAAAAAAAATTGTGGAAAGAATATATTCTTCTCTTTTGTTATAAGGAAAATTTAAAGCTGCAATAATTGTTTGGAATCTTTGAGCGCAATCTTCATTAGAGACCATCAAACAAAACTGTCGTCAAAACTGTCGATTTAGGTTTCTTCAGTTTTCAAGTTGGTCTCTTTGGTTGGCAATGTATATATGTATGTGTAGAGAGAGAAAGGCAAAGATGTGGGAACAAGTTCGACTTTGCTTATGAATACAACCACCATTTGGGAGAGATGGGATATCTTACTGACAGTTTTGTATTCTGGACTAAACCAGTAAGCAACCCCTCTTTTTGTTTTTTTAAGGACTTAGACCTGGGCTCTAGGATGCTACACTGTCGGGTCAATACTCTGAAGGGTAGCAAACCTCCAAAGTCAGCCCACATCTGCCTTAATGGAGTGTCTGGGATCTTTGCTTAAAGTTGCAAGTAACCATACTAACCAGAGTATCTGAGTTGCAGCAAGCTAATTTCTCTTCAAAAGGGACAGTAGAACTATTTAGCCAACTCAGTATCTACTAACTATGGATTGCTCATGCCTTGTCGTCCAACCTAAAGTCAGTCTTAGTTGGAACAGGATTGGCAGATTCCTACAGCTAGCTCACATCTGCCAGGACAAGGACACTCCTGGCAAACCTAGACCTTGGAATCTTGCTCCTATTTGTGCCACTTCGGTGAACCATAGGATGCTAACCCTTGGATTAGAGGGTGGTGTTGGCTCTAGGTAGGCAGACTTCACTTTAAAAATCTATTGCTCAGGCAGTAGGGAAGAGCCCTGCAGGCAACGATTTCAAAATGAAACCTTCAAATCTACCCTCTACCCTTATATATCTGTGTCATTTTATTAAAATAAAGGTGAATAGTAGTCAAAAATCAATAAAAATTATTAAAAATACTTCATACGATAAAAAAAAAATAAACAGGTTTGGTTAGTCACTCTACAAAAAAGATGACCAAGGAGTTTTGGCAGCATGTCGGAGTTGATCAATTAAAAAATTGTAAAAAAGTAAGTTACTTCTTTCGACTTTTGTTGGGCAGTGATAACTAAAAAAACTGAATTAGAATAAAAACAAGTGTAAATACTGCTGGGTTCAAACAATGAGATCAATTTATCATAAACATACATTGCAAATCGAACCCTCCACAAAAAGCCTTTTCAGAGGTGGAATTTCAAGAAATTGTTTTTTCCTAGACATAATAAAGAGATATTATTTAAAGTTCAAGCACTCCAGCCACATTGATGCAGTACATACATTCATAGCCAGCCAGAAAGACAGACAGACAGACCAACCCAAAAACTGAAGAAGCATTGACAGTTTTGGTTGACGGTTTCTAACAATAAAATAATTGCACAATCTTTACAGTTCTGTTATTTCGGTGATGAACATTCAATTAAATTTGATATATTGACAGCTTCGGTATAAACGCTAATGAACTGGAACTCATTTGGGAATGATTCGTATCAGGAAGGTGTGATCATTTTTACATTCTGAATCACAATGAAAAGATCAAAGCAAGATGTCAAAATAACAATGAAAATGTTCACTGAATCCTCCACATCCCCGATCCAATATTATCTTGGGACTCAATCTAACGGCACGTAGAATGGAATTGACAAACCAAGTTCAAACTCTCGCTTGGACTGAAAGGCAGTTAATGTTAAGTGTCAGGCTAGAATCCCGGCCCTGCAAAAACCCACAAGTGGCACAGAAACAATGATTAGGTCCCCACAGATCATCAACATGGGAACCAACTGTACTTATTTTACAATGGTTTTATCTATAAAAATGTTTACCGTTTTTTGAGTCAATCACATGAGGTGTAGGTGAATCAACTGTTACTTGCATGTACAATTGAATCAGCAAACCAAGTTCAAGTTTACATCAAGGCTGCTTATGTTCAATTTTCGCTAATGCCCTTGGAAAAGGCATGAATTCTCTCTTCACTCCAGTTATGGGTAAAAAGCAAGGCGGTTGCAGCCGAATAGCTGTTCAAGATAGTCTAAATTAAGCTTACGTAAAAGAGGAGAGTTGGGTGTAATGGCTTGTAATTCCACCCTGGTTAAATTTACTCTCTACAGAAATGAATTGCATCATCCCATTGATTGTGTGCTGGGCAGTAAGGTTTCAGCCCTATGCACCACAAGGACTCTATGCAAATTTTAAAGATCTGTTTGAAAAACATGGCCAACCAAGTGGAGATGATGTAGGAGATGCTCATAGTTCAAACACATTTGATATTTTTGCTAAGAGTTCAGGGAAAATTAAATTGCCGATATCCAGTTTAAGGTGATTGGGAGAAGATGTACTCAGTGACAAACTCTTGCGGTGTAAAATAACATGTCCATCAAAATAAAACAGTCAAAGACGTGAATGCCTTCACATTATAAAATGCCCACAACACATATCGTGATGAAGATCTCATATTGCCTACAAGCCAATATAGCTTCCTAAATATTTGTTTGTAATATGGAGACTTTGAATTGTTTACAAATTCTACTGAGGAGAGAATGCTGTTGAGGTTTTTTTTTCTAAAAAATAAAAGATGAAACCAGACACTTATATTGCCAGAGAATCATCCTTACTGTCGTCAACTTGCACAACCAGAAGATTGAACGTCTTGAAAAAAATTATGTTTTTCCATAAAAAGGCAAAAATATTGTAAATATTTTTGGACTAGTCAAATTCTCTAATTTTTTTTTGCCATATTTATTTTTTTTGAAAATAATATCTTGAAATTTGAAGATATGCCAACCATCTCTTTACATAGAGAATATTTTATTTCCCTGAAATCTATATAATACTAAAAGTCTGACTCTGTTTATTTGTGTGTGACCTCTAAGACACTGAAACAATGCAGTGTTGCCGGAGGTATTGAATTAAAGTCCAACTAAAATGTGCAACTTTGAAAAATGCCAAAAATTTCCGGGTGATTAGCAACTGAAAAATGGTGCCTGAGTTTGCACTCACACCGAATAGCTATCCAATAGGTCTCAAGTTTGACTAGTACAAAATGAAAAAAAAAATTACCCCAAGTATAGTACTTTTGTTTCCAATTTTTAACCTGGTTTTCAAGTTCAATGATTACGTTGTTTTCTAATAGAATCTGCTCATATTTAATATTTGTGAGATCATTCCATTGATTATTCAGAAGTAACCATTTCAGCCATTTTGAAAATAAGGAAAGACACACATTTAATGATTTTCTTTGAAGGAATCTTGATCTGTTACTTTCTTTACAGTGATTCAGCCAGTGTACTCTTTCAGCTTCTCCAGTTGACTGCCATGTCCAATAACCTTCAGGAAATTAATGCATTATGCTAATTAAGAGGATGCATTGTTCTCATCTCTTGTTTCATCAAATTCAGAATCTTTTGATTGAGAAATTGATTCCTGTTTTACCATTTGTTCATATCATGGTCCTCCTTGTTGAACTTGCATTGATATTTCGTGGGATAGTCTTTGCAGCTTGCCACCCAGCCCAGGGATTGATCTAAATACAATAAACTGATAGCAGGAACCAATGTTTTAATAATCAGACAACTAGAATGCATTCAGTGAGCATATACATCTGCCAATATCTTTGTCAGTAAGAACTGTACAATCAGGTTACAGATTCAAGATTACACTATGAGAAAAGCTGGTAATCAAAATGGCCATTGCTGTTATTTCTTCTACACTTCCACTCTGATGCCATCACTTTGATGATATCATCATCATCATCAGTCTTTTAAAACCTGTCATTGGATGCAGACCTTCCCCAGGATCCACCACATTTCTCAAACATGGGCATCACAGCCAGTATTTTCTGAATTTGTCCAGTTCGTCTCTCCATCTTTCATTCTGACGGCCTCGGTTTTGCATGAGATCTCTTGGGATCCATGTTGTGAGATATGATGTCCATTGGTTGCCTTTCATTCTCATAACATAGCCAGCCCACTGCCACTTGAGCCTTCTAATAGATTCTATCATGTTTCGGACCCCCATTTTCTTATTGATATACCATGCTGTCTTGTGATTTCTTCACATGAGGTTGAGCATGATTCTCTCCTGTGCACATTGCATGGTTCCCAGTTTGCAGGTCTGTCTCTTGGTTGGGTTCCATGTTTCAAGGAGGATGCATTGGTTGTATACTGTGTTATTAAATCTCTCAATCTGAAAAATTATCATATCTCACAATTGTTCCTAGTCCCATGGCCCTCCTTTTCACAAAATGTCATTGGAATTCACTGAGAACTTTCGGAGATAATATGAGCTCAAACAGACAGACATATAGACAAATTTGGGTGGGTATATCCGCACATTCTTGTAAATATCCTATGGTTTACTCCTGGAATTTATTTTTTGTTCCTATTTCACTCTAAGTATAACATCAAAAACTTATGAAAGTATACGATGCTGACAAATGGACTGATTTGCCTCTAAAAATAGTTATGTGTTGAGGATGAAGCTTTCCCCCTGAAAATTACAACACTCTTTGATGGATGAGGCTTGAAAGGATCAATATTGGCGTCTCAGTGGTTTCAAAATGGCCGATTATTCAGTCAAAAATAAATGACAAGTGGGATTGATCTATTGCCTTACATAAATGTAATCAAAACGCCGTATTTTGAAAAGATTTATATCTGGGCCAACTCTAAATCAAAATGGAGTCCTTTTGACTAAAATCCAAATGCACCAATCCCAGTAGTGTAATTAGATAATTCTTTATGGTTGACGTTTTGGAAGGGTAGCCCGTTTTTTTCTTTCTTTTTTTTTGATGCCTACAAAACCAAATTGAATTCTTTGCCATCAGAAAAATAAGTTATGAAAATGAATAGCTTGAAAAGATCAAAAAATAAATCCAAGTAATTAAGTTTCTATTTACGTACCTCAGCAAATTAGGTCAAGAAAAATGAACTGCTATTTGTGAAGTCAATGAAGATCAATAGAAATTATTTCATACCACTTGGATTTTGATATTGATTCACATTTTTAAAATTACTTCAAACTAGCTGAAAATCTGTGCTATGTGTATGATTTTCAGTCTACTTTATATGGTTAAACAATAAAGATGAAGGTTCAGTTTAGTCAACCTAATTGATACAAAATAAGGGTCCAGTTTAGCATAATACTTACAACCTTGCCTACCCACAATTTTCAGTCAAAAGCAGTCACTTCCTTATTTTCCCCCTCCATTAACCTTTTGAAGACCAGAAAATGGACAAAACGTTAGGAAAAAGATTTCAATGAATTTAAAACAAAACTTGTAAAAGCACCATTTATTTCTCATGAAGCTATTTTAAAAGTACCCACCACCAAAAAAAAGATATAGGAGTAGAAAAAAGACAAAGAAATCATCATCATCATCATCATCATCATTTTTTTTTTAGTTGTGCAAATATTAAACAACTGTAGCCATAAAAAATGGTGAAGGGTTCTGTCTTTTTTTATTAGTGCATGGGTTCATTTATTTGTTTATGTGTACCAGACCTCTTGGCCATACCGTTTTGTCTGCAGTCTTGAAATTTGACTACTCAACTAGGCCTGTTCAGATATTTTAATTTTTTATTTTTGGAAAAAATGCTTACTTGACATTTTGGGCTTTATTTTGATGGGCTTATTAATAAGATCTAGATTCCCCTGAATCAAGATATTTCTAGACGTTTTTTACTCTATTTAAGATGTTTTCCTGTGGAAAATGCCAGTAGAGCCATAAATAAGATTTATTCTGATCATGCTTATTCTTTGATGGAAGAAGGAATCAAACGAAGAATCACTCTAGGATGGCAAGCCTTTGGCAGAGCAAGCTCAAATTTCAAAAACTAGAAGATCCTATTAATCCTAAAATAAAGGGTATACAACCAATGCGTTCTCCTGATAGTTACTTATGGAGCTGAAACATGGAACCTAACCAAGAGACTGACCCAAAAACTGAGAACCAAGCAAGATGGCCAAATATATCCGCAAGAAAATAGGAGTTAGAAATATTATAGAAACCATAAGAAAACTCAAATGGCAATGGGCTGGTCATGTTGTAAAAATTGCAGACTACTGCTGGATATCACAATTCACAACATGGATCCCCAGAGACCACATGCACAACCGAGGCTGATAGAGTACTAGATGGAGAGACAAACTGAACTAATTCAGAAAGAACTGGCTCCTTGACGCATACGATAAAGGTGTTTGGTGAATCTTGGGGAATGTCAATGTCCAACAATGGAAGTTAAAAGACTTATGATGATGATTTTTCATGACTTCAAATTTTAATGCTATGGTAGTTCAATTATTGACTGTGATGGCAAGTCATATTCATTTTTAAAGCTATTTACTATTTTAGCTTCTATTATTTCTGGATCTTGATCAATTAATTTGTTCTAATTTTTAACAACTCTTTGTGAGAAGAATCCCCTTTTTGAATTTTTTCGGAAAAGTTCTGTATGCACATTCTTTTTTTTCTTTTATTCATGATAAAGAATTTTTTTAGCTATGATGATGCTAATGCCTTTTATCATTTCAAATGTTTAAAATCATGTCCCGTCTTGTTCTCCTTTCATCTAATCTTACTTTAATTTTCAAAGTCTTTCTTCGGGGATATTTTTTAGTTCTGGAACAAGTTTTGCAACTCTTCTCTGGATATTTTCCGATTCTTTTATAATGTTTTTGCAATGTATGGATCATTTTTGCAGAGTATATTCAAACTGGAAAAAAAAAATTGAACAAAACCATGAAATTATCAAGATACTGAACGGTAATGAGAAGTCCACTCATCTGAGATAGCTGAAAGTGGGTTTAACAGAAGGTAGGAATACAAGATTTGATGGAAACTTTTTCTGTAACAGGCAATTTATTCAGTAGAAAGGGTCACAATATTTTGACAAACTGATACTATCTTCGCTTGATCTCTTCTTCTTTTGATGATTCATGGAGATTCGCTATCCTACGTATATGTAGTGATTTACTGTCTCCAGCTCTGCATTCAATTTTGATCGTTGTGTCTTTGTCCCCAACACGTTGGAGCAAACTTGACTTTGAGAACAAGAAAATACTGCTTGTCCCTAGAGAAAGGGTATACAACCAATTTATCTTACCGGTAGTCACATATGGAGCTGAAACATGGAACCTTACCAAAGAGCCATGCAACACGCGCATGAGAGAATCATGCTCAACCTCACATGGAGAGATCATAAGACAGCTCATTATATTAGAGAAAAGACAGGAGTCCAGGGACATCATAGAAAATGTTAGAAAACTCAAATGGCAATGGGCTGGACATGTTGCAAAAAGTGCAAACAACTGCTTGACGTTGCAACTCACGCCATGGATCCCCAGAGATCAGGAGCATGGCTGAGAGAAAGTCAGATGGCGTGACAAGCTAGATAAATTCAGAAAATACTGGCTCCACAATGCCCATTATAGAGAGGTCCGGGGAATGTTGGGGAAGGTCTGTGTTTGACAATGGACACTAACAAGCTGATGATGATGATGATGATGATGATGATGATGATACAGTCTTGTCTGTATTTTGTTTGATGGGATATAATAATCATTGTGTATTTTATTGTAGGACTATTTTCGTCGTCTATAAATTTATTTGTTCCCAACATTCTCTCCGACCGGAGAGTACACGGCTGAAATGTTGCAAACAAATGAACGTATAGATGACGAAAACAGTCCAACCACATCATACATAAAAACCGATACTTTCAATTGCAAAATAAAAAAAAAACTCGGTCTGGGAATTTGAGAAATGATGAGCCACACCAACTCTTAAAAAGATTTAAGTATTTGTGATCTATACATTATTTCTTTCTCACCCTATTTTAAAAAATTCTCTTTTTGCAATATTTGGATCTGTGTTCTCTTCGATTCCCATCCTTAGGTGAGATACGCATGATCTTTACCACTGTTCACTTCAGTCTTGTAAAAAATTGGAAAGTCAAGCACTATGTGACTCAGGAAACATTCATCGAGTAACAAAAAAAAAGAGGAAACAAAGTCACATGGGAGTTAAATTCTGATTTCCTTGCATGGTTTTTTGACAGGAAAAATGTTAACATGCATTGGTTTTTCTGAAATACAGAGAATGTGGGGATGTAAGGTGTGGTTGAGCAACGAGTCCTAAGACTGGTGCGTACTGTATTTGACGTAAAATAAGACTTTCCCACCTATTTCAGCAGGGAATATTTTTTTTAAAATTAGATTCCCCGAATTCCCATCATTTTTTCAACTGCTCCCCATGTTCAGGTCAATGTGAGGCTGGACAATGAAGATTACATTTACCTTTTGAACTATTTTGTGGGGAACAAAGCGAAGGTGTCTTATATGCCATCAAATATGGCAGCTATTAGTAGAATTTTGATTTGAAATTTTCACTGAATAATATTAGATCTGTATGATTGATTTTCCCTTCAATGTGCTCAGGAGAGAATTATGCTCAGCATCACCAGGGAAAATACCAAGACAGCATAGTATTAAAGGAAAAATAGGTAACAGAGATATCATAGAATCTGTTAGAAAACTCAAATAGCAACGGGCTGGTTATGTTGCAAGAAAGTCAGACAGCGGCTGTACATCACAACTCACAACGTACATCCCTAGAGATCTGATGAGAAACCCAAAGAAAATAAAATGTTGATAAACTAGACAAGTTTAGAAATTACTGGCTCCGTGATGCCCATGATAGAGAGATCTGGCAAATTTTGGGGAGGGTCTATATCTAATGATGGATGCTAAAAGGCTGATGATGATGCTTGAATAAAGCGCATTATAAGGAAATTATGCTGAAAGAAAAAAATTTGTGCAAAATGTTTTTTTCATCCTAACACAATTTCGTATACTTTTCTGTCCATAACAATAGACTCTTTCTTTTAAAGATAACAGATTTGTTGATGAAAAACCTCCGGCTCACTATTTGAGGAATGGGCTCTTCCACTTGAACACGCTCAGTCACTCATGAAAATAATATTGTGTAAGCATTTATTTACACTACTGACTGCTTTGATGTAGTGAACTATTAGATCTTAAATAAGTAGGAGAATGTGAAGAATCCACTTGAAATCTACAGAAACATGGGTAAATGTCCTTACCTAATGCATTATATCATCCGGCATATATATACTTATGTACATATACATATATATGTATTTATAAATGCGTTTTTTTAATTTGAGACTCCACTTGAACTGACATCCTATTTTTTGAATTTACAGCGTAAGAAAATGGGATGTCGGTTCAAATAGAGTTTCTCAAAAAAATACCACATTTGTGATTATTCTTTCAGATTATAAACCCATTTTCCTTATAGTATATATATATATATATATATATATATATATATATATATATATATATATATATATATATATAATATATATGAATAGTAGAATGTGGATTCGCTACACAAACTAGCTCATGTTTCTGCCCTCCCTGGGCCTCATCAGGTGATTTATTTCCAGCTCTACTCTAAAACAACTTGACTTCAATAGTAAAAAGTTGTATGTATCAAGCACTCTATGAAATAAATCCATTACATATCAGAAGTTGTTTTATATTATTGATATATTATTATATCATGTTATACTGCTACCTTGATTTGTACGATATATATTATGTATATATATATATATATGCACATTATCCCAAAACAGGGCTATGGTAAATGCTCCTGAAACAGGGCTATGGTTAATCATCTGACAAACTCCATTATAAAGAATAAATTACAACCACCCATACAAATGAAACTGAAATACATCACCAAAAACCTAAAATTATGTAACAAAATAGTTATGAGACAACATGTTGAAATAACACTGATCAGATTAAAAATGGCTTGGCTGACACAAGGTCATGGATACTTTCAGAGTACTTATAAAATTTGACTAAAAAATTAGTTCTTTTTCAGCATTACTAGACTGGCCTTTGCATTGCCCACGTAAGTTTAGCTCAATGGTAAAAGCAATGCTATATTGAAGTAGCTACCATATATGTATATATATATATATATATATATATAGGAATAGAGCCCTTTGGTGGATGGGGAATATATGCTAAAATAAATATATCGCTTATATTCAATCTTACTTACCGTCCAGTTCCGTGACGTAGAGGTAGGATACTGGCCTCTGGGTCTGAAACGAAGGTTTCAATCCTACCTTGTGGTACAGGATGGGATAATGGATAGTCTATAGCCTCACTGAAGAGTTATAATACAATGAAACAGCTGTCTGTGGATGACACAATATATATATATATATATATATATATATATATATATATAGTGGTCAGTTCTATCATTTTGTATTATGTATGTATATGCATATATATTTGATGATGATGATCCCCGCAGTAATATTTAATGTACATTAGAATCCAATATAAACAACAAAAATATAACTTAGTATTCTGTGTATTAAGCAAATAATCTAAACTTAGGGATCGGAAAGTAACTGACTTGCGTGACGAGACATCATAGAATGGTTCAGACTGTTGGTTCTAAGATCATGAAATTTCTAATCTAAAATTCTCTTCCAGCTGAAGTGTAAAGTTCATGACTATATATATATATATATATATATATATATATAAGCAAAATCAGAATTTTGAGTCAGAACAGTTGTTATTTAGACTTCTACATTACCAGTGACTTTTTAGCGCAATGGTAATAGCAATGCTACAGTGAAGCAGCCCCATTTTCTTCAACTGTTTATTCTATTCATGTTGTCTAGGCCAAGTGATACATTAACTGTGTGATGACAAGAGATCATTTCAAATAAGTTTCAATAAAATTTAATACAATTTATCATCATCCTGTCAGACGATAAATCCATACCTTAATACATTATTTGATTATGATTATACATATATACATACATATATATATGTATATATATATATATATATATATGTATATATATGTATATATACATATATATATATATATATATATATATATATATATATATATATATATATATATATATATATATATATGTATATATATATATATATATATGTCTGTGTCTGTATACGTGAGTGTATACATATATACATGAAGATATTTAGTTTCCTCCCTGAAAAAAATGTTCTCAATTTTCCACAAGTAATAACTATTATATGTTTTGAAATAATAAAATAAAGCTACGTATTGAAATCATAAACAGTTACGCAGTAAACTACTGATGTGCCCAGCAAGAAAGATTCACACACAGTACAATTATATCTACTTCTGTAAATGTATAAATTACATTAAAAAATAATGAAAAATAATTGACTGAAAATGACATGAATTTTTGAAAAAAAACATTTTTTTTCTAAATTTATTTAGTGTTTACAGCTGTGAAGCTATCTACACCATATATATATATATATATATATATATATATATATATATATATATATATATATATATATATATATATATGTGAGTATATATGTATACATATAAGTATATGCAATACAAATCAGGAATACAATACAATATAAAATAATATAATGGAATATTTGATGTGTGATGGTTTATTTCATAAAGCACTCCATACATTCAACAATAAACATTGAGGTGATTCAGAATAGAGCTCAAAATATGATGAAATACGAGATCCACCTTAAGAAGCCCAAACAGGGCAGAAACATAAATGTGTTTGTGTAGCAAATCCTTCGTTTTATTATACATATATATATATATATATATATATATATATATATATATATATTCCAGAAATCTATACTCTTCCAATCAGATTGCTACCCTCTCCTTGCGGTTATTTTTCTGTCATCTTCAATTGTTGCCTCGCAATTTCTGTTTTCAATCATTTCAGACTTTTGTGATTGTTGAATGTGAAACAATCCAAGAACTCGTTTCTTTCTTTCAGAAAAAAAACTTCCAATCAGCTCATAACAATAAGGTTCTTGTGATAGAACAATGGCTTTCTATATATACGAGTATATATCAAGCAGGGAAAAGGAAAAAAGAATAGTTGAGAGAGAGATAGAAGTTGAGAAAGAAAGAGTAATCATGTATATGATGATAAAAGCGGTGTTTGTAACACTGATAGTATCAGTAGTAGTCATCAGCCCTTCTTCCTTCCTACTCTCTTATTTAACTTTCATTTATTCATCCCTTCAAGATTATTTACAATCTAGAAAAGTTGACCTTGCTGCATTGAAGCTTAATATAAACTAATTTTATTTCATGCTCTCTCTCCAAAATGTTTCTTTCTAACCCAGAAAAATTTACCTCCACTACGTTGCAGTTATATATGAACTGATCTTCATTGAATCTTTAGTGACTATTGCGTTAGCAGATGTATTCACTCTTTCCAAAATGTTTTCTTCATTTCTTACCCCCCAAAAGTTGGCCTTACCCCACACTGGCAGTCAGTTGTTGTTTGCCGCGGCTACTCATGTTGGTCAGTCTATCTGTCTGTCTCTCTGTTTGTTTGCTCGGCTCTCTGTTTGTCCATACGATGTCTCCAAAATTTCAGAATGAATTCCAATGAGATTTTGTGAAAGTGTTTGCCCTAGACTAAGGCAGAATTGATAACGATTCAGGGCGGATCCAGAAATTATTTATAGTTACCTCCCCCAGATTGTCATAATGTTTTTTTTCTCCCGTCTTTGGGGACGATAATGTTAGCCGAGGAATGCACACTCTCGCTATAATATTTCCTTCATTTCTGACCCAGAAAAGTTGACCTTGCCCCACACTCTGCACTCAGATGTCATCCATGCTTTTTTGCTGTCTGCTCTTGATCGGTACACGTCATTAGATTTCATATTTCCTGTCGTATATTTATCGGTGAATGTCATGAGGGCAAATTTAGCGTATGAATTTGGTAGTGAGATGTGCAAAAATTAGGTTAAAGGTCATTTGGTGGGATTCCACTTTCTACATTTTCCAGCTTGTGGTAAATGTAGATTAGCACAGAGAGATTTTAACACTGTGATTGCTGCCCGTGAGACATTTGTGAAAAAATCCCGACACAGAACATCGATAGATCAAGGATTTTGAGTCAGAGGGCAGACATGGTTCAATTTTCATTTCTTTAGTACATCTCTCTAATTAAATAGTGTATATGATAAATTTTAGTTTTGAACTGAAGATTGTGATTACTTGTAATTATTCATTTTTTTAATGATAGAGTTTTGACTATATTTGTAAAGACGCATAAAGTAGCCATTTTGATAGGGGGCATTTCTTATATTGGCAATTCTAGATAGCTAGAAGAGGCTAGATTTTTACCATTGTTTAAAAAGTTGAAAAAAATTACACACGCACATTATGAATATGACCCCCTACATAATTTTATTGGTCACTTCAAAAATTCAAAGTTGAGGCTAATACAGATGAAATGAAATCTACAATTAGCAGTCAATTAAATCTATCCAAAAGTCATTTAAGAAAGAGAAATATTAGCCATTTTTAGCCAAACAAATGGCCAACATAAAAGTGGCCTGCACGATTTTTGCTAAAATATCCCCAATTTTTTTGTTTAGATATTAGAGAAAAACTTTAAAAAATTGTGCCTTGCCCTAGCTGGGTGTGTCATGTGGATTCAGTTGAGTCTAAATCCCTTCCCTAAATCCATGTCTGCAGAATGAAGGATGAAAAAATATGAAATAAGATTTAGATGTTTTGCGGAGTGACACTCCTGAGCATTAAACCTATGAATATTTTGATGAATGCTGGAAATAATTTCAAGATTTTCTCTGAATACAAAAAGGTTGGGCAGCTTCTAAACGATAATTGAAAAAATTTTCTGAGTCTGAATAAAAGAAAAGCTGAGTTATGCCAGAAGTCCAAAATGGATACCCATGCGTGTAAAATGGGCACAAATAATGTGCAACTATCTCTTTGCACTGACTGCAATAGACCCCTGCTGGAAGATGCAAAAGGGGCATTTTCACTAAGGGCAAGTTGTTTTGGTAGCTGGAAAATTATAGAAGCTTGGTATCGAGGGATCATTATAAACATTGGCAGCTTAGAACAAGTCACAGTTTAGGCACTAGTTCCTTACCTGAGAACCAACATTTGGATATATCCTTTTGCACCCCCTCCACCTGATTTATAATATCAGCTCCTTATTATGTCTAGGAGAAGAAAAAATTATTGTTTTTTTTAAAATTCACCCATATTAGTTTTGTTTCGGGAGGTAGTAATAAATATAAGCCTATCCTAAATTGGTCTGTCAGTTTTTAACCAGCTGCCTTAAAGCTTATTTTTTTTGAAAATTGGTACTTTTTAGTGATCATCAACCATCTTTTTCGCAAATTTTTCAATTCA
Organism: Thysanoteuthis rhombus; assembly: GCA_963457665.1. Taxonomy (NCBI): domain Eukaryota; kingdom Metazoa; phylum Mollusca; class Cephalopoda; order Oegopsida; family Thysanoteuthidae; genus Thysanoteuthis; species Thysanoteuthis major. The sequence continues at coordinate 39,455,007 of OY735232.1, read as the reverse complement.
TCACCCCTAATATGGCAAGTTGCCAAAAGAAGATGGTCACAAGATTGTTTCTATTGACTGAATAACCAGACCAATCTTATCTAATCCATAGCAATGAAAAAAGTAATATTTTTGATAAGTTCAATAGAATAAATGTTGGAGATAAAATTTACATTTGATTTATAATATTTTTCAGGATATATATATATATATATATAAATATATAAATAAAAAATGTCATCCACAGACTGCTGTTTCCATGTATTACAACTCTTCAGTGTGGCTATGGACTATCCATTATCCCCTCCAGTACTACAAGATAGGATCGAAACCTTCACTCCAAACCCAGAGGCTGGTATCTTTCCTCTACACTACGCAGAACTGGATGGTCAGTAAGGTTGAATTTAACTGATATATTTAATCACGCATAATTCCTCATCCTCCAGAGTGCTCTATTCCTAAGTTGGAAGAGCTTTGCATGATATATATATATAAATGGAGAAACTAAGATTTTTTTTATTCAATTCTATAAAGTTGATAACACTGCCCTAGCTAGATCTTCACACAAGAAAAGGTGTAGTGCATCCGTGGTCTGACTCTCAGGTTTGCTTTCTTGAGTCTAATGCTAGACTTTAAGGAAATATCTCTTTTCATTAAAAAAAAAAAGGCATTTGATTTTTTCTCTAATAACCCAATGGGGACAACTTTTTTTTACATGGTTCAGTGGATGGTAACTAATGAGCTGCTGGCAAGGATGTCATCATGAGGTGTTTGGGGGGCATTTTATAACTTGATCTAGGACATTTATGAAGACATTCATTTCTTTTCTGGTTGCAAATATTTTCCACTGTTGATTTCATGTTAGTTATAAATGATTGAGAAAGTCTCCCTCTCAAAGAAGAGTTCTTCTGATCGTATGAAACACATATCCTGTTCTGATCTCGAGTCAGTGACTCAAAAAGTAAATTATTTGGGTGTATCAGAAGTATTTCCGTTTTTTGCAGATCTTAACTCTAAAGCAGTGATTCTGAAGTTGAGGTGCCTGCTTGAGGGAGCAAATTGAATATTTTGGGGGTGGAGTTGATTTGGTATTTGGATGCGAAGGATAAAAAACATTATGTGGCTCAAAATTGTATTGAGTTATGGCTCAAATGATTAATTCCTAATTATACAATACTATATGATTCTAATGATAGAATGCTATCAATTTTCAATAACACAATGGTAATAATTAAAAATTTTTATACAGATTCAATATTAATTGGTGCTCAACTGATTAACTTTGGGAGGTATAAAAGAAATGTTTTCATAGAAGGGGGGGACATGATTTTTTAACCGTTAAGGCAGGGCATGAAGCAAAAAAAGTTTGAGAAGCACTACCCTAAAGATATCAGGAGATACCATACAAAAAGTTTACAGAAGCTTCGAAAAACATTGATTGAAAACCGAAAATACTTTTGATAAGAGCTAATACTTCTTTCTCAGTCTCCAACCTGGTCTTCTCCCTCTGTAATCATTTCAAAATGATCTCTAGGAAAATATCTACACTGAAAAAGCTGAAAAAATCAAAACTTATCTTCTTTTTTCAAACATGTTTTCATGTATACTCTCATTTTATTTTTTTTTACTCTTTTCTGTTATTAAATCGACATCAGTTTGTCAGATGTAATGTTCGGCATTACGTTTGCAAAAAAAATATTTCAATAATTGAAAGATGTTGTAGACTCAAAGGTTTTCTTTTTACTTTTTGCAAAGACTCAGAATAAATAAAGAGTTTGGTAATTCTCTGCAGAACTTGTCATGACCATTTGTGTAGTTGGGGGTGTTTCATTTAAATCAAAACTTTGAAAATGATGGTGGTTATTGGAGCTAGTCAGTAGAATTAATTATTTGAAAAATATTTCCCCATTGTTATTTAATATATATTTATATATATATATATATATATATATATATATATATATATATATATATATATATATATATATATATATATATATATACATACATATATATATATATATATATATATATATATATATATATATATATATATGTATATATACATGCAGTCATACAAACAACCTCCTACACATCCTGAGAGAGAGAGAGAGAGATAGAGATAGAGAGAGAGAGAGAGAGATTTGTTTTTAAGTAAAAGTTGGAATTTCAACAAATACTTGTAGGTAATCAATATTTGATTGATAAATAAGAAAAGTGTTCCGTGAATTTTGTTAATATTTTGCTGTCTGTTCTTCACGTCAGCTTCAAAACAATATGACAAAACCCAACTTGCGTCTCTCTTTTGTTTGGAAATTTTTTTTTCTGAATCCTCAGACGGAATAAAAGAAATGTAAACAGAAAAGTGAAAGGAATTCATTAAACAAGACGAAAAAAAATATCGGAGAAAAAAATACCAGAGAAAATACATTCGACAAAAGTCAAATTCAGGAAAGACAATAACAATATAGACATAGATGTTCATCACATCTGAGCACAAAAACAAAAATGAAATTACCATCATTGCAGTACTATTGTCTATATATTCTTAGTTTACCCATACTGTCAAAAATTGATGGTATATATATATATATATATATATATATATATATATATATATATATATACACACCATATAGATGGTACATGTATATGTATGTATATATATATATATATATATATATATACCATATAAATGGTACATGTATATGTATGTATATATGTACATATACATATATATATGTATATATATAACATATAGGTGGTACATATATATATATATATATATATATATATATATATATATATATATATATATATTACATTTCATACGTCCGTGGATAATAGAGTCTGAAGAATAGTGTTCATCATCATCATCATCATCACCAGTCTTTTAACGTCTGTCGTTGACCATAAACCTTCCCCAGGATCCACCACATTTCTCTATCATGGGCATCGCAGAGCCAGTATTTTCTGAATTTGTCTAGTTCATCTCTCCATCTTATGTTCTGTTGGCCTAGTGTTCAGTTGACCAAAAAGGTTTTTCTTAATCATCTTTTGTTTTCACTTATAGACTTTCTCTCATTCATTAATTTCAGGATTTTTATCACGTCATTAAAATATGAATGAAATTCTTGTCTACTCCGTCAGTTACACGAATGAAATTCTATTTTACTTCATCAGTTACACAACAGAAGACATCTGCATGTTGCTAATCATTATAAACATGGATACTCAATCATTATATACAAGAGCCACATTACAGTACAGCCATGGTAACAGCCATCAGTCCTTCTCTCCCATTTTTTTCTTCCCTCTCCCATTCAGCCGTGTGTTTCACACTTATAGTATCTGTAGCAGCCATATGAATACACATGCACATTCACAAAACTCCACTCAAGTCTGATTTTGTATGGAAGTTTTTAAAAATCAAACTAATTATGAAATTGAAAACATCGGAGATAATTTATTTGAGGTGAGCAATAATTGACTTATGAATTCCAAGAATTCCAACAGTCGAAGACAATGACTATGTACACATAGATGTATATTATATCTGAGTATAAGTAAATAAATGGAATTATTGTAGCACTTTGTATACAGGTCTGGATAGTCACTCCATAGAAACCATCACGTGACCAACATCTTTTGGCAGTGTGCCATGTTGCAAGTGATCAATTAGAAAATTAGAAAAAGGGTGATCAATGAATGAGTTCCTCCTCTTGACTGTTGTTGGTTCACTAAAAACATGGCTGGGCAATCATCACAATCATTTTGTATGTTGTAAATCAAACCCCTAGCCCCGCTAAAATCTCACTGGGAGGGGCGGGATTGAAAAAATAAACAAACATTATTTTGGGATATAATAAGAAATAAATGTTTGAATTTTCAGCTATCTAGTTGCGTTGGAGTGGCCTATAATCATAAAACATACACATACACTTAGCCAAACCCATTTGAAAACTGAAGAAACCTATGTTGACAGTTTACGTTGATGGTTTTCTAATTATATTCAATCATATATAAGATATCTGCAATCCACATGAATGAATCACCATAGCCCGCATGTATTCCAGAACTAATTATCTAAAAAATCATCCAGAAAAATAGATTTTTTTAATCTAAAATCAGCTAAAAACAGATTGCAGAAAATTCAGGCAACAATAACAATGAAACATCTTTTAATGTTGTCTAGTAGTTTACTCATGTAAATTTTCAAGGTTGTAGCCCCAAAATGAGACCAGCAGCGCCTGGAGACATACAGAGACAGATACTCAGACACAGATGAGCAAAGAGAGAAGAATCTGTAACCCTCTAGGCTGGTTGGTTGGCTGGGACATTTGTTGGGCTATTGTGATTGATAAGAGCCATGTCTGTATGAAAACAATCAACCTCATTGATTGAATGAAAGGTTTAGCTTGAAATTCCCAGAGCATTATCAACTACAACAGATTTAATTTTGGTAATATTGTGAGACAGGACAATCGTTTGGCTTTTCGGATGTAATAACTCAGTAATTAAAAAGTTACCTAGTCTAAGGGAAATAATTAAGCGTTGAAATAAATCAAGATAATCAATAATTTTTACAAACGTTTGTTGCTGTACCACCAGGGATCTGTAACTTGATATTTTGGTTTTTAGTAACAATGGTATTGGCTGGGTTGTGCACTTAGTGACTACAACTCAAGTTTATTTAATGATTATCATTCTGATTTCCAGTAAAACTTTCTACAAATCTCTCAGCATCTGCTGTTCTTAATTTCACTTTTCAAAAATTATTTATGGAAAATCATTTCCGATAATTCATGAAAAGATTTCCAGCATATCTGAATTCATTCATGATTTGAAATATTCCATAAATCATTTAATTGAATCTGCAAATATCAGAAACCGACAACTGAAACCGTCAACATAGGTCTCTCCAGTTTTCAAGTTGGTCTGGCTGGCTAGCTATGTATGTATGTATGTATGCATGTATGTATGTATGTATGTATGATGGATACAGGCCAAACTAATGGAGCTAGATAGCCGAAAATTTAAACATTTACTCCTCAATAAATAGAAAAAAAATGTTCATTTAAAAAAAAAAAGATTTTTAAAGGGAGTTTTACAATCTAAGTTTATGCTAAATTGCTCCATACTTCAAACTATCCAACAATACTGAAGGTATGATAATTTATTCATTGATCATCCTTTTTTCCAATTTTTTTTTTTTGATCTCCCCTAACGCATCATGTTGCCGTGAGGCATTGGTCATATGACGGTTTCTATTGAGTGACTAGCCGGACCTGTTTTTCTTTTTTGTTATTCTTGCTAGGATATTTTTTGATATTGCATCATAAGCAAAAATGGCAGCTAACGATTTTTTGAAAACTAATAAACTGTTTAATCAAGACTGAATCAACTTTTTTGTATTTATGTCAATTCTTTTTATTGTATTTATTGATTAATATTTGATGAAGTTGATTATTAGGTCTGTAGATATGAATCTTTATAACTGAATCAAGCAAGGTATAAAGGTGTGCATACGTGTTCATATATGTGTGTATGTGCACACATATGCATATGTGTGCACATATGTATACATACGTAATTATACTTTAACTCTTCTTTTTATATATGTTCTATAGACATGAATTTTGAAAACTGAACTAGTGCGTACGTGTATGTACATGTATGTGCATGTATTTGCTCGTGAGAGTATGTGTGGATAAATACTTTATCTTCTTTCATATAAAGTAAACTAAAATCAATTATTCAATACAGCAATCAGCTGAAGAAAAAATAGACATAAAAAGGGAATAATAAGTAAGTTTTCAGAAAAGCAAAGACCTATACAAACAATGAGGAATTTATATTCAGATTGATAAATATTTAGAAAAGTCAAGTCTTGAATTTCCTTCCAGCGGAGAAAAACTGGACTGTAAATGTACTCAGGGATGGAAATCGAGTTGAGGGTGGGCAGGAGTATGGTGTATACCTACTTCTCGGTCTCGAGTTTTTTTGTGTGTTTAATGACTGTTAATTGAGGCATTATCGTATACCTTGTTTCCAAATCCAAGCCTTAACATATACCTAGTTCCCAAAATCTATTTCCATCACTGAGCACACCAACAAAAACTTGAAAAGGTTTTTTTCATTATTATACATATTTGGACAAGTGTCCTCTCCAACCTTCGTCTTGAAGTGTTGGAAAAGTGACATTGCAAGGATGAATGAGGTAGGAAGAATTAATCAATACGAGACACTCTCTGACATGGACAGTGGAATAAGAACAATCTGCCCCCATAGATTGAACAAAGGGTTCAGCTAAAAATTTCCTGAAGGTTACCAACTTCTACAGATACCTGTAGATGGATAAAGCATGAAAATGGAAATATTCTGAGTAAATCAGTGTATAATGATGGAAATTTGTTTTGTATCTACAGATGCTGAATTCCGTAATCCCTTTTTAGAAGACTTCATAAAATATTTCTAAACACCAAAAATCAAGTGTTAACTAATAGTTCCAAATAAGACGAAATTGTACAAAGCTTTCTTGACAGTTGTAAGAAGATAATTCCAGCACCTATCTAAGAAAACATTTGTATCCCTTTATGAATCCATGGTTTCGAAACCAACTTAGAGTATGTAAGTTCAGTCTGGGCACAATACAAAACAAAACAAATCGAGTTAATAGGAAGAGTTCAAAGGAGAACAAGTACCTGGAATGTCAAATCTAATTTACAAAGATAGTCTCTGTAAACTGGAGCTACCAACTCTTAGCTATAGAAGAGATAGAGGAGACATTGTAGAAGTGTATATGATCATGAACGGAAAGTTAGAAGGTTGGTAGCTTCATCAAGAAACGGGAAGGAAATACACAGAAAATAGGAAACAGAGGAGCAACCAGAAATTGTACCAACAGAAAGCCGGGCTGGATATATGAAAATATAGTTTCAATGTCCGCATTGTGAGGATATGGAATACTCTAGCCAATGAAATGGTGTGTTCTGAAACTAATTCTTTTGAGAACAGACTTGATAAATATTTGGATAAATAGGAGATTCTATACAGCTACAAGTCCACAACAAACATTTGGAAGTCACATGAAAATCTAAAATGATTACAGGAGTCTGGAAAAGAGGATTTATCATAAAACCTGTCCTAGAAAATAACACGAAGCTAAGCTAAGTTCATGGCGTACACCAAAATTTCTTTGATTGATTTTTTTACTTTATTCTTTCGTCAATTCCATAGTTAAGAAGCTACGTCTCCAATGTAAACGAAAAGTGTCAGATCATATATTTCCATCTTTGTTTACGAAATGTTTTTTTTCCACATATCTATTTACAAAAATTAATGCTTTCATTTTCACCTCCAGTTTAAAATGCTGTTCTGGCCTAACCCTTCCCAAAATCATTGATCTGCTCCTGAGAATATGTGCTGTTCAACTTGTAAAAGAATGTCCGTTGTCAAAGAGCAAACTTTACACAGTGTTTGTAAACAGTACCGATCAGATGTTGACTAATTGTTCAGAATTAGACAAAATCACACAAAGCTTTCTTGTCAGTCACTTGCTCCCATCTGGAATTCACAGCAGAGTTTGGAAACTCAATTAACAACCAATTAAACACCTTTATAATTAGGGGAAAATAAACATCCTTTGTTGATTTCTATATAAAACCAAATGAACTAAAGAAGCAGGTCTGGTTAGTCACTCTATAGAAACCATCATGTGACCGTCATTTGGCTCCATATCATGTTGGGGGTGATCAATTAGAAATTATAAGGTTACTTCTTTCAATGATTAAGTTACTTCTCTCACCTTTTGTCGGCCGGTGATTTAAAAAAAAAAGAAGTTTAAATAGAAAATAATCATGAATGTTGCCAGACAGAAACTAAGGGATCAATTTAGTATAAATTTACATTTCAAATTGAGCCCACCACAAAAAACTATTTCGTGGGAAAGGTGGTGAGGGTGTCAGAAAACGATTTTTTTTCCTTCTCTAGACCTAATAAAGAGTATATATTCAAATGTGTGACACATAGCCAGTCAGACCGAATCATCCAAAAACTGAAGAGACCTATGTTGACAGTTTTGGTGACAGTTTTGGTTGATGGTTTCTAATTACTTGTTCATGTGCAATCAACTTGATGATTCTGTCTGTGTTTATTGTGGTCACTACTTAACCATTTCTCCTGTCTCCTGTGGTCAGAATGAGTGAGTAGGGAGAGGGATATTTAATGACAGACACTCTGCAACACTGAGGCAAATGATTGAATCTCTTTGAAATACTGATCTTAAAGTCAATCAATGACGTACTAAATTGGTGAGCCTCCTCAGCTGTAATTCATTTTGAACTGAAATAACTCATCTCGGAAAAAGCACAGAAAGGAGATTTCGGTAGGTATAAAATTTACTGAGTGTCTAACCAAGAGACTGACCCTCAAAGTGAGGACCTTGCAATGTGCACATGAGAGGATCATGCTCAATATCACATGGAGAGATTGTAAGACAGCACAATGCATCAGGAAAAAAACAAGACTTTGTAGAATTCATTAGGAAACTCAAATGGCAATGGGCTGGTCATGTTGCAAGAACGGTTGACAGCCACTGGACATCACAACTCACATGATGGATCCCTTGAGATTGCATGCAAAACTGTGGTCGGCATAATATAAGATTGCAAGAAGAATAAGACAAGTTCCGAAAGCATAGAGGGAATTGAAAAGAAATAAAAAAACGTTTTTTCAAGACATGATAAAGAGTACATATTGAAAATTTTAGCCCTCTAGCTCCAATGGCATGGTGTGTATGGTACATACATTCAATGATACAATTTGTTTCTGAAGAAATTAGATTTCTCCTCAGCATCTTAATTTATCAGAAATGTAAATTGATGTAAATAACTTTACGGAGAATAGAATCAGTGGGCCAAGTTCAAACTCCAGCGTAATTGCCCTTGGGAATGTCATGGATCCATCTCTTCTTCCCTTCGCTATAGTTAAATAGGAGGGCAGACCGAGCTCTCTAGCCATGGATGGCAAACAGTTTATGTAGACGGACAAGTGAGATTCTAAACTAGTCTGAAGAGGAATGGGCTCTGTCAGGCTATTTGCCCATGACACACCTATTATGGAATCATCTGTGGTGTCCCAACAAGCCAGTTCTAGATTACAGGATATGAATTGTTACATAATTAAACGACAAAAAATTAACTGCTGATTGTCACGTAACAGCAACCTGTCTAGCATTCATACATCTTCCTATATTTCATTATAGATTTTGTTGAAAAAACAAACCGACAAGATGAAATTGCAGTAAAATAATTATATCTATATTTTCATTTATAATATGAATGAAAAATTAGTTTTAAAACTGGGAAATTATCTGATTTTTTAGACATTTTTCAATATTGATATTTTGGCCTTTAAACTAATGAAGTCTTGAGAAAATATACACTGTCTACATTCAGGTTTTAATCTAATTTTTTTAAACAGATTTTCTAAAAATTCAATTTACTTAATTTGCGTTTGAAGGACCATGTCTAAAATTTGCTTGAAAGGAAAATACTTTATTTTTAAACAACCAATAAAGGAATTAGATAATTACAAAATTAAAAAAAAAAATTCAAGATAGATGTGCATTTACAAGAAGGATAGGGAACAAAATCTTATCACTCTAATAGCTTAAATGACCAATTAGGCTGGGATCTCCAATCTGTTTCTATCAATTAATACAGTTATACACCAAAGTAAAGTATGTGCATATCAATTAAAGCACATTTACTGAATTTACATGAGTTCACTCATACATTTACATCCTACACACAAAGTAAAGATATAAATACATTTATTTTGTAAATTTGTAAATAATGACAAGTTTCATCTAAACTTTGGACTAGTGGTTTTTAAGCTCTTCTACTCCATGCCACAATCTGGACAGGTCAAAAGATTTGATATCCCCCCCCTTACTGAAAAAAAAGAAATAAAAGTAATCATTCCATCATCATCATCATCATCGCTATCTTACTCTTCCACCTCCACCTCCTCTTTTTCTTTCATCTTTCAAGATGCACTCCCATGTAGGCTTCATAAATGAAGAATCATGCACTTATGAATGAAATTGTTATTATTTACATTATCATTATTATGAACACATATAAGCACCCTTACATTTACCTATATATATCTATGTATGAAAATTACAAATCTGTACACACATATATATATAGGTATGGATGTATTGATATCATCATCATCAGCAGCAGCAGCATCATCATCATCATCATCAGCAGCAGCAGCAGCAGCAGCATCATCATCATCATCATCATCAGCAGCAGCAGCAGCCTTTTAGTATCCCTTATTGGACATAGAATTTCCCCAGGATTGGCCAGACCTCTTTATCATAGGCATCACGGAGCCAATACTTTATGAACTTGTCTAGTTCATCACACCATCTTCTACTGGCCACGGTTTTGCATGATTCCTGAAGATACCCAGTAGTTGTCAAACATTTTTGCAACATGGACTGGATTCTATGATATCTCTAATTTTCCTCTACTATACTGAGCTCTCTAATGATCTCTCCGTATGGATTTGAGCATGAATCTCTCCTATGCATGTTGCTAGGTTCTCAGTTTGAGGGTCAACTTGGTTTGGTAAATCCAAGTTTGGTAAAGTCAGAATTCATTATCTTAAAACCCATTATAGCAAGGGTTTACTGTGGGTATCATTTGCCAGATTCTTTGTAGAAAAAATTACTGATATATAAACTTGACTGAAATCTTAGTTTTTTTGTTGTATGAAAATTAGATAACAATGCAATTACCTAATTGCTTTTATACCTCACTAAGTTAATGAATTGAGTATTAGTTACTATTAGTTACTATGGAATCTTTAGTAAAATTAGTGATTGATAGGATTATGTAATTAGGAAATAATAGTTGTGTATAATAAGTAACTGATCAGTTGAGCTTCAGCACTACTCAGTTTTGAGCTGCAAAGCACTAGTCGCTTTTCATACCCCAATTCCAAGAAGACCCCTAATATATTTGAATTGCCACCAGACGCCAAACACACCACATTCATAATCATTGATCTAAATCTTTTGCAGTTCAAACAAACGAGTTGAATCCTTAGTATAGATATCCAAGATGAACTGACCATTTCATCTTAGAAAGACGTTTGTGGTGTTCGTATAGGATGAAGATTGATTGTGGGGTTAATTTCATTGTGTCATTTCTATTCATATATTCTACTGTCAGATAAAATAAGCTTAGAATTAAGATGAAGATTTAAGAAACTTTGGTGATGTATTCAACCCAACCACACAAATAACAACTACATATGCATAGTGTTTTCCCTATAAATCATTTTTTGCCTTCACTTTTATTCTTGTTCTTGCTCCAAAATGTTTCTGCTGGTTGATTCTCTGGACATCGAGTCTGATGACAAATCTGTTTTGGATGTTTTAGTTTTGTTGACTGGTGGAAAATCTCGATTGCATAGTTTCATGGATTATGTCTCCTCTTTTCTTCTTGCTTCTTTTATTACAGCCCCCCTCCATGATGTATGATTGCTGGCACCTACATAGTGTAGGATTGCTGGCTCCCTCACAGTGTATGATCGTTGGCTTCCCCATGGTTTATGATTGTTGACTCCCCCATGGTGCCTGATTGTTGGCTCCCCCATGGTGTATAATTGTTGGCTCCCCCATGGTGTATAATTGCTGGCTTCCCCATGGTGTATGATTGCTGTTTTCTCTATGGTCTATGATTGCTAGCTCCCCTATGGTCAATGATTGCTGGCTCCCCCATGGTCTATGATCACTGGCACCATTGTGGTGTATGATTTCTGACTTCCCAATTTTACTGTCCCTACCATGGTGTACGGTTGATTGCTCTTGAATATCATTCAAGCATCAATCAGTTTCATAAGCAAAAATCCTCCTATTCCCTCATTAAACTACCAAACTCTCTTTTCTACTCTCTCTTTCTAGCTATCCTCTTGTTGAACTACCTAACTTCCTTTTCTGTTCTCTCTCTCCTTCACAATCATTTAGCTACCCAAGTCCTCCTCAATGTTACAACTAAAAGCATAACATTTGTATTGAGTATACAACAAAATGTAATCTCCTGATAGTCACCTGAGATTGACCCTTAAACTGAAAACCATGCAACGAGCACATGAAAGAATTATGCTCAACCTCACATGGAGATATCACAAGACATCACAGTATATCAGGGAGAAAACAGGAGTCCGAGACATCATAGAATCCATAAGGAAACTCAAATAGCAATGGGCTGGTCATGTTGTAAAAATGGTAGACAATCAATGGACATCACGACTCACAATATGGATCCCCAGAGATCACAGGGGTAACCAAGGCCGGCAGAATACAAGATGGAGAGATGAATTAGACAAGTTCAGAAAATATTGGCTCCATGACGCCCATGATAGAGAGGTGTGGCAAATCCCGTGGAAAGTCTATGTCCAATGAAGGCTAATAAAAGACTGATGATGATGATGATGATGATGATGATGATGATGATGATGGTGGTGGTGGTGATGATGATTACAACCTTTAAATAAATGCTTCAACTTCAAAACCAAAATATCTTTTTAAAAAAATCCAAACTAACATATGATATACAGAATTTCCAAAAGGTCAAGGGTCGGTGTCCAAATCTGTCTTTTGCATGTTGATTGTATAGAAAGTGAATCGATATAATGTGATCATTCGTGTATCAAATGTCAAGGGAATAGAAAAAAAAAGTTTAAGATGCTTATCTAAAAATAACTTCAATAGAGTCAGTGAATACAGTGTATAAAACTCTCTCATCAAGTTGTTAAATCAGACGTTCCCAACCTGTATAAATGTACCCTCTCGTCAATTGGTACTGAGCGGTCTCTGAGCATATACATGGTGTACACTGTTGTACAGTATAACAATAGAAATTAATGAATTCGCTGCAAAGATAAACACCATTCAACCATTCCACAATCATGAAACATTGAGTATCTTTTAAAATAGGAAGAGGAACTTGATGGATATTTTTCAAACCGTTCCGCTAAGAATTCAATGGAAATCCTCTTGAAATAAATATGATTTTATCCACTTTTGATCTTTAACTTTTACTGGTACCTAGGAACCTGTCGGGATAATTGAAAAATGAAAAAGTTGGGGACCCCCATATTATATAAAAAATAATTGTTTGTGTTGAGTTTATCTTCTGGAAAAATTTGAACTTACTAATATTCGTGTGAGGGATATAAAGAAAAGAATTGAAGATGCTTATCAAAGGTAATATCAATGGAATCAGTAAGTATTTTATTAAGGCGTTAAATTTAGATAGATTTTTTCGTTGCGGAAAAAAATAACTGATACAGAATGCCAGGAGGTCCAGACACCAACTCCCCTACTTGGGCAAAGCATGATCAAAAATCTCTTTAAAATATTCTGATTAAGAAATTTGACAGATTAAAAAAAAAATTATCTCGAGTAATCATAAATTAACCTTAAAAACCAAGATTTATTATTTTGTTTTTTATCAAGTAAAATACTGTGATAATATGATTAGAAACCTTCAACTAAAACTGTCAATATAAATTTTTCCCATTTTCAAGTTGGTCTGGTTAGATGGCTGTCGAGCTAGAGGGGTGAAAATTTAAGCATTTACTCCTTGTGTTTAGGAAAAACCTGTTTTTTTTTTGTTTTTGGAGATTCCTCAATAGAGGTCTATTTGCAATGTAATTTTATGCTAAGTTGATCCCTTAGTTTGTGTCTGAGAGCATTCATGCTTTTTTTTATATTCAGACTGTTTCAGTGAACACTGCCAAACACAAAGTGAAAAAAAGGGATTCATTGATCGCCTGTTTTTCAAATTTTCCAATTGGTCACCTCTCTCCTTGCTGCTAAGAGACGGTTTCTATTGAGCGAATAACCAGAGCTGTTTATATATTCATTGGTTCTGTGGTAAATTTCCTTGATTGTTTTTGGTTTTTACTATCCTCTTGTTAATTCTTGTGCTACGATTTTTTTGATATTGGAATCATATAACAATCAATGAACAAGAAAATGATGAAATTATTTTCCCGATGATATCTCTCCTCAGAAAATAAATCAATGGTCACAATACATTAGTGTGACTAACTTTGCCTATTGGCATACATAACTATATTATCAAATATGTTTTACTTTTTGAACCACTGTAACCTCTGAAGGTGGCGAGAGGTTCGACCATTTTATTATGTGCGTGTATTTTATCTGTTCCAGTGCTCGTAGTTATACCGTTTTGTCTACAGACTTGAAATAAGAATTACACTAAGCCCTTTCTAGAAATGTTTCTCATTTTTATTTTTGGAAAAAATACTTTTTTTTTCACCTTCTCGGGGCCTTATTTTGACGGGTTTATTAATACCATCTAGATTCTCTGGAAACTAGAAGTTTTTCTTTTCTCTTTTAGATGTTTACAAGTGGAAAACACCAGTGATGTCAATAAAAGTATTTATTCTAACCATATTTATTCTTCAATGGAATTCTTTTCTTCTTCTTCATCATCATCATCAGCATCATCATCATCATCATCAGTTTTATTGTCGTTGGACGTCCTTTCCCAGGATTTGCCAGACCTCTCTATCATGAGAGTTACAGAGCGAGTACTTTCTGAACTTATCAAATTTGTCTCTTCATCTTGGGTTCCGTTGGCCTCAGTTGCTCATGTGATTTCTGGTGATCTGTAGTGAGTCGTGATGTCTATTGGTTGTCTGCTGTTCTTGCAACATGACCAGTCCATTGCCATTTGAGTTTTCTAATGGATTCTATGATGTCTCGGACTCCTGCTTTCTCTCTGATATATTGTGCTGTCTTGTGATCTCCCCATGTGAGGTTGAGCATGATTCTCTCATATGCACGTTGTATTGTTCTCCGTTTGCGGATCAGTCTCTTGGTTAGGCTCCATATCTCAGCTAATTTTAATACTATGGTTGTTCGATTATAAACTGTGATGGCAAGTCATTGTTTATTTTATTATTGGATGAAATATTGTAACCCAATATCACATTAAGTTTTGAATTCTCTTTATTTTCATCTCAATTTTTAGTTTTTCTCAGCACGACTCACTGAGAGCAACGGCCTGAGTTGAGTTGGTATAAAAACATCTGAAAAATCACAATGGAGGTGAAAAGTAGTCAAAAATAATCAAAATATTGGGTTACAATGTTTTATCTAATAGAAATGAAAATGAGAAAAGACAGATCAGGTTAGTCACTCAATAGAGACTGTCTTTTGGCAGCATGGCGTGTTGGGGTGATCAATTAAAAAAGGGGAAGAAAGGGTAATTGACGGATAAATTATTTCTCTCACTTTTTATTCAGCAATGATTATCTAGAAGTTCAAATTTGAAAAAACCAATGAGCATGAATGCTGCCAAACACAAATGAGGGATCAATTTATCATAAATTTACATTGTATATGTATTACATTGATTATATTTTCAATCCTTTAGCTCGACTGTTGTGGCCTGTATACTTGACACATGCATTCATACATAGCCAGGTAGAGCCACTTTATAACTGAAGAAATCTGTGTTGTCAATCCTGGTTGATAGTTTCTGATTGAGATGAAAATGAATAATAGTCAAAAATCAATAATACTAGTTTACAATACTTCATCAAATAATAATAAAAATAATAAAAGACTAGTCTGGTTAGTCACTCAATAGAAACAAATGTCTTTTTGCAGCATGTCAAAGTATTGGAAAGAAGGGTGATCAATGAATAAGATACCTCTCTTACATTTTGTTGAGCAGTAATCACTGAAAAAGTCTGAAATTTCAAAGTGTAAGCCTGAATGCTGCTGAGCATAAACTCGTGATAGATTTAGCATAAACTCACGTTGCAAATTCAACCCCCTTATTAAAAACCTATTTGGGTGGGTGAATTTCAAGAAAAACCATGATCAACTTTTTCCATTGCCTGTACGCATGATACATATATATATATAGACATACCTAGCCAGCCAACCAGCCAACTAACCAACCAACCAGCCAGCCAGCCAGCTAGACTAACTTGAAAAGAAGAAGAAACCTATGTTGACAGTTTTGTTGACAGTATTGGTTGACAATTTCTAATAATTGCTTTGCTGATACAATAAGTATATATTTTCAATATTATATTGATTTTTGATTACATTTTTTTCTCTTCATCCTCAGTCAAATATTAATACAATATTGGGTTACGATACTTCGTTCAATGATAAGAAAGAACAATGAAAATGCTTTGTTTCTATCTGATCAATTTGTCTTCATCCACTGATTTTCAGTCGGAAACAATGAACGATAATCATTTGACGTTGAATTTAGTCAACATCGACATTTCCCTCAAGAGGTAATTCTTTTTCCCCAATAATCACACAAAAGACTAATCTCTCTCTGTCTCTGTCTCCATCTCTCTCTCTCTCTCCATTAAAAACTGTAATCCAAAACTGTCACTAAAACTTTCAACATAGGTTTCTACGGTTTTAAGTTTTGCTATTTATGTATCTATCGCCCATCCAGGCTATACCAATGGATCTAGAGGGCTGAAAATTTAAACATTTACTCCTTATTACGTCTAGGAAAAAAAAGTTTTTGTTTTTCTTCAAAATCATCCCAAAATAGATTTTCAGCAGGGAGTTCAATTTGCAATGTGGGTTTATACTAAATTGGTTATTTAGTTTGTGTCCAGCAGTGCTCATGCTTGGATTTTGAAAATTCAGACTTTTTAATGATCACTGGCTAACAAAAGGCAGGAGAAATAACCCATTCATTAATCACCAGTTTTTCCAATCTTTTTAATTGATCACTGCAATACAGTATGTTGCTGAAAAACGTTGGTCACATGAATGTTTCTATTGAGTGACTATATGTAAAATTGACACTCTGTTGTGATAGAATATAAACAGGGATTTATTTAGTCCCAATACCCTGATATTTCTAACAAACCTTGGTTAGTATGATTAATTAATTCCAAAATTTTCCATGCTGTCCAAAACTACACCCTTCAAAGTCTTATCATGATTTAGTGTGTATTTTTTCAGCTTACACTTATTAACATTACTCTGTCCAGTAATACCATAACTGTATTACATCAAAACACATACAATTCAAGGTATTCCTCTCGATGATTTTACTCATTTTTGGTTGAATTTTGAGCTGGATCCTGGATTTTTTTCCAATTGAGATATATTTCTTCATTTTTTCAATAAATCCATCCATTCATTCATGCTAATCTACACAATATCTCCAAAAGTTCAAATGAATTTCAATGATATTTTTTGAAGAATGGGCTATGGACTAGATAAAAATTGATTAAATTTTGGAACTGATCCTAGAATTTTTGCAGTTGCCTCCACCGCATTGTACCTATATACAAATTGATTTTCATTCAGCTAATAATGACAATGGTATTAGCAGAAGTATACATTCTCTGAGTGCTTTCTAGTTTTCATTTTTGGCATGTTGAGTCAAATAACAAAATTGGTAGAATATTACATCTGAGTATCTGGGCCTGGTCCCCCATTAGCACATGACAGGTTAATTGAGGAAGAGGGCATGGTATCAGTTGCTAAATTACTGCACAATTTATTGATCCTGTGAATTAAAAAAGCTGCAAAAAAGATTATAGCTGTCGTTGCTATTGGCAATGGAGTTTTTCAGCTCTTTTACGAAGAGTTACTCAAGGGGAACTAATTTGGTT
Organism: Thysanoteuthis rhombus; assembly: GCA_963457665.1. NCBI lineage: Eukaryota > Metazoa > Mollusca > Cephalopoda > Oegopsida > Thysanoteuthidae > Thysanoteuthis > Thysanoteuthis major. The sequence goes on along the minus strand of OY735232.1, from coordinate 39,437,307 downwards.
TTTATATCTCAACAATACCCTACTTCTGGATCAATAGAGTATTGACTTGGATGCAACGAGATAAGTAGGTGTTACGATTAAATTTGGTGCACCTTTGAAACGAGACATCGTGACTTGTAACGGGAGGCACATCTCACTTTGTTAAAGGAGGTACAAGGCACTAAGTTAGAACCGGCCAAGAAGTTTGGTTGCCTGCAGGAAAGGTTGATTATTCTGTTTCGGTAGGCATATTGAGTTCGAATCAAAAGGTAGATTTGTCAATATCTGATGCGTTCACCACCATTATAAAAGGTTGTTTTAAGTCTTCTTAGGATTGCACATGTCATCGTCAGAGAAAGAGGAATGCCATGTTTTTGTGGCAGGGATCCGTAATTGGTATGCGTTTAAATGTCGGAGTTGTTGAGTTGCTTGCTGCTTCAGAGACTGTCTGACATATTGTAAATCATGAAAAACCCAAAGTCTTGAAGAGTCAAAGAAACTTGGGATATTTAGAGTTGGGGTCGGAATGGCTGAAGACATAGCTAAAGGGCTCTACTCTTAATCTTCATGAAATCCTCGAAAGAAGAAGAAATCAAGAATCATACAAGGTTGGCAAGCTTTCAGTTGAGCAAACTTGACTTTCAAGAACAAGAAAATTGTACATCCTAAAAAGAAGGGTATATAACCAATGTATCCTCCTGATAGTGACTTATGGAGCAGAGAGATAGAACCTAATCAAAAGATTGACCCTCAAACTGAAAACCGTGCAATGTACACTTGAGAGAATCATGCTCAACCTTACATGGAGAGATCATGAGACTGCACAGTATATAAGAGAAAATGGCAGACTCCCAAGATGGATCCCCAGACATCATATGCGAAATTGTTGCCCACAGAAAGTAAGATGGTTTGACAATCAAGACAAATTCAGAAAATACTTGCTTTGTGATGGGCTTGACAGAGAGATTTGGTGAATCTTGAGGAGGAGTGACAATGATGATGATGATGATATATACATGTTTAACAGACCCCCCCCCACATAAATAAACAAACAACTCCCTCCAAGATTAGAAGATTATTTTTTTGTTTCAAACTTCGTCACTAACATCATATTTATTGAATACAAGATGTTTAAAAGTAAGTAAATTAAAAATTATAATAATAAGATAAGCCCGGCGCCAAGGCCATAGAACTAGTTGGCTGAACATTCCAAAGACTTAACAAAAAAAAAAATAGTTTGATATAAAATTAAATGAGTTAATTACAGCCTCTTCATTCATTTATTATTTTATAATGAAGAAGTATTTGTGATTCAAAGAGTTCTTCAGATGAATGAGATATTCTTGCTTTTTGTGCCATTAAAATGATGTTTAGGTCATTCTACGGCCTTCTTCAGGTGGACCTTAGTCTATATGTATAAGGTTGATCTGCCACTGAACATGATATTTTGACACAGAATCAATAGTGCACAATTGGCAAAATAAAGAACATCAAATTATCAGCAAATAAGTTTTACCTGTCAACATGTCTCAACAATAGCTTGATAACTCACCTGAAACAAAACAAAAGAAAGATTTTCAGAACCCAAGTCAATATTTGTCTCCACATATAATAGAATTCAATATGTATAAGAAACAATCAAATAAATCTGTAAACATAGGTGTCTTCAGTTTTAAAGTTGGTCTGACTGGATGGCTTGGTCGCTATGTATGTATTGCGTGTACAAGCCATACCATAAGTACGAGAAGGCTGAAAATTCCACTTATACGCAATTAATCCTAAAGAGAAGGGTGTATAACCAATTATTAGATTGAGAGACGAGCTAGACAAGTTCAGGAAGTACTGGCTTTGTGACGCCCATAATAGGGAAGTGTGGCAAATCCTGGGGAGGGTCTATGTCCAACAACGGACGCTAAAAGACTGATGATGATGATGATCATCATGATCATGATGATGATGTCTTTTTTTGGTTTTTGTAGTTTCTTCTCCCTCTAAACAGGTTTTTAGTGGGTGAGCTTCAATTTGACATGTAACTTTATGATAGATTGACTCCTTTGTTTGTGTCTAGCAGCATTCACACTTGTTTTATGAAAATTCAAATTTTTTTAGTGATCACTGCCCAACAAAAGGCTAAAGAATTAACTTATGCATTGACCCCCTCTTTTCTCGATTTTTTCATTGATCACCATACAGCAAAAAAGGCTAAGCAGACCTGTTTTTTTACTGGTCTTCTGTCACACGTTTTATGCCACTACATGATAATATAGTAAAAATAGGATTTTATGTTCTGATAGCGTACTAAAAATAAAATTTTATGTTCTGTTAAACTTTTGATACAACGCCATTATTCAATGATGAATTGAATGTTTTTTGTAAATTTTTTGGTACAAGACATTTTTATATGAGAAACCGACATATGTGTAACAATATATGTCTATATTTTTTTTTGTATGAACACTTTTCTGTATTTATACACAAAAAAAAAAACGAAAGAAAACCACTGTGATGATCATCAATTCGCCCATCTTTTTTTTATTGGACTCTTCCAAATTTATTTCTATAACTTTATTTAATTCTTCCTTTCGATTAGTTTAATATTCAGAAAACATTGAACATAATCTAGAAAATGTTCTGCTCTATGATATTTTGATGCTTCGTAAATAGAGCGCAATTTCAGAAAAATTACTTGAAAATTGCAGTTATTCCTTGATTGGAAGGTTGAACTAGTCAGGAAATAAGTGACAACAAGCAACATGTTAATCGGGACTCAAGTTAAAAGATTGAAAATAAAATGTAAATAGGTTTCAGAAAGCAATTTGGTGATGGAAAAATGACCCTTGGAAGCAACAAGTCTTGGAGAAGGAAAACTCCGAGTTGAAAGACAATGAACCAGAAAATATTGTCAACAGGTGAACTCACCTCACCAGAAAAACAACAATATGATCATACAATCGTCATGGGAGGAGTCGGAAGAGGTGTTTGTCATGCTGTGAATCTGAAGTGATCCATGATGATGATGATGATATCCATCTGCCCCCCCCCCCCTGCCCCAAGATGCAGCTAGAATAGCAGAGTAAACTGGGGTCTCTCACCTCAGAAGACTAGCAGTCTAGAAAGACAATTTTGCGTTCGAGACCAGCTCATCAGTAAACAGTGGTAGCAGGTGATATCAATTAACCACTGCCTTCCCCCTTCAGAAAGCAACATGACCACACAGACGTCATGGGTGATGGGGTGGGTGGGAAAGGCCTTTGTCCAGCAATGGGCCTGGAACGGATGATGATGATGATGATGATGATGATGATGATGGTGGTGGTGGTGGTGGTGGTGGTGGTGGTAGTTTTTATTTTCATGGAATGACTTTTATTGCATGTTGGTGCTTAGATTTTCCAAGCATGTAATCCGTTGGGAAATCAATGAAGGAGAAACTTGCCCTAGGTTGGAACTGAACCTGAGTCAGCAAAGGATTATCATTTTGCGAAATGAGTCATAACCAAGTCACATCGCTGATTGGTAAATCACCGTTTTAAGTTTGTTTACAGAATAAAATGCCGAGCGCAGAATCAAAAAGAGAGAACTTAGAAGGGGAATGGGAGTTGCGGAGAAGCTAAACTGTTACTGGCAAGAATAATGGTATTGGCACTAGGTTCAAGTTTTGACCAAGGTTGCTTACATTCGCTTGAAACAAATGCCCCTTGGAAAGACAAATTAACTCCTCCTTCTAGCTATGGGTAAATAAAAGTGTCCCCTATTATCACATAGTTGTTAGGTTACAGAGAGCCAATCACTTTACAACAAAGCTGCAACAAAATGTAGCCATTTTAGAACTATATCCAGCTATTTTAAACTGAATCCAGCTATTTTGGTGCTCGGATAATATTTAAAGGTGCTCCATCAATCTGTTATAAATCTAACTGCTCTATAACGAATCCAAGCAAAATGAACTATGTTATAATGGAGGAGGCCTGCTGCAGGGCAGTTAGAGCTGTTCAGCCCTGGAAGACAGTTGATTAAAGAGAAGGTCACTCTGAAAGAGAAAAACCTGCAGTCACCAAAGCTGGTCTTATAACTGAGTAGAAGGAGATGGATTGACGTCATACTATCAACTCCTCATCATCAGTCTTTTATCGTCCGTCATTGGACATAAACCTTCCCCAGGATTTACCAGACCTCCCTATCAAGGGTGTCGCAAAGTCAATACTTTTTTAACTTGTCTATTTCGTCTTGCCATCTTATATTCTGCCAGCCTCAGTTTCGCTTGTGATCACTGGTGGTCCACATTGTGATTCATGATGTCCGGTGGTTGTTTGCCATTAAGGAAGGAATCTATTCACAACAAGTCAAATAGACTTCATCAACTATACTTGGTTAAAATAAGCAAACTCTACTTCACAATGATTGGAGCCCTATGCTTTACTGGAATAAACAAAAGAAAAGGAAAGCGATTGAAAAGAACTGGCACGATGATTTGTCTTACCCATTCATTCTAGTGTTATGTTTTGCTTTCAAATGATAAAATTTTTTTTAAAAAAGCTCAAAAATTCAAGCCTGATTAGCAGCAAGGGAATATACGAACCATGTGAGGTGCCCCATTCCCCAAATTTTAACTGTTCATTAGTGAAAACAAAAAGTCATAAATAATTTTCTTTTTTATTTTAAGGTTTATTACAGTTGATTGATTATGTAAGGATATGTGTCTATGATCATTATACACACACACACACACACATATATATATATATATATATTGATTTATTTATATTTATATCTACTTGGATAGATAGATAGATAGATGCTAACAGAGGTAGAACGATGTGAACAGAGGTAGATAGATGTGAATAGAGATAGATAGATAGATGTAAACAGATAAGTGTGAAAAGGAATAGATAGATGTGAAGAAATAAATGTGAAAACACATAGATAGATAGAAGTGAAAAGAGACAGATTGATAGATGTAATCGGATAGATAGTTAGATAGAATGATAGATGTAAACAGACGTATAGATAGATTGATAGATATAGATGTGTACAGACAGATAGATAGCCAGGATACGACTAAGATAGATAAACAGACATATATATATATACATTCACATACACACACATATGCATATATACATTTGAAGCTGGGTAAGATCTATATCCGATGATGGATGTTGAAAAACTAATGATAAGAGAGAGATAGATAGATTGATAGATGGATAGGTAGATAAAACTTTGAAACTAAATATAGGTATGTGATACTGATGTATAAGTCTCTGTTATTATCTTCATACATTTAGATCTAGACTGAAAAATTCCATGATTATTTCTCAAATTAGTTGTCCTTCAGTATCCATTTGTCAAGAACTATTCCGGTTTCTCAGAAACAACATACCAAAACTGTTAATATCAACATTGTCAACATTAACATAGGTTTCTTTAGTTCTTAAGTTGGTCTATCACCATGTATGTAAATGTCATGGGTACAATGGAGCTAGTCGGTTGAAAAATTTAACATTTACTCCTTATTTCTTGAAAAAACTCTACCCTTCCTAGAAAGCGGGGAGGGGGTCAATTTGCAATGTGAGTTTATGTCAAATTGGTTACTTAGTTTGTGTATGGCAATATTTATGCTAGTTTTCTTGAATATTCAAACTTTTTTAGTTATCACAAAAAACAAGAGAAAATCCGCATTCATTCATGACCCCTTTTTCCTATTCTTTAATTAATCATTCCTAACATGACAACTGAGTGAAGAAAGCGAAAAGATGGCCTTCACATGAACTTCAACAAAACAAAGGTTATGTCCAATATGCCCAAAGTAGAAAGTTGTGGTGAATCCGAAGAAAATTCTGTGTCCAACGATGGACAATAAAAGACTGATGATGATGATGATGATGATGATGAACACAGCGTGCTGTGATGGTTACAATTGAGAGACTAGCCAAACTATATATTCTAAATATCCAAGAATCGAAAGGTAAATCAACTTGCAGCAATTCTTCATGAATTCACCGATTCTCTACAAAATTCAAGCAATTAATTCTGTTCCATGGATAAGAAAATACAAAGCATCCAAGAAAATACATCTCAGGAAATTGGTTAGAAGCATTTTCTGCTGAAGAAGTTTTGAAAACCCACAGATCGCAATTAAAGTTTTGGTTTACTGATTGTTTTTTGCCACAAGTGAAGAGACAAGAGTCTTAAGTGACGGCTGTTTTATAAGAGTGTTGGAAAGGAGGCTATGAGGACAGTCCTGCTAACATTCAGTGGCAGAATAACTGTTAAACTGAATGGGCATAAATCTAGGGGATTGGACCTAACTTTTTGAAAAACCCTATATGTATGGGTACATCAATAATTCTGTAGCCTAATGATGAAAAAAACATTTATTTTACACAACAAACATTTTCACAAAGCAAGAATGAAAACTACCAGACACAAACTAAGGGACCTATTTAGCCTAAACTTACATTGTAAACTGAACCCTATGCTAAAAAAACTTGTTTTGGCAGGAATAAGAAAAAAAAAAAAGTTTTTCCTATCTATAATTATATTTTGCCGGCTACTTTATCGCATATGATCTCAGGGAATCCATTCTTGAGTCATTATATTTAGAGGTTGTCTGACATTCTTGCAACATGGGCAGTTGAGTTTTTAATATTCTTTATGATATCCCTGACCCCTGTTTTTTCTCTCATGAGCTGTGCTGTCTTATCATCCCTCCATGTGATATTGAGCATGATTTTGTCTTATGCATGTTTCATGGTTATCAACTTGAGAGTCAGTCTTTGCGTTAGGTCCCAGATTTTGGAAAACAAAAAATGAACGACAAAGATAAGAGAAATAATCAGACTAAACAACTTATCAGAGGCGTTGCTTAGGACAAGGGATGGAAGGAGGTGGCTATTTGGAAACATCGTTATATTTATAAGCTTCATGAATGATACTTCACCCATTACATTTGAAGAAGATGGTCCTCAAACACGATTAACGCCATTAAAAGAATAAATGTGTTTAATTAGATTAAAAATCAATTTCTCAATTTGAACCTCTTTCATCTCACACCTATCTTCACAAATATATGGATTTTATGAGGTTTTGATAATATTTAAAGTTCAAATTAAGGATTTAATTTTTGATTTAATTAGATATATCTATTTTTCAAGTGGCGCTTATTGCATTCAGGGAACCACACTCTACATTTCTACTCACATTATATAATAACAAGCATATATTTTTATATACCCGAATTGTGTTCATGATGATTCAGCCATTGAGGTTTTTATTCACACATCAAGCGATTGTGCATGTCTATTTACAACAAATTTTCTGTTTTCATCAAATCTCACTTAAGCTGAGCCCCAAATCTTTAACTTTATCGCACAGTAACTAAAACACCCTGTCAAACAAAATACAGACAAGATTTGCTTGATATTTATGTGACTTTTTGAAAAAAATATTTGCATCATTAAAAATGTTTGTTGATATAAATATTATCTCATGCCCTATTTGCAGTAGATTATCTCCAAATAATAAAGAACCAAAAAAGAGACAAAAGTGTCATTGTATAACAAGCAAAAAACTTAACAAATAACAAATTAACTTTGTGTAAATGAATCATTAAAAAAAATAACCTTACTGAATTGATTTTCAATAATAATGAGGAAATTTTGTTTATTTTATTTTTGGTAACTGCTTTTCTAATTTAAGAAATTTTTATTAGTCTCTAAATCATTTTTCATTGCCACTTGGCCAAGGCTATAAATCTATCATCCCAGAGATTACTCAACTTCTTATTGATTCTTTTATTTTCCAGTTAATTCACCCTCCCCAATCTGGCAACCCCGCCCTCTTTTACAGGCTTTATCACAGGCCTCCACAGCTTCCTTCAAAAAATAGAAAATATTTAAAGAGCCACCCAAGGCTAGCTATTATCTTCAACCCTTAGGACTGCCTTTTTTTGCTAATCGGCTTTTAAAGTCTTTTGTTGGACATGGGTCTCCCCTCCCCAGGATGGTCCATGATGTGTTTGCAGGGTGGGAAGAGATGAAATGATGACTCTCTGTAGAGGAGTGCAAACTGTGTCGGTTTCAAATCGATTCACTTATCCTGTTCTGCTGTTAGCGTAACTGCTTGGCCATTTCGTAGCTCCTCAGCTTTATCAAAGACCCCCATAATTATCTTCAACAGCAACAGAACATTTTTAGAGCTTACCAAGGCCATGATACTATCTTCAGCCTTTAGGACTGCCTTGAGTCAAGTAAAAATGTAAAATCTCTCCCTCCTCTGGGATGCAGGGAGAAGGAAAAAAAAGGATCTGATATGAAGTCCATTGTCAGCAGTCGAAACATCTGTGTTACTGGCCACGGTCTTTTACTCACTTGTGGGGATCACTTCATCATTGTTTTCAAAGGAGTTTGTATTTGAGACTGGAGGGCAACAGCACTTAGATTCCGTCAACCAAAACTGTCAACATAGGTTTCTACAGTTTTTAAGTTGGTCTGCCTGGCTTCCTATGTATGTATGTATCAGGCTTACAGGCCGCACCAATGAAGCCAAAGGACTGAAAATTTAAACATTTACCCCTTATTATGTCGAGAGAAAAAGGTCTCTTGTTTTTGAAAATTACCCCCAAGTAGATTTTTAGTGGTGTGTTCAATTTGCAATGTAAGTTTATGCTTAATTGATCTTATTTTGTTTCCGCTTGTTTTCAAAAGAGAAATTAGACTTTTTTTAAATGATTACTGCCCCTGCAAAAGGCAAAAGCAAGAGAGAAGTAACTTATTCAGTGATCAACCCTTTTTTCCAATCCTTTTAATTGATCACCTCTTGCACAACATGCTGTTAAAAGACATTGGTCATGTAACGGTTTCTATTGAGTGATTAACCAAACCTATCTTATTCATCATTTCATTCTTCCTTATCATTGCCTTAATCGTACGTTTACTCTGCATATTATCCTTTTCTTTTCTCCAAGCCATTATCACCGCCATGGAAGTGCAGAATGGAGTGACGGAATCGTTCCTGACACAGAAAAGAAATCCTGCAAACAAAATAGTTACTGGTGCGGAAAATGGAATCTGTTGAGTTTCCATTATGGCTATTTACAGTCACTTCACACTAATATCCTTGGGAAAGTCATGAATCCACTTCTACTCCCAACTATGGGTAAGTTGAAGGATAGTTAGAGATTTCTTTTAATTGATTCTTTTTTTCTAGTTAATGCAGCCGTGACCGTCGGGGAGCCCTTCCCTTTTTCCAAGCTTTATTACAGCTGCCTTCATTAACTGAACCTAAGGAAGTGGGGTGGGTTGGGGTGGGGATAATAGCCTTGGTAGCTCTTATATTCATCCCCCCCTTCTTTAACTGTGCTTATGATTCGTTTATACAAATCTCTTCCCTCAAGTAAATACAGTGATTGGGGTAGGGTGATGGGCTGTTTCTCTGACACAGTGTCCCATGATGGCTGTCTTGCTGGAGTTTGAACTCAGTTTGCTGTTCCCATTCTCTGTAGTTAGACCGCTCATACCTCTCCTTAAGACTGCTGTTAAGTGGAGTCAAACAAGAAAAAACGTGTGGGTGGAGAAAATGAGGATCAGAGATGAGATTCATTGTTAGTAGCTGAAACATCTGTGTCATTGGCCGCAATCTTTCATCCACTTCTGGGATCATCACTTCCTCATTGTTTTTCATCAGAGTAACAATCCCCAGAGATGGGGTTTGAGACCTTGGAGCGGAATGTAAAAGGGGGGGTAATCATCATCTTATTCATCATTTCTTATCAACTGTCATTTTTTCGGCATCCGCTCTTTCTTATCGTTGACGTTATCATTCACTTTATCATTACTCTAAGGACATCATCTTTTTTTATTTTTCTGAGGTTATTATCCACACCGTGGAGGTGCAGAGGGGGTGTGGCATAATGCTTAGCACTGAGAATGAATGAAATCAGAGAGAAAGAAAGAACAGATCTGGTTAGTCACATAATAGAAACTGTCATGTGACCAATGTTTGTTTGTTGGGGGTGATCAATTAAAAAATTAGAAAAAGGGGAGATCAATGAATAAGTTACTTTTCTCACCTTTTGTCGGACAGTGATGACTAAAAAAAAGTCCAAATTTCAAAAAAAAAAAAAAATGCGCGAAAATGCTCCTGGACACAAATTGAGGGACTGATTTTGAATAAACTAACATTCCAAAACGACCCCACCCACACACAAAAAAGATGTAGGGCAAGAAATTAACAAAAAACAAGAAAAGATATTTTTTCTGGACATAATGAGTGAATATTTGATTTTTTAGCCCTCTAGTTCTATTGTTGATACATATACACATGCTTAACCAGCCAGCAAGACCACCACAAAAACTGAAGAAACCTATGTTGACAATTTTAGTTACAGTTTCAGTGGCTGGTTTTTAACTGATTTAGTCTTCATGGATCATTTGAGAAATGAAGACAGACAGAGTATGAGTCTCCCATTTACACTCTCACTTTTTCTCCTCTCCCTTCTCTTCATTCTTGTGCTTCTCTCCCTTCTCCTCATTCTTTTGCTCCTCCTCCCTCTCCTTTGTTTAGTCTTTCAGATTTTCCTCTCTTCCTGCATCATTCATACTCACCCCTTTGACAAATCATTATAACCCTTCCAAAAACCCTGCCACCCACTTCTACAACTCCTGTCTCCCCCTCTTCACTTCCACTCTCCTTACACTAAATGTCTCTCCCACCTTAATCTTCGCCTCCACGTCCTACTCCTCTCTATACTGAATGTATCCCATCCACTGCATCTCCTCCTCCCTCTGCTTCCCTATTCGAAACAAAATATATCCCTACCGCTCCTCCTGCTCTCGCCTCTCCCTCCCTGTACCAATTCAATATATCCCTGCTACCCTCATCTTCTCCTACCCTATCCTCCTCCCCTCTATACAAATGAGATGTATCGCTCAAATCAGGATCAAAATAAACATTTTCATTTTCCCATTAATTTCAATGCTTCGTATTTTTTTCCAGAATCTTCAATCAACCTTTGTTTTTTTCTGATGCTAACAATTTTTGGAATATGCAAGTGTCTGAGAGAGAAAAAGTTCAGAAAATTAAAGTACAGAATCGGTGAACCAAGTTCAAACTCAGGCTCAAACATTTTGCATTCACTTTGCACTGATTCCTTTGGGATTAGCATGTATCTATTCCTTCCTTTCTGCCAACATACTATGAGCTAGCATTGCAGGGTAAGGCCCATCATTCTCAATGGCTTCCACTTACTTGGTTGAGGCCTATGTCCAACAACAGACCTTAATTAAAAGCTGATAGAAAGAGAAAAAAAAAATTTTCTATAGATTTTGTAAAGATCTCTCTTCATTTTTCTGATCTCCTTACAAAAATTCCTCTCTCATCTTTGGTCCCTTCATTTATATTTAAAAAAAAAAATTTCATGCATTTTTTCTTCAGGATATCAATAATCCTCTCACCAAGTGCAAAATTTTTCTAGAATTTAAAAAGTGTTCATAGAAGGTCAGGCGTTCTACAAAAGTACGAACATGTCTGAAAAGATTTGCTTTTAAAGTACCTATTCGTAAACACATAGGCATCTGCTACTATTTTTCCAGAAGGGGAGCAAATGGATATATTTTTGGAGAGCTGGGGAAAAAAGATATAATAGGAATATATATTAGCAGTAACTCCGTCACCAGATGATGATGATGATGATGATAATAATGACACTCCTAACTCTTGGAGACAAGAACAGGATGCAACTGAGAGAAGCAACCGAACATGTCAACTGCCTCCGACAGCATATTGAAACCAACAGCCTATCGGAGATCAACAACCTAATCTATGCTGGAGCAAAAATGGTAACAGAACTTTTCACAACACAAGAAAGAACCCCAAATAATAACTGGAGGGAAAAACCCAACTGGGAAGGAAGATTAGAAAGACAAATCCCACAACTCCAGAGAGATGAAATACTACTGAGAAATGCACCACATATGAATAGACCACGTGTAAGACTTTGGAACAGATACAAGATAACGTATTGGACATTGATGTGACGTTGGAAAATAAAGTCAAAACTCAAATAATAGGAGTTTAAGATGGATTGTTTGTCAGCTTAGTTAGATTCAAGTCATACCAAGTATGAATAATCATTCCAGACTTTCAAGAACTTCGAAAATCTAAAAAAAACCCTACCAAAAATGGTACAAACCACAGTACTGGTGTGATAGGCAAGGGAGAGATGACTTGTTGGCTGAAGACCTGAGGAGACTTACTGTCACTCAGCCTTCCGCGATAACCACCGGGCAACTGGTATGAAACTGTGAACTACAGCACTGAGTAGAGGAGTGCTGGAGACTTGAGGAGACTTGCTGTCACTCAGTCTCCAGCTATGATCACCAGGCAACTGGCGTGAAAAAAAATGATAATAATAATAATACGATCTTTTTATATGAGTACATAAAACAAGTACAGTACTGATATCTTTTATTGACTATAAGGTTCCAACTTTCAAACCCCCTTCACCCTAGGTGAGGAAGATTGAGCCAAAAGGAGGTGAATGCTCCACTTGACCCCATCCCTAGCAGACTCACATATTGGCATATACATATATGCTTGCATGAGAATTAGCCTATTTACTGTAAAGCATAGCAGACTCACATAGTTATCTCAGGTATTCGTCAGGAGAAAAAAAAACTCCTGTCAAAACCCTTTGTTCAAAGTGTGGGGTCAGTCTTATGCATTAGCGAAGCGAAACCATTCATTCATATAGACATGTATGTGTTTATGTGTGTGTATGCACATATATACATATGAATAAGATGGTCCCGTTTTCTTTAACTTTGTATTCTATTTACATTGTTGAGGCCAAATGATACATTAACCTGTAATAATGGGAGTTCATTTCAAATAGAATTCAAAATAGTATAATGCAATTCATAATTATATATATACGTTAAATAAAATTATTCAATTGACCAAACATAGGCATAAATATCATTGATGTCTGTTGCCAGGTGGGGGCCAAAACGCATATTTCTGGGGTGGGGGCTTAGTCTTGCACTTAGTCACAAATGCTTGGCGCCCCAAGATTAATTCAATTTACAAGAGTAATATGAATTACGAGACTATTCTGCAAATCATTACTATTTGCATTTCCTATTCCTGTATTGCGCAAACATGGCTGTTCACTGCCGTTTGTCCAGTGGGTCGGGCCAAAAGAATATATTTACAATAGTGAGTGAAACAACAACGATGATTGAAAAATAAATAAATCAGCCTCGGTTGAGATTTGAACCTACACCCATAACCATTGGAGCACCTATGTAGACTAGGTCTGTTCTAACCGATTGAGCCCTCGACCCTGACGGCAAGCAGAGATTGAAATAACACCCTTAATTCATCTCTTCTTTCCTCTGATCACTGACTGGGTTTATTTATGTGTTCTCTTAGTCTCAGAACTACGGCAATTTATGTACATTTCTATATATACTTTATTGCTTTTATATCGACACTATGATAAGTAATGGATATTAGTATCCAACAATGTGAAAAAAAGACAGAGAGTTTTAGGAACTAAATTTTGCTTGAATCAAGTCCAGGTTTAGTTAGATCTTAGGCTACATGGGTGCTCCCATGGTAATGAGTGAGGGTTCAAATCCCACGAGAGGACTCATTTCTTCATTTTCTGATCATTACGGTCATTTCAGTCAATACCGTACATATTTTGGTTCGAGCAAAATTTAGTTACTAAAACTCTGTCTTTATTCCACATAGTCAAATACTAATATCCATTACTTATCAAATTATCGATACTAAAACAAAAATGTATATATAGAAATATACGTAAATACGAATCATATGTATATACGGACATATACATGCATGCATATTTAAGTAGGATGTGAGATAGATATATTGATCCACTTATATACATGCTTACGTTATTTGTGTTGCATATCCATATAAATTTGGCTCTTTGAGAATCTCCTTTTATCTTCAATGCACATTTAATCAAAGTTGCTACCAAAGTATCTGCCTTGGATCTTCAAGCCCAAGATAACATGAGATAAAAATAATTTCCACTCAGTTTTTCTAAATGAAATCTTAGCAGAAAAAAATTTCCCCATTTATAGAGCTGGAATCTCTGATTACATCCAAGACAATAGGAAGTTATTTTTTATTCCTCGCAAAAATGGCTGCTCGATTGAAAAAACAAAAGAAGGCTACAAAGCTCTCAGAGGGCGTATAACTTGGGCAATGCCATTTTCATTAGAAACTGAATGAAAATCAGTTCATATATAGCTATGATACAGAGGGAGGGGAGGGTAACAGTAAGAAAAAAAATTCCTAGATCCGCTCCAAAATCTAATCACTTCTTACTTAGCCCATGTTCCAACCTTCCACAAAATATTGAAATCCAGAACTTTTGAAGATATTGACTGGACAGACGAACAGACAGACAAATAGATATAGATTGGCAGATTTTGTTGGCGAAGGTAAATAATCTTGATTCAGTTCTCCTAAATGAAATCTTAGCTGAAAAAAATTCCGTATTTATAGAGCTGAATTCTTTAATCAGATCCCAGACAATAAGATTTTTTTTTCATCTCTGGCAAAAAATGTCTATTCAATAAAAAAAGATAGAAAACACTCAATGAGTGCATATCTAGAGAAAAATCGGTCCACAAATAGTTTCGATGTAGGGGAGATAACTGTAAGGAAGATTCCTGGATCTCCGACAAAATTTAATCGATTTTTTTCCCTGGCAAGAAAATGGCCGTACCATTAAAAAAAAAAAAATCAGGAAGTACTCAGTACATACCTAAGTGAAAATTTGTAAACAAATACTTATAATGCAGGAGAGGTAACTCTAAAAAAAATCCTTAATCCCGAAATCAAATCAGTTGTTCCATAACCTATCGTCCATCCTTCCACAAAATTTACTTGAAATTCATTGAAAACTTTTGGAAATATTGTGTTGAAGAATAGACTGAATATATACACTTCTTTTAACTTCATTGAGAAAGGTAAATAATTTCCTTTCAGTTTTGGTAAATGAAATCTCAGCTGAAAAAAATTTCCTCATTTATAGATCTTGATTCTTTGAACAAATCCAAGACAACAGGCAGTTATTTTTTTTTATCCAATGACTGATTAAAAAAAAAACAAAAAAAACAAACAAATACAATTTCTACAAATTTTACAATCCTTGTTTTTTACAGGTTAAAAAAAGGCAATTTCTGCATTTTTCAGGTTTTGTCTTGGACAGCTTTTATGAGAAGTTCTTTTTGATTGAGAAACCAATCCTCGAGTGGAAGTAAAAAATGGCTATTTCCTTAAAATAGAACACCAGAACAGAAAAGCAGTCCAGTCCAATATACAGAAGTTAAATAGAGCAAAAGTCAGAACTATTTGAAAGTTCTCTTCGAAACAAAATCACTGCTGGTTGTATTTCTAAATCCAATTAGACTCCAAAAAAAATCAGGAACCAAGAAAAAATGTTCTTAATGAGATGACCAGTATTGTTCTGGAGCAAGACGTGATATTATGGTAGCAATCCATCTAAATAAAACCATATTGAACCAAAACATGGCAGCACCATTTTGTCTTGTGTTCTGATAGAATAAAATGGAAAAAACATTTCTTGTTTGTCACACTGTCTGCTAACCTTCCTTGGGTTGAAGACAATTGCTAGAGACATTTTACATTTTCGTTGCGTTTGGCTATCAGAGGTTATTCAATCGGGTGACATTGGTTCTTCAGCAAAGAAATTCTTTTATATATATATATATATATTTTTTTTTTCTTGACTCATTTTCCTTTGTTTCACTGGTAACTTTGTCTTTATCTTTGACATATTTGGTGTGACTTGTCTGATAAAGATGTTGGGTTCGGTTAATCATTTTTTTAAATACAACATTTATTTTGAATCTAAGGGGAGATCATCTAGATATAGGAAACTGTCAACCAAAACTGTCAACATAGGTTTCTGGATGACTATGTATTTATGTATGATGCATACAGGCCATATCAATAGAGCTAGAGGGCTGAAAATGTCAACGTTTACCCGTTATCATATTTTGAAAAAAAAGTTTTTTTTGCATTTTTTAGAAATTCTTCTCCTTAATGAGTTTTTAGATGGGGGTTCAATTTGTAATGTATGTCTATGCTAAATTGTTTTTTTTAGTTTGGGTCTAGCAGCATTCACAGTGTTATTTGAAAATTCAGACTTTTTCAGTGATCACTGCCCAACAAAATACGAGAGAAGTAACTTATTCATTGATAACCGCTTTCTCCAATTTTTTAATTGATCATCCCCAACATGGCATGCCAAAAGACATTGAACATGTGACAGTTTCTATTGAGTGATTAACCAGAATAATGTCTGTGAATGGAGAAGGGGACTTTTTAATAGTAGTATCAAGCAGTAGTAGTAAATAGAGTTGAAAAAAAAAAAATTCAAGCCACATCTTGAGGTTTTAAATATTTGTTTTCAAACTCTTTTGTGCAATCCCATCCCTAAACAATTTTTTGAAAGCCTGGAATGATTATTCACACTTGGTATGACTTGAATCTAACTAAACTGACAAACGATCATTGTTAAACTCCTATTATTCAAGTTTCGACTTTATTTTCTAATGTCAAAACAATCATGCTGATAATGACCAAACCAAAAGCCAGTGATGTCATGCATAAATAACAGAGATGTTTGCCAAAACTGATGACAAATTCACTCCCGCTCCTACAGCTGAAATGAGATGTATAGTTTAGGAATTATGTTGTATGGAGAAATGAATTCTGTTTTGTTTACCTTCAAGATTTTAATAGAGCAAAGTAGTTTGACACTAGTATGGCCAAGCTGTTCAGTAAATGTCTTTTAGATTTTAATGAAGCAAAGAAGTTTGACTAGCGTGGCCAAGCTGTTGAGTAAATATTTTCTAGATTTTAATGGAGCAAACAAGTTTGACTCCAGTGTAGACAAGCTGTTCAGTAAATTGTTCTTAACAGAGTGATAACGTTGATTATTTTGAGAAGAAGCAATATTGTTCCAAGTGCTGTTCTGAATATGGAGATCATTCTTTGTGAAGCTTTTGTTGTTACCACGACATTTTGGTCTATTCATTCTGCAAGAACATAATTCATACATGAAAAATGATGTCAAGTTCACTCTCTAAACTCAGGTTGACTTGTCTTTTACAGGAATCACTGACGAATGAGTTGGAATTAGACACAGAGATTTGAATTAACATTGTAGGGACAAATGAATTCAGTTTTTGTTTACCTTTTAGATTTCAATGAAGGAGTTGGACCCAAGAGCAGCCAATCCTCTTGTTGCTACTTATCGCAACTAAAGTCACTAAAACTGAACTAACTGGAAACTAAACCCAAAAAGCATAACAATTAAAATGAAAGTAAATATGAGCAACAAATTATTAATAATGATTTACAATACTAATCTGATAAAAAAAAATGAAAATACAGATAAAATGATGACCTTGTTTGATGATAATACTTTCTTTGATATGAATAATCTTTATTATAATGGAGCTAATGTAAGTATGTGTAGCCATCAATAGCAACAACTAATAAAGGAGTTGTAAAGGGTTTAATATTCTTTTTCTTTTGAGTTACACCTTTTGTCTTCTGTGCTTACTTTTCTGCCTCTGTACTATTACAACATTACAATCCAGGAAGGCTTGCTTCAGTTTTGCAAGGAATGATTCCAAAGACTGACCGAAACAATTCTGGCTGAACACCATAAACCAGGACCTGGGCCATATTAAAATGCCACTGCTAAAAGCCAAGGCATTATAGAATCCATCAGAAAAGCCAAGTGGCAATGGGCTGGTCATGTTGCAAGAATGGCAGACAACCGATGGACTTCATGACATAACATGGATCTGCCAATATCGTAAATGAAACCTGTGGCTGGTATAATACAAGACAGAGGAACAAACTAGATGAGTTCAGAAAGGATTAGCTCAGCAACGCCCTTGATGATGAGGTCTGGCAATTCCTCGGGAAGGTCTATGTCTAACTAGATGATGATGATGATGATGATGATTGAAAGCCTGAAAACAGGCAATAAATAGGGACCAATGGGGAAGAGGCTGTCAGCATGTGCCACTTTGGAACCCCAGCAAGAACCATAAATGAATAAATAAATAAAACAATTTCCATCCTGAATGCTTTTTATTGCTTTTCATTCCCTTCAAAATGCATTGGACCACAATTAAACGATTTGGATTTTAATGTGTGGCACAGTGAATTTTGTCAAATCCCCCTCATGACAGATGAATGAGTTTTTTAACGATTAACATCAATAATGACATGTCTGCCCTGGACTAATATCTTTGGAATTTGTGTCTAGACCACATATGGGCAACCATAAGCCTGCAGCAACATGTTTTGTGGCCAATGGCCAATCTAGGCATTCATTTAATATTGAACAACTGTATACATCTAAGTTGACTAAGGGTTCTAACCCTTTACCTGTTTGTGTGTTTCACCACTTCTGGCCATACTGTTTCATCTATAGATTTTAAAATTGGCATCAGAACTCTATTGGATGCCTTCTGACAATATTTGTTTCATTTTTGGAAAAAAATTTCTTGACTTTTTAGGGGCTTTTTTTTTTTGTTTATTTCTTACTTTCTCTGGAATGTTCATTCTATCTGTGCACCAGGGCTTTTATTTTTTTAATGGACAACGTGCAATGGATCATCTTGCAATGAATGATTTTTTTTTCTATCTTGCAATGGATAACTATTATAACTATCCCCCTCTGCAGTTCATGGGTTAATAGAGTATGAATATTTTATTACAGGTCTGGTTAGTCACTCAATAGAAACTGCCAAGTGACCAATATCTTTAGGTAACATGCTGTATTGCAGGTGATCAATTAAGAAAATTGGAAAAAGGGGTGATCAATGAATAAGTTACTTTTCTCACCTATTTGGAGAGTGATCGAAAAAAACAGACATCAACCAAGGGATCAATGTCGGAAAAATCTACGTTGTAAATTGAACACCCAAGTAAAAATCTACGGTAGGAGAAATTACAAAAAAACGAAACAACTGTTTTTTATTGACTTAATAAGGAGTGAATAAGTTTTCAGCCTTATAGCTTCATTGGTGGAACCTGTATGAATAATATATACATAGGCATTCCACCAGTCAGACCAGCTTAAAAACTGAGAGGAATCAATATACACAGATTGTGTGACAGTTTTGGTTCATAGTTTCCAGTAGCGAATTAATGATATTCATCACTCAGAGAAATACAGTAAAATTGAGATTTTGTTCGACATTTGGTGGCTCTTCCTCATTAAATATCAAAAGTTCACTGATAGGCATGTAAAATTCTAAAGATATGTAAATATTTTCCCATTAGCTGATGACATAAGCTTTCTACATCGAAAATCTGATGGCCTCAATTATTCCAAATGTATCATCAACCTGTAATTTGAATCGAATTGCATAAATATCCCTTTGATCTTGTTGTTTATCAATGACAAAGGAACGATTTGTTGCGGTTTGATGTCTTTCTTCCAATTTATGATCAAACGTTTTTCAGAGGATTTTCTACATGTTTCACAATTTTAAGCATTATAATATTGATATCTTATTATTTCAGATATTTATATTGTAAATAAAAATATCGAGATAATGATGTTTTATGTTTGTTTTGAAGCAATCTCTAAATTTCCCCCAAACAGAAAACCTCTGATAACTGATATCCAATTTTTCCTTCATCTACCTCTTTGATCTATAAAAAACGACCTTTTGATTTATATGAATGTATGTATATATGTATACATATGTGTGCTCGTGTATGTAAATGATTATGAGTACATGTATGTTTATACATATGAGTATATATATATATATATATATATATATATATGTGTGTGTTTGTGTGTGTGTGTGTATGTATCTACATTTGACCCTCTCCAATCTCTCTTTATATGTAAATAAGTAGGCCAAATGATGCATTCACTGTGTAATAACAGATCATTCCGAATAAGAGGTTCAATATGATATATCACAATTCATAATCATTCTGTTGGATCATACATTCATTTTTTAATAATATATATATATAAATATATGAATATATATATATATATATATATATATATATATATACATATATATATATATATATATATATGTATATATATATATATATATATATATATATGAATATTGAATATATATATATATATATATGTATATATATATATATATATATATATATATATATATAGTCTATAAAGCTTTACAGCTTTAAATATTACATATTAAAAAACTTTTCAAAAGATTTTTTGTGTCACTTCAGTCACCTATGTATCCGTCAATGATCTCTAAAAAATAGTGCTCAGGAGTCAGCTGCAATATTCTCCTAAAACCTGACTCAGCAAATTTTGTAACAGTGAAACTACATCATTCAAGGCAGAGCAATAAAAAATATACTTATTGTACACAGATCCGTACCATATATTAGAATTCAAATAAATGTAATCTAATTAGAATGAATATGAATTTTAGATTGAGAATTGTTTATTGATGTTGTTCAATAATTACTGTCTAAAAACCAAATGTTAGAAATAAGGGGTTCACCAGAATAAGGCCTTTATAAAAGTGTTTCTCGACATTGTTCTATGTGAATAATATTCAACACTGAACTAAATGTGTAAACAAGGACATAGATCATATTGAAAATATTTGTTGCATAAAATAGGAGCTTTTCTCATCATCAGGCTGTGGACACATTGAAGTACCTATGAACCAAAGTGGGGCGGCCCACCTTGGGTGACACCATCAGAGAGGGTGACGCCTAAAATTTTTTCACATAGTTTCTTGGTAAATCTTTTTTTAATGAAGTATCTGTCTGTCCACAAAATATCTATGAAAGTACTTGATGAATTTCAATGGTTGAATTTTGGTAGCGGATCCGAGGTTTTTTGATTGAGAGATATTTTTCCATCCTTTTTACGTAATTTCTTGTCTATGTTACGAAAGAAGCTATCGGTACAAAAAAAGATCACCAAAATTCCAGACATCTTGGGAAGAGAACATGTTCTGGAATGGATGGTGTGACACCATGATTTACTATCCGGGAGAAACACCAACCATAGGCTACTACCTACGTATATATATTTTTGAATTGATGAATAGCTGTCATCACTAAATAACTGATGTTGTTGCTTTTGTGACGTTTCCATAGATAGTGGATTCCTGAGTTTCACTGGGTTTGGGGTATATCTATATTCATGTATGTGAGGCCGTACACATGGATACAGCAGAAGTAATTTCATAGTGACTTGATTATCAACTTTATTTCAATATCCGATTTTATGTCTTACTTATCTCCACCTACAGTTGCATCTGGAGTGAGTTCTTCTTTAAGATTTTTTAATTTCATGTGAGTTTGACTTTTTTTATGGAAAATAATTGAGGTATAAGCTCTAAATGACTCTGAAAGCTGGGGATTGGATTTCATATTATCTCATCAATTTCAAATGCCAACATTGTACTTCACGACCAGTATAATTCCCTCTCAATCCCTCTGATGGAATTATATATATATATATATATATATATATATATATATATATATATATAGTCCAGAAAGTTTTACAGCTTTAAACACTAAAGATTAAAACACTTTTGCAAAATTTTTTTATGTCATTTCAGTCACTTATTTCCCAATAATTGTCAATGCGATATACATAATTTTACTCAATGTTTTTTCCCGTTTCCCTATATTTTGTTGTGTTACAATGCTTACATTTTCTCTTGATGGGATCATTAATTGTTTACCATGTAACTGTTTTGGGGATTTTATAAAGCTAAACAGTTATACTAACGTGGTACCCCAGCAGTGTTGATCAAACACCACCTCCCTTTCTTATTATATAGTTTTCATTTTATTTAGCATATCATGCGTATTATATAATGATAATATTTTATACAACACATCATTCATTTTTTAAAACTAGGTTTACTTACATAGGTTACTCCTGCCAAACATATTTAACAGTGAAGATCAGTAAGTATATATATATATATATATATATATTTTGTTACATATACATATATGCGATAATTATATAGGTATGGTCCTATGTTTGATCCAATAATATGAGGGTAGAATAGCTTCATAGGATAAATGATTCCCTTTTTCCTGCTCTGTCTATCCGTCTCTTTATCTCTCTCTCTCTCTCTCTCTCTCTCTCTATATATATATATATATATATATATATATATATATTTATAAAGGTCTAGGCCAAATTTCACTCATTAGCATGCGAGTTATTTCTGTCAATATCTCTCATTGACTTCCATATTTCTTCACAAAACAAGACACATTTTTCCTATTCTCTAGAAGACTAAATTCCCCCCTGGTATGAATCCCTCTCTTCTCACCTCAGCTATAAGTAAATAATGGGATAGACTAGGTTTTCCAGTCATGGTTGGCAATCAATCTAGGAGAAGGACAATTCTAATTCCAACTCAGCCTGGAGAAGGATGGACAACATCAAGCTATCTCGCCCTCAACGCACTCATGATGAAATCATCCGTAGTGCTTCAATAACTCTGTGTCAGGGGATAGGTAGAGAAAAGGTTGTTTTCATTTAGCAAAGACTGAAATTCACTTCTTGTTAAGTTCTACTGTTGCTGCTACTTATCCTGTTTATTCGTGTTTAACATTATATATGAGTACTAGTTTGGTAGAAAATAGATAAAAGATTATGGAATGCATTACTCTAGTCTATCTCACTGTGACCAAAATCTGTTTTGTCTTCAATGTTTTCATCTAATGTTGCAAATGTATAAATCATCTTTTGTATAATCTAAATTTTGTCTCACTCATTTTTAGTATAAATTTCACTGTGACAATTCTGTTTGGAAGAAATAAGTAGAGCAGATATAAACCGTGAATAAGCAAAATGGGAATTTCGAATTGAGACAGTTGTTTAGGCCATTGCATTCCGGGAGGATGTTTAGCTCAGTGGTAAGAGCAATGCTACTTTGAAGCACCTACACTATCATTCACATTCAATTTCTGCAGCAACCCTATTTTCTTTGATTGTTTATTCTATTTACGTTGTCTAGGCCAAATGGTACTCTCACCATATAATAACAGTTGATCATTTTAACTAAGAGTTTTTATATTATGCTAGACAATTTGTAATCATTCCGTTGGATCATTTATCAATTTTTTGATAACAAAAAAAGAAACAAATAGAGCAGAAATAAACCATGAGTGAGCAAGACAGGAGTTTGGAGTTGAGACAGTTATTTAAGCCTTTGAATCACCAGCGACTGATTAGCTTAATTGCAGAAGCAACACTTTGATTTTGTTAAATTGATCAGTAGTTTGTACCCGCTTGTTTCTGAGAGTTCAGACCTTTTTTAAGGATAACAGCCCAACAAAAGGCAAGTGAATTAACATTTATTAACACCACTTTTTCCAACTTTCGAATTGATCACCCCCAACATATGTATGGGTGTTGGTGATTCATAATTTCCCTTAGAATACCATATTCCCACTTTGAAATCATGAATGAGTGTTGTTCAATACTTGATAACTTTTTTCTTGGGTGAAGATTGAAATTTGGATGCCAATTCATAAAGCTTGAATATTATGCAAACAAAAGTCAAATTACTAAATCTAACGATTATTAACCATTGTGAAATAATAAATTGAGACAATATTTGCTTTCATTTCTGTGGATAGATTATCATACAGATGGGGGATGTGTCCTTTGAGATATTGGTGAAAAGTGATGGCTATGATTGGCTAGAAATATCAGCGCAATTAATTAAAATCTTTCATATCATCTGCATTACCCAATTGATAAATATCCTTTAATAAGATTTATATAGATAGATTTGCATATATACATGCATGCATGCATGCATGCATTTATATATATATATGTATATATATATATATATATATATATATATATATATATATATATATACATATTCTTATATATATATACATATATGTTGAAATATTTCATATCAACTACATTTCCCTGAATAATATACTTCCTTTACTAAGATTTATATACACTCACATGCACAAACACGCACATATAAATATATATATATATATATATTTATATGTGCGTATATATATAATATAATATGATATAATATAATATAATAAAAAATCTGATGTGTAATGGGTTTATTTTATAAAAGTGCTCGATACATTCAGCATTAAATATCAAGTTGATTTAAAGTAGAGCTTAAAAGATAATGGAATGAGGATTCACTATACAATCATGTTTATGTTTCTGCACACTTTGGGCCTCTCCAGGAGAATATATATAAATGTATATATATATATAGATATAAATATACAAACTTTTGACCTTGCAAATGCTGAAAAAGAAAAAATATCTTGTTGATTATTTATTAATTTCCTCTTGTTACCGCACATATGTTCTCTCATGTGGGATCAAGACAAATTTGATAAAAATCACCAAGATTTTCCTTGTTTGTTGTATCCAACCAGACATGTATATGCAAATATATATATATATATATATATATATACATATATATAAATTCATATACACCATAAAGCTTCCCCACTGTGTGAACTAACGATCCCACCATGTAAACTGAAATTCACTCATTTGTTTATACATTCATTCTTCCATCCAACCACATATACTCCCAACAAATGAGTCGCCTGAACTTTCCCTCCCTTTATCCTTCCCCCAAATTTCCTTTTGTTCGAGCATCTATCCATCCACTCACACGCTCACTATGCAAGTTAATCGTCCAGATCTTTAAAAAAAACATCCGACCAAGAAGAGAAAATAACTTGAAAAAAGGAAGAAAAACAATTTCCATGCTGGTAGCGAAAGGCTCTCAGATGGTCGATATGTTTTAAAAAGAAATTACAAGTGAATTTATCCTGAGTGGCTCGGCCACACAAATGAGGAATTTTGAGGGACTCCACATGTAGAGTAGTTATACATACATATATACAGATAGTTTACTCAAGAAGAATGATCGATAACACCTTGCCTGGATGTTGAGGCTGAAAGCTCAAAAAACCAGATGGCTCAAATAATAATTTGGGTGAAATGGTTTGTATTCACCATAAACTCTTTGGTGATTGTTTACCAAAGATTTAAAAACACAAGACGCTTCTCAGAACACTAATGTGTGACTATCAAGTAATATTTTGTTTTCTTTGACAGAACACACATTTCACCTTTTCAACTTCTTTTAAACTGATCCTAAAAAAAAACACATTATTGGAACTTTCATGTGTGACTTTCTAATTTTATTTTGTTTTCTTTGCTAAAAGCTGCATCAACATTTACAAAGTTGTTTCACATTTGAATTCTGACTGACGAACATGCAGTATATGAAAAATTTTCAGTTTTGTTACATCATATTTGAAAGAATTCAAAACCATCTTGTTTTTCTTTTCTCTTTTACATACATATAGGTAATCTATAAACGTTTCTTCAGAATATCTTATTCAGAATGATTCCAGTCTCAGATTATCAAAGACAGAACAATTCAGAAAAAGATTAGTAAAGTAAATATTTACATTTTGCTGAAACGTGTCGAATGAATGACCAGACTTATGAAGCATCTTACACTTGATTTCTTGTTTGAGTTTTCTGTTCAGTTAGTGAGAAAAAATCTTTCTTTGTCAAAAATTCTTGATAATCAAAAAAGTCACTCAATGATTTTGTATTTCTTTTTTTTGGTAATGAAATCACTTTTTACAGATTTATTGAAAACATTTCCATGCAAAAACTGGTTTACTTTACGTCACTACAATTTAATTCTGTAAATTAAAGTAATTTATGCTTCTTATTTAATCAAGAAAAAAGCAATTAAAATACTATTTCCCAGCATATGAGATGCACATTTAGATTTCTAAAGAGTTTACAAACAGATCTAGTTATTCACTCAGTAGAAACTCTCAACTGGCCAATGTCTTATGGCAGCATGTCATGTTGGGGGTGATCAATTAAAAAAAGGGAAAAGGGGTAATCAATGGATAAATTACTTCTCTCAGATATTGTTGAGCTGTAATCACTAAGAAAGTCTGAATGAAAAAAAAAAACAAGCTGGAATGCAGCAGTTTACAAATTAAAAGATCAATTTAGCATAAACTTACATTGTAAGTTGAACCCCTAAAAAATCCCTATTTAGGGGTAGTTCTGATGAAGAAAAACAAGAAAATGCTTTTTTCAGACATGAGAAATAAATGCTTGAATTTTTAGCCTTCTAGCTCTGTTGGTGTAGCCTGTATATGTAATGAATACGTTCATATATTTAAAGCCATACAGTCAGCTAGACCAACTTGAAAACTGAAGAAACCTATATTTACAGTTTAGGTGATATTACTAAGTATCTAATGCGAAGGTATCATTATTCACTGGGCTGTCTACAGAACCTCAAAATGGACAGCTGTGTGTTTTTGGTGAGTTGCAATGAATGGTAGTTCTCTGACTATCCTTCCAAACCATGTGTCTTAGAGGCTTGCAAAAGGCGTGATGATTTGGACAGGTTCAAATGTTTTGGCACCGACAGACGCTCAGAAGCGAAAAAACTGGCAGACCTTGGGGAAAGCTCATGCCCAACAACAGACTTTAAAAGTCTGATTAGTGAGAGTGATAGTGACTTATAGATAGGCAAATATAGTAATTTATGCGTCATTAAATCAGGAAAGAAGGCACCATATTGGTTTCAGTTTTAAACAGAGCTGATAGTAAGGAATCTTGTGATACAAGTTTAGTAAGCTTTGGGAGAAAACTATGATATGTGACACACACTGTAGGTAGGTATGAACATCTTTATTCATATAGAGATGTATTTTACAAGTATACAAATTGAGTAAATTTGACGCACATTGGGGGTGACAATCAAGTTGATATACCTTGGGAGAATAGTCAAATATTTTTACATGTACAGTATATAACTGCATATCATCATCATCAGTCTTTTATCGTCTGTTGTTGGACATAGATCCTCTCCAGGATCTGCTATATTTCTCTATAATAGGCGTCACGGAGCCAGTATTTTCTGAATTTGCCTAGTTCATCTCTCCATCTGGTATTCTGCCGGCCTTGGTTTCGCATGTGATCTCTGAGGATCCATGTTGTGAGTTGTGACGTCCATTGGTTGTCCGTCATTCTCACAACATTGCCTGCCACTGCCATTTAAGTTTTCTAATAGATTCTATGATGTCTCAGACCCTAGTTTTCTTCCTGATATATTGTGCTGTCTTGTGATCTCTCCATGTAAGGTTGAGCATGATTCTCTCATACGCACATTGCATGCTTCTATATTCTTGTATACTCTTTTTTTTTTAGGACTATTGGGATCGTCTTGTTTTTGAAGGCTGAGCTTGCTCTGCTGGAGGCTTGCCATCCTAGGGTGATTCTCCGCTTGATTTCTTCTTCTTCTGTGGGTTTCACTGAGATTTGTTATCTGCAATAGATGTAGTGGTCTACTTTCCCCAGTTTTGCATCTTCAATTTTGACAGTTATGTCCTTATTCTCAATGTGATTGTTGCACATGACTTTTGTTTTACTGAAGTTCATGTGTAGGCCAACTCTTTTGCTTTCTTCGTTTTGCTCATAACTATGTATGCACAAGGTTATTAATATACAGAACATGAGTCAACTAGCTCTGCTTCATATGGATGGGTGAAAAAAAAAATTTATGTTATACAACTCGCTTCTTTTTTAGACAATTTTTGAAATTCTCTGGTATAAAACCAATTATCTGGTTGTTATGTAGGAAATGTCATTTTTCAAATAGTAAAATGAAAAATTATATAAACTACAGAAACGGTATATACTTAGTCAAAATACAACTCATTTAAAGCAATGACCTTTTCCCAGCGTGCGTCTACTGATAATATGATATATTCTTTATGTTCAGTGGTCACGAATCTGTAAAAGCACAAATTATGGCTTCTCCATCTTTGAACCTTTTTATTACCGATATTAAGTTCAAAATGCTTGAAAAGATTATAATCTGTAGGAGAAATGACAGGTGAATATTGAAGAGGCTGCAAAACTTCATATCTCAATTCTTTAAGCTTAGACATAGTGTAAAAATGTAAGGTCTGGATACTGTCATGGAGCCTTTCATTCAGTTCTTGTTGGGCCAATATCTCCAACTTTCATTTTTTGCTATTGCCTCAGGTTGATGGGATATGGTAGCTGTTGATGTCTCCAGAAAGTGCTCAGATCCATTGTATGTTGGTCGTTGGGCACTGCTGCTGATAATTAAGGAATGGAACTTGTGAAGCTTCACTTAGGAATGAGAATAGTTTTCAGAGAGGTTGAATCAAGATAAGGAACTCAAGGTCTCTTGCAAATATTCTTACCAAAGAGACTGAATTATTGATAAGGAATTGAGAAGATGGTTTCTTCCAGAAGGGGTAGTCACCATCTTGAGGGAATTAATCATTTTGGGAAGCAGAAGTTGAGAAGAGGATGGTGATTGGAATAAGAAGAGGAGGAAAGAATGTAGAATGAAAGAAAGAAAGAAAGAAGAGAAATGAATTAGAAGAATAGAAAAAGCAGGAAGAAAGAAGAAAAAATGAGAAAGAATTAAAGAGAAAGGAAGAGGAAAAAAAGAAAGGAAGAGGTAAAAGAGAAAGGAGGAGGAAAAAGAGAAAGGGGGAGGAAGGAAGGGAAATTTGATAGAAGAGGAAGAGTAGAAAAGAAAGAAAGAATCAAAATTAATCTAAAGAAGAGAAAGAGCAAAAAAAGGGGGAAAAAAAGAAAGAAAGAAAGAATTAAAGAAAAAGTAGAATGAAACAAGAGAAAGAGGAAAAAAAGGAAGAAAATAGAGAGAGAGAAAGGGAAGAGAAAGAATAATGAAGAATGATTTGGAAGAAAAAAACATCGAAAGAAAGTGGAAGCATACTAACAAGAAAGAAATCACCTTGAATATCGCAGTTTTTTTTTGGTTTTTTTTCTGAAGAAAGTATTTGCCAAAAAAAGGAAGGAAGCAATGAATGAGATAAAACTGAAAGGAGATCATATCGTAGTTGGGTAGTGGGGACCGGGGGGTGGATTTGGCACAGAATTGGCAAAAGCCGAACCGAAGAGATCGGAAACATGGAAGTGGAAAGCAGAAGTAACGTTGAAAAGCTCTCAAGCAAAGAAACTTCCCATTCTGTGACAACTTGGACAATCTCTTCTCTCTCATCAATAGAAGTAATCATAGTTGATAATAGACTTAGTTAGGCACATGGCTGGCATGGACGACTGCTCGGGTTGGGGGTGGGTGCATTTGCCCCCAACCCTCCCCGTCACCAAATATATATATCTCAGCCCCACCTCCCTATCCCCGGAAAAGTGGCAGTGGATGACCGTGATGGCTGAGCAGTGGTCAGGCGTAATACTATCCAGTCACCTGACTCACTCCCCCGCCCCACTCGTTCATGTCTTGGCATAAATACATTATGAATACAACATTCATACTTCCAGTCAGAAAGATGGCAATAACTGATAAGAAAAAGGTAGATAAGGAAAAAAAAAGAAAGAAGGATAAGGAAAAGGTACGTGAAAAAAAAGAAAAAAAAATGTAATCAAGGCTGACATAGATTTTTAATCAATATCAGAGTCGCTATGTAATATTTCGATTCCCTTTTGCTTAATTATGTCTTCATTATAAATTGAACAGGTCTGGTTAGTTACTCGAAAGAAACAGTTGTGCGACCAAATATATATCTGTAGCGAGCCATGTTGGGGATAATCAATTAAAAAAAATTGGAAAAAAGGGGTGATCAATGAATAAGTTACCTCTACCCTTTTGTTGGGAAGTGATCACATAAAGAGTCTGAATTTTCAAAAAACAAGTACGATACAAACTAAGTGATCAATTTTGCATGAACTTGCACAACAAATTGAACTCCCCAATTTTGGGGGTAATTTAAAAAAAACAATTATATAATTAGCATATTAATAAGTAGATGCTGAAATTTCCAGCCTTCTAGCTCTGTTGGTGAGGTCTGCATATGTGATACATATATGTTTTGATATAAATATAGATAGATAGCCAGCCAGCCAGTCAGTCAGTGTGACCAAGTTGAAAACTGAAGAAATCTGTTGTCAGCTTTGGAGACAGTTTTCGTTGACAGTTACTGATAGCCATGTCTGTGAGAAAAACAGAAAGACATGAACAGAAGACTCTTTGGTGAGTAATTTCAGCAGTATCCGTAGAACAAAATGAAGAATTCTTCCTTGCTTCTCAGGTGAACTCAGTACGTTCTTTGTTATTTCTAATTAAGAATGTAGCAAATTGGATCTGAGAAGGAATAATCATTTCCCGGAATTTATAATTCATATCAGTATTTATCTCATAAAGTCCAAAGAGGATGTGCAAGCGGCCTAATGGTTACTGGCTTGGAATTAGAATCAGAAAAATGAGTTTGAGTTCTGGCTGAGGCTGCTTGCATTCAGTTTGCACTAATAAACTTGGGTGAATGATATGGCAGTTGGAGCTCTTTAGCCCTGTAAGGTAGTCCATCTTTAGAAAGGGGCAAGCAACTCTGCCATGTAAAAACCTACTCGCTACTGAAACTAGAATTTCCACGAGGAATAGAAAAAAAAATACCAAATGAGTTTTGAAATTGACATTCACAAGGTTTCATACCTGATTAAGGTTCTCGGAGAGTGCTCAAAGAGACCAAATTGGTCACACTCACTTCAGTCATTGTAGCAGACGTTTCAATTATTGTATAATGGAAACACTCTGATTCCTACCAAGTAGGGTAGGATTTTTGTCTAATGAAGAGACAGTTTGAAACTGTCAACTAAAACTGTCACCCAAACTATCAACGTGGTTTCTTCGGTTTTCAAGTCAGTGTGGCTGGCTATGTATTTTGTATGCATCACGTGTACAAGCTACATCAATTGAGCTAAAGGGTTGAAAATTTCAAGATTTTAATTAACATGTCTTGCTAAACATTTTTACTCCCCCCCCCCCCGTATCCAGTTTGCAATGTATAGAGTACGGCCAAATAAAGGTCAGAAAAGCTTTTTTCTCAAAATATTAAAAAAAAAAAAAAAAATTCAGATGGGGTTTAGTGGAGTACTGATGCCAAGTCCGTAAACTAAACTTTATGGTTATGAGCATTTGAACACACAAAAAAATTAATAAACTCAACAGATTAAGGCCCTCAAAAGGCTGAAATAAACTTTCTTTTTTAATCGAATATCGATGCCAATTTCAAGTCTGCAGACTAAACGGTATGGCCAAGAGCACTCAAACAGACAAGCAAGCTAACAAACACACAAATACATATATATATAAATAAGGATGGAAGCCTTTGTCATCTTTGATGGCTAAGGCGGTTGAACTGCTGACTGATTAAAAAAGTTTGATTTTCGAGGGGATTTTAAAGGTAGAAATATTTTTACCTTGAAATGATAGTCTGGGAACTGATTCTAACTATCAATAGAGATGAAAGTATTAATCTTACCATTTCCAGCAAGCTGTTCATTGAACAAGTGCACTTAATAACAGAGATCTATTTTAAGATTATACTTTTTTCTTTGAGGAAAAGCTAGTTTTTTGAAAATTCAATTCGCATTAGCTATTTAAAAAGAGGTAGGGTACATTTTAGCATATTGTTGTTTGATATCCAGTATTTTTAAATCAACGGAGAACCAAGGCTTTTCAAAGGCTATATTAGTGTGCATTCTATCTTCCTTAAGATTGATAGGTCAGTAGATGTTAAGAGACTGAGATAGATAGATAGATAGATCGATAGATAGAGAGATACTTATGGATAGACAAAGGTAGATGTATTGATACATATATACATATATACAGATAAATATTTTGGGGCTTTGGATCTATTTATCTATCTATCTATTTCAGTGTTCATGTCTGTCTATCTATTTCACTTTCTCTTATTCTCCACTTACATAGGAGGAAGGGTATGTTCAATCTTCCTTAAGATTGATAGGTGGCTGTTAAGAGACTGAGATAGGTCGGTAGATAGATAGATATGGATCTATATATCTATCTATCTATCAATCTATCTATCGAATTACCGATAGACCAACCGGTCAAGTGGGCTACAGATTCTTTTCTTTTGGTTCATCTATGTGTCTGTGTCTCTGGGGGCTCCTTGTCACAGTTTGGGAGCTACAACATAGAAAATGCACATGAGTTCACCACAAAACACCATCTAAATATTTTTTTTTCATAAAAGTGCATTTTGGGGTCTTTATGGTTATTTTGTACCAACAATACCCAAATCTTGGGCTGGTGTTTTTTAAATATAATTCTAGGTAAAAAAACCTATTTTTTAAAGATTATTTTAGATAAAAAATCAATTTAAAAAAAAAAATTTTTGATAATTTTTTGAATAATCAATACTGGTACATGTGTGGGATACAGTGATTCATTTATGGATATCTATCTATCTATCTCTGTTCATATTATCTATTCTCTTTCTCTTTCTCTATCTCTCTATCTCTATCCGCTCGTACATAGGAAGATGGGTACGTTTTAACATATTGTTGTTTGATACCCGGTATTTTTAGATCAACCAATAACCCAAGTTTCTCCAGGGTGACGTTATTGTGTGGTTCCGTCTTATATTTCCCTGAGCATCTTCAACATTTATCTGCTTTTGATAGCAAATCAATTCTTTGATAGATGGACACGGAAAAAATAGTCGTTGAATGAGAGCTGAGAACAAAGTAAATGAACAGGTCCGGTTAGTCACTCAATTGACACTGTCATGCGAGCAACATATTTTTGCAGCATGCTGTGTGGGTGGGTGATCAATTAAAAAATTGGAAAAAAGTGACGATCAACGAATAAGTTACTTCTCTTGCTTTTTCTTCTCGTGTTGTGATCTTTGGAAAGTCCAAGTTTTCAAAAAAGCAAGTGTGAAGATACCTGACGTGAAGAATGGTATCAATTTAGTAAAAACTTACATTGTAAATTGAACTCAAACTAAAAACATATTTAGAAGGGAACTTGAAAAAATCAGAGCCTTTTTTGTTGGCATGATAAGGGGTGAATGTTTAAATTTTTAGTCCCTTAGCTCCATTAGTGTGGCATGTGTGTGATATATACATAGCCAGCCAGTCCAACTTAAAAACTGAAGAAACCTATGTTGACAGTTTTTGTTGACAGTTTCTAACAAAGAAAATTAAAGAGAATGATTGAAATAGGCATATGTATATATTCATGTTTGTCTATCTGTACGCACAATATCTCCAAAAATTCTCATTGAAGTTCAATGATATTTTGTTGAGAGTTCTGAGAAGTGTTAAGACAGAATTGTTTAAATTTCCGGGGTGGATCCAGAGTTTTTTTTTTTTTTTACAATTGATAAATATTTTTCCATATATCAAAACAATAGTCTTATTTATCGGGTTCTGATAGTAAATCAATTCTCTGACAGATGGACACGGAAAAAAAAATGGTCATTGGCGGAGAGAAAACACAGTTGAAGATGAGTGAATTGGAATGTGAAGATGAGAATTGAAATTGGTGAATAAGATGATTCGAACTGAGAACAAAATGAATGAATAGAGAAAGATTAATGGATCTCCAGAAAGGAGGTAAAAAATGATTTGCGTGTTATAGACAGGTAAATTAATAGACAGACCAACTGATTGATTGACAGGCAGATAGGTAGGAACAAATTGGGATATACTTACATGTATATATAAATATATATATATAAATTTAAAAGTACTTATCAGTAATTCAATATCTGATGTGTGAAGAGTTTATTTCATAAAGTGCTCTATACATTCAACCTTTAGTAAAAGTAGAGATATATACATATATATATATATATATATATACATATATATATTTATATATATATATATGTTTATAATTATTAATGATTATATAGACATTTTAGTAGGAACTATATTTTGTTTGGCATGATATTACCCAGTAGCAAATCAGACAGCCCCAGATAGTATGAATAAAGAAATGAACATCATGCAGGACTCAAATTCAAATCCACCTAGGAAGCAGACTATATGCAGCCCTGCTCTTACCATTGAGCTTACGAAGCTGATAAGTTCAGGAGATTGAGAAAGTGCTCATATTACTCACTTCTACATTCTGTGATCGTAGGCATAAATATTTATGTATATGCATATATTTGTGTTCTCTATGTTGACAGCACGTATATCAGAAGATTGATGATTCATGTCTGATAGAATGTGATCATTATAAAGACATTTTAGTAGGAACTATGTCTTATTTGATTTTTCCCAAAATTAATGCTGATTCTATAAGTCACCTTTTTTATTTCAATCTTCCTTTATCATTTTTGGATCTCTTAGATTGAAATTGAGGTCCTCCTTGTTATGATGGAGCACAAATGCATTCTGTGTGTCACTTATCCTGAATTCTTTTGTTTGAAGTTCTTGAGGTTTCACCAATGGATTTCTTATTGCAATCTTTACATACTACTTCATATAAGAAAGAATATAAAATAACATTACTGGAATGTGATGTCATTGTAAGGTCCTGATGACTATAATGAACATCATATATTCGAAAAATATCATTTTAAACTGATCTGATGATGTTGCCACAGTGGAACAGATAAACAGAAATAAATATGAGGAAAAAACTAGTTTTTACAAATCATTGAAGTATATATATATATATATATATATATATATATATATATATATATATATATATCCTTCTAGACTATACACATATATATATATGATTATAAATTAATTTCCCGTCATTACACGCTTAATGTATCACTTGTCCTAGACACTGTAAATAGAATAAACAATTACAGAAAAATGAGGCTGCTGTAGGGATTAAATTGCAGTCAATAGGGTAGCCACTTCAACATAGTGATTCTCTTACCCTTGAGCTAAATAGTTGCTGTTCTCATCCCAAATTCTCATTTTGTTTATTCTTGGTCTAATCGTTCCCCAACAACGCAACAGTTATGTGTTAATAGATGGATATATATGATCCGACAGAATCATAACATGATACATAACTAGCTAAGCTTTACTGAGCTTGTCAGTGGTCACAAGAATTCTCTTTGCCAATTGTTCTTCTTGGTTTTACCACAACAGAAAGTACCTAACAGTTAGATATTCTAGAAAAATCTGACTTCACAAAAGGAAAATTTCTAATTTTGACTTTTTTCATTCTTTTTCCCATTTTACTATCCATATTTGGAAAGTCTCACTCAGAAAATGTGACTGTCACCATTTACTACTAAGCACCCTGGGTGACTGCCTCCGCAAGAGCCAATCTTAATTACAGAAAACCATGAGACAGAATGTCTCCTTGATTTGAATTTGGAAAATTCAAAAGGACAATGGAATGGAATATTTTTGCATTAATTTGGAACTAAATGTTTAAATTTGAATATTAAATCCCCCCAAATATTTTGAATTTGTTCTTTTCTTCTAATTGCTTTTCCTTTTAATTAATACCAATTTTAATTGCGTGAGGATATTCCTATCAAAGGGATGTCATAGATTTCATAATTTTATGAGTTATTAAATCACAATTTCTATCTCGTAGTGTTATCCCAGCATTCCTCTTTCCATGGCTCTCTCTGCGATTCAGAGTTGGTTTTCATTTCGTTTTGTTAGTTTCTCCATTTCACATTCATTCATTGTATACATTCATAGTATACTTTTATACTTTAATCACATTGGCAAGGTGCTTTTCAATATATCTCTATTAATACCAAATATTTTCCAACAGATTGTTATGCATTGTTTCATTTCCCTTTCATGGTCTTTCTCTAACTTTAGTGCTTGACCTTGGTAGATGTAATCGTCAACCTCCTCAAGAGTCACCCCCTCTATACTTATGGTCTTTTTGGAGACTCTGTTGTTGAGAATTACTTTTGACATTGTTCTGTTCATCTTCAAACCTACATTTTTACACTCAATATTTAGATCACTCGACATGTTTTGTAATTCTTCCAATGCATTTGCTGTCATGGAAATTGGCGAATCTTTTAAAACTCACCAACAAAAACTGTTTCATTTTGAATTAATGACAATGGAACCCCCCCTCCCCCCCAAAAAATCAAGAGCTTCATGATTGTTTCTTGTCTTACTTTTGGAGGGTAAAAAAATTTGTGTTTAATTGTTGCAATAAAAAGCAACGGCAATTAAGATGAGGATAAATAATAGCAAAAGAATTAATGGCACGTCATCAGTCAATAAGTGAACAACCGTTGCATCAAAATTTGAAGTCATTTGAAAAAATTCTATCAGAGAATAAATGTGGTCAGAATAAATTCTATTTTTGACATTGCTCGGGTTTTCCACAGGGAAACATCAAGAATAGAGTGACACCTGGAAACATCTCGATTTAGGAGAATCTAGATGTTACCGAGAAACTACACCCATCGAAATAAGGACCCCCCAAAAGACCAAAAAAGTTGGTTTTTTTCCAAAAACCAAAAAACGTTTTTTAGAAGATGTCTTGTACAGCAATGATGCTAATTTTCAAGTCTGTTGGCAGAACGTAATACACAAACACGGCTATGGTTCAATTGAAATATTTCTATTTTGCATTTGATTGAAAGCTCATTGATATTGGTACCCATGTTAATATGATAAAGAACAAAGCCATTGCTTCTTGTGTAAATTCTGTTTTTTAAGCTCAAGTGATGAAAGCATAACACTTCTAAAGCTTTCGATTTAAAACTTCAATTCATCTTCTGAACAAATTACAGAAACTGAAGTTTTCTTGGCTCAAAATTAGAATCAAGTCAGTGCATTTAATCATCAAAGTAAATATTAAATCAATAAGATTATATCCATGAAAGCATAGAGAGTCTTGATAAGTAAATGGGACTCAAACAGGTCGAGTAAGTCACTCGAAAGAAACGGTCATGTGACCAACATCCTTTGGCTATACACCATGTTTGATAGAGGGGGGGGGGCTAAATTGAGATTTGGAAAAACGGTTCATCAATAAATGAATTACTTCTTTTGACTTTTATCACGACATGGATCACCCGAGAATCGCACGCGGAACCGAGGCCGGCAGAATATTAAATGGAGAGACAAGCTAGACAAGTTCAGAAAGTACTGGCTCCAGGATGCCCATGATAGAGAAGTGTGGCAAATCCTGGGGAAGGTCTATGTCCAACGATGGACGTTGAAAGACTGACGATGATGATGATCACTAAAAAGTTTGAATTTTCAAAAAACAAGCATCAAACACAAACTAAAGGACGGATTTAGCAAAAATTGACATTGCAAATTATCCCCCCCCAGAAAAAAACACAAACAAACAAAAAACAAAAAAATTTGGCTTAAGACGATGAAAAAGTAAAAAAGAGTTAGTGCTTGAAATTCCAGTCCTCTAGCTTTGTTGGTTATATATACATTGCCAGCCAGCCAGCCAGACTAATTTGAAAACTGAAGAAACTCATATTAACAATTGAAATATTGCCAGTTTTTTCTCATTTGAATTGATTTTTCCTTTCTGTAAACACCCTTTTAACTGTTAATTTCATGAATCACTTGGTACCACCCCTATTGACAGTGGAACTCTTCTACGTATAGATGAAAAATAATGGAGCTCTTTAATGGACAGAGTAAAGAAAAATTACCTAAAGGTTGGAAGAAGTAACTTTAATCAATCGTTACTCACCTTAAAAATAACATTCAAATTCTTTATGAATTTAAGAGTAAGTTTAAGATGAGATTTTACTCATTTACCCATGATGCTCTCTCCTCTCGTGCAATTTATTTATTGATCGAGCTAGTTTCTTAATTTGAAACGGGTGCCAATAGATAGTTTTCAAGTGAAATTTGATTTGCTGAATTTTCCATTTTCTTCAGTCAATTGTTCTTTTGTTTCATCCACTCAAAAGCACTTTCGACTAAACTCGATTCCATCAATGACTTCTTCAAATAACAAGAGTCTCGATTGCAGTTTTTAACTTTGCAACGTCATCACGTTAAATGATTGAAAGGAGAAAAAAATCAATTGTTTTATTCAACATGCAAAGCAAAATGCTTGGGTAACGTGTTTGCTGTCCATTTAAACATTAACTTTCCTTTCTGCAATGAAATCTGCAACTTTCTTTCTGAAATTCACAAATCTATATAGCAGTGATTCTCATACTGTTTGGAACACCAGCTGCAATACCAACTCAGCCAAGAGAACTTCATTGGCTCTCAGAAGTCCAAATCTGACCTCTCAACTCAATCTCCATCTCAATATCTCTGCAATTCTAGTTTTGGTTTTTGTACTGGTAATATCAACGGAATATTTATTTTGATATTTTTCTTCTCTATTGAATGAAAAATTGTAAATCACTATTAATCTTTTTTTATTTCTATTTTCTTTCAATTTATTTGTTTTTTCATTCCAATAGTTGGTTGTGGAGAAAAAAAACAACTAGGAAGATAAGATTAAGGTAAATAGTAGTCAAAAATTATTAATAAGAAAAATCAATTGTTTTATCCAACACACGAAGCAAAATGCTCGCATAACATGTTTTCTGCCCATTTAAAACAATATTGTTTCTTTCTGCAATGATTTTGGCTACTTTCTATTTGCAATAAACAATTCTCTTAAGTATTAAGAGAAAAATATAATTTATGAACAAATAGCATTCAGATCTGAAAAAGGTTGTCTTGTTATATACTTGTTATTCAATCAATATTCAATTTATTTTTGGAGTTGCTTATAGCTTTTATACCTTGGCAATAAAGAAAACATTTTGTTTCAAGAATGGCTCAAAATCAAATAATAAACTTGTGCAATTTAAATGTTATAAAGCCAGGGGTGGCCCAACTTGCTTAATATAAGAGCTGCGTACAATAAACTTCTGATGTTTGAGAACCACAAGACATAAACAAAATATACAGAGATATTTTTATTGCTATGTACAGATTTTATTACTAAAAATCAATATAAACAGATCTGGTTAGTCACTCAAAAAAAAACGTCATATTAGTAACATCTTATGTCAGCAGTAGGGTGATTAGATCGATTGCGAAAAGGGGCGGTAAATGAATAAATTAATTCTCTCACCTTGTGTTGAACAGTGATCAGTAAAATAGTCTGAATTTCAAAAAAAGCAAACTTGAAGACCAATTTGAAAAAAAAAAGAAATTGTTTATCTTGACATAATATAGAGTAAATGTTCAACTTTTCAGTCATCTAGCTCCGTTGGTGTGGCCTGTGTGTGCAATACATATCCACCAGACTAGCTCAAAAACTAAAGAAACCTATGTTGATAGTTTTAGTAGACAGTTTTCAACGAATACATGTGCACATTTATATTTATTCATGTAGTTTTTTAAAAATTCAATTGAAATGTTTCTTTATATAAGGGAATAACTTATACAGATCAACACTGAGTGACATGTGTATGCAGTGAGCTTGAAGGCAACTTTCTGCTTCTATATTTTTGGTCTGAATTTTATGAGGAATTTTCATTAACATACACTGATTATACACTACTATGTATAGTTTTAAGCCAGATCATTAACATTGAAAAGGGTTTTACTGACTATTGAACTTCTACTCATTTGTGTTGTCAATATGACGATCCGGCTGATCCTTTCTGCAGCCTTCTCCAGGTGCACAATCATGATGTGATGGGGGTCAACTGAATTTTCCATTGAGACACTGATTAATTCGGACTAGTGTCCTCATCTTGTTTGTTATAGTCACAACATTTCAGCCACTGTGTCCTCCTGCCTTCTTCAGAAGACTTTTGTAGGTGGTAATCTTTCTGGAGTTCCAATCCAAACCCTTTATTCAATCAACAAGGGTAGATTGTTCTCACTCCGCCGTGTGAGTATAACAACCAAGATGAGTACATAAGTCCTAGAAAACCAATGTATATGAACGTGTGCATGTTTATAAGTAGTTATATGCATCAGAATTTCTGTACGTCCTTTCGCAGATATGTACTCATGAGTTGAATGTTAGTGTAACTGACTGTTCATATGAGACCATACACAAATGAGAATATTCATGCATATATGACCATGAGCGAAGTTCTGAGAGTTCACCCAGGTGCATATATGCCATCCCATTGTATATTCAAAACGTCAATAATGAAACCAAACAGAGAAAGATGGAAATTTTTGATTGGAAGTTACAAAAGATCAGAGAAGTGTAATGAAAGAAAGTCAGAAATAGCTGAGTGAATTTGTTTTGTTCCAGATGTTGAGATTGGAAAACTTTATCATTTTATTTTTGTCCTGCCTAAATATTTTCAAAAACACCGAGAAGGCCGATGTCTTTTACAGAGTGAGATTTCAGCTAAAAAGAGATAAGGCTTCTGAACAGTAAGAGGTATGGGCTTAAGGAACTAGGTTTACAGTAATGTATCCATTGGTAGGAATTGAATACAGGAAAAACCTGGCAATTTAGAAGTAGGTATATGCTGTAAGCACAGTACATCTGGGAAAAGACAAGAGTCAGGGACATCATAGAATCCATTAAAAATCTCAAATGGCAGTGGGATGGCCATGTTGCAAGAATGGCAGTCAACTGATAGACATCGTGACTCACAACATAGATCCCCCTAGATCACATGCGGAACTGAGGCTGGCAGAATATTAGATGGAGAGACAAGCTATACAAATTCAGAAAGTACTGGCTCCGTAACGCCCATGATAGAGAAGTGTGGCAAATTGTTGGGAAGGTCTATGTCCAACGATGGATGTTGAAAGACCGATGATGATGATATGCTGTAAACCAGTGTACCCTCTCGATTCCATCACTATTTTCAAGGTTTGAAATCTTTTTGGTAAAAGCTAGAAGTCTTGAGGTG
Organism: Thysanoteuthis rhombus; assembly: GCA_963457665.1. NCBI lineage: Eukaryota > Metazoa > Mollusca > Cephalopoda > Oegopsida > Thysanoteuthidae > Thysanoteuthis > Thysanoteuthis major. The sequence continues at coordinate 39,396,531 of OY735232.1, read as the reverse complement.
GGGTTGGTGTAGTGGGTTGAAGAGATGAAAAATGACTCACGCAGCCATTGCAAAAGTGACAGTCACTCAGTGCACAAGGTCACTCTATGACGTCTTGCTGCTGACTGAGTAAGTTAACAAGAGAACTTGAGCTAAAAGACTTGGTATTTTAACTCTTTTTTTTAGTATGGGTGGCAGCCACAAACACGATTGGCTATTTTAATACTTACTCCTTTCAACACTTACTCCTATTTTAATAGCCACTCGTGTTTGTGTCTTTAAAAACTATGCGTTGCTTAACTTCAGTTATAATACAAGAATCGGTTGTCAATTGAATTAGGCTATAAACCAAGTAAACATTGCGAGGCTACAAATGAAATTGAGAATTTCAATACAAAATATTTATTGTTTCCAATCCCTCTTGTAGAGACTGAGACGTTGTGCCTAAACATTAATTTTAACCCATTGACTGCGGAAGATGGTGAAAGGTTATAGTTATCCATAGCAAGATAAAAGCCTCGACTCACAGATAGGACTGAGTTACCATAAAATCACAATGAAATGGAAATGTTATTGAGTTAGCTTTGGAACTACTGTAATCTCTTTTTCTCCTTCCATATCTGTGTACTTTCAAAGGTGGCTTTCTGTCACACTCAGAGTATCTGTAGCAGCCATCAGCCCCACTCACTTCCAACCCTCTTATTAAACTACCCCTGCTTTCCCCGTTAAGCTCAGGAGGTCAAGATAAGCATTGGTCTGGCTTTGTTACTTAGAATATCATTTCAACTGCAAGGGGGGGGGGTGTTCTTCGTGACCTCTATTTCCTCCGTGCTCATCCCCTCCCCCTTTCCACCTCCAGAGGATAACTATTGATTCCCCGGAGGTGATAAGCTAAATCTGCCCGGATCCCTTCTTTATCAGCTCTTCAAATTTTCTATCAGATTGAAAGCTCTTTCCTTTTCTGGATCCTTCTCTTTCTGTTTCTGCTTCTTCAACTCATTCTCTCTTTCATTGCTTTTTTTCTCATTCTTTTCCTCTCGTTATTCTGCCAATCCTTCATTTTCCTTCTTTTTCTTTTTGCTTCCCTTTTCTCTTTCCTTCATTATCTCATTCTCTATTCCATCTATTTTCGTTTGTTCTTTTCCTTCTGTTATTCTGCTGGTTTTTCATTTTCCCACTCCTTAACTTCCTTCATTTTCAACTTCTTCTTCACTTTTTCTTTCTCTCTTTTTTATTTACTTTTTTTCCTCCTTTTTTTCTACATTTCCCACTCTTCCTTCGATCTCCTTCTTTACTTTTTCTTCACCTATTTCTCCAATCATTCTTTCTCTCCCTTTCTCTCTTATTCTCTTCCTTCTCCTCCTCCACTCTTCTTTCTCTTTTTCTTGTTTATTTCTCATTCTCCCTCTCCTCCTCCTCCTCCAACTTCTTCATTCATTCTTTCTTCCTCTTTTAGGTTTCCTTCTTTTTACCCTCCTCCTACTTCTTCACTTTTTCTTTCTCTCTTTTTTTGGTTTCTTTTTCCTCCTCCTACTTCTTCGCTCATTTTTTCCCTGTCTTTTCTGTCTCCCTCTTATCCTCCTCCTACTATTTCACTCTTTCTTCTTATCTCTTCTTTCTTTCCTTCTTTTCCTCCTCCTACTTCTTCACTTCTTCTTTCTCTGTCTTTTCTGTTTCCTTCTTCTCCTTCTTCTTGTCCTATTTATTCATTCTTTCTCCCTCCCTCTACTTCGTTTTCCCCTTCTTCTTCTCTCCCTCCTACTTCTTTACCTTTTCTTTCTCCATCTTTTCTGTTTCCTTCTTCTTCACCTCCTCCTTCTTGTCCTACTTCTTTCTGCCTCCCTCTACTTTATTTTCTTCTCCTCCTCCTCCTCCTTCTTCACTTTTTCTTTCCCCTCCTCCTTCACCCCATCGCCAGAACTTTGGCGTCAGTTTTGACAGATATTTATAAATGTATCTTCTTGCTTCAGTGATTCATGAAATATTTTTCCTCTTCATTCCAGTAAAATGTCTGCTTCAAAATGGAAGCCAATTTCTTTCTTTCTTTTGTCCTATCATTCTCCATTTTGACCTGTTGTACAATGGCCAGATTTCTACCAAACACAATATTGTTATCAGCCTACACCTTTTTTTTCTAAATACACTTATGCTCAATATTTCCAAAATTTCTTTGATTTTTTTTTCTCTTGTTATTCCTAACAGAATTGTTCTCAAACTTTTTGTGAATGATACTATTATGATAAAAACTTATAAATTCTCATTATACTATTATTCTGCTTATAGCATAAGTAGACTGCAGGGATATGAACAAATAGCAAAAGTAATCTATAATGATAATAAAAATATATTAGTTTTATTTTCTTTTGGAAGATATTGTAGTCAATATATATATATATATATATATATATATATATATATATATATATATATATATATATATATATATATATATATATATATATATATATTTCATAGGTGACAAATTACTTCAAAAAATGGTCACAGGAAACAAAAGTCTTAGATAAAAAATATGGATCGCATAGATCAATTACAATGTCAATACTTTTCACAGTTTCACAAGAATTCTAGACAAGTAAGAATAATTAGAAACCATGAACAAAAACTGTCACCAAAACTGCTATCAATGGTTTCTTAAGGTTTTAGGTCGGTCTGGCTGGATGACTTGCTATTTATGTACATATCGATGATACAGGCCATACTAATGGAGCTGAAAATTTCAACACTTACTCCTCAAAATGTCTAGAAAATGTTTTTTTGACCCCCACTTTGATCTCGGCAAATTTTTAAGAGGGGGTGCAGTTTGCATTATAAGTTTATGTTAAATTGATCCCTTTGATTGTGTCTGGCAGCATTCACTTTTGTTTTTTGAAAAATTTTAATGATTTTTAGTGACCCGTACCCTAGGGGAGGCAAGAGAAGTAACTTATTCATTGATTACCCCTTTTTCCAATATTTTAATTGATCAACCCCAGCATAACATGCTACCAGAAAATGTTGGTCACATGACAGTCTCTATTGATTGACTAACCAAATCAGCTGAAAGGAGAAATTTAGGGAGAGAGGGGAAGATAAAGTAAGAACAATTCAATTTTTATTAACACAAAATATCAACAAAGTCACCAATTTTTGATTTATATAAACACTTATTAATTTCTAAATTAATATGAATTGGGAATATGCAATTATTCTTTGATAGAATTTTCTTCAATCAAACATTTATCCTAAACACATTTTTCCCTTCATTGAAACTATTTTAATTTAATTTACTTTTCATCAAGGATTCAAACTTCAAGATATTTTTCATAGGAAAAAGTGCATTTCTTTTCATTCACACATGAACATATTTCCTGTTTCCGCTATGCCATATTTCTTCATAACCTGATCTGGGCCTGCTTTAAGCCAATCAGACCATTTTCTCCCAATAGCCCTGCACCGGAGGGGGCCCTACGCTAGGGTAATAATTTGTTCCCTACAACGATATTCACTTACGTAAATGTTTGTCTCTTTTTCTAAACAACGAGTAAAATTATAATTTCAATATTTTCAATAAATCATTTCACAGTTATTAAAACAAGTGATTTTGTGACTATTTTCTCTTCAAGAGTAACCTACACATTTTGTTTGTTTATTTATTGGCTTAAATGAAAGCAATTTTAAACTACAAATATGTTTAGATCCATTTGGTCTATTAACTTATTCAGGCCTGAATTCTCTGAGGGTTTCAAAGCAAAGAAATAATGGATTCATTTAGATTTTCTCATTTTCTACAAAACCCCGGGAAGACATATATCATTTTGAAGATTATAAGATATGAATTTTATTTATGCCAGAATTACAAATATCATGATGATGTGACTTCATCACATATTCAAAATAGCCTTCATATTGAAATGGATGTAAAATGTGCACTCCAGGCCTGGATGAGATCACTAACATACATTTTGAACCAAACATTTTTATTGCTTTCCATTCTACCATAGAGATGTAAAATCTATAATAAACTTTATTTGTATTGATAAGATTGTAAAGAGACAATCTATAGGATTAATTTAGCAAAAACTCACATTGTAAATTGAACTCCGCACTGAAAATCTATTTGGGGGAAATTTTGAAACATAAAGAGTAAATAGTGAAATTCCAAGCGGTGCAGTCGGTACAAAAGATATGTGCATAGCCAGCCAGTCAGGAGCACCAACTTAAAATCTGAGGAAACCTATGTTTATTGTTTTGGTGACAGTTTTTGTAGATTGTTTCTGATATTTCCGATTGGGCCCTGCAGCTCTGAAGGCCGGCCCTGAACCTGATTATTTCATTTTATAAGTTCATCCCAGAGTTGAACTCTAATCCCCACCTGCGTTCCTAATTGAAATCTATTCTGCATGTCAAATAGACAGAGCCATTTTTTTCTTCTTGGCTTGACTCCTTTTCAATCAATGGTTGACGTAAAACTCTTGGTGGTCTTTTAAATTTACAATAAAGATTTAAGGTTGTCTGAAAAGTTAGCTATGCTTGACTGGGAGCAGATTTTTCACAGCCAACTGCTTGAATAGAGGCAGTTCTGATCTGCATGCTTCAGTTTCTCGCATTTCTCAGCTCCCTTCCCAACATGTCCCGTTCTCTCATTGTATTGCGGCTGGCCAACCGCTAATTGTAATTTGTGAGAGTCAATTTTAGAGACGAAGCAATCTATTGGTTCCAGTAAGTCACTCACAGATGACCAGGTTGAGGCTTTTTGGCACTAACGTCGACTCAGTTGACTGGCTCTGTACAAATGAGAATAGATGTACCCCTGCGGTTGGGAAAACAGTGGGTTATCTTGCTATCTGTGCCAGGGACATGATAAAGTTGTTCTTGTTAAGGAAGGAAGAAGTTTGTTGCAAAAGAAACAACTTAATAATGGAGGAGACGAGTGATTGTAATTGAGAGTGGTGGTAAGAGACAAAGGCAATAAAAAAGGCAATAAAAGACAGAGATAGAAAGTTATAAATGTGTATGTGTGTGTGTGTGTATGTGTGTATGTGTGTGTGTGTGAGAGAGAGAGAGACTGAGGTAGACAGATAGACAGAGGAAGAGAGATAGAGGTCTATAGAAGGGAGAGAGAGATGGTTGCAGAAGAGGGAGAGAGACAGTGATAGGAATAAGAGAGATGGTTTCAGAAGGGAGAGAGAGAGAGAGATAGTCACTGAAAAACTGAAAGATGGTTACATAAGGGAGAAAGTTACTGTAAATGAGCAAGAGAGATAGTACTAGAGGAGAGAGAGGTATATGGTCACAAGAGAGAGAGAGAGAGAGAGAGAGAGAGGTGATTATGGGGACAAATGTTATGGAGATAATTGCGGAAAGGGATGAGACAGAGATATGGTGATAGAAGGAAGACAGATAGATGGTCATTACTGAGGGAGAAGAAGAGAGAGAGAGAAAGAGATAGAGAAAGAGAGAGGAAAATAAAAATGGCTGAAAGATCCAAGAAAGAAAGAGAGAAAGAAAAAAAAAGGGAAGTAGAAAATAAATGAGAGAGAAAAATAAAGACAAGAAAGGATGGGGGGGAGAAAGTGATAGAAAATGGTGGAGAGAGAGAAAGAGAGAGGCGGGAAGTACCAAAGGTATTACTGAGGAGAAATCGAGAGAGAAGTAAAAGAAAAGAAAGAGAGAGTACATAAAAAAAAATAGAAGAAATGATACAGATGAGAAGGTGAAAAAAGATCAAGGAGATTAAGGGGAAAGAGAGAGAAGAAAAGAAAGAAGAAGAAAAAAGGAGAGAAAAAGATTAAGAGAAAGAGGATGAGTAAAAAAAGAGCGGGAGAAAAAATGAGAGGAAAAGTGAGAGAGGAAAGAAGGGGAAAAAAGTGGAGAAAAGGTAAGGGAGAAAAGAGAGGGAGAAAAAGTGTGGGCGAAAAGAGTGAGATAATAAAAGAGGGAGAAAAAGTGATGGAAAAATGAGAGAAAGAAGAGGTGAAGAAAAAGAGAGGGAGAAAAGATTGATAGAAAAAACTTGGGAGAAAAAATGAGAGAGGAAAAAGGGAGAGAAAAAGTGAGAGAGGAAAGAGGGGGAGAAAAATGTGGAAGGAAACGTGTGAAAGAAAAAAGAGGGAGAAAAAGTAAGCAAACAGAGTGGGGGGAAGTGATAAAAGAAAAGAGTTCTTTAATGATCACTTGAAGCCACCAAAGGTCTTCCAATTCTCGTCTCCCTAATGATCATCTATTTATTGTTGCTTGAAAAGCTCCCAAAATAATCACTTATCAATGCCAAATAGTGAAGATCTCACTCACAAATTGCCCTTATATTTACCTTCAATCACATAATTAAAACAGGTCTGGTTAGTCACTCAATATAAACCATCGTGTAGCCAACGCCTTTTGGCAGCATCCGATCATAAGGGTAATTGATTATTAAAATGGGAGGAGGGAGTTATCAATGAATAAATTACTTTCCTTGTCATGTGACTAATGTCTTTTGTCAGCATTCCATGTTGGGGTGATCAATAAAAAAATTGTTGAAAAGGCAGATTAATGAATGTATCTCTCCTCTTTTGTTGGACAGTGATCAATAAAAAAAAGTCAGATTGTCCAAAATAAGCATCAATGTTGCTGGACACTAATGATGAATCAATTTAGCATAAACTTACATTGTGAATTGAACCCTAACGAAATAAACCCAACCTTTTTAGGGAGGAAGGGAGGGGATTTTTTAATTCTGTTTTTCTAGATATGATAAGGAGTATATGTTTAAATGTCCAGCCCTCTAGCTCCATTGGTGTGGCCTGTGCATGGGGCACATATGTACATATCTAGTCAAACCAACTTGAAAACTGAAGAAAACCTATGTTGATATTAACCAAATTGATATTGACATTATGCGATACTATCTCACTTGATCTCAAGTAAGAAATGAAATCAAACAATTCACAGGTCTGTGTAGTCACTAGACTAAAAAATGTCACATGTCCGACATCTCTTTGCAATATCCCTTATTGGGGGGTGATCAATTGAAAAATTTGGAAAAGGAATCATCCATGATTAGGTTACCCTCTAACATTTTGTTGGGCAGTGATCATCCAAAAGTTTGAATCTTCAAAAAACAAGCTTGAATACTGCCAGCCACGAAAAGATATCAATCTAGCATAAATTTACATTGCAAATCGGATCCTTCATTAAAAATGTGGGGGGGATTCTGTACAAACAAAAGATGAGGAGTATAATGAGGAGAATAAAATCGCTCAATCGGTGTGGCCTATATGCGTGATGCATATGTAGCCAGGTACCACCAAAGGAGAAGAAATCAAGCGGAGAATCACAAAAGAGGAAGAGATCAAGCGAAGATCACCCTAGGATGGCAAGTTCAACCTCCAAAAACAAGACGATCCAAATAATCCTAAAAAGAAGAGTTACAAACCAATGCATTCTCCCGATAGTCACTTATGGAGCTGAAAGATGGAACCTAATCAAGAGACAAACTGCAAACTGAGAAGTATGCAGTGTGCGCATGAGAGAATCATGCATTACCTCACATGGAGAGATCACAAGACAGCACAATATATCAGGAAAAAAACAGTGGTCATAGACATAATAGAATCCACTAAAAAACTCAAATGGCAATGGGCTGGTCATGTTGAGTGAATCAAAGACAACCGATGGACCATCACGACTCACAACATGGATCCCCAGAGATCACATGCGAAACCAAAGCCAACAAAATATAGATGGAGAGACAAACTAGACCAATCAGAAATACTGGCTCCGCAAGGCTCATGATAGAGAAATGTGGCGGATACTAGGGAAGGTCAATGTCCAACGACGGGCGTTAAAGACTGATGATAATGATAATGAGCCAGCCAGGACAACTTGAAAACTGTAAACTTTTGGTTGACTGTTTCTAATGATGGTCCGATTGTATATTTGTATGTTTGTTACTGTAAACAAGCACATCATAGTGATCTGTAAAAATGCTTCAAGTTGGAGAAGAAACCAATTTTCAGACTGATTTGCTACTTAACAAAATTAGTGTGGGGGTCTGAGTAACACTTACTCTGATAATATATATTATATTGATCTGGTTTCTCAAGGGAGATAAATCTAGGTATATCATTTATTGTTGCTTGATAAGATTCCAAAATCATCACTTTTCATTGCCAAATAGTGGAATCTTACTTATAAATTGCCTTTCTATTTAGTCTCAACCACATAATCAAATAGAATCTTATTTAATCTTTAGAAACAAACGGATTCAGATAATCTACATTATAGTGATCTGATTTCTGTATTTGTTTGTATGTTTGTCAGTGTAACACAACAAAAGTTCCAGTACACAATAAAGTGTGATGTATATTTGTGTAATACTGTAAAAATGATTCAATTTTGATAAGATAGCATTCTCCAGACTAATTTAGCACTTAGTAATAATAGTGTTGGTTCAGCATCGTGCTCACTACAATAATCTTACATTATATTGATTTAATTCTCAAGGAAGATAGCTCTAAGTATATTATTTATGGTGCCTTTTCAGCTTAGCCAGTCTCATTCACTGACCTGACCGTTCTTCGTTATTCCCTTCACCATAACATTATATTTATTCTGAACACTTCCGAGCCAAAATCATCAAAATATCACAATTTCTCATATATACTAATCCATCAACAGTGCACAGTTGGTAAAATAAAGAAAAAAACTGAAATCATCAGAAAGAAAAGATTTACCTGTCAACAAGTCTCAACTGTTGATTGATTACTCACCTGGAAGAAAACAAAAGGAAGATTTTAGTACACAAGTCAAGATTTATGAGAGACCAAGGAACAACAAGTGAAACATTTATCAAGATTCAAGTTAAAACATTGAAAATAGAATGAGTTTTGCTTCGATGTAAATAGGCCCTGTAGAAAATTAATATTAGAGATAGGAAAAAGGAAATTATTTTTCTGAGAACAACAATATTTCCCGTCATTGAGGACACTCTGGGCTCAAGGATGCACCTCTAATTTAAAAAAACCCCAAAAAAACAAAACAACAAAAACAAAAATGGAATTGGTATGAAAAAAGTGATCTTTGTCATATAAGATGCAGAGTGAGTTTTCAAGATTTATTATGGAAGAAAAAATAGCTTTTTTGGTGCCAGGAAATATGGGAATTAAGATTTTTATTCTATTTCCTTGGTAAATTAGTTTTACATATGGTTGCCACCTGAGTCGAATCAAGGAGCTTGGGGGACTTAGGCACTGATCAAATTTAGGTCTCACTAATATTTCAAAACATATATATAATTTTTTTATAACTTTATATTTAAATTTCTTGGTGATTTGAAATATACTTCTAGTCGACTTACAAATTTTTTGTAAGCCTTCGGCACTATACCTATTATACATAATCGATAATATGGCCCCAGTGGTCATAGTTTATAATGTTTCAACTTTATTTTGAAAGAATTTCCCTTGTTATTTTTCTTCATTTCTTTCACTTCTTTATTACAATGTATCCTCTTTCTTGAATCATGATTTTTCCCCAATGCATTTTGCTGACATCATCATCACCACCACCACCACCACCATCATCATCATCATCAGTCTTTTATTGTTCATTATTAGACATAGACCTTCCCCAGGATCTGCCACATTTCTCTATCATGGGCAACGCAGAGCTAGTATTCTCTGAATTGGTCAAGAACATCTGTCCATCTAATATTCTGCTGGCTTCGGTTTTGCATGTGATCTCTGGGGATCCATGTTGTGAGATGTGATGTCCATTGGTTGTCTGCCATTCTTGCAACATAACCAGCCCGTTACTATTTGAGCTTTCTAGTGTATTCTATGAGATCTTGGACTTGTTTTCTCCCTGTTATACTGTGATGTCTTGTGATCTCTCCATGTGAGGTTGAGCATGATTCTTTCATGTGCACATTGTATGCTCCTATGTCTGTGGGTCAGTCTCTCAGATAGGTTCCATGCTACAGCTCAATAGGTGACAATCAAAAGGATGCATTGGTTGTATACCTTTCTTTTAAGGACTAATGGGATTTTCTTGTTCTTGAAAGTTAAGTTTGCTCTGCTGAAGGCTTGCCATCCTAGTGATTCGTCGCTTGACTTCTTCTTTTGCGAATTTCATGGAGATTTGTTGTGCTAGGTAGCCCATTGCCATTTGTGTTCTCTAATAGATTCTATGATGTCTTGGACTCCTATTTTCTTCCTGATATACTGTGCTGACTGGTGATCTCTGCATACACCAGCCATAAACAGTGCCGAATTTTGTACTGCCTTCAGTATGGCCCTAGTCATAGAGACTGAGGTGAAATAAAAGCATTTTTGGAAGAAATGGAAGTACCAGTAAACAATAAATTTGCCAAAAGTAAATTATTGTGTACCGTAATTTATTCTCTATTGTTTTTGTTTCACTTCAAAACGTTCTTCTTCAAGACATGATATGAAGTAAACATTCAAATTTCCAGCCCTCTAGCTCCATTGGTGTGGAAGGTGCGCATGATGCATATGTACCCAGCTAGAACAACTTGTTGACATATGTTGACATTTTTTTGTGATAGTTTCCGTTGAAGCTTTCTAAGAGGTTTCAAGCATAGATAAGTAAATGATTTTAAGATTGTTATCGTATTCTTGTCTTTCTGGTTACCTATCTAGCCATACAGGTACATGCACTTACATATACATGTACAAAGACAAATACAGGTTCACAAGTCAACATGCACACACACACACAACATGCATACACACATATGCTCTCAAATGGAGATAATACTTTCTTTGGTGAACAAAGTCAGATTTAGGATCAGTTTTCTTTGAGATCAGTTTTCTGAAGTTATGTGACATTTATAAAAGAGAGTGATATCATGGTGGTTAAGTAGGAACAGGTATATGCATTCACTTGCGTAAGTCTGTCGACACAATATCTCCTCGATAGTTCTCGACAAACTCCAATGACATTTCATGGAAGGGTAGGCATTCCGTGAGCGAAGAAAGAATTGACAATATCTTGATGTTGGTTGAGGAATATATTTACAGTAACCACCCCTGCATCATAGCTGTATACAAACTGATTTTTATTCAGTTTTTAATGGTAAAGGCATTGGCAGGATTGTGTTCTCACTGAGTGTTTTCTGGTTCTTAATGTTTGTTTCAGAAATTTTCTGTGAGTATCCAAATAAAGAAATTCAATTCAGAAAGTTAAAAGAATAGCGAATCATCGACCAATAGGCACAACAATTGATATGATCTTCCAATCATAGTTAAGCGCAGATTAAATCAACCAATTATGTTTAAGAATCAATGCTATCAGCTGACCTACTTCCGCGGGCAATCGACCAATCAGTTTAGAGAACTGATAATATCTATAAATCAATTTTTGAAAAGAATGTTATCAACCACTTAGCTATGCATTTATGTAATATTAGGTGAAAAATTGCCAAAACTGATACATTGTTCTGAGGGTAATTCAAGGAGAGCTCAACCCTAACCTAACAGCAGTTTAATCATGTTGCAATGAATTATCATTATCTTTGATCAATTTATACACATGCTGTTTACTTACATGTAGATTAACCAATTATTTCTTTTTTAATAACATTTTTTGTTAGTTTCATCTCGCTTACTTCCTGATTATGACGTATACACATTCCTCTATGTTGGGTTATATATTTTTAAGTAAAGACCTCGCAAGTCAAGGAAATTAATGCAATCTTATGTAACCAGAATAAACTTGGATTTCTCACACATTTTTCACACATTTGCTAAGATAGAGGAATAAGGGAGACTACACAACTGAAGCATTTAATAGTTATCTCCTTTAGCAATTTTTTTCTGTTTATTTAGAGAGACAGACAGATGGACATGTTGATTATTATCAGATTTACTGAACATTGGAAAACAGTTTGAATTATAGTTACACCACATTTTGTATACACAGCATTTTTACAGGTACATTTTATAAAGAATTGACTATCTTTCAAAGCAAAGAATGGTGGTACTAAATACAAAGGAAAAATTTTGGTCTGATAACCAGAATTTTGCTTTAAAAAAAGATTGTGTAGAGTCAGAACTATAGTTGCTAATCAAGCATTTAGAAACAATGGAAAATTATAAAGAGAACAATGGAAAATTGTAGTCTTTTTTCCTGAAGACATTTGCAATTTCTGTGAGAAAAGTTGATGAGAGGCAAATGTAACAAGATTTGAAGGAAGAAACCAATTCTTGTTTTCAACTTGTCAAAAATTCAATATAAAACCAAAAATAAAAATGAAACACTATTTCTGCTCAACAAGTTTACAGATGGAAATATTATAATTTCAAATCGAAGCTTTGGGTAAGAAAAAAGAGAAATCAATGGCTGCTCTAAACTCTTTGCCTGGAAGCCTCCAGTGTAATTGTTTCCACTTTCCAAAACTGGAAAGCACTCAGAGTGTGTATACTAAAATCTTAATGAGACTCAGTACATACATATCTATGTTGCGGAGGATGTAATAAAAAGAAAATTTCTAAGTACACCCCAACATTCATTTAAGTCATCCTTAGCCCATATTTCACCCTCCCAGAGAGCATTATTGAATTTCATTGAGAACTGTTGGAGATATCGGGTGGACAAACATGAGCAGATACAGAAATGTATGCAAAAAAAAAATGAAAAATATATCAATTGAAAAAAAAGTTCCTGGATTCTCTCCGAAATCTAATTGACCAATTCTTCCTAGCCCCATGGGGTATCCCCGTGGGAAGTTTCATTGAAAACTTTTGGAGATATCTTGTGAACATGTAGCTCTTATTCAAGGGGGGTTATTGCAAAAATTTCTGTATGCACCCCCAAATTCAATCGATTCTTTCTTAGCTCCTGAGCCAAGCATCCATGAAAGGTTATCAAAATCAAGTGAGAACTTTTGGAGATATTGTAAGGAGAAACAGATAGATACACAGACATAAAGGCACAATTGAATACTTGTAATTTTTCCGAATTCATTGGCAGGAGTAAAGAACTTGCTCATCAAACAGTTTAAAACAACAGGAAATTGTTGTCATTTCTCCGGAAGACATTTGCAGTTCCTGTTGATAAAATGGGAGAGAATCAGATATAACAAAATCTGGAGGGAGGAACCACTCTTTGTTTTGAACTCGTCAAAAAAACTAAACCTAAAACAGAACTAACTAGAAGGCACTCGCATAGTGCATATCTGCCATTGCTATCATCATCATCATCATTGGCCAGTTAATGTCTGTCGTTGGACATAGACCTTCCTCAAGATTCACCAGATTTCACTATCATGGGCGTCGTGAAGCCAGTACTTTCTGCCATCTTACTTTCTGTTGGCCACCGCTTTGCACCTGATCTCCGGGGATCCACATTGCAAGTTGTGATGTCCAGCAGTTGTCTGCCATTCTTGCAACACATCCAGCCCATAGCCATTTGAGTTTCCTAACGGTTTCTTTGATGTTTCGGATGTCTGTCTTTTCTCTAATTTACTGTGCTGTCTTATGATCTCTCCATGAGAGGTTGAGCATGATTCTCTCATAAGCACGTTGCATGGTTCTCAGTTTATTGGTTAATCTTTTGGTTAGATTCGATGTGTCAGCTCTATATGTGACTATCAGTAGGATTCAGTTGTATACCTTTCTTTTTTGGACTTGTGGGATTTTCTTGTTCTTAAAAGTTGAGTTTGTTCTATGGAAAGCTTGCTAACCTAGTGTGATTCTTTGCTTGATTTCTTCTGCACTAACAAAAATTGAATGAAATCAAAATATAAAATAATAACTTGGGAGAGAACCTAATTATACAGATATTGAATTACACCCTTTGAAATTAAATCAAGCCTTCCTTTCCCTGCAGATTAATAAAAAAGATCTCTCAGTCAGAAACTAATTCCTGAATCCATCTGAAAATTCAATCAATTCTCACATATTATATGATACACCCGTTCACAAAATTCTATCGAAATTCACAGAGAACTTTTGAAGATATTGTATAGATAGACAGACAGACAGACATACATAAGTGAATACATATACCTCTTCCAACTTTGTTGGCAGCAGTAAACTACACTTCCTAATCAAGCATTTAGAAACAATGGAAAATTGTAGTCTTTTGTCCTGAAGACATTTGCAATTTCTGCGAGAAAAATGGAAGAGGCAAATGTTGCGAAATTTGAAGGAAGGAACCAATTCTTGTTTTCAACTTGTCAAAAATTCAATATAAAACGAAAACAAAATTCAAAAAAATGAAACAATATTTCTGCCCAACAAGTTTGCAGATCGAAATATTATAATTTCAAATTGAAGCTTAGGGTAAGACAAAAAAAATTCAAAATGGCTGCTTAACACACTTAGCCTTCGAAGCCCCAGGTGTAATTGTTTTCACTTCCCAAAATTACTGTTCAAGGGAAAAGGAAAGAAAGAAAAAAAAAATATCAGAAAAGAAATAAAGAAATGTTTTTTTCTAAAAATAAAACAAAAATTCTTGGTTGGGTAATGTTCATATTATTCAGAAAAAATAACTCCTTCAAAAAAAAGGAAAACAATACGCAAAATCTAAAAAAAAATTAGAACAAACAAATTCTGTTTTTATTTTGTCCCATTCCTACAGAGACTAAACCCTGGTATTACGAAGGATATTTTGTTGCTATATATTCAGAGAAATTATAAAAGAATTGTTTCATATAGCTTGCATAAGTTTTTTTAAAGAATCATCTTGCCTTGCTTTTACTGTTCGATATACTACAAACTCTGAAAACCAGCATCTAAACCGTTTAGATCAGTCTTTCTCAACCTTTTTAAACTGGAAGAACCTTTAAAATAACCTTCATATCTCAAGGAACCCATCTATCAAAATATCATACATACAGCTAACAACATATCTTTATATGATAATCTGAAAGCAACTATCAGTATTTTTCAATGTACAGGAAGATGGTTTCTAAATATTTGTTCATTTTGGTGAACAAAAATGACATCAGCAGGTCTTTTTGCTGTTGCTAAAATTTCTGGGGCATCTAGTGGCAAATCTCATCAAGACGGGAGCTGCTTCTCATTCTATAAAAAAAAACTCAGATGAAGCAAAAGACAGTTGTTTTCCCCAAGCATGTATGATATTTTCAAGGAACCCCTAACAACGAAACAATATAGCTTCCCAACAGACGGAAATATTATAATTTCATATTGAAGCTTAACCTAAGCCAAAAAAAAAAAGACCCCAAAATTTCAAAATGGCTGCTTAACACACTTAGCCTTGAAGCCCCAAGTGTAATTGTTTCCACTTTCCAAAATTACTATTCAAGGGGAAAAGGAAGAAAAAAATAGAAATAAGAGGAAAAAATATTTTTCCTAAAAAATAAAACAAAAAGTGTTCGTTAGGTACTGTTCATGTTATATGAAAAAAAAATTACCTGATAAAAGCAAGAAGCCCCCCTCAATCTATAAACATAAAAGCCAAACAATTCTGCTTTTTTTTTGGTATTGACCTGTTCCACTGAGACTAAAGCCTGGTATTACAAACAAGACTTTGTTGCTATATATTCACGATTTAGAGAAGAATTGTTTCACGTAGCTTGCATCAGTATTTCGAAAGAATTACCTTGCCTTGCTTTAACAACTCTGTATGCAAATATTGAACATCTGCATCTAATCAGTCTACATCTGTTCTTGTTGAACTTAAGCAATTTACATTTCAGAAGAAAAACGGCCATTTTTTTTTCAGGTTCACATGGAATAATCCAAGATATGCATATTAAGGCGCTGTGACTTTTCTTGGGTGAAGATATTTTTTTCAAGTATTACAGATCAACATCTGAGTTTTAAGGTAGAATATTATTCTGAATGTAAAAATCAAAATTTAAAAAAAGTTAACCCAGAAAGAAACTGGAATTAAAAAAGAAGAACATATGCTAAATTTTAATGTAATAATGTTGATTCCGAGATAAATTACCAGAGTACGGAAGTTGCAGCTGTGTAATTTCCAACCTCATAAGTTTGAACTTAAAAAATACAGGTTGAAAAAAATGTCTTTTTATAGGACTATGTGTTGTAACGGCACACACGCTGACGCACAAACACATACATATGTGTGTGTACACAAATATACACACCGATACATAGACAGACATAAACACAAAGATACACACATACTGACGCACGCACATAAGCATAAACAGACAGATACACAAACACACACAGAGTAACATGCATACTGATATACAGACACATATAAGCATAAACAGACACATACACACAGATACATACACACACACATGCACACAGATACACACCTATTGACACATAGACACACATAAGCATAAATAGACATATGCACACAAGCACACGCACACATACATACAGATACATGCATACTGACACACGGACACATATAAGCATAAGCAGATACATACACACAGGTACACATACATACACACACATGCATTTATTGATATATAGATGGAAGGATATTATCATAAACGGAAATTAAACCTTATAATTTTTCCATCTGCTTGAATGTTGGAATGGTTAGCACACCTTCACATGCAGAAAGTCAAGGGTTTGCTTCCTAGTATGGGGAATGTTGAAATCTCTTCATAACACAAAATTCCACCCAGCCAAAGGTAAAAAAGGAGAGCAGAATGGGCTCTATAGCCTCAGGAAAGCAACCAGTCTAGGAGAAGGACAGCTTTAATTTCAAACTGGCAACTCCTGAAGCCAAGCAGATGGAGCAGGACTACACCAGTGAGGCTGAGTGCAGTATTCTGACAACGCAGACATCCCAGGATCTCCATACACTTTGTCCCAGGCATGTGCCCTGGGGACATTTCATTGTCTATAGAGATAGAACGGTAGCAATTTTCATGCCCTATGCTCCGTTTAACCCAAATGTTCATACATGCTTACATGTAAGATTGAAGATAAAATTATCCGTGAGAAGCAAATGAATTGAAAGTTATGAAAAAAAAAAAAGACTTGTGAAAAGTATTATGATAACAAGAAAAATGATAATGATAACAGGTCTAGTTAGTCACTCAATCTAAACTGTAACGTGACCGATCTGTTTTGGCTGTGCATGCTGTCTTCGAAGAAGATCAATTAAAAAATTCGAAAAAGGTGTAATCAATGAATAAGTTACTTCCCTAGCCTTTTGTAGGGCAGTGATCACTGAAAGAGTGTGAATTTTAAAAAAAAAGTATGTCCGGATGCTGCTGGCTATAAATTAATCAACCAATCAGCATGAGCTTTCATTGTAAATAGAACCCACCACTGAAAGCCTATTTAGAGGGGAAATTTACAAAAAACAAAAATACTGTTTTTTCCGGACATTAAATATCAAAATTATCAGCCCTGTAACTTCATGGCATACACATAGCCAGACAGCCAGTCAGACCAACTTAAAAACTGAAGAAACTTATGTCGATAGATTTGGTGGCAGTTTTCATTAATAGTTTCTAATAATACTAATAAAGATGATAATGCAGTTGGATTGACATGAACGTGGTTACAAAGAGAATACATACAGAGAGAAACTAAGTTGCTCTTTATAGCAGCTCAGAACAACGCAATAAAAACCAACTATACACAGGCCCTACTACGAGCCCTGGTGCAATACATGGGTCGCACCCACCCCCCATCAAAGACCCTGGATGCAGCGAAATAACGAAGGAGGAGCACAAGACAGAGATGACTTGGTGTGAAAGCAATTATCAGACCTTCCAAGGTCAGTAAAGTAAAATTGGTGAGTTATCATTTAGGTGTACAAAGTACATGAGTAAATCAGCTGGGGGTCTAGCGGAGCTTTGAGCCTCTCATTGGGTTTAATTTTTTATTTTTGGCTCTTGTGTATGCTTGGAAATATCATTTTCATCACTAAATTTTGGTGTGAAATGTATTCAAAACAAGAGAAATAATTGCAATCTTTTCTTCAAATCAAGGTCAGCATATTGAAGTGAAATATAAATAACAGAACCTCCCCATTCTGGCACTCCTTCTTGATGAGATAATCCTTCTTAATACAACATACAGAACAATATAAATGCAAAGTATATTATATATTCTTAATTAAGATTAAGTACGTAACCTTTACACATTTTTATCTCTATAAGCTTGAAAACAAGCTGAAATATTTCTCAAATAAAAATGCTGGAGAAAACAGGTTTAAACACAAATCGTTTGGGAGAGTGGGAGATAAATAATATTGGGGGAGAACTTTGCAAAACTTGGTGGGTCTAAATCACGTTTTGACCGAATAAACCAGTGGTACATGCACAGATCAGAATCTGTCTTACAAAATGGAACATAAAATCCTCCAGAACTTTGAGATTCAAACGGATCACCAAAAGACCATATCTTGTGATAGCAGATAAGAAGAAGACAATGCGTCAGATAGTGGAGATCATTGTCTCAGCAGATTATTGGGTGAGGATGAAAGAAAGAGAAAAGCTGGTCAAGCATCTAAGCGAGAAAACTGTAAAAACATAGAAGACAGAGCGGTTAGGAGAACAATGAATCCAAGGAAAAACAGAGATTATCCATATGATAGCACTTCTGAAATCAGCCAGAATACTGAGGGAGAGTCCTGGTGTCATTGGGAGACTTGTTGTCACTTGATCTCAAGTAGAAGTCACCAGTCACTACAGGAGTGAAAATTTAACGAGTACAAATGATGATGATGATGACGACAATGATTATTATTAATATCATTGCATTTTCATGCCGAAGAATTGAAAGAAGAATTTTTACAAGCTTATTTGTTTCTTTATTAAGGGATTTGGTCCCATTACGTTTTTCTGGAGCTACTTAATATTTCCATCATTCCCTATTTTTTTAAGGGTTCACTAAAGTCTGTCGCAGTGTTTCCTTTCCCATGCTAATGAAAAACAATTTTTTTAAAATTAATTAATTAAATCAAGAATTAATTAGATTAAATCTGCTTGAATCCAATCAGAAAAACTTGTTGGATGAGATTTACCAAAAAAATGAAGACACTAATTGATGGAGAGGGTTGCTAAAAGATTTTGAAAGTTTTGGAAGAATCGTAAAGTCATCAGTGTTATTTTTTTGTTATTGCTGGGGGTGCAGGGGTGGATATAGGATTTTGAGCAGGGTGGGGTCCAAATGGAAAAATCAATTTTCAAAATAAAGACGTAAAAAAGAAAACAAATTTTGAACTTCAAAAACAGGAAAGTAATATGTGATCTGAGATTTTTCACTTAAATTTGAGTCGTAGCTTTTGTTGGTTTAAAATCAAATTGTATCTTTGGGATTTAAAGAAAAGATGAAAGCAGCTTATTGGAGCATTTAGAAAATAAACAATGAAAATAAAAATATACATCAAAAGCGCGGCAAAAAGTTACAACATAACATAGAAATAAAATGTCTGAATGAATTTGTCTGGCTCTGAAATTTTATCCTCCGAAAACTTGACTGATTTTTGACTGCATTGGAGCAAAAGCTAGAACTGTGTCAGTTTTAAAATATATTATTCAGCACTAAAATTGATAAAAAAAATTGAGTAGAAGAATATTAATCAGACATTTTCCACAAAAACATTGGATAAAGAAAATTTACCAAGACTAAATTGGAAGACTCCATGCATATATTAAATGGAAAACAAAATGATTAATTTTAGTTTTCAAAGTTAGTTGATAATTACTTGGAATTCCGTAGGTTTTCCTTTAATAATATTTCTTTATCTAAATTTTCAGAAATTTTTTCTTCAGTTGTGCTTTGCCCAAGCTGAGAGGTGAGTCTGAATTCCCCTGGACCCCCCTGGACCCTTGCTCCCTGGATCCATGCCTGGAGATATCAATGATAATTTTTGATGGATCTAACGCATGTGATAGTGTGACAGTCTTTTATCTGAATATCAATCTATTTGAAACTATAAATAACTAATGAATGGATAGGTTACTAATTGAAATATAATCTGTGATGGATACCATATTTGGTAGCATATAAGACCCTCCTTTATTTCTGCAGGGAATATTAGGAAAAATGCTTTTCCCTGAATTCCTCTCATTCATCACCCAGTTTATTTTCTCCTTCCCAAGTTCTGACCAATGTGTGGCTGTGCAATGAAGATTACATTTACCTTCTAAGCCATTTTGAGGGAAAAGAGGGAATTGGTCATTCATTATAATCATCATCATCATCATCAGTTCTTTAGCCTCTGTTACTTGATAGAGACCTTCTCCAAGGTTCACCAGACATCTCTATCATGGGTCTCACTGAGCTATTACTTTCTGAGCCTGTCAAGTTTGTCAAGCCATCTTATTTTCTGTTGGCCACATTTTTGTATATGATCTCTGCAGATCCACATTGCGAGTCATGATGTCCAGAGGTTGTCTGACATTCTGGCCACATGATTAGTCCATTGCTGTTGGCATCTTCTAATTGATTCATATCTCTGATTTGTTTTTTCTCTAAAAACTATGCTGTCTTTTGATCTCTCCATGTGATGTTAAGCATGATTCTCTCTTGTGCTCATTGCATTGTTCTTTGTTTGAAGGTCAGTCTTTTAAAAAAGCTCCCAAATTATCAAAATACTCATAAATATCTATTTTTTACTTGCAAAGTAATCAATTTTTTTAATTTGCTATAGATCCAGATTATACAAGAGATAACTATGATACTTCAGTAATCGTATTTCTATTTATCTATTTTGATTTTTTTGCAGTGACTGTGACTTCTGTTTTTAATATCTTTGTATTTATGCATCATATAAGTATGTATCACATAGATACCAAACTAATAGTAACTCCAATTAAAGGTATTAACTGGCCAAAATTACAAATCTTAAACATCCAGTCGTTCATAAAAATTGAAGGTAGCATCATCATTATCATCTGCTTTTTAGCATCTATCATTGGACATAGACCTTCTCCAAGATTTGCTAGACCTCCCTATCATAGGCATCACAGAGCCGGTCTAAATTCATCTAGCTTGTCAAGCCATCTTAGTTCCTGTTGGCCACAATTTCGTGTATGATCTCTGGGGATCAGCAGAGCTAGTATAGAACCACTGAATCGGAATTGATAGGTTGCAAGCATTTAGTATGGGGCCCTTGAAATTGCAGGCACCATAGCATATGCTGCTATTGCCGTGTAGTTAATCAAGCACTGAATATAGTAATTTTTTAAAGTGACATTTACACCAGTCAAATTTCTTCTATAAACGACACAGAAAAAAATAGAAGAACAAGAAAAAAAAAAAAAAAGTTTTATTAGTCACTCAATAGAAACTGTCATGTGACCAATTGTTGGGAGTAATCAATTAAAAAATAGGAAAAGGGTTGATCAACAAATAAGTTTTTTTTTTCCCCAACATTTTGTTGGATAGTGATCACTAAAGATTCTGCATTTCCAGAAAACAACTAGTGGGCACAAACTGTGACCAAGTCAGCAACTTTCATTGCAAATTAACCCCTTATCCAAAAAAACCTATTTTTGGAGAAATTCTGCTAAAAAAAAAGTTTCCTAGATACAAGGAGTAAATGCTAAAATTTTCAGCCCTCTAGCACCATTGTGTGACCTGTATGCATGATGTATACATACGTACATAGCGAGCCAGACCAGCTTGACCCTTCCAGGGTAGGAAGGGCCATATGGCCCATATCAATGGAATATGTTGAAAGAGATACATATGCTACTGTATAATCTGAATGATTGTAAGGGGCCATACAGCCCCCAGCTTTATCCCTAAATTAAAATTTTTGATCAAATAATGACAAAATTTGATTTATCCATGCATTGTTACCCACCAAATATATGAATTGTTTTTTTATTCATATCATATAAATAATCAGACCTGAAAGGGTTAGAAACCGTTGAAACTTACGTTGACAGATTTGGTTGGAAATTTCTTTCAAAAAATTTGTAATAAAAGACACTAGGAAAGAGAAATTTTTTTAAAACTCAGTTTTTATGGTTTTGGTAAAATCATATTGAAATCTTATAATCTCAATAATCTGTGGATTTTCTCTTCATTTGCATGGCTTCTAATTTTCAAATCCAGATCCGCATAATTATAACTAGCATATTTCACGTCAAAAGTGGCAGGATTATTTACACAGAAAAGTAACAGGATTATTTACATTAAGAAAAAAGTTATTTTAGAATAAATGTATATATAATATATATATATATATACATATATATATATATATATATGTATATATATATATATATATATATACATATATATATATATATATATATATAAACAAAAAAGGCCCATACCTCAACAGAAATTTTTTTTTCAGTCCATTCTTGACAACTCTTCCTATTTTCTATTTTTTTAGAAATTTTCAAATAATAAGTCGACATAGTTGGATAAAAAATTGATTTTTTAAATAAAGAAAGACAGTTTCTTTCTTAAGAGATCAGAGATTCCTATATTTGGTGGAATCATTTTCTACCAAGATATCAACATCGGTGCTGGAAGTAGTAATGTGGACACAAACGTACAGACACAATAGAACCTTGCTTTACTCCCTTCCTCTCTTTCTGTTCGTGTTGGAGTGACAGAAACCAATAAACAAACAGACAAAAAAGTGACGTGAGCATTTATATTTTAACCAACTAAATAATAAATGAGTTATGTCCCTTGCTCAGGCTCGCAAATTTCGATATTTTTCCTTTGAATGTAGATATTTTTGTTTGCTTGTAGATGTCAGAAAATGCTATTTAGATGACTTGTGATAACATATGGAATATCTCTATTAAATCTTTAGCAAGGAAATAAGCAAAATTTTTAATACATTGAGTAATATAATAATAAATGTTGAAGATTACAGTCACTTTTAATTTATCAACATGTAATACATGTCCTAAACTTTAGATGTATATCAGGAGAATCTGTATGTTTTTAGGTGTTTTGACATATCTTTTGATGCAATTTTCGATGTGAACTTGGAAATGAACTCGGCAACATTACCATCGCTAGATCTTCACACAAGGAAAGAACTAGAGCATCTATGGTCTGACATTCAGACTTGTTTTTTTCTTGTAGCTGCAGGAAGAAAAGACCTTGAGATTCCTTGATTAAAATTTATAAGAGTTACCGAAGTTCCATCACCCAAAAGACGATGATTGCGGCATTCACCAAAACCCTTCGGAGATTTCTAGCATCTGATATTGAAGGCATCGGTTGCTGCCCTAAACCATGAAGAATATCTACCAATCAGTAACATTTCTTGTGCAAGGCGTTCAACTGCTGGAAGAATGATAATATCATAAGTTTGTCATTTAGCATTTTTAGCTGTGTTTCGTGACAGAAACGAAATGTAATTGAGATGGTGGTAATATCATTCTTGTTTAGAATATATATATATATACATATATATATATATATATATATATATATATATAAATATATATACATATGAATATTAAATTGTGTTATACATATATGTATATATATATATATATATATATATATGCATTTAGAAATGGATATATATGATCAAAAAAATGATTATAAATCGTGCTAAATTATTTAGAAACTCTTATTTCGAATGATCTCCCATTGTCACCCAGTAAATGTATCACTCGGCCAAGACAACGGTTAATATATCACTCGGCCTAGACAACACAACATAAATAGAATAAACAATTAAAAAGATTAGAATTCACAGTTATTTGGGCCTTTTCATTACCTACCAGCAGCGTTTTAGGTCAATAGTATGAATAGCACTATGTTGAAGTGGCTACCCTATCGGTTGAAGGTTTGATTTCTGCAGCCGCCCCATTTTTTTCTACCTCCTTCCATGACAACTGCAGTTGCACTGACCTGTGACATATCTTATCAGAAAACTTTTCTGTCACATTTCTCCATCTTGTGTATGGTCTTTTTTACTTCTTTTTCACAGTCGGGATGATGAGAATGATATTAATTCCAAGATGCATTATCAACTGTAGCGTTAAAATTAATGTGAATCTCAAGTTGGGCTTACATAAAACAATAGTACAGCACCATTATCCTTCATTGACTACGAGGCTCTTACTTCAAAACAACCTCACCTTTGATGAGAATGCCTGATCCAGGAAAGTGGGGGGTACCTTGTTTGCTGTGAACAAGAACTAATTATCTGAAAAATTATTTAAAAAAATAGATCTTTTATCTAAGATTATCTTTAAAAAAATACCAGCACAAGATTTAGACATGATTGATCCAAATCAACCGTAAGCCTCCAAGAAGCACTTTTTTGAAAAAATTGAAAAAAAAAATATCTTTAAATGGTGTAGAGCAGTGTTCTCATGCAAATTTTCAAAGTGGTAGCCTAAAAAATGTGGCCAAGAGCTGCCAGAAACAAATCACACACACATGCACACACACAAATGATCAAAGAGAAAAAAATATGTATATATACATGTATGTGTATATGTATGTATATATATATATATATATATATGTATATATATATATATATACATATATATACATATATATATATATACATATATATATATACATATATATATATATATATATATATATATATATATATATATATATATATATATATATATATATATATATATATATGTTTTTATTTAAATTAATTCCATGTATATGGAAAGAAACCTGACACATTCTTTAGCAATCTTCAGAGCCAGAATATACCGAGGTATGAAATGCAAGCATCCACCAGGTTTCTTTCCATATAAATGTAATTGATTAATCAATAGCTCTATTTACTTTGTTGAATATTGAATATCATCAACAACAGATAAAAAAGTTGTTTCTTTTTGTGATTGTACAAATCACTAAGAACATTATGGCTATATACATGTATATATATATATATATATATATATATATATATATATATATATATATATATATATATATATATATATGATCAATCATGTGTTTGTCAGTAAGTTTAGAATATTTCTATAGTAATTCTCACTAATTACAATATTTACATCAATAGATAATGACATCATCCCTTGCTTAGATACTTATGAAACGTGGCAATAAAATTTTTGTGAATTAGTTGAGTTGTTTTGAGATTTTATAGCCACTATTTACCTTTCATTATCTTTACATTTTATCAGCATCAGCATCATCGTCATCGTCATCAGCAGCAGCATTTTAGAGTCCATCATTGGACCTTCCCTCAAGATTTACCAGACTCCTTAATCATGGTGTCATTTTCTGGTCTAGTCTAGTTCATCATGCCATCTTATTTTCTGCCAGCTACAATTTTGCATATGATCTCTGGAGATCCTCAATATAAAACATAATGTCCAGTAGTTGGCAAGCTTTTCGTGAGAATTCGAGGAGGTTGGGACCAGGAGGTCTTGACCCTACTTGCTTGACACCCTCACTACAGATATATCTAAATAGGAATTTTACAGGTAAAACCTCCCAAATGATCTGAAGTAATCAATAAATTATACTTTAAAACAAATATTTATTATACCCATTGTCTAATTAGACATGGAGTAAAAAAAAACCTAACCCCCTCTTCCCTACCTCAAATCCTGGATCCCCCTTAACATGGGGTCAAGCCTTCTCACTTCTAAAACAATGGTGGCAATCCTTTTGTTAAACGAAATACATGTCATCAAGTACAATTAACTTTCTTTATTCTCAGCAAAAGATATGAACTCTTTGCACATCTTGTGGTTTTGCTTTTGATAAAATCAGCAGCAGCATGCATATCCCCACCCTTTCAACTACCATCCAGTCCTACCCTCCATTCAGAACCCTTCCCCCGACCCTCCCGCACTGAACTACAACAGCAAGGCAGCAGCTGAAGCAGAAATAGGAATTGGATAGATGTTTCCCCACTGGGACATGAACCTGGTTACAACCGATTCCTGAATACGAGCATTTCAGTGCGTTTCTTTTTTCTGGGGGGCAAAATGTTTCTCTTCCGTGCCTTTTTGCCAACGTAGCTAATCAGAGGAAGGAGAAAAAATTCACAGAAAGGAAGAAATGAAGAAAAAAAATGATTAATTGCAGATGAGGCGAAATTTTGCTTCTTTCTGTTTTTTTTCAAATTTTTAGTATTTCCGTTCATTTTTTTATTTTTCCTCATTTCAACTTTTTTTCCTCCTCCTTCCTTCTATTAAACATGTTCCTACTTTTGTCTAACTTTCTTTCTTTTTCTCTTTCTTTCCTTTTTCTTCCTTGATTTTTCTTTCTTTCCTTCTTCTCCTGTAATACTGCTTTCTTTCCTTTTTCTTTCGTAATTCTTCTTCCTTACCTTTTTCTTTTCCTGATTCTTCTTTCTTTCTTTTTACACCCTTGATTCTCCTTTCTTTCCTTTTTCTTCCTTAATTCTATTTTCTTTCCTTTTTCTTTCTAAATTCCTCTTTCTCTCCCTTTCCTTCCTTAATTCATCTTTCTTTCCCTTTTCTTCTTCAATTCTTCTTTCTTTCTTTTTTCTCTTAATTCTTTTTTCTTTCCTTTTTCTCCATTAATTCCTCTTACTCTCCTCTTTCTTGCATAATTTTACTCTTTCCTTTCTCTCCCTAATTCTTCTTTCTTTCCTTTTTCTTTAATTCTTCTCTCTTTCCTTTTTCTTTCTTATTTCTCTATTCTTTCCTTGTTTCTCCCTATTTCTACTCAATACTTATTTCATTCTTTTTGTTTATTTTTTTGTCCTTTTTTGATGCAATTTTCTCAGTTTTTTCATTCTTTCTTTTTCTTTCTTTCTCCATTTGTTCTTTCTCTCTTCCTCTCCCCAATCCTCTCAGTTTTTTCTCTCCTTTTCTTTCTTCCTTTCTCTTTCATTCTTTCTTTTGTTCTCTCTTTCTTTCTTTCTTTCTCTTCCCAAGCTTTTCATTTTTTCTTTCTTCCATTCTCTCTCTTTCTGTTGTTCTCTTTTCCTTCTCAATTTTTCTTTTTCTGTCTTTCTTTCTTTATCTCTTTTTTACCTTTTTCTCAAATTCCCCTTAATTCTCCACCTTTTCTCTCTCTCTACTTAATTTTGTTTTTATTCTTTTTTGTTTCTTTGCTTTCTTTGTTTCTTTCTTTTTCCAATTTCTTTAATTTTTTTCTTTCTTTCTTTTCTCCTTTATTTCTCTCCTCAATTTTCTTAATTCTTTTTTCATTCTTTCATTTCTTTTCTTCTATGTTCACACTTATCATCCTTCTATACTCTCTTTCTTGCTTTTTCTTCCCACTTAATTTCTTTCTTCCTTTCTTCACTTTTGATCTTTCCTTCTTTCTCTCCCCAACTTTTTCGTTTTTTTTCGATTTCTTTCTTTCCCAGTCTTTCTTTCTTTCTTTTTTCTTTCTTTCTCTCTTTCTTTCCTAAATGTTCTCATTTTCTCTCTCTTTTTTCTCTCTTCCTTCCTTTCTTACTTGATAACAGATGGTTACATTCCTTGAAGTTTCTCAAAATATGAAAACAAAATCAAAGGATCATGAAAAAAATCCTTTTTTCCTTCCATTTCCTCCATCTTAAAACCGTTTAAATTTTGAATGAAATTTATTTTCCAATAAAAGAGCACTCAGCACATCCTGCCCCCAAAATCCACACATAATGTCGTACCTGCTTTCCTCTTCCTTGATTTAAGCATCAAACTAGAAAAGAAGAGGTAGAGAGAGAGAGCGGGAGAAGGGAGGAGGAAGTGGGACAAGGGGATTAATTAGATGTCCGCTTGGATGGTGTAATGGTTAGACAAGCTGTCTCGCATGCAGGAGGTCCATTCTGATAGGTCAGATTTCTCTGTGAACTCAGCAGCTAATTGAGTACACCCTAAGCTATGTGATTAGGGTAGAGATATGTATCGACTGCCTTACATGCAATTCAGCAAGCCTTTGGCAGTGGGAGCTAGTTGACCATTTGTCCTTTCCCTGCTGCGGGTGATATCAGTAGGATGAAAAAAAAAAGATTAATGAGAGAGAAGGACAAGGAGAATAATGGGAGTGGGAGAGAGAGGGAGGGACTTAGATTTTATATCATGACCCA
The DNA here is from genome assembly GCA_963457665.1 of Thysanoteuthis rhombus. NCBI lineage: Eukaryota > Metazoa > Mollusca > Cephalopoda > Oegopsida > Thysanoteuthidae > Thysanoteuthis > Thysanoteuthis major. The sequence continues at coordinate 39,368,649 of OY735232.1, read as the reverse complement.
GCGCTGGTTATTTGGGGTACGACTGATGATTTCCATCATAGATGTGGTAGAGGCAAGATAGCCTGATGTTGCCCATCCTTAATCAGTCTGGTTTGGGAATCAAGTCATCTGTCTCCTAGACATTGCAAACCAAAGTTAGGTAGCACAGCATCCACTACTATTCACGTATGGCCACGACGGGGGGTCAGGGAGAAGAAGGGTTTCATTAATAAAGGGAATATAAATTGTTCCGGCCAGGGTTTGAACTTGGCTCACCAATCTCCATTCTTTGATCTGTTGATCATTTAGCTACTCTGAACCTTTTCTCAAAGTCCACAAACTGAGAAGCATGCAGCGTGCACATGAGAGAATCATGCCAAGACTCACATGGAGAGATCACAAGACAGTACAGTACGTAATGAAGAAAACGGGTGTCCAAGACATCATAGAATCTATTAAAGGCTCAAGTGGCAGTGGGCTGGTTATGTTATGAGAATGAAAGGCAACCGATGGACATCATATCTCACAACATGGATCCTCAGAGACCACATGCAAAACGAGGCCAAAAAAATATAGAATGGAGAGATGAACAAGACAAATTCAGAAAATACTGGCTCTGCGACGCCCATCATAGAGAAATATGGCGGATCCTGGGGAAGGTCAATGTCCAACGACGTGCGTTAAAAGACTGATGATGATTATCAATTCTTGATTAGTTGAAGTCGAGAGGAGTAACTAATTAATTGACACCTGTTTTTTCAAATTTTTCTGATTGATCACAGCGTACTGACAAAAGAATGATGGTTTCTACTGAGTGACTAGCCAGACTTGTTTTTAATTTTTGATCTGCTTTGTTTACTCTCTGCCGTAGATCAATGGGTTGAGTTATGTTGTGATTAGAAATAATGAAAAATTAAGATGAAGGTGAATAGTTGTCAGAAATTCTTTATAACGAGAAGAATACTTCATCTATTAATAATGAATAATAAAACAAGTGAAAATTAGATTCCACATAATCAGAATCCTTTTATACGAGAAGTGATTACAAGATTTGAGCTGGAGATGTGATTATTTTTGTCTCTTGATAGATTTTGTCAAAAACATCAAGCGCCATCTTAGAGGTTAACAGGATGCTTCAATACAAACAATGGCAGGGAAAAATTAAATGAATAGGTCGGGTTAGTCACGCAATAGAAACTGCCATACAACCAATGTCTTTTGGCAGTATGCTATGTTAGGGGTGATCAATTAAAAAATTGGAAAAAAAGGGGTTTTCATTGAATAAGATACTTCTCACACCTTTCGTTGGGCAGTGATCATTAAGAGTGGATCAATTAAGGAATAATCAATTGAAAATCTGGGAAAAGGGGCGATCAATAAATAAGGTACTTCTCACACTCAAAGGTCTGAATGTTCAAAAAACAAGAGGGAATGCAGCAGCACACAAACTAGCGACCGATTCAGCATACAGCCAGCCAGCCAGCCAGCCAGATTTAAAAACTGAAGAAACTCATTTTGACAGTTTTGGTGACAGTTTTGGTTGATGGTCTCCAATAAAATAAATAGGCTTTCCTTCAAGAGAGATTCTCTTATCTGTGTTGGCAAAAAAAACGACAAAACCTGATATTATCAATTCCTTAGTGAAAAGATCAGAAATGAAAGCCTACAGAATATTAATTAAAGCTGAAGTGAGTTTAGATTAAAAGATAGGAACGTGCCTGGCTGCTGCAGGGTCAAACTCCACCTCAGCTTCTCTTCTGATTGAAGATGATTACTGCAACTATTGTACGGCATAAAGAATAAATGAAAAATTATAAAAATGTATCTTTTTTAATATGAATGTATCTATTTCATCATTATCATCAGACTTTTCTCCGAGATTTGCCAGACCTCTCGATCATGGACATTGTGGAGCCAGTACTTACTGAATTTATCTGGCTCGTCATGTCATCTGATCTTCTGTTGGCCCAAATTTTTGCATATGATCACTGAGGATCCATGTTGTGATATCCAGTGCTGGTCTGACAGTCTTGTAACATGTCCAGTCCATTGCCATTTGAGTTTTTCTAATTGTTTTTATGATATTTTGGACTCCTGTCTTTCCTCTTGTTTATTGGGTTTTCAGATGATCTCTCCATATGATGTTGAGCATGATTCTCTCATGTGCATGTTGCATGACTCTCAGTTTCAAGGTCAAATGCAAGTTTGGTTAGGTTCCATGTTTCAGCTCCATAGGTGACTATCAGGAGGATGCTTTGGTTGAATACATTTTTTTTTGAGACTAGTGAGATTTTTGAGTTCTCGAAAGTTGAGCTTTGTCCATCGAAAATTTACTAATTCCTGCAATTCTTCTCTTTATTCCTTCTTCTTTTGAGGATTTCATGGAAATTTGTTGTCCTTTTTTGATGTAGTGGTCTACTTTCCTCATCTCTGCATTTTGATTTTGATTGTTTTGTCTTTCTCCTCAACAAGTTTGTTGTACATTGTTTCATTGAAGTTCATGCAGAGGCCAACTTTCTTGCTTCATGTACATTTATTTTGTTTCGCATTATTCAGAGATTGTGAAGGTTCTTAATGAAGGTAAATGAGGTTACTTAGATATAAGAATGAAATAAACCCATGTACATCTGTGAGATAAATTTCATAGATATGTCAGTTTGGCTCCGTCAGTAAGAGAGCTGGCTACCATTCACTTGGAGGTGAGGGCAGCGTTAGACAAAAAAACCCTAAAAAGAAATAAGCAAAACATTGAATGACCATTGCCATCAAAGATGGTGGAGGATTCTATCCTTCTTTATATTTGTGTTGCTTTCATGTGTTTGATTATGTGTCTGTCTGAGTGTTTGTTTGTGTCTTCCAGTGATCATGGCCATACTGTTTTGTCTACAAACTTGAAAGTTGGCATCAGTACTCCATTAGACCCCTTCTAGATATGTTTTTTTTTCTAATTTTTTTTAGCTTTTTGGGGCCTTATTTCAACGGGTTTTAATAATAGCATCCAGATTCTCCTGAATCTAAATATTTCTAGATGCTTTTTAATCTATTTTTGTGATGTCATGAAAAGAATTTACTCTAAACATACTAATCTTTCACGGGAATTTTCTTCAAATTTCGATGCTACAGTTGTTCAATTATTGACTGGGATGGCAACTTTCTAATCAATATATGAGCTGTGTCTGTCATACATAGTATCACTAGCAGCCATTAGCCACTCTGTCTTCGTAGCTGCCATGCTTGGGGGCTCCCACTTCCTTGCTCTTGGAAATACTGGAAGCTTCCAAAGGTAAAAAGTGCTCAATGTGTTAAGAAATCAGCTTGACTGCTGGGGTTGCCCCTATGCCCCCAACTGATTACGGCATCTGGTATTCCCAGACAATGACTCATGTAGATACTGACCAGGCGTAGCATTGTTCAACTTCAGTGATCCTATAAGAACCTGTATATCCGATGCGATTTGGCTATAACTCCTTTCCTACCCTCTCTTTCCTACCCTATAATCATTCTCCCCTTTCCCTTTCCGTCTATCACACTTATAGAATCAGTAGCAGCCATCAGCCCAATCACCATACTCTCTCATCAAAGTACCTAATTATTTTTTCCATTTTTCCATTCATATCATATCAAAATTGTAATATCAGTAGCAGCCATCAACCTCTCTATTTCTAGCCTCTTATCTAACTACCTACCTTTTTTTTATCTCCCCTCTCATTTCCCAAGGTGTCTGTCATACTTACAGTATCAATAGCAGCCATCAACCAGAAAAAGAAAATTGACTGAAGCTTAATTTAGTTGAGATTACAATATATAAACAACAACATTTTTGAAACAACCTCATAAAAATAACTGAGTAAAGTATTCCTAATCAAATATACAATAAGAGCTGTGTCTGTCACAGTTATAGTATCAGTAGCAGTCTCTCTCCCTCCATACCCTCTTATCAAACTACCTTTCTTCTCTTAGATACTTGTTGTCAAATGCTTGAAACATTTTTTGGTAGATTCAGCACATAACTCAGGACTTTTCAGGTATTTGTTTGAGTCTTTATACAGTTTATGGGGTTTCTATTTGAAATACATGTACATAGATATGAAACATTGTAAAACTATCACTCCACAGTTACTCAAACCTGCATCGTAGCTATATATATATATATATATATACACATATATATATATATATATATATATATATTTTTTTTTATATATATATATATATATATTTTTTTTTTATATATATATATATATATATATATATATTTTTATATAAATATATATATATATATATATATATATATATATATATATGTTGTTGGCTGAGGAATACTCTCTCTGATTGCATTCTTGTTTCAACTATTTCCCTTTCATCTGGTGCTTTTAGCAATACTTAGTCAAACTTTTTTCTGACCATTTTCAACATGGCAACAAAAAACCTTTTGACTTTTTTTTTTCCTCTTTGAATATTTTTTCAACAGTGCATCTAATATTTTTTTTCATTCTATCACATTTCAAGTTAGAAATCTTCCAGTTGTCTTTGAAAGGGCCAGATACATTTTGTTGTATTGTAGATGACGAATGATAAACTAAAAATTACTAACCCTAAACTTTGCGAGGATGCAATTTTGCACCTTGCTTCTAACACTAGCATCATCACCATAATAATGGGGATAGTTGTTGGGGTTAGAAGTCAAAAAGCTTTCTCAGATATTGAGCTATTGATTAATTTCAATTTTCATTGAATTTGAACTAATATCTGAATGGAAAAATAAACAGGTCCAGTTACTCCCTCAATAGAAAAACGTCAAGCAACCAATGTCTTTTGGAAACATGCAGTGTTTGGAGTGATCAACTGGAAAATTGGAAATAGGGATGATCAATGAATAACTCACACCTTTTGTTGGGCAGTGATCATTGAAAAAGTCCAAATTAAAAAAAACAGCACCTGTGAATGCCAATGTCAATTTAGCATAAATTTACTTTGCAAAGTAGATCCCTCTCAGAAAACTTTTGGGATGAGAATTTTAAAAAAACAAAAAAAACAACATTTCTTTTAAACGTTAGGAGTAAATGTTTGAATTTTCCTGCCTACTAGTTCTATTAGTCAGTTCTGTATGCATGATACATACATTCATAGTTAGCTGGCCAGACCAATTTGGAAAATGAAGAAACCTATCATGACAGTTTTGGTTGACGGTTTCTAAAAATGTAGATTCACTTTTGAGGTGCCCTGTATTTTTTCAAATGTATTTTTGGTATTTCCTAATTTTTGTTACGTTTTCAGTTAGAAGACTTCAATTCATCTATAAGTTCTTCATACATTTTTTGGCAGATCCAGCATCACGAATGAGAAGAAGAAGAAAGAAGAAGTCGCAAATGAAATTAATTCATCGCACATGACTTTTTATTGACTTTTCCATCATCAATTTAAGAACCATATGGAAAGACAAGAAGACATCCAATAGGAAAAAAAATATCAGCAAACTAAAAAAATGTAAATCAGGACTTTTTCAGTAATTTGGTTAAGTTTTCAGAATGGTATCACGGTTACCAGTACAGAAAAATGGAATCAGTGTTCTGAGTCAGAAATTCCGTCTGGGTCTGTTTGCCATCACTTCACACTAATGCCCTTTGGAAAGACATGAATACATCTCCAGCTGGATGGCCTGCTTTCTATCTCGACAATGGGACGTCCGCTCCAGGATGCATACTAGGGCAAAGTATACATGGGATGCCCAGTAGGGAAAATCCTCTTCTTGGCCTCGCTGATGTAGTCCTGAGGAAAGCAGAGAGTGATACATCAGGAGCTGCCAGAGGGACATTAAATTGGGCGTTGACCCACCTCAAGGGTGCACCACCCTCTGGTTTGAAATCCGAGTTGTTCATCTCCTTGACTGATCGCCTACCCTCACCCATAGCTCTGGGGAGAAAAGAATGATTCTTTCATTTCCGAAGGGCATTAGTGTGAAATGCACATGAACAACCTATGACGATTCCAATTTCTTCACCATTACCTTAACAGCAATAGTACCTCAACTTCCCCAAGCAATGTGTAAAATAATATAGCAGATTAGCTTTGGTTGGCAACCTGTCTAGGAGATGGATGACTGAATTCAAAACCAACAGTAGAATGTAAAAGCTATGGGTGAAACTAATAAAATCAGTGTTGCATTGGCTTGCAATCGCTTACTAAGATGATTGGCCCTCAAGGATTAAGCATTCAGGTTGAGTTTTATTTCATCTAACATTTCATGAGGTTTTGATTTGACTTACAAGCACAGAAATAGAAGTTACACAACCTCCAACTAATGCTGGATGAACTAGATGAAGAAAGCAAGAGTATTGGCCTATAAATGAACTTCAACAAAACAAAGCTCAAGTGCAACAATCACATTTAAAATCAATCAGAATCAAAGATGCAGAGCTGGAGAAAATAGACCACTACATCTACCTAGGATAACAAATCTCCATGAAATCCTTAAAAAAAAGAAGAAATCAAGCAAAGAATCCCTCTAGGATGGTAAGCTTTAGGCAGAGCAAGCACATCCTTCAAAAACAAGAAGATCTCATGAGTCTTAAAATGAAGGGTATACAACCAATGCATTCTCCTGACAGCCACCCATGGAGTTGAAACATGGAACCTAACCAAGAAAATGACCCTCAAATTGAAATAAATGCAACTTGCACATGAAAGAATCAGGCTCAACTTCATATGGAGAGATCACAAGACAGCACAACCGATGGACATCACGACTCACAATATGAATCTCCAGAGATCACAAGCGCAACTGAGGCTTGCAGATTAGAAGATGGTGAGACGAGCAGGATAAATTCAGAAAGTACTGGCTCTGTGATGCCCATGTTAGAGAGGTGTGACAAATCCTGGGGAAGGTCTATGTCCAACAACGGACATTGAAAGACTGACGATGATGATGATGATGATGATGATCGATGTAATGTTTTTTTTTTTTGTTTCTCTGTCTGAAACTTCTGCAATCAATTTCTGATGAAAAATGCATTAAGAAAAAATAATGTAAAATTAATCTTATTACGAAAAAAAATGATTTAAATTAGGAAAAAAATTAAAAACAATAATTGAACAATTGTAGCATCAAAATTTGATTTCATGTAAAAAAAATTGTATTAAAAATGAATGTGGTCAGAATAAATTCTATTAATGATATCACATTTGAGATAGAATAGAAAAATGTGTGTAGATTCTGGAGAATCTAGAAGTGATTTATAAACCCATCATAATAACGTCCCCCAAAAGTCAAAAAAGCTTTTTTCAAAAAGAGAGAATTTTTTCTAGACGGGCTCTAGTGGAGTTCCAATTCCAATTTTTTAGTCTGTAGATAAAACAGGATGGCCAGGGGTGATAGAATACATAAACAAATGCACAAACAAACACATACACATATGGATTGTAAAAAAAGCATAGAACCCTTCGACAACTTTGATGGCTACGGTTGCTGAATTAAAAAATCAAAATTAATTATCTATATACTCATGTTTGTATTACTTATTTTGTACTTATCTTGGAGGAAATATTAAATTTCATATCCCTTGAAATAATAACGGTTTTCATCTGAATATTTTATATCCTAATGTTTCTTAAGTACCCACGGGAATTCCCCAGGTCTCACTAGTTTGAGTATAAAACATTTTTACTAATTCTGTCCGTTCGTGATCAAAAAATGTAAACCAAAACAGTCAACATAGGTTTTCGAATTGCTATGGGTGCCTGGCTATGTAAGTACGTACAGGCTTGCACCAATGGAGCTAGATGGCTGAAAATTTCAACATTTGATTCTCTAAACATGTTTTCAGCTTTTTGAAAATTCTCCCCCTAAATAAGTCTTGAGAGAAGGGTTCAATTTGTTAGTTTATGTCAAGTTTGTGTCTTGCAGCTTTTGCACTTGTTTATTGAAAATCAGACTTTTTAAACGATCACTGCCCAACAAAAGGAAAGAGTTGTAACTTATTGATTGATCACTCCTTTCCACAATGTTTTTAGATCTGTCCTCACATCTCCATCGGATGCTTTTTGGTTGGTTGGTCGGTTAGTCTTGGTTGGTTTGTCAATCAATATGTTGGTTGGTCTGAGTGATGTTAAACAATAGAAATAGGAAGGAAGGAAGAGTTATGATATCGTTGAAAGATTTGACATCATTAAAAAGTGTGATATCATTAAAAGAACCTTATTCAGATAATTTTTTTGGTTACCAGCTGCTAATGATGTAATAGAATTTTGTATTTTAAAATAGCCCGAAATGTCCGGAAAAGCCAAATATGAGAGTTGATTGAATCAAGAAGAGACTACTCACTCTTCTTCCCCTCCTCCTCCTGCTACTATCATAATGGTGGATGCATCTTTGAACCTATAGTTCTTGTTAATTGATCCCCCACAACACAAAAAAGATGTTTCTTTTGCATGACTAACCAGACTTGTTTAAAGATATATCCTCATGGAAGAAAGTGAATTCAATTCACGTTGAATTTTCATTTATTTTGATTACTCCGTTATCTCTTACAAATTAATTCTCTATATTCATGAATGCTCAATTAGATGTCCTAGAAAAGTGTGGGCACACGTGTGTAAATACGAATATTACCACCCCGGGTGGTACCAACCCTAGGAATGCCACTGTGTGTATGTACACATACGCATATATGCATAGACAGAGAGAGAGAAAAGGGGGACAAGGAGAGTAATGAGAGAAAGACAGAGGGGGTAAAGAATAATAATAAAAGGGATTGGGTGAGAAAAGGGCAAGTACAGTAATGAGAGAGGAGAGAGAAAGTGAGAGTAAGATGGGAAGAGAGAGGTTCAAGGAGAATGATGGGGGAGAGTAAGAGAGGAACAGTGATGAGAGTGAGGGTACATAGTGGGGGAGAGAGAGGGACAAAGAGAGTAAGAGAGGGGATAGGGAGAGAGAGGGACACATAGTGTAATGAGAGAGGAGAGCTGGAGAAAGAAGGGACAAAGAGAGTACATAGAGGTAGAGAGAGGGGTTACAAAAAGAGAAGTCATAAGGACAGAGAGTAGGATAAAGAAAGAGTGCAAGAGAGGGGATAGGGAGAGAGAGGGACACAGAGTGTAATGAGAGAGGAGAGCTGGAGAAAGAGATAAGAGAGAGAGAGAGGGGTATGGTGAGTAATGGAAGAGGAAGATGTTGAGACAAGAGTAAAGGTAGAATGGTAGAGAGAGAGAGGGGAGACAAGGAGAGTAATGAGAGAGTGAAAGAGTGAGAATAGAAATGAGAAGAGGGAGAGAGAAAGAAAGGGAAGGATAGAATGATTTGATTGATAGGTAGTAGATGAAGAAAATTAAGTAGTTTGTATTTGAATATACTTTTTCTAATTCAGGATTTAATTTCAAGTCATTGGATGAATATTTGAAAGAATTATTTCTAAAAACATGAAATTAAGTTTCTACTGTGCACGTAGCACGGTTCTCAGTCTGAGGGTCAATCTTTTTGTTAGGTTCCATATTTTAGATCGATATGTAACTATCAGGGAGATGCATTCGTTGTATATCCTTCTTTTCAAGACTAATGGGATTTTCTCGTTCTTGAAGATTGAGCTTGCTCTTTCGAGCCCTTGCCAACCTTGTACGATTCTTTGCCTGGTTTTATCTTCTTTTGAGGATTTCATGGAGTTCCAGTTCCATGAAGATGTAGTAGTCTACTTTCTTCAGCTTTGCTTTCTCGAATTTTTTGGTCTTCATCTGTAAAAGCATTGTAAAAAAGTGAACATGTAGACCAGGTCTAGTCTGACCATAACACACAATCATGAATCGCTTCTCAGAAAGTCTTGTACCACCAACACCAGATGAAGAATGGAGAGTACTCGGCAGAAACATTGTGAACAAATGAATGTATAGTTGAGGAAAGTACTCAGATCATGTCATACACAATGATTAATACACTAGTCAAACAAAAGATACGCCAATTCAGTTCCACCAAAATTAACTTAAGCATTCATTATATCAGAATGTGTTTATGAAATCCAAACAGAAAATGTGCACAGAAGTTCAATTTAAGTAGATATATATGATATACTGTGAATGCCTGCATATAAGCTGATTCCTAAACTAAGGTGTTAATTCAGGTTTATTCCAATATTTGTTGGATAAGTCGACTTTCCAACACTAGGCAGCATTGTGTCTAGTTCATGGAGTCTAAACAGACTATGATCCATCAGGGAAAATACTTGATTTTCTAAAGATTGACTTATATGCCAGCATTTGAGGTAATGATATATATATATATATATATATATATATATATATATATATATATATATATATATATAAATATATATATATATATATATATGTGTGTGTGTATATATATATATATATATATATATACACACACACATATATATATATATATATATATATATATATATATATATGTATATGCATATATGCATGTATATATGTGTATATATATATATATATGTGTGTATATATATATATATATATATATATATATGTATATATATATATATATATATATATATGTATTAATGCTCCTCTATTCAGTGTTGAGCACTCTTTAAGTGAGTAACTCATCCATTGTAAGCTTATGCAATGCTCTTCCATAGGAATAGAGTACTCTGGTGGATGGGGAATTTCCGTGTAAATAAATATATCCCTTAAATTCAGCCTTACTGACCATCCAGTTCCATAGCCCAGAGGTAGGATATTGGCCTCAGGGTCTGAAGTGAAGGTTTCAATGCTGCCTCGTGGTACTGGATGGGATAATGGAAAGTCTATAGCCACACTGAAGAGATGTAATGTATCAAAACAGCAGACTGTGGATGACACAATAACATATATACATATGTGTGTTTGTTTGTTGTAAGTTAATGTGTGTGATTATGAGTGTGCAGGCATACTGGAGAGGTTGAAAAGGTAAAAATGTCGATCCGATTGATAATTTTGGAGAGTGTAAACATTCAGGATCTTCAACAAATTGCAAAGAGAGATTACGAGAAACCACCAGATGACAGATACATCCATCTTATAGATAGCAACAAGAAACGCTTGGAGGCAGTGATCGTTGCCAAAATATTACTGTCCAGGTCATATTTTCTCTTTCTTTTTTTCAAAAAAATTATCTCATGTAAGTTGAAAAATGATGTCTGATGTTAAATTATTTTGGACGTCCTATTAAAATATTCTGATGATACAAATTTGGAAGATTTCCATTTATTCCTGAAGATATTGTTCTGGTTAGACAAGAAATCAAAGAGAACCAATTATCAGGACCGGCCCTGGATGCTATTGGTATGAAAATGACAGGATTATCAATCCTACACATGGATAAGTTATAGGTTGGTGCTACAAACTCCGCAGATCCAAGATCCCTTTATTTGATTTTGTGTGGTACCACATACCAGCTGTGAACAAAAATAGGGACATATAAGCTGATAAAACTTTATTCAGAAGTAATTGTATGACCAGCACATCCTACTTGTTAGGTTCATAGCTAAATTGTAACAATTCCACTCAATATTCAAGCATTGTAAGTTTGTCCCAACACAAAGGGTACTTGCCTGCCTATCTCTATGTCGGATGCTTGAATCACAGCAGGTTACAATAATTTTAAGTATCTGTTTCCTTTAGCACAACCAGAACCCACAAACAAACAAAAAAATGACAACTGCTTATGAATATTAAAGAACTTCTTTGACTGACCTGAGGGATTGAATCATGAATCTTGTGACCCTCAGTCCAGTGATCTAACCAGAGAGCACTAACTAACCTGGACTCTATTAAAGCTTCAGATATACTTTTCCGGCCTCTTTGAGTGCATGCATTTCATATATGCAAGTGAATTTGAATATTCTGGTAGAAAGTCTGCTTTGTTCTATCCAATGTCTAAAAGTGTATTATTTTGAGTGCATACAGTGGTATATTGGGATGTATGTTATGCATTCAAATGCAGTGATATTAACCTTTGAACACGGCAGGATATTAAGTGCGAGGACTTCAATAGAACACCAAGAGAGATGCATGTACACATATTTATGGCTGAAGTGCACTTAAAAATACTTTATTATGTATGCAAGTATTTATATGTGGATATGTATATCTTTGCTTTTGCCTAAGTACTCACTATATGTATGTACCTCAAAGCTGTTTATTTCTATACATAAATAACTACTTTTGTTATCTATAGAGGTACACATAATCACGTGTACATGAATATATATATATATATGTATATATATATATATATATATATATATATATATGTATATGTGTATATATATATGTATATATATATACATAGCCAGGAATATATATGTATGAAAGATTTTTGGAATCAATTTATGTTCTTACTTAACTAAGGCATGATGAATAATCTAAAATCTCTACATATCTATAATTATATCTATATATGCACATACACAATCACAGAAAATCTAGAGACGGTAACTTATGTACAACTTTTATGTGCACACACATGTCACTATAAATATATATGCACTCATATATCTATGTATTTGTAAAGGGATTTGGCTAAAAATTTTAATATGACTGAGAAGTGCATCCAAGCCTTGTATTGTAAAATTTTTGTACTTTTAGAGATATGAGACCAGAGGATCAATATTATGTAGCTAGCATCACATTACGGCAAATGTATCCATACACACAAGCGTACACACTCACGGAAACGCACACAAATATAGACATAGGCAGACATGCATGCAGGCACAGGCAAACACGCACATACGCATACACACTAAACAATATATAGCAATGAGCATATTTATTACTATTATGACTACCTTCATCATCGGCCAGAAACAGTGATTGGGATGTTTTCAGGGGCTAGCTTTGGTAACACTCACACAGCCTCCTTTTATGAGAAAGTGTCCGGAGAGAGGGGTGCAATCAATCTATGACACGCAGAAGAAAACTGATGCTGAATAATCTTATTGCATTGAATGCACCAAAAGGTTCCAACCAGCTGAAAAAAATTGGAACAAAAAAGCTAGACTCTAGTGATGACACACACACATGCACTTTAACACACATACACACACACAGACACACTCAAACATACACAAACACCTATGTGCACTTGCAAATACACACATATGCAAATGCATATGCTTACACACATGCATACATACACACAGATAAACACAATTACATACATACATATGTATATACATTTACACATGCAATACAAACATAGATACAAATGTAATTAAACTCATCAGGATGAGGCTCCCAAAAAGGTAAAAAAAAATTTTTTTTCCAAAAATCAAAAATGTTTTTTTTAGAAGAGACATAGTGGAGTACTGATGCCAATTTTCAAGTCTGTAGACAAAACTGTTAGGCCAGGAGCACAAACAAACACACAAACAAAAAAAACGAAACATTTTGCCATCTTTGATGTTTATGGTTGTTCAATACAAAAAACACACATATGCAAATGCACACACACACACACACTCACATATAAGTACATATAATTGGAAGACAATTTTGAAAGCAATCATTCCCCTGCAATCAGCATTTGATAAATAAATAAAAAGTTTTGATTGATTTTGTCATGATTGCTTTGTAGGGTTGCCTTCAGACCTTCTGTTGGAAAATTGCCTCATTGATAAAGATCTACACATACATAAATACATACATATATGTATATATATATACATATATATACAGTGATATGTATACGTTTAGATCTATCATTGCCTCTTTGATAAAGATCTACACACATATAGATACATATATATATATATATATATATATATATATATATATATATATACAGTGATATATATACATTTATATCCATCATTCTTATATTTATTTGTTTTATTCAATTTGCTTTTGGCATTATTTATTTTTTTAATTTCATCCAATACCTATCTATGTATATCTATATCTATCTATACCTATATCTATCTATCTATCTCTATGTATAATGGTCGAAATTCCCCAAAATAATATCAATCTGTCATCTTTAATAAATTCTGCTTAAATGAAAAATTACATGCTAAATATACATGGCAGGGTAGCAACAGTGATAGACTTGGAACTGAACTGAGCAAACAAGTGGGATTCAACCATGCGGATAAGTGGTATCAGCACAAACTGGAGACAGCCCTGGAAAATGAGAGCCGTAAATTACTCTAGGTCTTTGACATTCAAACTGATCACTCCATCCAAGCAAGAAGACCAAAGTGGGTAATTGTTGGAAATAAAAAGAGAACCTGCTAAATGATAGATGTGGCTGTGTCCGTGGATCATAGAGGAAATACGAAAGAGTGTGAAAACTAGGGAAATCCCAGGACCTGGCAAGGGAACAGAAGAAAGTATGGAACATGAAAGTCAGGGTGGTACCAGTAATAATGGGCACACTAAGAACCATACCAAAAACACTTAGAGAGGGAATGATTGGAGTAACCAGGGCACAACTAGGGACCGTGCAGATACTGAGGAGAGTACTAGAAATATGAGATCTACGACACCCAACTGGTAGCAATGGCCAAACAGCACCCCCCCACCACAAATATCAGGGTGGAGGCAGTACAAACCGCCGCACTAGCATGATATGTGAGGATCCTGAGAGGAGGACTCAAGACCTGAGAAGTCTCACTGTCACTCAGCCTTCAGCTATAACCACTGGGCAACTGGTGTAAAAGTGTAAACCACAGCACTGCTGTGGACTGTGAGTGTGTGAAAAAGAGGGCTGGAGACTTGCTGTCACTCAGTCTCTAGTGGTGAATATCAGGCAACTGCTATAAAAGTAATAATAATAATGATAATAATAATGATACCTATGAGTACTTGGAGAGGAGGGCTGGAGACTTGAGGAGACTTGCTGTCACTCAAACTCCAGCGGTTACCACCAGGCAACTGGTGTGAGATTCCAAAAAATAATAATAACAATAATAATATACAGACGCATAAATGCATATATGTATACACGCATACACATACATACATGCAAATATAAGTGTTTGTGTGTATATATATGTAAACATACATTCATTGCTGGGTTTTATAGTTGCATATATTTGAATAATATTCTGTGTGTATATACACACATATATACACACATATATGTTTACTTATATGTATACTTATGCACCTACTCATACTTACAGCTATATGCAGGCATATATTCATAGATATATAATACTACATATGTCAGTGAACATCCATAGATATATATATATATATGTATATATATATGTATATATACTTAAATATTTATGATCATATACATCTGCTAATATTCATTCACACCCAAACATACACTCACACACACTACACACACACTACACACTTACATACACTCATATTCGTAAACCTTCATTTATATGTTCCATGAGGGATGAAAACATGTACTCACACAAACTACACACAAACTACATGCACACACACTACACACTTAAATACACTCATATGCGTAAACCTACATTCATATGTTCCATTAGGGATGAAAACATGCACTCACACAAACTACACACAAACTACTTACACACACTACACCATTACATACACTCATATGTGTAAACTTGTATTAATATTTTCCATTAAGGATGAAAATAAGAACTCTACACATAACTGTACGAATCTTAATTATTTTGTATAGAGTCATAATTTCAATAAATTTACTCATAGACTAATAAATCAGAATTTTAGAGTCAAAAAAAGAAAAATAAATTCAAATGTTATTACCCCCTTCCCCTCTTCCACCTTTGAACGAATATTAATACAATCGCAATTTTATTGTCCATCACTTCCGGTAATTAATTTTCAGATTAATGCAATATGTCTAACATGTCTGGCATCAGGGTTTTTTTATCACATATCATTTTTTGTTTTGTTTTTAGAGATGAACCTATAATAACATAAATAAGACGTGGAATTTTACAGATATGACCCCATATATATATTCCCAAGATCTTTTCAAGGCAGAAAACCTATTTTATATTAAATTTCTTACAACATCAATAATAATAATTCTGGGAATCTGACATCCAAACCGACCACCCCATCCAAGCAAGAAGACCTGACCAGGTAATTGTGAACAGGGGAGAAGTAACCTGCTGAATTATAGGTGTGGCTGTGTCTATGGATCGCAGAGTGAATATGGTAGAGAGTGGAAAGCTAGGAAAATATCAGGACTTGGCAAGGGAGCTGAAAAAGTGTTAAACATAGAGATCAAGTTCGTGCCAATAATAGTAGGCATACTGGGAACTGTGTCAAGGACATTGACAATAAGATTGGAAGAGCTAGAAGAAAGAGCAAGGATTGAGACTGTGCAGACCACAGCACTACTGGAATCTGCAACAATACTGAGAATATTTGAAATATGATACTAACGACCTCAAGTAGTCAGCAATTGCCAAACAGCCAGAATGATAAAGTGTGTAAGAAAAGCTTGGAAAGGGTGGGATGGTACAAATCACAGCATTGCTGTGATATGTGAGGATCCGGAGAGGAGGGCTGGAGACCTGAAGAGACTTTTAGTCACTCAGCCTTCAGCAATGACCACCCAGCAACTGGTGCAAAATTGCAGACCACAGCAATGTTACGGACTGTGAAAATGTCGAGTGGAAGGCTAGATAGGCAACTGGTATGATAAGAATAACAATATTAATAATAACAATTATATACTATATATGATCATGCGTATAGTTTTGAGTATGCAGATATGTGGGTATATGTATACAGATATATATGTATATGAAGTAATTCATCACATTTGCTCTTTATATCTATATCTATCTATATACATATATACATATGTAGTTATTGTTTTTGAGAGTTGTGTTATTTATGAGGGAAGAGTGCTCAATATCAGAGCATGTATACATGTATACATATACATATATATATATATATATATATATACACACACATATATATATATATATATATATATACATATATATATATTTATATATATATATATATATATATATATATATATGATGCGGTGATTCATTACATTTGCTGTCTCTCTCTCTCTCTTTATATATATATATATATATATATATATATTTATATATATATATTTTATATAGATATATAGATAAAGAGCAAATGTAATGAATTACTTCATCATTGGTCTGACACGAGAAGGCAGATTTTTGTCGGTCTATTCACCCAGAAGGACGCAGATTATATTGGCAGATTCTTGGCAATGAAGACAGGAATCCATAAGCCCTCCCCACCCACACACTACCCATCCCAAACCCACACACCCTCCTTCACACACCCCTTCACACTCTAACCCCATTCACACTCCCCACTCTACACAATCTCCACCTCCAAATAGCCTCTTGGCGCCTTCTACCCCATGAGCGCCCTCTTCTATCCATCCCAGACCCCAAACCCTTCTTCCGTATCAGTTTAGGCACAATTGTAGTTAATGGTCCGACAAAAGATGGTAGTGATGTCCAAGATCATTAACTCCAATTAAGACCAGATGGAAGTCTGAGAGTAATGAAGAAGATGCATATATATATATATATATATATATATATATATATATATATATATATATATATGTAAACTCACAAGTCACAGGAAGGGACATTTTTTCAAGAAACACTCCTCATATAGCTTCAAACATACAAACATGTATACATACAATAAAATATATATTTCTTTATGTATATTTATATGACACATATATATTCTCATGTATTTAATTGCTTGTGTATAGACACCTACATCAAAGCCATACACATACCATGAGAGAAATGAAGAGGCTGCAGCAATAAACATTGCCAGTTTCATACATATATATATATATATATATATATATATATATATATATATATATATATATATATATATATATATATGTGTGTGTGTGTGTGTGTGTGTGTGTGTGTGTGTGTGCAGACTTATAGGTCACAGGAGAGGACATTATTCAAGAAACACTCTTTAAATAGGTACAAACATACATGCATGCATTCAATGAAATATTATATATATATATATATATATATATATATATACATATATACATATATATATATACATGTATATATACATATATATATATACTTATGTATATATATAAATACATATATATATATTTACACATATATATATATATATGTATACATTTACATACACTAAAAGCATACGCATACATGCATGATCATACATCATCATATATACTATGATCATCTGTTCGTACCTAAAGAAGTGTACTTACAGGTTTTTGAATGTCAAGTTTCACCTCAGGGACCTAAATTTCTTAGACAAATTTGAAATCTTGTCTGGGGCATGAGAAAACCTAGCACTAACCCTGAATGTACACATAATAATATATCATATATATATATATATATATATATATATATATATATGTGTGTGTGTATATTTATATGTTACTGCATTAATATATCATTAAATGCAGTTTAGTGTTGGTACAAAGCTGCATGTGTAGGGCACCTAGTCAGAATCAAACCCATTACTCACTAATAATGTCTTGTAAATTTTTTGATCCAATCAAACTCTTTTTCTCCCTTAACCAAATAGTTCCTTGTATGCACATGTCTACTTGTATATATTATTAGCTGACCTGGCCCCAGGCATAAGCAAACTGAAAAACTGCTTCAGGCTTTATGGCCACCAAAAAGCCTTGAAGAGTGCGGAAGGGGTTCCATAGAAAGTGATAGTGGCCCTAAATCAAAATCTGCTTAGGGACACAGAAAAGCTTTGGTGATGAGAATATATATGCACCAGAAATAACAAGCAAAGAGTCTCACACAAACATGCCTACATACATATGCACACATGCCCACACATATACATGCACATACATACAAAAATGCACACACATGCACACACATATACACATACGAATGAACATACCCTCACATACACACTTGCATACAAAGATGCTCACACATACGTATACACATACTCATACAGACATACACATATGTACAAACACACCCACACATGCACACACTCCCGAACACAGACATTGCCACAAATACACTCAAAGAGGACCTGCTTCACACACACACTCATCTACGTATGCACACATTCAAAGATCAATCCTATCGCTTTCTCTGTACTTAAGAACCCCATTCTTATAGATTGCATCAATTGCACAGAGGTGAAAAAAAATCACTGAAACTTTAAATGTCTTCACATCTAAGGATGTTGATGTAATTAGACGTAATGGTACAAGAGTACTCAGGAGCTATGCGTGGTCAAACAGTTAATGGTTCGAAGAATAGAATTGGCCCACCTAGTTCAAACTCCTGTAGGGACAGCTAGTGATCGCTTCTCATGAATGCTTTTTAGGAAGGCCTGAATCCACTGTCCCCCACTGAGCTACGGGCAAGGCAGTTGGAGCCCTTTAATGCTTGACATTTGGGTTGCACCCTGGGCCCTGGAAAAACATTCTGTTCATATATGCTGCAGAATTCAAAATATATTTTGAATGGCATCTCATACATACATGGTATATATATATATATATACACACACACACACACACACACACATATATATATATAGATAGATAGATAGATAGATTGATAGATAGATGGATAGATTGATATATTTATATACATATAAATATTTGTATATATGTACTTGAAACTTGGAAACTGACAAAACTACTTAAAAACAATATCAGGAAAGCTCAGAGGGCAATGGAAAATGCAATGTTAGGAATCACTGATCTGAGAGAGGATCAGGATAAAGGATGTCGTACAAGTAATTAGACAACAAAAATAGAGTTTGGAAGGACACATAGTAAGACAAAGAGATAACTAATGGAGCAAGAGGCTGACTGATTGACGCCGTGAGACATTAAGAAAAGACCAGACTCAAGATGGAGAGATGAGATATTAAAGTTCAACAGTATGATATAGCAGAGATCAGTGCAAGCACACATACCATGGAAAGAGCTGGGAAAGGCTTTTATCTAGCACTGAAAGTCGGTCTACACATGAACTTCAGTAAAATGAAAATCATGTGCAACAATCATGTTGAGAATAAGAACATAACTGTCAAGATAGAAAATGCAAAACTCAGCAAGGTAGACCACTACATCTACTCAGGACAATAAATCTCCTTGAGATCCTCAAAAGAGGAAGAAATCAAGCAAAGAATCATTCTGGGATGGCAAGCCTTCGGCAGAGCAAGCAAAGCTTTCAAAAACCAGACAATCCCAATAATCCTGAAAAGAAGAGTATACAACCAATGCATTCTCCCAATAGTCACTTATGGAGCTGAAACATGGAACCTAACCAAGACACAGGCCTGGAAACTGAGAAGTATGCAATGTGCACATGAGAGAATCATGCTCAACCTTACATGGAGAGATCACAAGACAGCACAGTATATAAGGAAGGAAACGGGTATTCATGACATCATAGAAACTATTAAAAAACTCAAATGGCAACAGGTAGGCCATGTTGCAAGAATGACAGACAACCGATGGACATCACAGCTCACAACATGGATCCCCAGAGATCACATGAGAAACTGAGGCCAACAGAACACAAGATGGAGAGATAAACTAGACAAATTCAGGAAATACTGGCTCCGCGACGCCCATGATAGAAAATTGTGGCAAATCCTGGGGAAGGTCTATGTCTAACGACGGACGTTAAAAGACTGATGATGATGATGGTGTTATAATGGCTAATGATGATGATGATGATGATGATGATGATGACAATAATGATGATAAACGTAAATTAATAAATGAAATTAGGAAAAAACTTTTCCCAAATATTTAAAAAAGCCCACATTTTTTTATTTTTAGATGTGTTCATATGTATCTCTGTCAGAGGGTTTGTCGGTTCCCAGTTAAGTGACTTCATAAAAAAAAAAATCACTTATTCCTTTGATAATCAATTTTCATGATAGATTTAAAATTAGTGTTTACAAGCATGGGGCTATAGATTAAAATTGTTTTTTCCTGATATAATTTATACAATTCATAGTTTCCCTCCAAGCAGTCCGTTTTCTCAGTGGTTTTCCCTTATGTATGGTTTGCCTCTAATAGCCCACTACATCCTCCATTGCCTTTTCAATGGTCCCCACATAATCTTTGGTTTCCTTTCCAGTGGTATGGGGATAAATCATAACAATTCTCTTCTTGTTTATTAACCATCTGCTCGTACCATGGAGGTTGACGCAAGGTTATTTTTATCGTAATCCTTTTCCTACTTGTAATGTCTGTAGGGGCATCACAAGAGCACCGTGAACTGTACCTTTTAAGATTACATTCCTTTGTTGGTCTGGTACCAGTTTTCCACAAATTGTTCATCTCCTAGACTAGAATGCCAAACAAGGCTGAGGAGCCAAGTCTGCCCCACTATTCTACTCATCACCTCCACCATCATCATCACCATTATCAAAACACTTTGTGCCTTTAGAACGTTTCCGCATGTGCTGGTAACATTGATGTATCAAGAAAATTAACTCCTTTTCATTTCTCACTTCCTGTTGTGTCTCCGCGATAGAAAATCCTAACATTCAATATTTAGCCATGAATTTCTAGATAATTTTTTTCTTTCATTGGCAAATAGCTTGGGGGGAAGAGATGGAATTATGCCTTTCCCAAGGGCATCAGAGCAAAGATTTTCTGAGCAGTTGTTTTGGACTTGGCTTGCTGATTCTATTCATTACACTGCTAACTGCTCGGCCGACCACACCTACACACATGAATTATGTATGTATGAATATAAGTAAATTCATGTTTATTGATAAGTATTGAACATTTTTCGGCCTCCATGTGAAATCACTAATTCTCACCTCATGTCCATGATCATATTCAAACATATGTAGACGTGTGTGTTGGAGTCAATGTACAAAACATCGAGTGACTTTATAACATTTCTCTAGAAGGCATTCACACATATCCTTACAAAAGAAGACATATTAAAACTGACTCCCAGAAGTGATGAAAACAAACATCCCCACATATTCTTACACTTCATCATATTATATGCATTTACATACGCAAACAATCATGCAAATTTCAATATATATATATATATATATATATATATATATATATATATATATATATATATATATATATATATATGGGAGATTTGCAATAAATATGTACATGAATATATATACATATATGTATATATGTGTGTATGTATGTATATGTGAAGATTTGCAGTAAATATATTTATAAATACATATATATGGAGAGAGATTTATAATATACATATATATATATGAAGTTTTGCAATAAATATATTTACAAATATACGTATATAAGTATATATATATATATATATATGTGTGTGTGTGTGTAGATTTGCAATATGTATATATATATATATATGTATTTATCAATATTCATCTCTATGTTTATATCTATATTATAAATATCCATATATATATATATATATATATATATATATATATGAATATGAAGGCAACGTAAATATTCAATAATTCATCTTTATGACTGACAAATTCTTGGCAAGAATTTGTAATAAAAGAATAAAAACTCAATATGCATTCATATATATATATATATATATGTATGCATATGCGTATATGTTTGAATATATATGTTTGAATATATGTGTGAATATATACATATATATATATATATATGAACACACACACACATATATATATATAAATTCATTTTGGGTGTTTTTAAGCAATATTTCTTCCAAACAGCTTTTAAAAATGCTTCCAGGAAATTTTATTAAATCGTTCCATATGGTTCTGTTCATTTATTCATTTAACTATTTTTTGTCAAATTTGATTTTAAATCCAAATATAGAAAATTATCAGCAGAAAGACGTCATGAAAAATTCTACAAAAAACATAATCAAATATTTCAAGAAAGCAACATTAATCAATTTCTAGAAGTGGTACAAAGAGATATAAATCATTTTAGGCCTTACAGGATGTTTATTATTCAAATGGTACACTTGTTTCAAAGATATTTTCCCCAGCAGGTGTCCAATTTTCATGAACTCAAAAAAAGTGTCAGGACAGTGGTTCTGAAATATTCTGGTCCACCATTGACAGTTGAATAAATCAGATGCCTTCGTCACTATAATGAAATAAATTCTGTATAGAAAAAGTATGATAATATAACAGTTCAGAGACAAATGTCACAAAATATCAGTCAGTGGGATTTCGAATGAAAGGAAGGAATGATCATTAGAAATACGTTGCTACTATGGTCTGCTAACATGGACTACCAGGTGTTTTGACTAAATTTGTGGCATGGTATCATTAGTCTAAGATGTTTGCTGCTGGAGAGACTCACTCCGATTTTCATCAATAACTAGTTCTTTCTCTAAATTTTGCCTAGGAGTTAATTTGTTCAGCATAAAAATAAGAAACAAAAAAGATTAATATTTATTCTTAAATTCTTCTGGGCATCCAAGTTTTCAGAAAGAATCTGGGATTTCTTTATTCCAAGTCTTGAAAGCTTTTTCAGAAAGGTGAATTTTCCTTTTTTAACCGAACGACCGGTGACATTGTACCCTGAAATAGTCCAGGTTAGTTGACCATATTAACAATGTAATTCTGTTAGTCATCCCTTTTCTTCATTTTAAATCCCACAGGATGAAATTCATCCCTGGACTGTGATGATAAACTATGAAATTCACCAAAATTTTCATTTTTAAATCAAAGAAAATATCAGTAAAGAAATCAATTCTTTATAAAAAAAAGTAGATACTAATAGATGAACTTCAGTGTACTTAATAAAGTTTGTAATTTTTTCATTGTGTGAAATCCAGTAACAACAACACAATTGCTTTTATTGCTCACCAAGTTGATAAACTATTAGTCACTATGGGATCTATGATAAAATTATTCAATGATAGTACTGTGTGATCAGTAAATTATAGTATTGTATAATTAGGAATTAATCAATTAAACATTGACATGTCTCAGAAATTTTGAAATTGCCCCTACCCAAGATATTTTTAAATGACCCTTTATTCAGAATCCCAGTATTAGACATTATTAAAGTATTCAAATCCCATTAGTTTTAAAAAGGCGGGTATTCGACTAATGTATCCTCCTGATTGTCACCTATGGAACTGAAACATTGAACCTAACCAAAAGATTGACCCTTAAACTGAGAATGAAGCAATGTGCACAGAAGAGAATCATGTTCAACATCACATAGAGAGACCATAAAATACCACATTATATTAGGGAGAAAAGAGGGGTCTGATACATCATAGAATCCATTTGAATGGCAATGGGTTGGTCATGTAGGGAGAATGTCAGACAACTGCATGACATCAGGACTCACAACATGGATCCCCAGGGATCATATGCGAAATTCGTTGCTGGCAGAATATGAGATGGAGAGACGAACTAGACAAGTTCAGAAAGTATTGGCTCTGTGATGCCTATGAGAGAGAAGTCTAGTGAATCTTTGAGAATGTCGATGTCTAACAACGGCTGCTGCTGATGATAATGGTTATATAGTACCCTGATTGTTGGAGTGCCATACTGGATAGAGTCCATTTGCCTTCAAGCTGGTTAGGAATTAGAATTGTCCCTCTTCTAGACTGGTAGCCAACCAGAACTAAAGAGCCAAGTCTGCCCTATTATTTACCCATAGTTGGTTTGACCGACTTGGCTCACTGAATCTCTTCTCCAAGCTCTTAACCACTCAGCCACTCTGCACTTCTTCAAAAGAGTGTTGAGTTTTTGTGGGCAAAAATTTGGTTTCATATTAAATGAATATTGATTTCATTACAGAATTCTTAAAACGCTGAAGTCAAATCAGCATTTATTATTTTAATTAATCTTGAAATAAAGTTTCTTTTGTAAGATCTAAAAAAGTTTCTAATTTATAAATTCAAATATTTAGTCTAGTCAGGCATAATAAACAATTTAATCAACCAGTCAATCAGAAAATGTTTGAGAGAAGCTCATAGATAATGAATACATAGTGGTGGATTCCTATCCCAGAATGTTTAACTTTCTCAAGATTATTCAATTGCTGACAAGGTTATTTGGTATTGCCCGGCTTAAATAACCTGAACCTAACCAAAAGATTGACTCAGTCTAAGAACAATGTAATGTGCACAAGATGGAAACATGTTTAACATCACATCGAGAGATCATAAGACGGCACATTATATTGGATAATGAACAGACAGATATCATTGAATCCATTGGTAAACTCAAATGGCAAGGGGCAGGCCATGTTGAAAGAATATCAGACATTACGACTCACATTGTGGATCCCGAGAGATCATTGGTGGTCAGTTCATACGACTCACAGAGATTAACTTACTCAATACAATTGCTACCAAGGCTATCTGGTATTGCCCAGCCAGGCTAGATGGTGCAGAGGATTCAGACCCTCCACTCCTAGCTCAGGAAAAAGTCAGTAAGAAAAAATATTGTTCAAAAATCCAGCGGAAGAAATTTCACGGAATTTTCTATGACTCAAAAAATTCCAAGAAATCAATGAATAACCTCCAAAACAAAAATGTTTTATTTTGTTTTTAATCTTATGTGTATAAGATGACTTTTGGCAGCATCTTATGTTGGGGTGATCAATTGAAAAATTGGAAAAAGATATGATCAATGAATAAATAAGTTGCCTTTCGTTGGATCACTCACTTGTCTGAATCTTCAAAAAACAAGTGTGAATGCTGCCACATACAAAATAAGCATAACTAATTTAGCATAAACTTACATTGTGAATTGACCCCCCCTAAAAATTTTTGTTCAGTGTGAATTAAATACAAAGAACTTTTCTCTAGACTTACAGTGTAAAAGTTTAAATTTTCAGCCATCTAACCCCCATTGGTACGGCTTGTACACATAACACTTATATAGCTAGTCAGCCAGCCAGGATCACTCAAAAACCAAAGAAACTTATGTTCACAGTTTTTGTAGATGGTTCCTTTTGTTTATCCCTAATCTGCCCCGGGAAGAAATATATATATATATATATATATATATATATATATATATATATTCACATTCATCTGTCTATTCGTCCATACGATATTTCCCAAAGTTTTTAATAAATTTCAATGATATAGACTGGACCATGGGGTTAGAAAGAATTGAATGATTTTGGGGGGAGATCCAAGGATTTTTCTTGATATCATTTCATTTTTTCATACATTTATGTATTCAATCATCTTTGTCTATCTATCCACACAATATCTCCAAAAGTTCTCAATGGATTTCAAAGGCATTTAGCCTGAAGGCAAGGGCCATGGCCTAAGGAAGAATTGATTCAATTTGGGGGACAGATCAAGGAATCTTTAAAAAGTTACCTCCCCTGAATCGTAGTTATATATGATATTCATTCATTTTTTTAGAAACAAGGATGTTGGCAGAGGTATCCTCTCTTGGAGTGTTTTCTAGTCTCTTTCTTTTTATCTTATCAATTTCATTTACAGATTTTAATCAATATTTCTATAAATTCTTCACCTTTCTTGAATATTTGAAAAAATCAAAACAAAACATTCCAAATCTTTTATTTTATTATTTAGTTTGACGGCTTGAGTTAAGTTGTGATAAAAAGCAACTAAAAAAAAGATGGAGGTAAATATTAGTCAAAATTAATAATAATGGATTTCAAGTTTATTTATATCTTTTTGTTTGTAAATATCAAAGAAGAAGAAAAACCCCAAAAGATAGAAAATACGTTTTTAGAGTTTATTTCTAATTTGGCTTTATCACCTTTCGACCTTCAAACTTCAAATCATTATTCGTTCAATTTTCAACAGGGAGGGAAGAGAAAAATAAAACTTAAAGAAAGAATTTAATCTTCAATTATATTTCACACCATTGTTTCAAATCTCAAAAACGAAGAATGACTTTTTATTAATTTTTATTAGATGAAATATTATAAATCATTATTATTACAAACAGTCAACAAAAACTGTCAACTAAGTTTTCTTTGATTTTTCAAGTTGGACAGGCTGACTTAGTATCTATATATCATGCATACAGACCCTATCAATGGAGCTAGAGGGTTGAAATTAACCTTCTACTCTTTATCATGTCTAGAAGAAATATTTCTTTTGCTCTTCCAAAATACCACCATAAATAGAGTTATAGTGTGTTAGTTCAATTTACAATTTAAGTTTATGCTAAAGTGATCCCAGTTTGTATCTGGTTTTATATATTTTTTCATTTATGTCTTACTCACTCTCTTTTAGTGGTCTCTGCACAACAAAAGGTATGTGAATTAACTTATTCATTGAATTTTTTTCCAATTCTTTAATTGATCACCGCCACCAAGGCATGCTGCCGAGAGATGATGAATTCTATTGAGGGACTAACCAAACCTGTTTACTTTCATGACCACTTTTTTTTCACCACCATCTCAATTTTTTAATTCCTTTTTATCGTAACTTTTACTACAGCCAGTTTCTCTTTCAGAGAATAAACAATGTTGGCCAAAAATAAATAATAAGTCTCTGGTGAATTTTGAACCCACATCCCCAATTAGTAAAGCAGTCAGGCATATACCAAACTTCCCGTGGGGGATGTGAATTTGAAATCTCATCTAAGACTTTTTCGTTGTTTCTGATTAATGCTGTTTATCCTCTGCCAAAGGGTAATCAGTCTGAGTAAAATTTGCAATGAAGAGTAACTAAAAAATCAAGATGGAGGTAAACAGTAGTTATGAAAGTTAACAGGTCTGGTTAGTTACTCAATAGAAACTGTCATGTAACCAACATAAAAATTAATGATGAAGAATTACTTGTTTTTTGATTGCAAAATCCAGAAAGAATGAGAATAATTTTATCATAAAGTTTATTTCTAATCAGACTTTAATACCTTTTAACCTTCAAACTTCAAATCGTCATTCGTTCATTTTCCAATAACACAGGCTGAAAAACTAAAACTCAAAGAAAGAATTTGATCTTCAGTTATTAAAAACCATCAACCAAATCTGTCAACATAGTCAACATGAGTTTCTTCAGTTTTGAAGTGATTCAGTCAGGCTGGTTATTTATATATCTATCTATGTGGTATGCATACAGGTTGTACCAATGAAAATGGAGGGTTGATAATTTGAACATTTACTCCTTGCTATGTCTAGAAAACATGTTTTATATTTTTTTTTAATGCCCTGTGGGTTCAATTTACAATGTGACTTTATGTTAAATTGGCCCCTTAGTTTGTGTCCGGCAGCTTTCAAGCTTGATTTTTGAAAATTCTTACATTTTAGAGATCCAGGCAAGAGAAATAACCTTCATCGATCACCCTTTTTTTTTTTACACTTTTTTAATCACTCACCTCCAACGTGGCATGCTGCCAAAAACATAGGTCATGCGACAGTTTCTATCGGATGACTAACTGGACCTGTTTAGTTTATTTCTAATTTGGCTTTATTACCTTTTGACCTTCGATATTCGAATCATCACTCGTTCGATTTCCAACAATGAAGAAAGAGAAAAACCAAGAGATACAATTTAATGTTCAATTATATTTCACACTATTGTTTCATGTCATGAAAACAAAGAATTATTTGTTTGTTGAAAATCTTATTCTTTATCCAAAACGTAGGATTAAAAAAGAAGATAGAATCAAAATCGCAAAATATCATGGATAGATTTTTTTCGTTTTATAAACCTAAGCAATCCAAGAATGCAATTATTATCGCTCACTAAAAACAGTTTTTATTATTGTAATTCCATATCATATTGGAAATTTTGTTTCGAAACATATGTGCCTGTGTATATGTGTTTGTGAATATGAGTGGATGTGTCTGTGTGACTATGAGTGTGTGTGTGTTGTATTAGAATGAGTATATGTGTCAGTGCACAAGTGTATGTGCGTATGTATGTGTGTTTTGTATTCGTGTGTGTGTGTGTTGCATTAGAGCGTGCATGTGTGTGTTGTATCAGTGTGTGTATGTGTGTGTATAAGTATGAATGCATGAATGTATGTGAATATGAGTGTGTGTATTGTATGAGTGAGTATGCGTGTGTGTTGCATTAGTGTGTGTATGTATGTGTATGAGGATGCGTACACAAGTATATGCGAGTATGTTTGTGTGCATTGTATTAGTGTATGTGTGTAGTATTAGTGTGTGTATGTATGTGTATAAGTATGTGTGCACAAGTAAATGCAAGTATGCATGAGTGCATTGCATTAGTATTTGTATGTATGTGTTGCATTAGTGTATATGTGTGTGTTATACTGGAGCGTGTATGTATGTTTATATGTATGAGTGCATAAATGCGCGAGAGTATGCATGTATACATTGTATTAGTGTGTCTATGTATGTTTTGCATTATTGTGTGTGTATGTGTATGTATAAGTCTGCGTTCACAAGCGTACACGAGTATGAGTGTGCATTGTATTAAATGTATTAGAGTTTGTACGTGTGCAAGTACACTCACATAATTATTTGTCGAACATCTTACTCTTTATTTAAATATAAGATTAAAAAAGAAGAGATTGAATCGTAAAATATCCCAGATAGATTTTTTCGTTTTTTACAAAATATAAAACCTTAGCAATTGAGGAATGCAATTATTATTTGGAAATCAAAAACAAAAAACGTTTTCAGCCTTCCGTGTTTCAAGATGGAGAAAAAAAAACATTGGCTGGTAGCAGATGTCAGCAGTTATCACAAATCCATATGTACATGTGTGTGCTTATATGTTTGTGTATGCGCAAGGGTGAATGAGTATTTATAGGTGTGTGAGTGAATATGATTGTGTTATTATTCATCATCATCAGTCTTCTTACGTCCGTCGTTGGACATAGACCTTCCCCAGGATCTGCCACATTTTTCTATCATGGGCGTCGCGGAGCCAGTATTTTCTGAATTGTCAAGATCGTCTCTCCATCGGTTTCGCATATGGTCTCCGGGGATCCATGTCGGGGATTACTGTGTGTATAAATGTTTGTATTTGTAAATGTGTGTAAGTAGATGTATATATATATATATATATATATATATATTATATATATACACTGGGCTTATGTATCAGTACATACATTAACATGAATACAGCTGTTATAAAGGTATATATATAAGTGTGCGTATATGTAGGTATGTGTGTATGAGTATGCAAGTATGTGTATACTAAGTTTTTGTGTGTGTATTATTGTAGTACTAAGAAGCCCTCTGTTTTTCAAATCACCACTAATAACCGTATTTATAATACTAGCCTGATAATTACACCTATATTGACCATGAACTAATGATAAGACTTAAATGTTAAGTAAAATAAAATGAAATGGAAATAATGTTAATGATAGTCGGCATAATCTTTTAAGATGATGAAAGACTCTTCCATCCATTTATCGGTTATCATTGTAATTTGAAGAATCTTAATGCACTTTGTGTTTTCAACTTTGACCTTGCCAAATAATGCGGAAATCTGTAAACTGCATCACAGGTGAATGAGGCCAATTATCTCAATAGGAATGTAGACACAACAGAGTAAGGACAGTCGTAAACATGGAACTGTGCAAACGACTTGGGTTTGTTTGTTGAAAATTGAACAACCATAGTGGAGGTGGTGAAGGGTTTCATCCTCTTTTATAAGTGCGTGTGTTTGTACATTCCAGCACTTCTGGCCATACCGTTTTGTCTACAAATCTGAAAATTGGTATCAGTACTCCACTAAACCCTTTCGTTTTGATTTTTAGAAAAAACGTTTTTTGTTTTTTGGGGGGACTTGGGTTGATGGTTTTATTAATAACATCTAGATTCTTCATAATCTAGATGTTTTTTTTTTCTCTATTTAGATGTTTTTGTGTGGAAATAACATCTAGATAATGGACAGTTTTGATGTTTCTAGACATTTTTTTTACTCTATTTTTGACTTCGAATTTTGACACAACAGTCGTTCAATCATTAACTGAGATGGCAAATCTTATTCTTTATTCAAATGTAAGATTGAAAAAAGAAGAAATCAAATTGCAAAAAATCCCAAATAGATTTTTTTTTGTTTTTATGAA
This sequence comes from Thysanoteuthis rhombus, assembly GCA_963457665.1. Taxonomy (NCBI): domain Eukaryota; kingdom Metazoa; phylum Mollusca; class Cephalopoda; order Oegopsida; family Thysanoteuthidae; genus Thysanoteuthis; species Thysanoteuthis major. The sequence continues at coordinate 39,337,734 of OY735232.1, read as the reverse complement.
TTTGAGCAATGATGAGAAACACTTCCATCTTTTTATAAGTAATCATAGTAATTTGAAGAACCTTAATATAATTTTTGTTTTTCATTTCCACCTCATCATCAATGAATGTATATATGTGTGTGTTTGCAAGTATTGGTACAAGTACGTGTGTGTATGAGTTCATATGTGTATATAGATATATATATATATATGTATATATATATACATATATATATATATATATATATATATATATATATATATATATATATATATATATATATATATATATATGCATACGTATACAAGCAAATAGACTGACCTGGGATCATGTATCAATATGCACGCATACTTGAATACGTGCAGATATGGAATCGCATACACAATTATAAATTCATACATTTGAAACAAATATATGTATTGATATAGATATGTATATATGTACCAACCTGGACATATTATATATCCTAAATTATTCCAATTAGACTCTTTAAAAAATATGATTCATGTTGTTGAATATTTATGGAAGAGCGGAGATGATTAGATTTTAGCCTACTTTTTTGATTCATTCATTATTTGATGGTTAAAACTGAAACCAACCTTCCAAGGGATATTATGAATTCCCGCCACCCTTATATACTGCTTTTTACTCTATAAGCAGAGCAGTAATGGTGCTTAAAGTTACCTTGATGAAAATACCACCAGTATGTGCTGAATTATAAATTTATGATTGAAAAAAAAAAAACTGATCTGATTCGTCACTTGATGAGGTGATCAATTGAAAAATTGGAAAAAAGGGGTGATCAATGCAGAAGTTACTTTTCTTGCCTTTTTAGGATAATTTTTTTCAAAACAAGCATGAATGCTGCTGGACAAAACAATTTTGCATGAACTCTGATTGTAAATTGAACCCCTCCACTAAAAACCTATTTAGGAAGGACATTTTCAAAAACCAAAATATTTTTTAGGACATAATGAGTAGATGTTTAAATTCTCAGTTCTCTGTCTGTACATATTATAAATACATACATAGCCAGCCAGACCAACTTGAAAACTGGAGAAACCTATGTTGACAGTTTGGGAGGAAATTTTGGTAGATCGTCTCTAAAATACTTGATGATGTTCAATATTTGATTCATGAAAGAGAAAAGATAAGTAGGTTTTAACCTACTTTTCAGGTTAATTCACATCTTTGTTAGGGGGTCGTAACTGAAATATTCACAAAATCGACCACATTACTTTTTAATTAAATACTGATTACAAAAAAGCTTTTTTTTCCTCAAATGTCATTGTAATCGTTAATATTTTAAGATTGCTTAATTGACAAAACATGAGTTAATTTCTACTTTCCTCATTTTGTGCTGGCTATTCTTGCGGGAATATCAATAAGGTCTGTCCGGAGAGTATCAATTTATTTTGAATATATTGAAAACTGGTTGTACATCTTTGATGCAACTTATCAGAGGGGATATTACTATGCGTGCATTAACTGACGCTCTCTCAGGAGGTTACCCAATCGGCAGTGATATGCCATTGAGTGAGTTTGTATACTTTGTGACGATGTCTAAGAAAGTCATTATTCACATTTTGTGCAAGATTTTTGGACAAATCATTGCAACACCCAGGTCTGTCAGTCTCCTAGAGTCGAGATTGGGCTACATGTGACTTTTGGCTTTTCTCAAAGAGATCAGAGTTTGGACAAGACTAACGAGGTTGTGATGAGACAGTTGACGGCGATCTCAAGAGAGGACTTGTAGTGACACTCGTATAAGTATATAAGGTCTTGAGAGGAGTATTTTTAAGAGGTCTAAGGTTCAATAGCTTGAGGTAGACTATATTTTGTTAACTATAAATGGCTGGATACTTGGAGGACAGACCTCATATTTACTAAACTTTGCATTTTGTGAATTAATCATTAGCAAGAATTAGAAAATAGTCTCTTCAGAAAAGTGTTATATTGCTTCCCTGAAACTGTGAAATGAAATAAAAGTAAATTTTACCTAATTCCATGGAATTATGCAAGAAAGTGTTCTATTTATTGCAATTGGAGTCACACTCTACTTCAAAGCTGTTCAAGTCTTGTTCACATGTAATGGACATGTAGTTGATAACAAAGCTCTTTCAGGACAGACTGATCGCAAATTGAATCCTATTAGAATCATCCTTTGATGTTGTTATACTAAAGGTACAGCTCCAGTTACATGTGTCCTTGACAATATTTTAGACAACGTCTATAATAGCAGACATCGAAAATAAACACCTCATCAGTATATTAAGCCTTTACGGGACAGAATGGCTGTCGATACATTATCGGCAAAACTTCAAGAATGAAGAGTCTGGTGCGCTTTCTTCTTGAAAGACTTGATAGCAGCAAAGTGGTTCCCAATTATTGAATAATGCTCTTAGAAGAATTGAACGACTTTCATGCTCCTATGTCAAGATGTAAGAGGAACATAGAGAAGGCAAATATGCCTGGGAGCTGGAATTTTGCAGTGAGTTAATTCGGACAGATGTCGCTTGTTCAATATTTTCCCTCAAGACAAACGGAGAGAGCGTCGGTTTTGGAATGTGGCCTATTGACCTTTCTTGAGAATTCTTTAAGAAGTGACAGAAAAGGAGTTAATATTTATCACTTCTTACGCATAAACTTTGGCTCTTAAGAATTCATCATTGCATTTGTTTTGAGGGCAAATGTGGTTGCCCCTTGATCAGCGTTAACTCTTCTCAACTGCACTGGATCACTTTTCCCCTTTTCTTCTGACCTGAATCATCTGGCTTCCAAGTGGAGCATAGGGTCATAACCACTCCATTACAATTATAGTAGCAGGTAGTTTTTACAGGGTGGAGTTGATGGCCCTATGCCTAACCCTTCTTCTTTACCTGGGCTTGAGACCAGCTACTGATCATAACCAAGAATTATTAAGTAATTTTCCAGAAAAGTATTTGATATCTATAGCATCTCATGGATAAACCTTGGCAAATTCATCCATGCGTTTGAATTGAGGTCAAATATGGTTGCCCATTCATTGGAGTTAAATCTTTCCTGGGCTGGATTAAGGTTGTGCAAGGACTGTATCATACATTATTAAGTGGCCCCAAATAAGAGAATGTACATTTCTTACTTGTGAAGTAATCAAATGTTTTCATTTGTTATACAGAGAGATAATACAACAAATATGCCTGACATTTCGTTAATAATATGACTTTTATTTTTGTTTTGATCTTTCTGCAGTGGCTATGACTTCAGTTTCAAATACTATTCTATCTTTGTGTCGTATATGTATCATATACATACTACTATCCCATTAATTATTATATCAAAATAATAACCCCAATCAAAGGTGATAATTGGTTAAAATTAGTAACTTCAATTACCTTGTTGTTCATAAAATTTTATTGTGCAGTATCATCACTTACACATGAATTTTGGCTCTTCATTCATCATTGCATTTGCTTTGGGGGCAGATATGGTTGGCCTCCTTGATCGGAGGAGTTGACCCTTCCCAACTGCACTGGATCAATTTTCTTCTGACCTGAATCATATTCAAAGCAATCAGAGGAATATTCTGTATTTGATAGAATCTGGGACATTTTTCTTTCTAAAAATGACTGAATAATCATTTCCATCCAATTGATTTTCATCTTCAGAAGCATTTTGAATTCAATATTCTTGAAAAAAAAAAGCCACAATAATAAACAACCTCCGTTCTATTTCCAGAGGCAATGAAATCTCCCCTCAAGGGCATAAACTTGGGCAAAGTATATGGAGATCCAGAGAGAATTCCCCTCTTAGCCTTGCTGATGTAGTTCAGCCGAAAACAGAGTGCGATTCATCTGGCCTAATTTGGGATCAGAGTTGTTCTTCTCCTTGACTGGTTGGGATCCGAAAGCCACAGAAGGCAATTTGCTCTACTATTTCATTCATAGCTGGGAAAAGAAGTGATCAATTCATGCCTTTATCAAGGGCATTAGTTCAAAGTGAACATAAACAGACTGACTGGAGTCTGAACTCAAGTCACCGATTTCATTATCAGTACCATTACCACAAAGCTTCATGCTTCAATAATAGGGAAATCATAACTTGTGCTTTTACTGAATTTTTAACTACAAACCTTAAGACCTTTGTAGCGATGGTGTATTATCATGTGAGGATCGTTGGAAAAAGTCCATTTTTTCAAATCAGTCATTTGGTATTTGGATATTTACAATTTTTTTACTTATATCATCCTCCATTTTACTAACTGAAAAATAGCATTTCACAACAGATAGATTTTTCAAGCTTCAATAAGCAAATAATCAAAAGTTGTATGAAGATTAAACAAGCTCCGAAAACATTCTGATAACCTTGGATCACAGTTTTAGGTGTTTGAAGTCAGAGTGAATCCTGAATAGAATATTAACTTTGCTCAGTAGAATGTCCGAGCAAGGAAACTGATGTCCGAGCAGGGAGAGGGTGTTAGATAGGACTGAAACGTTCTATGCTAGAGATGAACGTGTCTGGACTTTGACAGATAATGGATTGTGGAACTTCCTGCTACGGCAGAATCAGCAAAATCGGCAGAATCGAAGCCAGAAGGTCAATGGTCTGATGAGGAAGAGCAGCCTGAAAGTCTCCCAATTTTTTCTCTATTGTTTCTTTCTCTTTCCTTTTCTCTTTTCCTTTCTTCACCTTTTATCCTCTTCATCTCTTCCTCTTCCTTTTTCTCATGTTTCTCTATTTTCTTTTCTCACTCTCTTTTCTTCTCATTTTACTTTCTCCCTCACTTTCTCTTTCTTCCTCTCAATCTTTCTCTTTTCATTTACACTCTTTTTTTCCTTCTTCTGCTCTCCGCCTCTCTTTCTCTTTCCTTTTATAACTCTTTCTCTTTCCTTTCTCACTTTTTCCTCCTTTTATGTTCTTTTTTGCTTCCCTTTTCTCTTTCTTTTCCTTTTTTCTCCTTTTTCTCCCTCCCTCTCTTTCTCTTTCCTTCCATTTACTTTTTTCTTTCTCTTGCCTTTCTCTTGATCCCTCTCTCTCTCCCTTTTTTCCCTCTCTCTTCTTCTTCTTCAACTCTCCCTCTTTCTGTTAAAGAAGAGCAGCCCAAAATCTTTCCGTTATCTCCTCAATCTTGCCTTTCTCTTTCTTTCTTTTTCTACCTCTTTCTTTTTCTTTCTTTTATTTTCTTCAACTCTTTCTCAAGTTTCCTCCCTCCTTTTCTTTCTTTTTCATCATCTATCTCTCTTTCCCTTTCCTTTTAATCATGATCCTTTCTATGGGCTCTCATTACCACTTTTCCAGTGGGTGCAGGGGTGCAGAAGCATATCTTTCAAGGTGTTGGGGGTGGGGACAGAAGGATATATTCTGAATATATCTTAGCAGCAACTTTCAAACCTCCTCACCCTAGGTGAGAAGGTTACAAGTTTCAGACCCCCTTGCCTTGGGTGAGATGAAATACCCCATTTGCCAACCACCCCATCATTCTGCCCATGCAGATTCTCATCATCAAAAATTTACAGACTTATTCTTACTTGGTTTTTCTTTTTTAAAAGTCTCTTCAGTTCCTTCAGTCTCTCTCTCTCTCTCTCTCTCTCTCTCTCTCTCTCTCATTTCTTTACTCTCCATCTTGTTTCCTTTGGTCTCTCTCTCTCTCTCATTTATTTACTCACTCTCTTTCCTTCAGTATCTTTTTCACTCCTTTCTCTCTCTGTCTTTGCTTTAGTCTGTCCGTCTGTCAGTTTCTCTCTCTCTCTCTCTCTCTCACTCTTTCCTTTAGCCTCTCTCTCATTTCTTTACTCTTCTTCTGTTAGTAACTCTCTCTCTCTCACAGTCTCTTTAAAAATCATTCTCTGTTTCTGTCTTCCTCTTTGCTTTAGTCTCTTTCTTTCTCTGTCTCTATCTTTCCTTCTGTCTCTCTCTGTGTCTCTCTTTCCCTTCTATTGTTTTCAAGTTTCTCTTTCTCATTGCTTCTCTTCGTCCCTTTAATCTATTTTACTTCCTCATTCTTTTCATTCTCACTCTATCATTTTCAACTCTCTCACACTATCTGTTCTTATTTGCCCATTTCAGTTACGTTAGCATTATTTCATTTTATGAATAGCTGTTAGAGGACCTGTGATCCATTTTATCCTTCGGATAGATCCTAGCAACTCAGGAAAATTTTGCACACTTTTTTTTGTGTGTATGTCAAGTATGAAGCAAGGTTAGATGCTCACATAGATGACTAAGAATTTGATCTAGCATTTTCTAGAAAGTTCACCTCAAAATATGATTTTAAAGATCCAAGAAACAGTTCTGACAAGTGAAAACAGAGCCAATAAAAACGTATTAGTGAGTGGAATAACCAAGAGATTGACTCTCAAATAGAGAACCATGCAATACGCACAGGAGAGAATCATGCTCAACATTACATGGAGAGATCACAAGACAGCACAGTATATTAGTGCTCAAACAGGAGAGAGATATCATAGAATCCACTAGAAAACTCAATTGGCTAAGGGCTGGTCATATTGCAAGAATGAATCCTGACAGTGCAACTGTGTTTAGCAGACTATAAGATGGCATGATAGACAAGTTCAGAAAGTACTGGCTCCACGCCACCCATGATAGAGAGGTGTGGTGAAACTTATAGACAGTCTATGTCTATTTGACGGACACTAAAAGACTGATGATGATGATTATGATTTTGATTCAAGCATCTCTAAACAGCGTCTTGAAGAGACAGTTCTTATCAAAATGCATTAACCAAAACTGTTACCAAAACATAGGTTTCTTCAATTTTCAAATGAGTCTGGCTAGCTGGCTATGCATGTACATATGTATCATATGTACAATTCACATCAATGGAGCTAGAGGGCTGAAAATTGACACATTCATCCTCCAAAGAAGGTTTTTAGCAGGATTTCAATTTACAATGTAATTTAAGCTAAATTGGTCCCTTAGTTTGTGTCCAGCAGTATCCACACTAGTTTTCTTCTTAAATATTCAGATTTTTTTAGTGATGACTTCCCAACAAAAAACAAGAGAAGTAATTAATGCTCCCTCATTTTCTGTCCTGCAGCACTTGTTTTTTGAAAATTCTGACTTATTTAGTAATCATGGCCCAACAAATGGTGAGAGACATAATTATCTAACACCTATTTCTCAAATTTTTAATTGATTACCCCCAACACAGTATAATAAAAAAAGATGTTGGTCATATTATAGTTTCTATTGAATGATTAACCAGATCTATTTTGAAAATCAGTCTCAATTCAAACAGCATTCCGTCTAAAGAAAACTATGTTATAAGAAGAAGAAAAAATGGTTCCACTTTCAACAGCAACTCTAACAATATCGACTCTAAACAGCATCTCAAAGTTCATGTCATTGCAGTATTCACTGTGAAACAGAGTTTATGATAACTCTGAGTGTTCTTCCTAGAAATTCTTCCTTTCAAGACTGATATCATCTTCAACGCCAAACAGTTTGCCATTCCTTCGGAGCCGAAACATCTTATCTTATTGCCTTGCAGTCTATCATAATAGGCTTCATAAAATATCAGTCGTTTAATCAAGATACCACAAACTGAGAAGAGAGAAAGATACCGCAGACAATTTCTCGACACAAGTGAGAATCATCGATTCTTAAGGGAGGAACCAATCCTATGAACCCCACTCCATCTTAACCGCAATTTAGTGGATCATTCTCAGAACAAGTGGCTCAGTGATAAATTGCTTCAGAAAGTTTCTGACGTCAGGCCCATAACAAGAGGGGCCTGGTTCCTAACCCTTCCAAGTTTTTGCAGAAATCTAGGAAATAAGAACAAAACAAAATATGAAATTAAGTGTTAACTATTTTGAAATAAATTATGCTATCAATAGGCATTCTTCCTAATTGTATCAAAACTGCAGAATTTTCGAGATTTTGCCTGGTTTACTTAACCCTTCGCCTCCCATCCTGGTATGACTTGAGATTCACTAGGACTCAGCAAGAATGAATCTCAGGTTTGTTTGCAAAAGATGAAATTTGGGATTTTAACCAAATGGGAAAAATTCATTTTTACAAATAAATGAATGAGGAGGGAAACAAATTTTCAATCATACAAGAAAGTAATAATATGTGATCTGGTATTTTTCAATTACATTTGAGTTGTAGCTTTTTAGAACAAGTATCAACTGAAGGCTAAATTTAAAAAAGAATCATAAAAATTTACCACTGGACTAATAGACATGAAAAAATATAGAGAATAAGATTGAAAACATCTTTCTTACATTAGATGAAAAACAAAATAATAAGATTTTGTTTTTTAAGTTAAATCTATAAAACTGAACTACCAGTGAATAACAAACATGGAGCAGAGGAAATCAGGAAAGGGAGTAGGTTTATGGGTCTGATTTGGACTGATGCTTGCCACTGAGTGCCAGTAGTTTTGTGGTAAGAATGCTAATACCTTAAGCGAGCCACTCTCTGGCATAGAGGATCATAGGTTTGAAGCATGCGACACGCGTATGAGAGAATCATGCTCAACCTCACATAGGGAGATCACAAGACAGCACAGTATATCAGGAAGAAATCAGGAGTCGGAGACATCAAAGAATCTATTAAGAAACTTAAATGGCAATGGGCAGGCCATGTTGCAAGAATGATAGACAACCAATGGACATCACAACTCACAACATGGATCCCTAGAGATCACATGTAAAACCAAGGCTGGCAGAATAGACAGATGAACAAGACAAATCAGAAAATACTGGCTCTGCGATGCCCATGATAGGGAAATGTGGCAAATGATGATGATGATGATGATGATACATTTACTAACTGCTCTGAAGCGAACCCAGTCTGAGTTTACATGCAATGAAAAGTAATAACAATTAACATAAAGGTAAATAGCAGCAATAAAAACTGAATTATAATTCATAATTACTTGGGATTATTTGGGGTTTTTTATACGTAAAATTTCTTTTACCAAGATATTTTAAATAGATATTTCAGTTGTACTTTGCCCCGAGGGGGGGGGGGCGTCTGAAGGCTCTAGACACCCCCCGACCAGGATCTGCGTCTACCCTAATGCAGTCTGAATAATTTACCTTTTGTGTTATTAATGATGGAAGAAAATCAGTTTTTCTGTTCGGTTAAAATTGCTGGATGCTGTCCAAAACTAAATTTGGCCAGCTAGAACAATGGCCAGTCTATCAAGCCCAATGAAATTAGTATATATTTGGCCATAGGTATTTATGTGAAATCGAATGAATCTACATTAGACGCTCAATTTGCTTTGATATTGCCGACCCCTGGATTATGTTTTGGGCCATTACAGACAAAACTTGAAAGCACTCAAAGAGTGCATACTTCTGCCAATGCCACGGTCGCTAAAAACTGAATGGAAACCATTCCATATATAGCTACAATGCTAAGGAAGTAACTGTAATAATTCTTGGATCAAACCCAAAATTTAATCAATTCTCTCATTGAAATTCTTTGAGAACTTGTGCAGATATTGTAAGGAGAAATATGAGTTAATGCATAAATAATTTGGAAATATAACTTTAATCTCTAAGTCAGAAGTAATCCTAAATCTACTCACAAATTTAGCCAAGTTTTACGCCCTGGCCAATGTGTCCAGAAAAATGCATTGAAATTCTTTGAGAAATTTTTGAGATATTGTCTGGACAGACATATGATTACCATACATCGGAGGTAACTGTGAGAAAATTCCTGATTCCAACCAAAAATTAAATCAGTTCTCCCTAAGCAAACTTGCAATTCAACAAAATATTGAAATTCATCAAAAACTTTTGGAGACATTATGTTGACAAAGAGACAGAGAGAAAGAAAGGTGGACAGATTTGTTTTCAACTTTGATATAAGTAGACTCACAATTTTTCTTAAATGACATTGTTAATATTGACAACCATAATAAGTTCAACTGTCATCATGGGGCGTTTCAAGTTCTGGAAGCTGGTCGTTTCGGAAATGGAGAAATTTAATTTCCTTTTTCATAATTAACTATCATTTGACCATTATTCACCAGGCCTGGTCGGTAGTGGGGTAGGGCCAGAGAAGTGTGGGTGTTAGGGCCTAGTTCAACATTGGAGGGGCTTTGTCCATATCTCCTCTATTTTTGTATTTAGATATCATTTTCATTCAAATCAAAACAAAAATGAAATATTCATAAAATCTCCATGCTCAATTTAACATAAAAACCCTTTATGGATCACTATGTAATATGATGAATACTTGAACAAATTGTAACAGTGAAAAATGTTTAGGAATAGAAATAATTTTTCGAGACATGTTTGGTGGGGGGGGGGCTCCTAAAATCTTACGGGCCTTGTGTAGGTGCACTGAGTGCCTTACCTTACATACAGCCCTGTTAACAGCGGTGTATCTAAGCCATTTAAGCCTTGCAATATCAGATAACTTTGATGGATATTGTATAATGTTGAGTAAGTTAATCTCTTGGGATATGAACTTACCACCAATATTCAGCAGACATTAGTGTCTCTCATGGATTTTTTGATTAATTGCTTGGATTGATTATTTATTATGCTTGACTAGATTGAATATTTGAATTTTGGAAATAAGAAACTTTTTTAGAGGCCACAAAAGAAACTTTATTCCAAGATTAATCTGTAATTCAATTAAAATAATAAACCAGGTTGAGTTCTACTATTTCAAAATTCTGTTAAAAATCAATATTCACTTAACATAAACCCAACTTTTTTTTTACCCACAAATACACGATACTCAACTGAGGTGGTGCAGAGCGGCCAAAAAGTTAACAGCACTGAAAGAAAGAATCAGTTAGCCGAGTTCAATCTCCAATAGAGAGTTTGTATGCATTTTGATCTAATGTCCTTAGGAAAGGCATGGATTCATCTCTCCTCTCTCAAGTAATGCATGTATAGCAGAGAAAAATAAGCTATCTAGTTATGATTTGCAACCAGTCGAGGAGATGGGCAACTCTGATCCCAAACCAACCTGAAGGGGGATTGGCTCCATCAGCTTCTTTATGGATCAATAATTGATTCTTATACGAGGTTATTTAATCTTCAAGGAAATTGAAACACTGAATGACATCGAAAATAAAAAAACATTTTTTAAGACATAATCATATTGGTTACAGAACAGTTTCTGTAGAGTGAATAACCAGACCTGTTTCGTATAATTTTCTAGAGCAATTTGCCTGGTGAGTTTCTTACAAGGAATTTGAAAAACTCTCAAATAAAGGGGACAAAAATGAATTTGAATGAAGAACAATGAACATTGCATTAGAAGAAAGAAAAAAGCATCTCATTAGAGAAGCTCACCAAAAAAAAACGCTATCTACGTAGATTTCTTCAGTCTTCAAGTTGGCCCGCTGGTTTGGTATCTATTTGTGTATGAGTCATGCATACCAGTCATATCAATGTGGCTAGAGGACTGAAATTTGAATATTTACTCTTTATTATGTCTAGCAGAAACTTGTTATTTTTTTAAATTCTCCTCCCCCCCCTCAAAAAAAAATTACAGGAGAGGGTGGTTGGGTCAGTCTTATTAAACTACTGAACCTTTCCCTTTGCTTGATTGTTATCAACATAATCATACCATGGGTGGCCTATGTTCAGTCTTTAGAGACTATGGAACCAAACCTCCAGGACGCATGTCCAGGGGAAAGAGTAGGGAGATCCTGGGATTCACAGTTGTCAGAGTCCCTCTATCAGCCTTGCTGATGTAGTCCAGAGGAAAGCAGAGAATGACACATCTGGCATCAGCTTGGCAGCGGGAGACGCTGGAGAGATGTCTAATTGGGCGTCAAACTGCCTTAAGCGGGACTCCACTCCCTGTTTCGGAATCAGAGTTGTCTTCCTCTTAAACTAGAAGAGTAGAGAGTCCAATCTGATCAACTGTTTTTCCTATAGCTCGGGGCAAAAAGCAGATGGATTTATTCTTTTCCCAAGGGCATTAGTGCATTGAACATAAACAACAACGTTTGAACTTGGATCACCAATGAAGCACAAAGGTGACGAAAAACAAAATCAAATGCAAAACAGTCAACATCGCAGTGTCTATGATAGGCATTGTACTAGCAATACTAAAACTACCGATTTTACGTTTTGTTCTCTCTTCTCAAAAGAACAGCATCACATTTTATTATAATGTATTCAGTGATGGTACTTACTGATCTGGGAACATATCCGGGTCAATATGCAATCATTCCACTGAAGTTCTTCCCTTTGAGAAAAACTGATATCTAATCTTCAGAAAGTTGTAAGAGACAAGTTTGGTTATTCACTCAATATAGAATGATTACAAGACCAATATCTTATGGCAGCATGGTGTGTTAGGGATGATTAATTAAAGAATTGGAAAAAGGAGGGATCAATGAATAAGTTACTCTTCTCACCTTCTGTTTGATGGTGATTGCTAAAATAGTCCAAATTTTAAAAAAACAGCATCAAGCACAAACTAAGAGACCGATTTAGTATAACTTACATTGCAAATTGGATCTACTCCAAAAACCTATTTTGTGGTGGAATTTTAAAAAAACAAAGAAAAGATGATTTTCTCTACACTTGATGATAAGTAAATGTGTAAATTTTCAGCCCTCCACCTTCACTGATGCAGCAGCAAGCTAGACCCACTTAAGAAAGGAAGAAACCTATGTTGATGTTGACAGTTTTGTTTGTTGGTTCCTGATAATTACTTTCTGAATCAACTGGAAATTTTTTGCTTTTGTTATAAACACGTGGCGGGCTTATGTATTTTGTATAATTTCTTGGAAAGGTACCCCGAGAAGAAAATATTACAATTAGATTCCTTATCCATATTAGATATTGACAACCAAAACTATAATCAAATCTGTCCACATAGACCTCTTCAGTTTTTAAGTCTGTTTGGCTGGCTGGCTATGAGACATTTTTTTTTCCTCAAATTTGCAATGCATGAGTATGCTAAATTGGTCCATTAGTTTGTATCCAGCAGCCCCCCGAACATAGCATGCAGCCAAAAGACATTGGACAACGGTTTCCTTTGAGTGACCAACCAGACCTATTCTTTTATATTTTTGTCACAAGCCCAAATAGTCAGCATCATGGTGGCTACAATTGGCATTGTGTTAGCAACACTAAACCACATATTTGCTGTTAAGTTCTCTCATCTGGAAACAACAGCATCACCTTTACGTATAAATATATGCAGTGATGGAACTAACAGATCTGGGAATGTATCCGTCAATTTTCCTCCTTGCTTTGGACTTTTTTTTTTCTTCATGAAATTCTGACACTTCCGACAACGAAACACCACATGGTGGCTGACAGTCGACGGCTGGTTTCTTATCCAGGGTCAGGAAACGGCAGGCAAGGAGAGAGCGTGAGATTTATCTTTGCAGCTTGTCTTTGCATTATACAACCTGCATGTCGCAGCTGATCATTCATGGAAAAACTATTCTGTTTTTCTTGTTAGAATTAGAATTCTTTTCTTTATGAACAAGATGATATTACGCATCTGCTCATGTGCTGTCAAAATGAGAAAAAAAGGGCAAACTTATAAAATGAGTTATAGCAGTATAATACCATTCTTTGGTATTAATATGTTTTACTATCAGTAAATGTTGTTGATTATCTAAACATGTAGCTAATGGTTTGGGTCTTTAGCTGGGTATTGTAAAATATGTGGTTCAATGCCATCTGCTGAAAAGCTAAACTGTATCAATATAAACTGATATTTTCAAAGAAATAGTAGATACACAGCCAACCTGACGTGTGTGAACTAAGTGATTGCTTAGAGCCCTGTGGCCACCAGAGGACCCCCAAGAGGCAAAGGGGAATCAAATTCTGTTCCAGGGCCCTTAAGTGTTGGTGGCTCCCAAATCAGATTCTGCTTAGGGCCTCATATAAACTAAAGAATCTCCCTAATCATATGCTGCTGAGGGCCCCATAAAGATGGTATGGGTCCCCTAATCAAATTATGCATAAAGAGAGAGGAGGTGCCTTAATTGAATTCTTTTAAGAGCCCCATAAAGAATGGGGCCCCCTCCATCAGATTTTGCTTTTGGCTTATAAAGGCTAGCTGAGAAGATAACCCTGTCAGAACTAACCTGAATGGCCTTTTTTTTTTCCTTACAGACAATGGAACATCATCCACCCTATGTATTCAAAAGCGTAGGGGCGAACCATATGGAGATCCTTTGATACACACTTGTCAGAATCCCACTCTTTGTCTCATTGATGTAATCCAGAAGGAAGCAGGAAGTAATACATCTGGCGTCGGTTTGACTGACTGATTGAAATTTTGATTCAACGGTTGAAGAGAACTAATTATTTTTTTGCCTACACATCTTTCGTGTTTAGTCATGTAATATGAACTAATTCCTGTGCTATGATAATATTATTACCTGCTGTTGTAAAAGCTGGGGAAAATTTCATTTATTTTATTTTGTTTGACATATATGTCCCTGTAGACTTCTAAAAGCAATATATGGGATAAATATATCCCAGACGTAATACAAGCTTCAGCATATATATATGTCCCAGGTGTCTCAAAAAGGTTGACATAGGGTGACAATTAACTAACGATAGGTAAGTGACCAATCAGTCCAGTCATGAGTTCTAAGTTGTTGATTATGAATGAATCCCCCCCCCACATGCTTGTTTCAGTGGAACAACACTTCAGTGTCTCTTCCAAGCCGCATGAAGATCCTAAGATGCTAAGTTGTTAGAATCCTCCTGTTGGCCTTGCTGATGCAGTCTAGAGGAAAGCAGAGAGTAATACGTCTGGCATCAGCTTGGCTATTGGACCTGCCAGAAGGAAGTCAAGTTGGGCGTCAAATCATCAGGCTCCACTCTCTGGTTTGGAATCAAAGTGATCCTTCTCCTTGACTGGTTGTTTTCTCAAGGGCCAAGCCGCCCTGCTATTTTACCGATAGCTTGGGGTAAAATAGATGGATAAAATAGATTCCCAGGGCATCAGTGCAAAGTGAGTTCAAACAGCTTTGACTGGAGTTTGAACTCGGGTTGCTAATTGCATTGCTCCTCAGCCAGTTTTATTATGTGTCATGGTTAAAGAAACAAAGGAACAAATAGGACTAGCATTCCAAGGGAAATTATGAATCACCACCAACCATATATACTACTTCATATCTTGTAAATTAAGCAGTGGTGGACACAAACTAAGGGATCAATTTAGGATAAAGTTGCATTGAAAATTAAACCCCCACCAAAAACTTATTTAAAAAAAAATTTTTCCCACTCACTGAGGGGAGTGTGTGTGCAAAATTCCAAATTTCTACTATGAACTGTATAGTGCCATAAATGGATACATATAAATGTCAGAACACATGAATAACCTAAACTCAGTAACAGAATTTAAACCAATTTTATGGGTTGCAGTGATCAAAAAAGTCACACTTACATTATATAGATAGATTCTTGTACTGGTATGTGACCTTATATTATAGTAAATCTTTGCAAATACACTCCAGAAATGGAAAGCTGTAATGATTTACTTCAGACTCAAAATCTGAAACTGATCTTGTTCTACAGCAATATTTGAAATTTTTTTACTGAATGGTTAAAAGCTGCCAGGTATATAGTGGAGCCTATCTGGCTAGGGGATGTGAGTTCAATTCTCACAGTGCACTTGCTATCTATTTTGCAATTATACTTTAATTGTTGCTGTAGAATTAGGGTCCGATTCAAAGTCGTGAGATTGAGTTTGATTCTCACTGTGAGTTCGTTCTTTATTTTTTGATTGCTGTTTGATTGTTTCTGTAAAATTACGGATCAATTCAAAGTTGTGATAAAAAGCAACTGAAAGTTTGTATTAAGGTTAAAAGCCAGTCAAAATTGATAATAATGATCTTACTCTATCCAACTAGAATCTATTGTAGCCATGGCTTTACTTATATACCAAAGCTTATTCCATTTATGATGAAAAGGGGTGTTAGCCCTGAATGCTATTACCTATCACACGGTTGAATCTATTGTTATGGACAGGAACAAACAGGAAAAGTCACACTGTTCATTATAAAGATAGATTTGCAGAACTGTGCTGAATTGACTTCATCTGAAGAAAAAAAGAATTATTTTGGGAGTGGCACATTCGGCACTCATCGTATCTTTCTAATGTGCCATTTGGTTCCTGCCCTAGAGGGTGAAATGTGGGTAGGGAATCTGGCTTGTAAACTTTTTTGCAAGAGATCAATTTGTTGTTTTAAAAGAAAAACTAAAGAAAAATCAATATGCGGTTTAGATCAGAAAAAGTTGAACAAGTACATTTGCCTTTAAGTAAATTTAATTTTTTTTCAATGTGACATGACATTTTGGTTTGTTTATATTTGGATGTGACTGACTCTATAGATTCCCAGAAGAAATTCTCCGTTTGAAAATCAAAGTCGGAATTTGTGAACGATAGGAAAAAATTCAATGATAGGAAAAATTTGGGGAAAATCTTTTGAAAGTGACATGGGATATCCATCAATCCATTTAGTTTTCATTTGTTGTTGCCTAATTTTTTTTGGTTTTCCCCTTCTCAACTTTCCTCAACTTGTTTTTATGCCTCTATATGTTTTTCAGTGTCTTCGTTTTTTCTCTGATCTTTATATGATAATCTATTAAACCTCTTCTATTTATATCTGAACTTTCTATGACAATCTCCTATTTTCAGCCTCTTTCTTTGATCTTTCTATGATGATCATTTCTTTTCAGCCTTATTTCCTCTGAACTTTCTATGACAATCTCCTATTTTCAGCCTCTTTCTTTGATCTTTCTATGATGATCATTTCTTTTCAGCCTTATTTCCTCTGAACTTTCTATGACAATCTCCTATTTTCAGCCTCTTTCTTTGATCTTTCTATGATGATCATTTCTTTTCAGCCTTATTTCCTCTGAACTTTCTATGACAATCTCCTATTTTCAGCCTCTTTTCTCTGATCTTTCTATGATGATCATTTCTTTTCAGCCTTATTTCCTCTGAACTTTCTATGACAATCTCCTATTTTCAGCCTCTTTTCTCTGATCTTTCTATGATGATCATTTCTTTTCAGCCTTATTTCCTCTGAACTTTCTATGACAATCTCCTATTTTCAGTCTCTTTTCTCTCAACTTTTAAAAACAATTTCATTTTGAGTGTCTTATTTTCAGTGCCACTTCTCTGACCTGCCCATGACAATCTTACTTTCAGCCTATTTTCTCAGATGTGGGCTTGGAGCTGAGAAAAGTGTAGATACATAAAAGTGAAGGTAGTGCCAACAATTGAAGGTACACTCGAAACATTGCCAAAGACATTGAAGATTTGCAGAGTTGGAGATAAGAGGAAAGAGTGAGACTATCCAAATCAAAGCACTACTGGGTTCTGCACTATACTGAGGAAGGTCCTGGAAATATGAGATATGACATTCAGTTATCAGCAGTGGCCTAATTGCCAGGATGAAGAAAATATGTGTAAATACAGTGTGGGAATGTTGGTACGGTGCAAACTGCAGAGTTGCTGTGACATTGAAGACACTGAGAGGATGACTGGAGACCTGAGAACACCCACTGTCACTCAACCTTTAGCGATGAATGCCAGATATCTTTTGAGAAAATGCAAACCACAGCACTGCTCGGGACTGCAGGAATGCTAAGAGGAGGAGAGAATGTCATCCAGTTTCCAGCAATAACCACCATGACACATCTGGTGTGAATATGAAAATGCATAAATAATAAATATTCTTCTTAAAATCAAAAAATTTAAAACTCTAAAAACTTGGGAAACTTCAAATTCTCACAAATTCTTTCAAACATATGTTTGTCTTGTGTATCGTTTTATTGATGGATGCCTTTGATGTACATGTTATGGCTGTTTAATCCATTCTCAACATCCTGATTGTTTAACCGTCAATATTCATCTAGCATTTCTAGACCTTTTTTACAAATTCGTTCCTGATTGCCAAAAACCAGCTCAGCTAGAACCAATAAAAATTCATTTCTTGTATAAGCTTAGTCATAACAGCAGATGCAATGTTTAAAGGAACTTGTGAAAATCGGCAAGTATAAAGACCTTGGAACTGAGATACAGAAGTTCTAGCACTTGAAAACACAAATGGTCCCTGTTATTGTGAGGGTACTAGGGACGATTAAGGAAGGCACTGAAAAACATCTCACCAAAATCCTTGGCTTTCTTTCTCCCAGTAAAATCCAGGAGATAATGCTCACAGGCAATGCCTGCATTTTGAGAAGAGCACTATCATCTGTTGTACACTAATACAAACTGCACTACCCCCCAGAAACAACTGCAATAGACACTCAAAAAACTGAAAAACACACACAAAAAACTGTTATACATGCAAAAAACTGCGCTATATACACAAAAAACTGCAATACACACACAAAAAACTGCAATACACACACAAAAAACTGCAATACACACAAAAAACTGCAATACACACACACGCTTCATTTGCCCTAAGTTGTTGGTAACCACTCTGCAATAAATGATGATGATGATGATGATGATGCTGCAGATGATGATGATGATGCTGATGATGATGATGATGATGATGATGATAATGATAATAATAATAATAATAATAATAATAATAATAATTATGATATTGATATTTTTCTTTTGGATACAACATGCATTCTGAGAAAAGTCCAGATTATCTGAGGTCCTTGGGGTGACTTGATAAGGGGTATCTCTACCAGTATGTAAACAAGATCAAGGCAAGAAAGACAAAGTACTGAACGACAAAAGAGGAAATACATTAATAACAAAATAATGGTAACCCCGACTCATGCCTGTGAGATATTAGCACAACTATTTTGTATCATTATTAGTTTTTATTCTGAAATATTTTCGCATAATGAAAATGAAAAACGAGACAGTCAGCATATTTTGGTGAACAAAAAGTTTAAAAAAAAGCAAAAAAAAATTGGTGCTTATTTATTGTACCAACTGCGTTCCATCTGTTAGGGTGGAAGTCAGATCAAAATTTATTTACGCAGTTTTTTCCTATGTCTTCTATCTGGTTCTCTATCTTTTTGCAGGAGACAGAGACGTTTTTTTTTTTAAATTTCTGCCAATGAAGATGGAAGGGCTATACATATATTCACTTTCTTTCTGTTCGTCTAACCATCTGCTAGTCCACACAATATCTCTAAAAGTTCAGAAGGAATTTCAATGAAATCAGGGTAGATGATGAGATACAGAAGAAGTGGAAGAATTTGGGGGTGGATCCAGTAATTTTTTTCTTCCTCTGTCTTGTGGCAATATATCCATCCTAAACAATGTTTTGAAAATTCTCCAACGAAATTCTGTGAAAAGTCAAGGCCACAAGATGTTTACACAACTGTTTAGTACCATAATTACTTTTCATTCAAAAATATTTGCATATGATAAAGAATTATGATTGATAAAAGAAGATGTTATAGTAAAATAATAATGATAAATTAAAATGAGATAATCAGCAAATATGAAAATAAAGAAAGCCGGAAACCCCAAAGACAATCCGTGCTTACTTATTGCTCCAACTAGACTCCATCTGTTGAGCAATGAGATTATACCAGTATTCATCTACACAATATTTCTCTATACATTTCATTTTTGTTCCTCCTTTCATATGCTTTTCTTTTGATTTCTGGCTCTCGGTATTGTCTATTGAGGATGCAAAACTTATATAGGTAGACCACTACATCTACCTAGCACAACAAATCTCCATGGAATCCTCAAAAGAAGAAGTCAAGCGAAGAATCATTCTAGGATGGCAAGCCTTCAGCAGAGTAAGCTGAACTTTCAAGAACAAGAAAATCCCATTAGTCCTTAAAAGAAAGGTATACAACCAATGCATCCTTTTGATTGTCACCTATTGAGCTGAAGCATGGAACCTATCTGAGAGACTGACCCACTGACTTAGAAGCATACAACGTGCACGTTAACGAATCATGCTCAACCTCATATGGAGAGTTCACAAAATATCAAAGTATATCAGGGAGAAAACAGGAGTCCAAGACATCATAGAATACATTACAAAAGCTCATATAGCGATGAGCTGGTCATGATGCAAGAATGGCAGACAACCTATGGACATCACGACTCATAACATGGATCTCCAGAGATCACATATGCAACTGAGGCCAAGAGAATACAAGATGGAGAAATGAACAAGACAAATTCAGGAAGCATTGGCTCTGTAATGCCCATGATAGAGAGTTGTGGTGAATCCTGGGAAAGATCTATATCTGATGATGGACGATAAAAGACTTCATGATGATGATGATGATGATGATGATGATGATAATGATGATGATGACTTTATTTCTAATTCATAGCTATATATGAACAGATTTTCATCCATTTTTTTAGTTTGTGTATAGTATCTGGAGAAGAAATCTTGAAAACACTATGATTGCCTGCTTTCTAGTTACCACAACATTTTAGTACAACTATTACTTGTATTCTATATGTATTCCAAAAGATTTTCACAAAATGACAGGTGTGGATCCCAAGGGGCCCCAAGGGACTGCCTTCCACCTTTTTGTGCAAGGACAAAGCTCAATTAAATACAATAGACAAAGGAACTTTACAGATGATAAAATCCCAAATAATCTTAAGTAATCATAAATTAATCTTGAAAACAAAAATTTATAAAAATTTCTTGCATCCATTGTCTCATAAGTGGAAGAAAAAAAATGGACCCTCAATCAACTGCTCAGAATTTTGATTGGGCCCTGAATAAAAAAAAACCCCAAATACTCAGCAAATTTTTTTTCCCCTCTGATCAGCCTTTTTAGGTGCATAGTTGGACATAAACTTTCTCCGCGTAAGTGTCAGACATGGCGGGGGGTATACATAAACATATATAATGGAGAGTAGCAACAAAAAACACAATTGTCGTTTATTTACTATTGCACTGACTGTGTTTCATCTGTTAGGGTGGAAGTCACATCAACATTCAATTATATTGTTTTTCTACATTTTTTTTTTCTCTTTTCTTCCTCTTTTAAAAAACTGTCAACCAAAACTGTCAACATAGATTTCTTTAGTCTTCAAGTTTGTCTGGCTTGCCAGTAATGTATGTATTGTACATACAGGTCACACTGGTTGAGCTAGAAGGCTAAAAATTCAGACATCTACTCCTTATTATGCCTAGAAAAAAAATGGCTCTTTTTTTTTTTTAATTCTCCCCAAATAGGTTTTTTGTGGGGGTATTAATTTGCAATGGAAATTTATGCTGAATTTAGTATTAGTTTGTATCTTGTGGCCATCTTACTTTTTTTTTCCTCTTAAATTCAGACATTTTTAGCAATCATTTACCAGCAAAAGATGGGAGAAGTAACTTATTCATTGACCATCTTTTTTTCCGTTTTTTTAATTGATCACCCTAAAACGACATGCTGCCAAAAGATGTTGGTCATGCAATGGTTTCTTTTGAGTGACCAACCAGTTTTTGTTTTTGTTTTGGGCTGCGGGTTTTGGTTGTGGTTCTTTGGAATTATTCGTTTTTTATGTGAAATCGTTTTCATGTTGTTTCTTCAAGTTTGGCTTCCGAAGCAATAATGCTAAATTTGCAGTAAAACTTGAGCAACGAATGACCGCAGAGTTCTCATCAACATGCCTCAGCTATTTTAAGACATGTGCAGGCACAGGGAGGGGCCTTAACTTGCTTGTACCCTGCCCTCTCGTTTTTCAATATCAAAAGTACCCTCTTGATCAAAATTCAAATACTAATTAAATGTCTCAGTCAATAATTGAACAACTATAGCATCAGATATGAAGTTATGTTAAAAAAAACTTCCATCAAAGGATAAATATGGTCTGATCAAATTCTATTTATGACATTCCAGGAGTTTCTTGCAGGAAAACATCTAAAATGGAGTAAAAAAACATCTAGAAATAACTAGATTCTGGAGAATCTAGATGTTGTTATTGAGCCCATCGAAATAAGGCCAAAAATAAGGTTAAAAAAGCTTTTTTTCCCAAAAAATCCAAACATATTTTTTTTTTGAAAGGATCTAGGTGAGAACTGATGACAATTTTCAAGACTGTAGACCAAACAGTGTTGCCAGGACGCAGGAACACACAAATGACCATATAAATACAGAAACACACAAATATAAAAAAAAGGATAAAACAGTTTGCCCTCTTTGATGGCAAAGGTTGTTCAATTATAAATGACTCAATAAAAATAAAGCATTGAATTTGAGAATATTTACAATGCACAATTTTAGCATTTTTCTTCAATTATACACACACACACACACACACATATATATATATATGTATAGTCTTCATGGTATTGCAGATTTCAAAATTTTAAGGGAGTACTTTTTCTTTAACTGGACCTCTGCTTTTTCAAAAGTCTGTGTACCTCACTGTTTCAAGACACATCACCTTATTTTAAGGAAATTTAAAATTATACAGACAGGATTAGGGATTAGGGTAAGCTTAACATTTTCATCACAGCTTAATCTTTACATCTAATAAGTGCTGTCTACTAAAAGCCATAGAGTGATGGCACAAGCTGAGTTATGATAAAAGCAACTGAATGATTATGATAAAAGTTAATAGTAGTTAGATTAACAATAACTCATCATAACAGTCTATAAATGAACAACTGTAGCGTCAAAATTCCATTATTATATAATGTCAGTAGATATGTAGTAGATGAGCCACTATTTATGAAGCTTCTCTACTCCACCCTTAACCACACCTGATCTCAGTTTTGTTTCTCAGAGTTCAACTAAAGAAGCAATATTTCTAAATTTGCCGTAAATTTGGACGACAGATGACCGTAGAGTTCTTATCAACTTTGCCAAGCTATTCTAAGACACATTAGCCTATTTTTAAGACACAAGATATCGTACGGAAACTCTTCAAGATATCTCTGCTTGATGTGCTGTTCATATCTACAACCGGGAAATGACCTTCCGGAAGAAAATCCAATTTGGAACTTTTCATATCTTAAAGTGCTTAATTCCTGATCCACAATCCATTATGATTTGTGAATATAAATAATCATCACCACTTGAAATCATGGCTTCCTTGGTTGTGAGGGTGGTGGTAATGGGGAGTGGTGTGGTGTATATGTGTGTGTGGGGGGTTAATGGTATTGGTGTTGGGGGCAGGGATGGGGGTGATGATAAAGGTGATGGTGGTTGGTTGATGGCCCCGTGTATATTATAACAGAGATCTACTTTCAGTTTACTCCCACATACTTATGTAGGAGTAACAGAATTAGAAACCATCAACCATAACTGTTGCCAAAACTGTCTACATTGGTTTCTTCGGTTTTCAAGTTGGCTGGCTTTGTATCTACGTATCACCCGTGTGAAGCCAGAGGGCTGAAAATTCACACATTCACTCCTTATAATGTCCACAAAAAACCTTTCTTTGTTTTTTTCGAATCACTTCTGTTGAATGAGTTTTTGGTGAGGGGTTCAATTTGCATTTAAACTCTATACTAAATTGGTCCCTTAGTTTGTGTCCAGCAGCATTCATGCTTGCTTTTTGAAAATTTTGACTTTTTTAGTGATCCCTATCCAACAAAAGGTTATAGAAGTAACTTCTCCATTGATCAACCCTTTTCCAGCTCTTTAAATTGATCACTCTTAACATGATATGCTGCGAAAAGTCATTAATCACATGATGGTTTCTATTGAGTGACCAACAAAACCAGTTATTTGTTAACATTTGTAATGAAGGCTGCACTGTAGATTAATTCTTGTAGTCCAGGTACCGGAATGCTTAGTAATTTGGGTTTGGTCAGATGAGGTCATAACTTTGGTAATTAGTAACGTTATATCTGGTAGCCATAATTAAAGGTCAGATTCATAACATTTAAAGTGGAATAACAATGACTCGAGTGAAATAATATTGGTTGCAGGAATAATAACTCGATTGAGTGCTTCAGAGTCACACTTCACTCCAACTTCCATTCTGACAGATTAATGCAACTTTTGTGTGTGAAATGATTAAGAAATGATAAAAATATAATGAAAATGGAAATAATTTTCTTTTTGTCTTTTTGTTCAAGTGTCCTAAGATGTTTATTACAGAATGGTTCTTGAAATTTAAAAAAGCTTGAAAAAACTTTTTACAACTTCTCACGAACATACGATGTATTAATTCATTAGAATGAAAAATACTCGTGCATATCAGTATGATGAATTTTTCATTAGTATCAACACTTTTTCATCTATCTCATTCAGTAAGACAGCCTCCGGGCAATTATTTGATTGTGATTGCAAATCACTGTAAGTGGGTGCAAATTTTACATTTCAGTTTACACCTCCAATTTTGGTAAGGATTGTTCTTGCTCTTCTTGTTCTTGTTAAGCCAGAATGATAAAGTCAACTTTGACCAAAGAAGTAATAGTGATAGTGGGATTGTAGAAGTATGTATATGTATTCATTTGCATCTGTTTGTCTAACCACACAATATCTCCGATTCTCGATGAATTTCAATGACTTCTTCAGGTCATTCATGGGACAAGGGAAAATTGATTGAACTTTAGAGCGGGACAAGGAAATTTTTACAGTCACCTTTCCTGCATCATCTCTACATATGAACAGGTTTTCATGCAGTCTCTAGTGACAGTTATGTCCACAGAGATGTATTCTTTTTGAGTGCTTTCTTGCTCTTCTTAATTACTAAAAGAGTAGAGTGATTTCAAATGATCTTCACTGTGCAGCAGGGAACCTTTTGGATCTAGCTGGGCCACATATTCATTGGATCACACACTGATCATATTACAGAAAACATACTTAATTTTTTCTTAGACTAACCCAAATCCAAGTATTATATTATTGATTTATAAATCCAAAACAATTTTTCAACAATAATAATAGATTTGCTTTTCTAAGAAAATTTATAACAGATTTTTAAAAAAAGCCTAGATTAGTATTGGGCCACAAAAAAATATTTCTATGGGTCAAATCTGGCCTGCAGGCCCATGGTTGCCCATATGTAGAATAAAAATATCGCATATCCTCACAGCATGTAAAGCCAGAGCATTGTCTCCATTTTGGTACCCAATAATACAATAGCAGCTGTACAAATAGTTACATTACCAGCATTCAGACCAGCATTCATCAAAAACATGTACACATACTCAGGACTTGGTTAGCACCAGCCAATTTTGTGTTCATATCTTTGCATTACCCCCTTCCTCTCTTTCTGCCAGTTATCCCACAGACTGACAACGCAATGCAAATTTTGATACAGATTACTAAAAGGACAAATACACTTCAAACGACCCATTACCGATAGGATGGACAGATGCTATGATTTTCATTCGGATATGCATAATCCTTTTGTGCTTGAGGATGAGGTATAGGGTGAATAGGCGGGCAAACTCTCTAGCCATGGTTAGTGAACCGATCTAAGAGATGGGCAACTCTGATTCTAAACCAGCCTGGAGGAGGATGGGCTTTGTCAGGCTATCTCATCCCTGACACGCTTATGATGAAATGATCTGTGGTGCCCCAACAATCCTAGGCTGGCTTACAAGGTACATACATACATATGTATGTTTACATAACTCTTTTGCACTCAAGAACAAGATTTTCTATGAGAATTTGTCTTTTTAGATCAATATTCCTCATTAGAATTGTGTTTCTTCCAAAGATTCCTTTCAGGCAGTTTTACGGAAAGAACTCTATGTTCTTCTGAAAGCTTCCTGAAAAGCCGCAGATGTCTTCGACATGCACAAACTTGGTCTCTACGCCCACGAAACATTGACTAATTCGTTGATGGCTTTTTTTGCAACAAGATTTGAGACGGTAACAAAATGAAATTGAAAGTATATCCACAGGCCTTTTTTTACGAGCTAATTAAGCTTGAATATATTTAATTATATTGTGTCCACACACACATACACACTCACTTATACACTTACACATACATGCATATATGCACACATATGCATATACACTCTCACATACAAGCATGCAAGTCTGCCACGCACATACATACACATGTGCACGCCCTCATATACATATACATTCACGCACAAATGAACACACATACATACATACATACATTAACACAAACATTATAACTATGTATGTATTTTTGGGTAATGATTTTCAAATTTTAAAAGACAAGTCCTTTGAAAAAAAAATCTCCTGCAAGTGAAAATGTCCATTTTATTGTTCCGGAACAATCTAAATAGATCAGACAAAGAATGTTGTTTCTTTTGAGAAGAGTGGTTCTTTCTGTGCACAGCTTCATATTCGGTGAACTTTCGTAAAAAAGAAAAAAGTCAAGAGTCAAGAGAAGGGAAAATGGAAGTCTTTTATTTCAACATGCAACAGAAGAGAAAAAGGGTTTATCAACATGTTACTGTAGTAGGTTGCACAATATTCACGTGCTCTAGTTCAGCTGAAGAGACAGACAAGTGACATCACAAGGACAATTGAACTTAGAAGAATGAACGAACTCGAGATAAGCTTACCGTAGACAGCAGAACAAGAACAATCTACCACCGTTGATTAGATAAAGGAATCACCAATAACTCATTTTCCTTTGTACCCTTTCATATAACCTAAATTTTCTCTCCTTCCCTTTCCTATCCTCTTATTGACTACCTGACTTTTTCTCCCCTCTCTCTTTTAACTATGTCTGTCACACTTAACCTGTTGCTGTGCACTGATGATGACAATTAGCAAAGCTATAAGCCATAGACTAATTTTTATAATCTAACAAAATTTCAAGAACTCAAAAAAATTCAAAAAAATCCCCTGGAAGCACCATGGTGGGGTGATGAATTGAGAATTGGAAAAAAAAGTGGTCAATGATTAAGTTGCTTTTTCTTGCCTTTTTTGGACTTGTGATCACTAAACAGTACAATATTAAAAAACAAGTATAAAAGCTGTGGGTCACAGACTAAAGGTTGAATTCGGTATAAACTTTTACTGTAAATTGAACTCCCTAAAAAACCTACTCAGGGTCGAATTTTAGATAAATGAAAAAAACAACATTTTCCATACTCATTGAGGAGAATATGTTAGCCACGTTTCAAGTTTTGTTAGGGCTGAGCAAAATTTTGATGGATAGATAGAAATATCAGAACATTAGAATAATTTAAACCAAGTAATAGTGATTAAAGCGGTCTCTTAAAGGTTGCAGTGATTAATAAGTTACTCTAACATGAGCTCAAGTAGACAACTTGGACAAATTGCATAGCAAGATTACTGCTTGGATTAAATAAACAAAGTCTGGTGTTATAAAACTGACAACTAGAAAGATTTGTTAAAACATTAAATTAAATTACTGACTGCTAAGAACACTTGATTAGAATAAACAGATAAAACATCATAAAAAGACCTGGATTATTGTAAGTCTGACATGGAAAAGGGCTCGCTGAGTTGGAACTCCAACTGAGACAAACTGTGTTATCTTTGCACGTGCTCTTGAGAGATACATGAATCAATTGCTTCTCCCCTCAGCAATAGGTAAGATAGCACGTTAAATGAGGGATGCCGCTTCAGGTTCCTGTCCCCTCACTCTGAAATTGATCGGGAGATATTGATATAAAAGTCCAAAGCACAGATAGTTTCCCTAAACCCAGCTTAAGGATAATACTAGAATCTGTCAATCAAAACTATCACCATAGCTATTAACATAGGTTTCTCTAGTTTTTAAGCTAATCTGGTTCATGCATAAAGACCAGACCAATGGAGCTAGTGGACTGAAAATTTCAACGTATACTTCCTGATGATGATGATGTTGTCTAGTTGAAACACATTTTTTGCTTTTTGGAAATTCCCCCTCTAAAAAAGGTGTTAGTTGAAGGTTTGATTTGCTATGTAATATTATGCTTAATCGATCTCTTAGTTGGTGTCACACTTATTTTTCTCAAATACAGACTTTCTTGTAATCACTGACCAACAAAATGCAAGAGCAGTAATTATTCATTGATCACCCTTTTTTTACAATTTTTCAATTGATCACCCCAACACAGCGTGTTGTCAAAAGATGCTAGTCTGGCAAAGGTTACTATTGAGCAACTAACCAGACCTGTTTGTTTTGATTTGTTTATGCCTGACCTGAGATGAACAATTTGCATACAATTATAAAGGAAAGATAAATATTGTGTGTTTATAATCAATTCATCTTTTTTCTTTTGTTCTCTATTGATAAATATATTTTTGAAGCATTTTTTGGTGAAGGAAATTGTTCGAAAAATCAAATAGTCTCTCACAAAAGCTTTTATTCAAACACAAAATTCAGATCAAAACCATTTTTCACAGAATAATACCCTCTTACAATTTAATTGAAAAAGATCACTTAATACAATTAATTTTTCTTTTTCCTTTTTTTTTGACAGTGTCGCAACTTTCGTGTTCTCTGATTTAATTAAAATATAATTGGTTTGGTTTTATTCAGTGGTGTAGAGCTGAAAAAGAAAAAGACTGAGGGAATGCAGGTCTGCCAGCTCAAATGAGTGTAGTGGTCTAGTGAGCAAAGCAATTTGGACAAGTACTAGCTGAGCTCATGAGAGAATCATGCTCAACCTCACATGGAGAGATCACAAGATAGCGCAGTACATAAAGAAGAAAATAGGAGTCCGAGACATCATAGAATTTATTAGAAAATTGAGTGGCATTGGGTAGGCCATGTTTGCAAGAATGACAGACAACTGATGGACATCATGACTCACAACATGGATGCCCAGATATCACATACAAAACCAAGGTTGACAGAATACAAGATGGAGAGATGAACTGGACAAATTTAGAAAATACTGGCACCGCGATGCCCATGATAGAGAAGTGTGGCGGTTCCGGGGAAAGGTCTATGTCCAACGAACGACGTTAAAAGACTAATGATAATGATGATGACTGGCTAATCCAAATCATTTTTTCATTTATTTCATTTGATGAAGAGTCATAAATCATGCTTCATTTTTTTGGTACTAGTTATTTTCATCTTAATTTTTGTTGCTTTTTTTTATCACAACCTAATCCAAGCCAGGTTTCCCTTCAGCAGTGAATAAGTAAATTAACAGCATGGATAGTGTTAAAAGCAGTGAAGTGCTAATTCAATGCCTGCCTCTGGCATTAAGTGTTGTGAGTTTGATTGGGAAAATTATTCATTGTACGAATCTGTACGCTAATTTATCTAATCGCTGCCATAGGGGAACCAGCCCAAGTCAAGTGGTAACAAAAAAGCAGCAAAAATTGAAATCAAGGTAAAAAGTAACAAAAAATTGATAACAATGATATATTGGCTAATTTAAGGAATCAAACAGGTAACCATAATGAGGGTCTGATAGTATATAGAGAATGAATGTTTTTCCATCTCCAAAATGTAGTAAGGGAACATTTTTTCCATAATGTCCTTGGGAGAGGCATGTATCCATCTATTCTACCCTTGAGAAAGCAACCAGTCAAGGAGAAGGATCACTTTGATTCCAAACCAGAGAGTGGAGCCTGATGATTTGACGCCCAACTTGACTTCCTTCTGGCAGGTCCGACAGCCAAGCTGATGCCAGACGTATCACTCTCTGCTTTCCTCTAGACTGCATCAACAAGGCCGACAGGAGGATTCTGACAACTTAGCATCTAAGGATCTTCTTGCGGCTTGGAAGAGACACTGAAGTGTTGTTCCACTGAAACGAGCGCGGGGGTGGGGATTCATTCATAATGAAACTAAGATTTCCTTGCATGTCTGCCCTATGATAGGAACAGAATGTGAATCAACAACTTAGAACTCATGACTGTACTGATTGGTCACTTACCTATCGCTAGTTAATTGTCATCCTATGTCAACCTTTTTGAGACACCTGGGACATATATATCCAGAGGCTTATATCACTCCTGGGATACATTTATCCCGTAGATCGCTTTTAGAAGTCCACAGGGACGTATAAGTCACACAAAATGAAATAAATGAGATTTTTCCAGCGTTTACAACTGCAGGCAATTATATTATCATAGCATTAAACTGACACAGGAATTAGTTCACATTACATGACTAGACAGGAAAGATGTCCTGGAATAAGTGCTTAATGTGATAAATGTATTGCATCATGATTGTTTATTTTAGCTTTATTTAGACAAGAGTCAATTGCCAGAGAATTGTATCTCTTATATAATTACAGAGGTTAAGTGCATTGTGACTTTATTTAACAAGACTAAAGTTGAATACTCAATAGAAACCATCACACGACCTAAGTCTCTTGCCAGCACCATGTTGGGGTGATGAATTGAGAATTGGAAAAAAAAATGATCTATGAATAATTTGCTTTTCTTGCCTGTTTTGGACTTGTGATCACTAAACAGGACAATATTTAAAAAAAAAAAAACAAGTGTAAAAGCTGTGGCTCACAAACTAAGGGACAAATTTGGTATAAACTTTTACTGTAAATTGAACTCCCCCAAAAAACCTAATTAGGGGCAAATTTTACGAAAATGAAAAAAAAACATCTCCCGGACTCATTGAGGAGAATATGCAAGCCAAGTTTCAAGTTTTGTTAGGGCTGGGCAAAATTTTGATGGATAGATAGAAATATCAGAACATTAGAATAATTTAAACCAAGCAATAGTGATTAAAGCGGTCTCTTAAAGGTTGCAGTGATTAATAAGTTACTCTAACATGAGCTCAAGTAGACAACTTGGACAAATTGCATAGCAAGATTACTGCTTGGATTAAATAAACAAAGTCTGGTGTTATAAAACTGACAACTAGAAAGATTTGTTAAAACATTAAATTAAATTACTGACTGCTAAGAACACTTGATTAGAATAAACAGATAAAACATCATAAAAAGACCTGGATTATTGTAGACAAGGGCTTTTCTGGTAGGAACATTTCTTTTCTAAATTTTGTTAATGTGTTCTATACATTGTAAGTGATTCACTCAGGCTATTTCTCTTCGTCTCTGGGAATCATTTTTTTTTCACAGTGTTTTGGTTGCGTACCCTCTGGCTTTCTTCAGGTGTTGTATGTTCTGGAATTAGTTTTAGAATATTCTAGAACAAACAACACCTGAAGCAGGTAAATGGCCAAAATGTTGGAAAAAAAAAAATAGCAAACATGAGAAAAATTGTCCAAGTAAAACACTTACTATGATTGAAACAAATGTTTATCAAACATGCATTGGCCAAATTATAAATATAGATATATTCTGCGTCTGTTTATATATAAATATATATATATATATATATATATAATTAATGCTCCTTTCTTCAAGGTTGAGCACTCTTTAAGTAGGACAACCCGTTCATTATAAGCTTCATAGCAATGCTCTTTCAACTCTGGAATAGAGCATTCTAGTGGATGGGGAATAGTTCATATGTAAATATATTGCTTAAATTTGGTCCTACTGACCATCTAGTTCTGTGTAGGGCAGGGGGAAAATGCAAGCCTCTGAGTCTGAAGCAAAGGTTTTTATCCAACCTCATAGTATTAGATGGGATATTGGATAGTCTATAGTCATGCTGAAAAGTTTTGATGCAATAAAACAGCTGTCTTATTATATGTATATATATATATATATGTATATATATATATATATATATAGCTCAATGTTAAGAGCAATGCTATTTTGTAGCAACTAACCTGTTAGTCAGAGGTTCGATTCCTGCAGCTGCCCCATTTTATTTGATAGTTTATTCTATTTAAAATTTATGTCATCTGGGCCGAATGATACATTCACTGTATAATAACGGGAGATCATTCCAAATAGAGTTTCAATATTATATAATGCAATTTATTATCATTTCTATCAGATCATTTATTCATTTCTTAATAATAAATATGTATATGTATATTTTTTTTCTTAACATTCATTTATACATCTTTTTTTAACATACTTATATTCCTTCAAAATTGACAGAATTTCAAGCAAGGATTTCTGATTTATGTACATAACTTTTCCATGTTTAATCTTGTTTCAATATTTTTTGATTTTCGTATTTTTTAATCTTCCATCCGAATTCTGTCAATTCTGAAGCTATATAAGAACGTTAAAATGAACTTTGAAATTATATTATATCCATGAATTTTTTTTGTGAGTAATAACTGGTAATATGAAAACTAGCGGTATTAATGGGTACGACCGTCTGATGCAGAACATAAATCATAAGTACGAACAAAATGTCTGTCTTCTGTCCTGTTATGAAGGAGATTGCCTGAAGAAATTCATATCAAGAAAAAAACTTCTTCCTTTACTTCCTGTACACATGGTTTCATTTTCCATGGAAAGTTTTTCGACATTTGCCTCCCGTCCCGACAAAATTTATTTGGATTTCAAGATTTTCCTACATTTTTATTTCTTTGAGTTATTTTTATGCCTGATTTAAATAAAAGATATATAAAACTCCATTTTTCCTTCTTTTCGGTCTCTTTCTATCCAAAATGGCTGGAATCATTCTCCATCTGTTTTTCATCAAGGATTCATTTTGAAATAATTTCCACAAAACAGACATAAACACTATTTGAAGGTAATACTTACTAACCCATGCAGCTTTCTGCGGGACTTCTGTAATTTCCTCCCAGTTATGAGTAAATACACACACATACACATATATATATATGTATATGTATATATATATATATATATATATATATGCATATATATATATATATATATATATATATATGAATGTACATACATTTGTAAGCACTATTTATAAACGTTTATATATATTTGTGTGTATCTTTTGTTTGCGAGTGTAATTATATTGTATATATGTATATATATATATATATTTGTGTATGTAGATGTATACATATATATATATTTATAAGAATATATTTACATATGTATACACTATCTATAAACATTTGTATATGTTGATGTGTATATATATATATATATATATATATATATATATATATAGTTATATATGCATGTATGATATCTACAAAACCTTGAGATACATGTGTGAATATTTGAGTATGAATAGATTACCGACAGATATATTCATATACACATACATGATTTCACTTTGGAAATCATTTGGAAATCCTTTTCACAGAAAAGACATAAACAACATTTGAAGGCAATAGTTACAAACCCCTGCTGCTTTCTGTGGAATTTCTGTAATTTCCTCTCAGTTATACTTATAGGCATATGTATGTATGCAAATATATATATATATATATATATATATATATATATATATATATATAGATAGATAGATAGATAGATAGATAGATATATCTATAGATAGATATATATATAAATGAATTATAAATTGCGTTTTGCTACATAGAAGCTTACTTGAAATTACCCCCCGTTATTATATGGTTAATGTATCACTCAACCCAAGACAATATAAACAGAATAAATAATCAAAGAAAATGGAGCTGTTGCAGGAATCAAACCTACCAGCAGTGCTGTAGCTGCTTGAACGTAGCGATGCTGTTACCATTGAACTAAACAGACGCCGGTAATGCAAAGGCCCAATTAACTGCTTTCACTCCAAATTTTCATCTTGTTCATTCTCAGTCTATCTGGTTCATTCAACGTGACCGATACGTATTGAGAAATGGATATATGTGATCAGACAGATGGTAAAAGCATTGCAACATTGGAGCAGCTACTATATTGGAGAAAGGTTCGATTCATACAGCAGCACCTTTTTTCTTCAATTGTTTATTCTATTTACATTGTCTTGAGTGAGTGAGACATCAAACCTCTAGTGACGGGAGGTCATTTCAAATAGGTTTTATGCAGTATGACACAATTTATAATTCATTCTGTTGAATCACATACATCCATTTCTCAATATATATATATATATATATATATATATATATATATATATACACACATGTAGATAGAGAGATAAATAGATAGATAGATATCCATTTCTTGATATATATACTTATGTATAGATACATGTAGATAGATTGATTGATAGATAGATAGATAGATAGATAAAAATAAAGAGAGAGTGCTAGAGAGAGAGAGAGAGTGATAGGGTGGAGAGATACATAGATATAAATCATCATCATCATCATCATCATCATCGTCTTCATCTTCATCATCATCATCATTGTCATCATCATCATTTACCTACTCAGCCCCACAAAATAATGTAAAAGAATTTTGGTAAATGAAGTTATTTTTTTCTTTCTTACCCCAGCTGAATTAAATGGAGATGGAAGACATATGATTAATTGATTAAGACATTTAATTAATTAATCATCAACTATTGGCATCACTAATTAAATAAATGCATGAAATAGATTTAGAACATCCAAGCATGTATTTCTGAGAATATATTTTCACTGCTTGTAATGGTTTTCAATGAAAGAAATGATAAAATGATGTAAAATTTGATGAGTCATTCTGATGAGAAAAAAGTTCCGTCCCATTCCAAGTTCGGGTCCTGTCAAATGCTGGATTACCTTTGTAGCAAAAGTAGCACATGCTACAGGTCTTTGCATTTCTAACGGCCCCCACACTGAACCATCAATTCAATTCAGTGTTTCTGACAGGATTACCAATTTAGATGTAATCTTTCAATTTTTAATTTATGGAAGTCTGTCTTGAATTCAAAAAATTAGAAAAAAAAAGCATATTGATTGGCAACATGGATCTTTGAAAAATGAAAAAAATTTTTGAATTTGAATTTTGTCAACACTGGACTCAAATTTGAAAAACAAAAAAATCATTTGAATTGGCAAGCTCTGCTCTGTTGCAATAGAACTATACTGCTTTCTGCTTTTATGAACGACTGAACATTCACGGTTAGCGATTTTAGTCAATTGTCACCTTCAATTAGTAGTATTATTTCAACAATAATTCATTGGAGAGTGGTATCTATATGAGACAATTACAAAGCATGAATATGAAGAAATTCAAAAGCTCAAGTCACGGATGCTGCACTGTGAGGAAAAGTAAATCAAATTAGAATTCCAAAAGAAAAAGCATCACCACGACCTGTATTCGTTGTGTAAGGGGTTATCAGAAAAAAAGTTTCTAAATGGGTTGATCAATGAATAAGTTACTTCTCTTGCCTTTTGTTGGGTAGTGATCTCTAAAAAGTCTGAATTTCCTCAAAACAAGCAGGCACAAAACAGTGACCAATTTAGAATAAGCCTACATTACATATTGAACCCTTAAACTAGAAAGCTATTCGAGAGGGAAGTTTGTAAAATCAGAAAAAAAAATTTTCTTTACTCATTGATAGGAGTGAGTGTGTAAAATTTCAAGTTTCTGCAATGAATATTAAGGGATGGGTAAAGCCCTGATAGATAGATAGGTAAATAGATAGATCATCATCATTAGCCGTTTAGTGTCCATTGTTGAATATAGACCTTTCCCAAGATTCACCAGAACTCTCTGTCATGGCATTGTTGAGCTGAAACTTTCTGAACTTGACTAGTTGATCATGCCATCATGTCATATTTTGCAGGCCGCATTTCCACTCTTGATCTCTGAGGACCTACATTATAGGAATTGTTACACCAAATGAATTACCCGAACCCAGAAACAGTGATTAAACCAGTCTGTTGTAGGTAGCGGTGATTATTGATATTATTACTGATATCTAATTGCTTCGCAAATAAAAAATGAATGTGTTCTAATATTAATCTGTATCTTACTGATTTGAGACCCCTTTATAATATATGTTATTGGCCACTCACAAGCTCAATCAGGCTCGGGTCCTTGGAACTAAGAAAATGGTTCATCCTAAAAGACTATTTTGAATAAATGGTAACATTTATTATAGGAAA
The DNA here is from genome assembly GCA_963457665.1 of Thysanoteuthis rhombus. Lineage (NCBI taxonomy): Eukaryota > Metazoa > Mollusca > Cephalopoda > Oegopsida > Thysanoteuthidae > Thysanoteuthis > Thysanoteuthis major. Next base: position 39,302,138 of record OY735232.1, on the reverse strand, counting down.
AAGTATTGAAAATAACAAGATTTTAATTTCAAGTCTCTTCAGGATTATTAAAAATCATCAAGCAAAACTGTGACCAGAACTGCCAACGTAGGTTTCTTCAGTTTTTAGGCTGATCAGCTGGATGGTTATATATTTATCCTGTATATCATGTGTGATATGCTTATAAGTTGCATCAATGATACCACAAGGCTGAAAATATAAGCATTTACTAATCCTCTCTAGAAAATACACTTTTTAAAGAATTTTTCCTCAAATTTGGACCTTTTTAGTGATCACTGACTAACAAAAGACAAGAGAAAAATGACTTATTCATTAATCATCTAATTTTTCAGATTTTTAATTGATCACCCCGAACATGGCATGCTATCCAAATATATCGGTTGCATGACGATTTCTATTATAACTTATTCATTGATCACCCAATTTTTTGATTTTTAATTGATCACCCCCAATGTGGCATGTTATCAAAAGATATTGGTCACATGACGGTTTTTATTGAGCGACTATCCAGACCTGTTAATATCTATTTTATGCTTACTTTATTCTAATGATTAGATAGACATGCCTACTTAAATTTATGAGCGTCATGGGACAGCTGGAGTATGGATGACCAGAAATGACAAAATCCGATATAACCCATGATAGTAAAAGTATATTCCAAGTATCAAACACTGTCATCTACAGGCAACACACAAGATATGAATGAACATCATTGCCACTCCCGACTGCTTTCAGCTCTCATACTTCAATTTCATACTTTTACACACTCCAATGTTTTACTTATGGAAATTATTTGTGGTTCAGTGCAAACTACATGAATTTGATAATCTTTATGTATATCAGTTAACATGGTGTAGATATTAGATACTGTCAACCAAAACTGTCAACATAGTCAATTTCTTCTTTTTTTAAGTGATTCTGGCTAGCTGGCTCTGTATACACACATTTACTCCATATTATGTTTAGAAAGAACATTTTTTTTATTTTTGAAAAATTCTTACCCCAGAATATATTTCTAGGTTGTTGTCCAATTTATAATCTCATTTGATGATGAATTAGTCTCTTAGTTTGTGCCAAGCAGCATACAAGCTTGTTTTTGGGGAATACAAAATTTTTAGTAATCACTGCCAAACTAAAAGCAAGAGAAGTAATTCATTTATTGATCACCACTTTTTCCAATTTCTAATTGATAATTCTTAACTTAGTATGTGACCATGTTATGGTTTCTATTTAGTGACTAACCAGATGCGTTTTACTCATGTTAATTATCTCTTATTCAGTGCAAGTTGTATGAATGTGATAATCTTTATGCATATCAGTTGGCTTGGTGTAGATATCAAATATCTTGGTCTTCTTTTTCATTTTCCTTGTAATTTAAACTATAACTATACTAAAGAATTTGCCCTAAGATCTCACGACCAGCACTTTTAAGTCTTTGTGACAATTGTTGCGACAACGAGGAGAATTCGCATGTGTGGTAACCCCACATTAAATCAACCTTGTGTCACATCCGGTTTTGGTCGGGTAAGAAGGTATGAGGAATATAGAGTTTAATGGAGTTGTCTTGGCTTAGAAGACAGAGTACGCTTTTCCAAGTCAATTTATAAAACATTTATTTGTGTCTCATGGGACAGCTGAAGTATCGATGAGAGAAACCTACACTGGCAGAAGAGTATTCCCAATATTGAAACTAAGGATGGAAACATGGTGGGGTATATGGGCGGGTACAGCATTTATATACTCCTTAATCTCTATGGTTTTTGTATATTCTCTGTTTAGTAATGGAGACATTACCCTAGTTCTAGTTACCAAAAACCAAGCCTTTCTATACAGTTTATTCATTGATTGGGACACCATTTCAGCTTCAGTGAAAGTTATATAAGATTGATAATCTTTGTGTATATCAATTGACTTGGTGTAGACATTAAATCCAATTATTTTTCCTTCTTTGTTTTCTTTGTAATATAAACTAAATGACTTCACTAATGATGCTAATACAGTCTGTGATATTTTATCTACTATTCGGGGGGCCCCCTCAGATGAACTTTAGTGAGGATCCCCCTGACTTAGCCCCGCTCTTCTCAACCTTTGTTGAATGGATTAAAGTAACAGTAAGTCACATTTAATAACAAATATCATTTTACTATGTATAATATACAGTATATACAATATCGAGAAGTTGCATGAAACAGTTACAAAATCCAGAATACACACATGTACTCTCGATTAAACAATTCTCTGTTCTCATGCCCTCCTGTTTTCTAGGCCCCAAGGCTTAAGCCTACTCAGCCTAATGTTTAATCTGCAAATGGTTACAGCACTTGACAAAATTGTTTTACTAGTCCTTACAGACTTTGATGTTTATTCAGTAGTGGTTCCCAAACCTATGGTCTTGAATGATTGGAAGTCCTATATTGCATTTAGATGTCCAGGACATTTAGTTGGCCAGGACATATTTTAAAACCAGATGGTGAGGAAATATTTGTTTCCCATGTGGTCGATTCAATTGACATTGTGTTGAGCTTTTTGTGATGAACTGTAATAGAAAGGAGCATAACCATCTGTATATTTTAAAGGAATGGCTATTTATTCAGACCTAACATGAAGTGCATTTTCTTTGTTGATTTTCATTTCATGGGTTCCTGTAATGTTTCCAGTGCTGCTTTGGACAGTAAAAGATTCACTGGACTTCAAAGTCAATTGAAATATTGTTACTTACATTTGGTACATTACAGCCTCCGAATCGGTCAATTGGACTTGTGGTCCAAAGACCAGAATCAAAAATAGAGAGATTGATCATCATCAGTCTTTTAACGTCCGTCGTTGGACATAGACCTTCCCCAGAGAGATTGATAGATGGAAGTAATTACTCTTCAAGGTTAAAATAAGATTTGAAACTTCTAGGCATTATTGCTATTTTTAGAGGTTTATATTTTGCATTGTAAATTTTGCTGAAGGGATGTTATCCATAGTTTTTAAGATAAATGATCACCACAGTCTCGACTCAAATAAATGAAATAATGTTACTTATATTTGGTACAACACAGCTAGAGAATAGGACAACTGGACATGTGGTTTGAAGACCAGTGTGAATGTGGTCAGAAGAGTAGAATCATGAAAAAAGATATAGATAGATGTAATTACTCTTCAAGGTTAGAGGGTTAAGTGACGTCTCAAGATTTGAAATGTCACAAGATTTGCAAGGATATTCCTGAGTGTCTGAGATGGTTTTTGAAAAAAAAATGTTTTAATAAAGCCTGTATGGATCTATGAAAACTGAAGTATTCCAGTCTGTTCATGTGCAATAATTCTACTCAAATATTAAATCAAAATGAAATCCAGTAAAATTTATTTGATAACTCAATGAAGCAACACTGAAATTATGTTTAAGAAATTCAACGTTCAAGTTTGAGGGATGAAAGTTTGAGAAACGCTGTTTGTACAGTGTAACTGATCCTGTTAGAAATAGAATTTGTAAGACTGACTCAAAATACACAGAATGCTTTCCCAAGTTAACATATTAAAAACTTCTTCACTTCCTCTAATTAGCAAGCATTGTCGTGGTTTACAGCCTACATAGCCTGGAGTCTTTTGGTTGTATAATTGAAATCAATCCGAGTTTTATGATGTAATGAGATATACCTTCGCTAATCTATTTATCTATCTATCTATCTATCTCAATATATATATTTATATGCATATATATATATACATATATATATATATATATATATATATATATATATATATATGTATATTGCTTCTTGAGGGTTGAGCACTCTTTAGATAGGGCAACTCGTCCATTATAAGCTATTCTAGCAATGCTCTTCCAACTGGAATGGAGCACTCTGGTAGATGGGGAATTATGCGTAAGTAAACTTATCGCTTAAATTCAGTCGTACTGACCATATAGTTCTGTGTAGGGTAGGGGTAAAATGCCAGCCTCTTGGTCTGAAGTGAAGGTTCCGATCCTAACTCCTGATACTGGATGAGATATTAGATAGTCTATAGCCACACTGAAGAGTTGTAATACAGCAAAACTGCTGTCTTTGGAAGACACAATTATTGATTAAGTCTTTTAACGTCCGTCATTGGACATAGATCTTTCCCAGGATTCACCATAATTCTCTATCATGGGCCAGTATTTCCTGAATCTGTCTAGTTATCTCTCCATCTTGTATTCTGTTGGCCTCAGTTTCTCATGTGATCTCTGGGGATCCATCTTGTGAGTCATGTCCATATGTTGTCTTTCATTCTTGCAACATGGCAAGCCCATTGCCATTTGAGTTTTTTAATAGTTTCTATGATGTCATGGACACCCGTTTTCTTCCTTTCTTTCCCCCCCCCTCCCAAAATCCACTCTCTGTGGACTATAAGTAAGTTAAAAACTTAGTAATTAAGGGAGTGGTATGCCCTAGTGCGTATTACCCTTTTGGCAGAACAAAAACTTATAGAATCCCATTAGACATGATAGTATTCCATATCACAGAGCCCATAGTCCAAAATAGGAAAATAGTTTGGTTGATTCACCCAGATAGACTGTATGAATATCAAATAACAGAGGATTAAGAAAAGAAAAAATGATAATTATATATACCCTCTTTATATCCTAATTATTAACTTTTCAGATCCTTCACTCCAAATATTTTTCCTCAAACCTTCACCCTGTACAATGCTATGTACACCCGGACCTGTCTGCTCACCCACCAGGAGCAGATAGTAAGTATTAAGAGCCGGTGGAGCTCTAAGGCCACTCTGAACGACACCAGCAGTGACCAATCCACCAGACCCCCTCAACACGTCATGGGCCTGCGTGGCAGGGCATGGCACAACACTCCCCATAGTTTGTACGATAAAAATTTTTCTATTAATACAGTTGATCAATTAAATCTTTTAATTGGATCATTTATATAAACTGAGATAAACATTGCTCAATTTATGAATTATATAAATTAGAGCAAAATACTAAAAATCTGGGGGAAAAAATTATCCAACATGCATTTCTTGGTTCAACGAATTGTCCAGACTCTTGACCACCATCAGTTACCTTGTCACGTTCCTAATCTTTTCATCTGAAATGTCCTCCCTTCCAGCGGGGTAAGGTCAGAAATCCCAGAGAGCCCAATCTGGGCTGTTGCAAGCAGAATTGGGTCATGCAATTTTTTGCTCAGAATCTCTGCATGACAAATATAAGTGTTAGATGGCTTGTTTGATCATTGTGTATGTAATGGTTGCACAGTACACACAGTAATTCAATGGTGTCTCACTGTCGACTGAATGCTTTATGGGAAAATGTCTTTTCACGCATTCGTAGTAAGGTCTGCTATGATTAGTTGCCTAATTACATCAAAACTGCGTAATCCGTTTTTTGAAATATTGAAAATGGCTGGATACTTTTAGGACCAATGATATAAATGGGCTTTGAGGACAAAGTATAGGAAAAGACAGTGGAGAAAAATAGATATCAAGACACTTGAGAGATAATAATTATTCAATATTCAGTATTCCAATGCTCACGGTTACTTTATATTTAAACAGGTGATGTATTTTAATATAGAATTAACAATTACTAAAGAAAAATACATAATTCCAAACATAAAATGCAAGTATATTAAATGAATGAAAGTGTCCAAATACTTCTTTTCCTTCACTCTATTTATTAAGGCAAAGTTTAAGCCACGTTTTGAAAACTAGTTATATGGTTAAGCCAGGTTTTGAAAACTAGGAATACAGTTTGGCTAGATTTTTTCGGAAACCAGGTATATGGTAATATTTCCATTAGTAGACATTAAAGATACAAAAAACCTGGAAATCGAGACTTAGGTATGTGCCGTACCACTGTGAATCTTCCTATTTCCATGTCTGTTTGTGTGGGTGGGGCTGTCCTTGTGTATAATAATGCATGCATGTGTAAGAATATTTCTTCACCACTTCAATACATCTCTTATAGTTTCAGGATAATAATTGACAGCATTATTAACTATGTACCCAGTTTCACCCTGCCTATTCATTGTATTCGTGTCACCTTTTGTATGAAATAAGTGAAGGAAGGGTAGAAGGAAGTGAATTCAATGGTCTGTTTCATTCCTCACTGCCAACACACTTCCCCACCCCATGATTAACTTCAAGTAATACAAAGACTAATGCATAAGATGGCTGAAGGCACAATCTTCCATTCATCCATTCCCCCCCTTCCTGACAGGAATATATTCACCTATTTTTATTCTCCAACACATGAATACTTGGGTCTACCTATGAAAATTAATTCTTATATATACATCAATATCTATATATATATACCTATATATATAAATATATATATATATATATATATATATATATATATATATAGATATAGATATATATAAATGTATATATATACATATATATATACATATTTATATATATATATATATATATATATATGTATATATATATATATACATATATATATATATATATATATATATATATATATATACATACATATATATATATATATATATATATATATATATGTATATATATATATGTAAATATATATATATATATATATGTATATATATATATATATATATGTATATATATATATATACATTTATATATATAAATATAAATACACACATATATATATATATATATGTATATATATATATATATATATATACATTTATATATATAAATATAAATACACACACATATATATATATATATATATATATATATATATGCGTACATATATAAAGGTGTATATGAATATACATATATATATATATAGTTCTTGTACTTTTTTTGGTTTTGATTTTTGCGATTATTTTACTTATATTACCTGGGCAGGTAATCATGGCAAAAGAAATCCATTCAGGTTTGAAACTATTCTCAACACAATTGACGTGACTAAGATAAGACAATGGTTAAGATGGATGCAAACACAGGGAGATTAGCATTTATGCCTTCTAACAAACCAATAACATCAATTATTAGATTTTCAATTTTGATCTCTTATTCCAGTTTCTAAAATAGATAAAAAATAATATGAATCGGTTTGTACTTTTATTTACACCAAAGTGAGAGATATCCTAGTATTGATTGAGTGACAAAAATGGAGGTGGGTAGGACACATAGCAAGAAATGAGAATAATTGATGGTACTAAATATTGGTTGAATGGTGCTCAAGGAATTGCAATTGGAAGAGGCTTGTAATTGGCTCATGATAAAGAAATAGATGTATTTATGTCTATAATAGAAATATGTTGTTTCTTTGTATCCCTGTCTACAGCGGTCGAGCAATACTTTTATTTTCCAAATTCATTTAGCGTATTTGACAGCATATTAGCCCCCAACCTTTTTTCCCCATAAAATAATGGCTGAAAGAGTACACGTAACCTTCGTTGTCCTACTCCACATTGGACCGAACTTGTGGAGGAATTTAAAAACAGGGTGATAAATGAGAGAAGAGCTCTTTTTTCTTAATATTCCGTAATGGGGGTCAGATACAGTAATAATTCCTGATTTCAAATCAAAAGTTAGTTTTTTTTTTTTAAATATGGGGATCTCTTTGTATCTCTGTGGACAGTGGTCAAGAAATACTTTTTTTCAATTAATCTAGAAACATTTTTCATTCAAATAAAAAGGTAGCCTATTTCGAAATAGCAAATTCCTTTTTCTTCTTTCTCTTTTTTCGTTTTGTGTTTTGTCTGCAATGGAAGCGTATATTTTGGCAGACACATGCAGAACGTGAATTTGTGCAAGTACCAGTGCCAAATGTTTACCGTAGAATAAAACATACACAAAGGTGGAGGCATGTGTAAGTACATTTATGAATATCAACATTGACATAAATATTCATATAAATATCACATAAATATTCATATATAAACATCAATAAAGGTTCAAAAAGGCTTTGAAAGACAGAATTATTGATAACCAGTATTGGAATGAAAACAAAAAAAGCGTAATTAATCGGTTTTCTTTCGGGTTTTTTTTACCAGGCCTGCTCAGTTACTCAATTGAAACCGTCGTATCTTTTGGAAGCATGCTGTGTTGGGTATAATCAATAATAAAATTGGAAAAAGTGGTGTCAATGAATAAGTTTCTTTTTATTCCTTTTGTTGGACAGTGATCACTAAGAAAGTCTGAATTATCAATAAAGCAAGTATCAATGCAAACTGAAGAATAAATTTAGCATAAACTTACAATGGAAATTGAAGCCCCCCCAACTTATTATGGGGTGTTATTTTCAACATAATCATTTTTTTATATATATGATGGGGAGTAAATGTTAAAATTTCCATACCTGTAGCACAGTTGGTGCGGACAATGTTTGATAGATTGCAAGCGAACGAGCAAGCTACACCAACTTAAAAACTGAAGGAATTTATGTTGACACTTTTGCTGACAGTTTTGGTTGACAGATTCAAATCATTCTAAAAACAGTATCCATAGATATGAACGATATGAGTAACTAAAAAAAGCAACATACTTACAGATAATCAATAACTTATTGAAAACCAGAAATAAGTCATTGGTTTATGGAGGTAAAAACCACCCTAAATTGGTAATTTAGCTTCTGGCAGAACAAATTGTACTTCAAGAACAAGAAGATCTCATTGGTTTTGAAAAGGAGGGTCTACGACCAATGCGTCCTTTTCAATAATCACTTACAGATCTGAGAAATGAAACTTGAACAAGACATTGGATCGCATACAAATAACTGTGCAACGCACACAAGAATCATACTAAACATCACATGGGAAGATCAGAAGACAGCAAAATACATTAGAGAAAGAACAGAAACCAAAGATATCCTAAAAAAAACATTAGAAAGCTCAAATGACTATTGCAAAGTTACGAGGCAACCACTGGACATTACAATTCACAGCATGAATGAAACTGGGAAAAAATAAGATGGGTTGATGATCTGGACAAGTTCAGAATGTTTTAGCACCGTGACACTTAGAACTGAAAAACATGTTGCCCATCGGGGAGACCTATGTCCAACAAGAGCTTTCTAAACGTTGCTTGTGATGATGATTTAAAAAAAGCTTGAAATATCCACCAAATCAGCCACATTTTCTTGTTACTTGTTGATAAAGAATATCAGAAATTGTCCAAAACTGATAACATGGTTTCTTCAGTTTTGGAGCTCATCTGGCTGGCTAGCTATGTATGAATCATGCCTTCAGGCTGTACCAATTGAGCTAGAGAGCTGAAAATTTCAACAATTATGCCAAGAAGAAACTTTTTTGTTTTTTGAAAATTCCCCTTTCCCCCATGGATGTTTAGAGAGAGTTCAATTTGCAATTTAAGTTTCCGCTAAACTGATCCCTTACTTTGTGTCAGGCAGCATTCACGCTTGTTTTTTTAAAATTTAGATTTTTTTCCTAGTGATCTCTGCTAATAAAAAGAGCGAGAGAAGTAACTTCTTGATTGATCACCTCAATTTTCATTTTTCAATTGTGTATCAGGTGTGCTCAATTGGAAAAATCAGAAAAAAGGGTTTATGCCAAAAGATGTTGCGAAAAGACTTAGCTGTGTGAAGGTTTCTAATCCATGAATATCCAGACCTGTTTTTGAAATTACTTCCAGTTTTGTGCTTAACGATTTTCTGAGAGAAAAGTTATTTTATATGCAGTGATATATAAAACAACATGCGTATCACATATAGATATATAAATTCAGTTTTATAGACTCATATTTATGGATAGACACACTTCCACAACCATACATCATTGAAGATATTAATATTTAGCGATATGTATGTCCGCAACAGCTTGGTTAAATATTCATTCTCTTTCATTTTGCTGTACTTCATATATAAGTATAAGCACCTGCTCTTCCATGTATCATTGCGTACATCATGACTTTACGTAAACGTTTACCTTTATGAGGAAGGAAACATATCTATCTCAATAATGAATACTGTGAGCCTTTCTGTTTCTCTGTAACAATGAATTCTTCCTCTTGAAGGTAACAATTTTGCCGATAAAAATATCTCCTACTCACAATTTGAAACAAGGGATTCTTCATCTTGAACAATTTCAGTGACATTCTGATAATACTTAATAAAATCTCTGATGAAATAGATGAGATGGAAACATTTGTTTACACTATTAACAGCTTTAAAATTTCGAAGTGAGTCGTTACTTATTTAGAAATTCAAATATATCTGTGAATGCATTTTCTTATGCTACTGACTTATTGATTTATCTATGCAAATATATAGATGTATATGTACATAAATACTTGAATTTACAGATGTACATTAAAACATACATATATATTTGATCATTGCTACCCACTACACTACTTTGGATATTTGGTTTAAGTTATTCATGTTTTCTGACATTTTTATTTATCTATGTATCTATGTATCCATGTACCCTAGTATCTATGTATCTAGGATACCTGACTTTGCCTGGTTTTAACTGTTCATAGTTTAAATTTTGTACGCACACTCCCTTCAGGAAAATTTTTTTTAATCTTTTCTAAAATTCCTCTCCAAAATGAAGTTTTGGCTGGAGATTCATATTTCAATGTTAGTTTGTACTAAACTGATCCCTTGGTTTGTGTTTGACTTTATATTTTGAAAAAATTGGATATTTTGGTGCTCAACAAAAGGAAAGAGGAGTAAATTATTCATTGATCATCTTTTTTTCAAAATTTCTAATTGATCATCCCTACATGACATGCTGCCAAAAGACATTGGTCTCTGGGAAGTTGAGGAAAAAACACCTTTTCACATGTATCCCATCTGTTATGGATGTAACTTTTATTGAGTGCAAAATAAGTGTGAAATTGTTTTATTTTTTTGAAAAATCCCCCCACCAAGTTTTCAGTGGAGGGTACAATTTACAATATAAATTTGTGCAAAATTTACATGATAAAAATGAACATAATTGGGCGACAGTGAATCATAATTTCCTTTAGAATACAATTTGTTATAGTGCTTGAGAGTTGTGTTATTTTTGAGGGAAGAATGCAAGATATCAGGGATAGAGCATGAGTAAATGAAGATTATGTAGACAAAGAAACTAACACTTCATGGTATCTGCCAGTTTCACCTTTATATAGATCATAGTCAGAAGATCGCGAAGGCATGAAACTGGCAGTCACTAGGAAGTGCTTAATTCTGTGTCTACACCGTTTCTCAACATATGTACGTGTATGTGTCTTGCGTGGTCTGTAGTTGTAGATAATTTGGGAGTATGTAAATTTTGTCCGATAAAATTTCCCTTTAAGCAGTTGAAAATGCAAAATTTACATATACATACAAATATGAATAACTAATGTGATGAGCTTATATGCGCATTTCTGTTTATTTGTCTGTTTGTTTGTGCACAAATGGGATGATCTTATTCGTTGCTTTACCTTCTTATTATGACATAACAATAAAAATTATGCCATAGAAACTCTTAAAATTTTATGTCTGATCATCATACATAAAAACAGCTTGAGATGAGATAAGACTTGAAAAAAAACTTAAAATTAGGATTCTTGAATTATTAGAAATAAATTACCTAATAAAATAGTGTTAGGCTCTTTAGCGCTGATGTAAATAACCCTGTCATTTCTCTAGTACGTATATAAATGCATCAAATAGGGAAGTTTTATATGCCTTTATTATATACAGCCTTTGCTTGTCATCAGAACAGGTTGTGACTATTTCTGTATTTTTAGTCAAATATTTTTTATTCTGTATTCGAAGCGTTAGTATGTTAATAGTATGCACTTACCTGTGTTCCCTAGAAGAGAATCCAGAATAAGTAACGATCATTTTATGCATTTTCATGCAATGTTTGTTTATAGTTCCATTTTTTTTCATTTTCGGTTGTCGCTTAAAGATCAATATGTAAATAGTCTCTGTAATCAAAATTTTTTTTTCAATATTGATTTTCCAAAGAACTGCATTTTTCATTAGCGTGTCTTCGAAGCGTTGTCCTATTTTATGGCTGCAGAGTCAACCTGCCGTAGATCGAGGTGGCAGTCGTCCTAATATATTCTAATAAGGTTAAAAATGTCTCATTGGTCTATTTAAATTGGCAAATTGAATTTGTTGCTGTCCTAGAGCCCAGGAACTTTTGCACCAACATGCAAACGCTTGGTAGCAGTGGAAAGTGAAAAAAAAGAATGCTTGCTTGAGCATTGCATGGATGCATGCTTCAGAGTTACTCTGTTTCAGTGTTTCTCAAACAGTGTGCCACAATATAACAGTATGTTGCGACTTTTCAGCATTTGTTCTGTCTAAATTTTTCTGCATATGCAAACGTGTATAACAAGTTTTGAACATATCTAATACAGGTATTATGCCTGTCCCACTTCCACAGTTGCCGATTTAGTTGTTCTATCACAAGATTTTATGTGATTTCTTTTGTAACGGATGAAAAGGAAAAAGGATGATGAGTACCTATATCAGTATACTGATATAAAAGTTCTATTCATTGACTACTTATAGTATACTACTGAGTTGGTGTGCTACAAGTCAAATATAATTTTGAGAGTGCCATTATACAATAAAGGTTGAGAATCACTATTTTATGCTTGCAGAGTCAACTTGCCATAGATTGAACTTGCAGTTCTCCTAACATATTCTAATTAGGTTAGAAAGTCTCACTGGGCAAATTGAATTTGTCTCAGTCTTTGCCAGTGTTAAATGGAGAGCCCAGGAACTTCTACGCCAATATGCAAATTCTTTGTGACACTGAGCAGTGAATGCTCGCTGGTGTGTCGCCCATTATTCAACCATTTCTTATAGACTTACTGGCTGTTAAGCGGGAAAAGAGTCGACAGAGTTGCGACAATGTTGACAAGAAGAATATCTATGATTTTTCAAAAAGTTATATAAATTCAAAGAGTTTCCTTGACTAAGGTTTCGAGAGAAGTTGGTCGAATAGGAAAGCCATTTAAATTGGTTTTGATGTTGTTCAGATACATACTGATCTGTGAGTGATAAGTTCATGGCCTAAGGTGTAAGAACACGAGTTACAGAATTCCAAAAAAATTCACATTCAGTTAAACTCTTGGAAATTACACAGAAAATTTAAAGTTCATAACTGTTTTATTTTTTCTGTTCCAAATAATCTGGGGCCACTCAATATGCAACTAATTAACATTGATGCTGAGCAAAATGAGTTCCTGCTAAAATATCTATGTATATCTATATATATGTATTGCATTGACAAATATTAGGAAATAGGTGACTGAAGTGACACATAAAAATCTTTTGAAAAATATTTTTAGTGTTTAGTGTTGAAAGCTGTAAAGCTTTCTCGACTATGTATATGACAGCTCTAAAACAATATAGTAAGCTAAGTATTAAAATCAAAGTTTGAAGTGGGGATTGTTTGATCACTGCCAGGGAGCCATGTTAATATAACTGTATTGTTTTTGAATCCCTGTAAACAACCAATAAAGAAAATATGAAATTCACATATAGTACTATGATATCTGATTCTGTGGAAAAAATATAACCCTCTGGAAATCTAGCATTAATTGCATTAACAAATATTTGTGAATAATTGACTAATGTGACTTAAATTAAATTTCTTTCACATCTTTGGTGTTTAAAGCTGTGAAGCTTTCAGGAAATCACATATTGGTGGTTGCTAATGAGTGCAGTAGACACAAAATGTTAATATTTATAGGGCATATATCCTTGTAAATTTAATTTACATATATATATATATATATATATATATATATATATATATATATATATGTATATATATACACACACTCATATATATACATGTATGTATGCATATATATACAAATATATATATATATATATACATATATATAGATCGATAGATAGATAGATAGATAGATCGATAGATAGATAGATAGATAGATGTGTATCTATAAATCTATAATACTGTCTATTTCCCTTGTATATATCTATCAATCCATCTATCTATATATCTATTCTGTTTTCTTTGATTTGCTATTGAGATATCTTAAAAAAATAGCAAAACCTGCAAGAGAGTATTACAAGCAGATGCAAATATTTTATAAAATTTCCACAAACCTGAATTGAAGAACCTAGACTTTTCTTGAAAAGGAAGAGGATTCCAGAAAATGCTGCTTTCTTGATGTGTTTCTTGTTCCAAAAATAACAAGGTTTGTAATCCTGGAAAGGAAAAGAAACAAAAGGTTTATTTTCGAGGCTGAAATATTGTCGTTCTTGAGGTAATTCACCAAGTACAGTAAATCTAATAGAAAACATCATTTTTCAAAACATCATGGCCGACAGAAAAAAAACAGCACAATGATTTGGCCAAGTTCTGAATGATCTGGCACCACGATGCTCGAGTGCGGAAAAACTTGTAGACCATGGGGAAGGCCTGGTAGACTCCTGGGAGGGCCTGTACCCAACAAAGGAATTCAAATACAAAGGTGACCAGGATGATGATGGTGATGATGATGTTGATGATGACATTTATAATCTTTGTAGCTACATTGGGGAAATATATATGCACATGTGGGTCAGTATATATATATATATATATATATATATATATATATATATATATATATATATATATGCAAGCAGCATACCATAATTGAAGATTAATCACTTTGTGGAAAACTATTCATGTTTTGTTTGTTTGATCAATATACATATCTAAAGTATCTTCAAACATCAAATGCAAGAAAAAATATTTGTGGAAATCAACTCAAACATTCATCTGAAACAGGCAAATCATTTTTATTGATGTTTTTTGAACTAATTATGATTTACTATTTGTATCCTAGGAAATTCCACGGGTGTTGACAACTAAGGTACGATCATTACGCTTGCATCAGTAATTACGATAACTGAATGTAAATTTCTGCAATCAAAATAATCATGTAAGTAATTTATTACCTACGGAATATATCTCTATTGATTATAACAAAATGCAAAGGCAAATGAAGCTAATATATCTATTATCATTTTCATTGCTCACTTTGCCAGTTGTTTATATTCCTGTGGTCTACTACAACTATAACTTAATTTTTAGGCTTCAGACTTGTTAGGGATGAGTAATAAAGCAATGACAAGGTTGAGCTCCTTTTAATCACATGTAAGCATACACACCCTCTCCTATTCTCACCTTTTTTCATTACATTGTAATTAGGAGGGAGAAGAGAAAGGATGAAATATATAAAGAGAATGAAAAATAATCAGAAAGTGTATCGGTCATACATACAAACAAGTGGACTAATAGTATAATAATCAGTGCAAATAGGATGAATTTATTTGCAACAGTAGATATCTATTCATTTTGAATTTTACAAGAACATAAATGTGCTGACTATGAGAGAAAGGTATGAATATCATGTTACATCTGGGAGGACCTCATGGTCTTTTCCTTGGAAAAGGGCCTTTACTGGTACTTGAACACCAACCCTGGAACCAAAGGCAAACACGTGACTATCCAAGACACCAAGTAATAGTTCTGTTTGACTAATGACTTGATCCAACAGTATATCTATCAAATACCTATTGTTACTTTGAATCAATATTTATCTATCTACATAGTATGACTTTTTCTGTTTATTTCTCTGTCCATAACAAAGGACTCTTCCACCCTTAGTACAAATTTTGCCAATAAAAATATCTTCCTGCCACTATTTGAAACAACAGATTCTTCCATTCATTCCATGTGCATGCAGAGAAGTACTTAAAATTCAAATCCTTCACTGTTGACTTTATTCTTCCTTTATCAGTAAATACATATGTATGTGTGAATGTAAATAATAAACCTGTCTGTTTTTTAATGCTCCTGAAACAGGACCATGGTAAGACTGACGAACTTCAAAATGAAGAATTAAATCATGAATATAGACAGAAAATAAAAATTACCAGCACCTAGATCCTAAAATTATTTAATTAAGTAGTTAAGGTAAAACGTGTAGAAATAACACTGATTGGATTTCAGTTCACTTGCATGGCTCATGGTCATAGATACTTGGGGACTTTATAAATTTTGGCTCATAAAATTTCTTCTGCAGCAGTAAAAAAAGTGGAAAGATTTCATGACCATATATACATACATATATATATATATATAATTATATATACACGCACACACACACAGATAGTGAAAATAAATGAATACATGTCATCACAGTTGATAATTAAACGAACATAGTGTCAAACTTTGAAGTCATTAAAAAATCGTCCATCAAGAATAAATATGGTGAGAATAAATTCTATTTATGACATCACTGGAATTTTCCTCAGGAAAACATCTAAAATAGAGTAAAAAAACATCTAGTAATATCTAGATCCTCCAGAATCTAGGTGTTATTGATAAACCAATCAAAATAAGGCTCCCAAAAAGTCAAAAGAGCCTTTGTTCTAAAAAGTACATTTTTAGAAATGGTCTAGTAAATACTGATGCCAATTTTCTTGTCTATAGAAAAAACGGTATGACCAGTACTGGAATACACAAATACAAGGACTTATAAAAAGTGATAAAACCCTTCGACACCTTTGGTGGCTATTGTTGTTCAATCATGCATAGTTATTACCTTTTTATTAATGAAAATCAAATTTTTTTTCAAAATCTTTTTTTGCCATTTTCTCCTAAACTGAGTTCAACCAATTTCCAAATTATCAAATTTATCCTTTGGCTTTTATAACCTTTGCAATTGACTTTTTTGAGAATTTGCATCACAAGTTCTTAATCATCTGACTCTTCCTTGATGAACCCCGAAATTCCTGGAGGGCGACGATAACCTCCATTACCTTCACTTGCTGGTCCTAACCCCTCAAAAGATAGGAAACAGCAGACCCAGGTTTTATTTTGCATTCTCCATGGGAAGAGGAAGGGAGGAACAATTATTTTTCTTGCTCTCCATGCTAATCAGGCAAGGATGGAATTAATGAATGGCCAAGAGCACCAATTATTTTTTTGGTGTTGGGGGGGGGCAATTGAGTGTATTACTGTGAACATTTCAAATACCCATTCCTGCAGGAATTCATTGTCATTATTCAAAGATGGGCTAATTTCTCTAGAAATAATTGCCATCACTGACTGACTTACATACCGAAATGTTAGTTACATCCCTTTCTTAGTGTTGCCAACTCAGGTGTTCTTCATCTGAGTCTAGATATTTCTGGTTGGGTCTAGATATCAGAAATTAATATTCAGATGATATTCAATGCAATAAGTAATATTTTTATCCAGTTTATTGTAACAAATTAAGTAATATTTTTTAATTAATCAAGTAATACTTTAATAAGTAACGTTGAAAATTAAATTTGCAATTAATTCATTAATAACTTGTAATCTATTTCTTGAATTTAAGATACATCTATGGAGAATCTGCATGTTTCTTGGAGTTTTAATATGATTTGTGACTTATTTTTAGATGAAAGCTTGAAAATAAAGTTGGCAATTCTGTCCTTAGTAGATCTCAACACAAAAAGTACTGGTGCATCCATGGTTTGACTTTCAGACTTGTTTCATTGGTGAAATCCAAGGGGTCATATAAAGATCTTAATTTTTAAAAGTCCTGAAGATCTTTGCTGATACACATCTGAATTCAAGACAAACTCCCTAATTTGTACCGGTGATCAGTCTCACAAGGGTTGCCAAATCAGCTAAATCTGGCTGATTTTTTTCCAATTCAGCCAATAAATACCTATGATAGCCGATTAAATATGGTGAGTTAGATGATAGTAAATTTTCATTATTAATTTGTTCAGGAGTTTTAGTATATAGCTATTTTATTCAATAGATAGGTTCTAAAATATATATAAGTATATGAAATTTGAAATATATCAAATTTAGCCGATTTTGGCAACTGTGGGTCTCACAGCCAGTTAGCCAGGGGCAGTGATACTGTGACATACTTGATCATGTTGATCCCATTACTGAATTTTTATCTAATAATTTGCATATATGGTTTTATAATCTGGTCATCCTAGCACTTTTCACCATTGATAATCTAAGACAGATTGCACATCTGAAGAAAATTATTTTTTTCTGTACCTGAGGATGGAAACTGCTAATTGGTACATCCTTCAAGTAACACCCAGGGCATGTGCCATACCTGCCATATCTCAAGTACACAGCCATGGGCATCCTCTGGGGCATTTGCCCTCCCTGGATCAAGCCGTCCTATTGATGGCAAGTCAGTTTGAAAGTTGGAAGTATATAGGAGCCGAGTATCAAGGAATCAATAAGAAAAGTGAATCCTTAATTCAAGTCACTGTTTAGGGACTCTCTAGTCCCTTAGCTGACAATCAATATTCTAATATATCTTTTTGTAACTCCTCCATCCCTGGGAATATATCCTTTTGCCCCTTTCTGACCCCCAAGCAAACAACTATTACAGTGAACATATCAGATATCCACTTATACAGGAATTTAAGGTTTTAGCCTTAATTGTATTGTTTGAATGTAAGGTAATGATCAGGAATATTAAAAGTCTTCAAGATCTGGCCATTTACACATCTTGCAATGTTTGTAAATAGAAAACAATTTCATTGATCACTAAAGATTGACTTGCGAGAGTCGGTTCTTTGTTTTTATTTATTTGTTAAAAAAAATGAACACGTCCGTTTAAGTTATAGTGTCTATGATTAATAATATCAGAATGTATTAAGTAGGTATTTAGAAACTGATACTTTTTAGGGAAGTGGGGAAAATAAAATATCTATCTCTATTTATATCAAAATTATATAAAATATCTATCTATCAAATCTTTCCATCTATCCATCGATCTATCAATCTATTTATCATTTTATCTTAATGATTTTATGTACTTATTTGCGTGAATATATTCACTCATATGCATGAATATTTATCTACCCATCTGTCTGTCTATCTTGGAAAATGTATGAATAAATGTTCAATATCTACCTATCTATCTATTTCAATTGGTTCCTATCTCTCTTCCTCTTCTTCTATCTCTCTCTCTCTCTCTCTCTATCTATCTCTCGATCAATCTATCTCTGTATTTATCTATCCATCTCTATCTCTATCTATCTATGTTTATGTGTATGTATACAGATACCCTCATATGTATGTGTTGGTTTATCACAATCGAGAAACATACTAAAGGAAATGCAGACTGATCAGGATGTTAGTCAAAATCATTTTGGGGATTTAATGGTTGCTTATCTGATAAATATGGAAGCCCAGCTGTCATAAAAAATATTGATAATTGTCAAAATAAATCAGTGAACAGAAAAGATTTTTTTATCTCCTGAAACACAGAAACTTTGATCAAAACAAAAGAGACAAGAATACACAAGATGAGTCTGACCACTTAATCCAATCCAGGAGAATGAAAATCAGGATTTTAAGCCCAATGAAAGAAAAACAGAGAAATCTTTTTTATGTGAAATTTCCTAATCCAATCACGGAAGAGTACAGCATGATATAATCTTGAAGCCAAAGAAACTGCCAAGAAACATAAGCATTAATATCGTTAAAGATTCAAACATGGGAGGATAAAGAAAGTATCTCTTGGAAAGAATAAGAAAAATGATGAGACGGAGTAAAACGTGAAAGATTCTTCATTGTATATTATATGGTTGGACTATTTTCCTTGTCTATATGTTCATTTATTCACATTGTTTCAGCTGTGTACTCTCCGGCCTTTGGTAGGTGTTCAGATTCTAGAATGTATCATCTCCTCCTAGAACGCAGGCTTGTATTAGACTAGACACATAACATCCGATTTTTATATATATTCGTATACATGGTGTTCCGTTCCGTGGCCAAATTCCAAGTTACTTCAATTTGATTTGATGACCTCTTGAAAGTTTGATTAATACACCCCCGTCAAACAAAATTCAGACAAGAATTGTCAGTGGGAGATTCCTCTTTTGTTGAAGTAATTAGAAGTTAATAATAGATTTGACTACTTATTTGTCTGAAAAAAAATCATGAATATATTCTAAGAGTTGATTTTTTTTCATAAAAAAAGGAACCATAAACATATATATATATATATATATATATATATATATATATATATATATATATATATATATATATATATATATATATATATGGTGAGTACAAAAAGTATCCAACGCATTTCCAAAAATTTTTTGAAATATACTTATGTTCCTTCAAAATTGAGAGAAAATATGACCCCTTGAAAGCTTGATTAATACACCCCCGTCTAACGAAATTCAAACAAGAATTGTCAGTAGGATATTCCTCTTTTGTTGAAATAATTAGAAGTTAATAATAGATTTGACTAGTTATTTGCCGGAAAAAAATCACAAATATATTCTATGGGTCAATTTTTTTCATAAAAAACCCATATATATATATATATATATATATATATATATATATATATATATATATATATATATATATATAGATATATATATATATATATATATATATATATATATATACATATATATATATATATACATATATATATATATATACATATATATATATATATACATATATATATATATACATATATATATATATATATATATATATATATATATATATATATAGATAGATAGATAGATAGATATAGATATATAGATATATAGATAGATATATATGGTGAGTACAAAAAGTATCCAATGCATATCCAAAAATTTTTTGAAACATACCAATGTTCCTTCAAAATTGAGAAAATTTGGAACAAAGATTTCTGATCTTTGTACAAAACCTTTCAATGGTCACTTTTATTCCAATATCTTTTTGATTTTTCAATTTTTTTAATCTTTGGTCCAAGTAACCGTTTTCTCATCACAATAAGATGTAAATGATTAAATTTTCTACCTTTTAGCCCTATTCGTATGGCCTGTACACCCTGGCCAGACAGAATCACTTAGAAACTCAAAAAATCTATGTTGAGTGTTTTGGTTGACCGTTTCTAACATACAGTATAAGGAATTGTCAACCAAAAGTGTCAACATAAGTTTCTTCAGTTTCTCAGTTGGTCTGGCTTGCTTGCATGTATATTGTGCATACAGACTGCACCAATGGAGCTATAGGGCTGAAAATTTCAACATTTACTCTTATTATGTCTTGGAAACAAATTTTTTCAAAATTAACCCTAAATAGAATTTTAGAGGCATGTTCAATTTGCAATGTAAATTTTTGCTAAATTGGTTCCTTTGTTTGTATCCAGCAGCATTCATGCTTGTTTATAAAAAAATTCAGACTTTTTAAATATCCAACATAATTTAAGAGATGTAACTTATTCATTGATCACCCCTTTTTCATAATGTTCAATTGCCTATGTAAGTCAGCGTGCTGCCAAAAAATGTTGCTCATTTGACTGTTCCTAATGAGAGACTAACGAGACTTATTCTTTTCTCTCTTTTTATTACTTGATGTTGCGTTCCCTTCTAGGCAAGAAAATTCTTTATCCTCTGAGGAAGTTCTTCATCTTCGAAGCAAATTGATTATCAACCTGACGGGGTTCCTCATTATTTTAGACAAATGAATCTCGCAATAATCGTCATTTTGCCTCAGGCAGTTCAAATCATCTCTTTCGATGTTGTCTCATAAGTGAGTTTCAGGACCACTGACTTGCTACCCATGGAAATAGTAATGGTCTGACTCACACAGTTTGCACCAGAAAACATTCAAAGAGCCCATACCTCTGTAAGGGCCATATGCTAATTGAAAAACTGAATCAAACTCAGTTCATATATAGTTACAATGAAGGAGACAACTGCATTAGTTCCAAACTTTCCATACTTCAGATTAATGACTTGAAATAAGAGAAAAATATCTCTCAATCGAAGAGAAATTTCCAGACCTGCTTAAGGGTGGCCACATTATTTCTTTCAATGATGTCACCTGGAAGAGTTTCAAGACCAGCGTCTCTCCAACCTTAGCAATAGAAATTTCATTTATAGTCAGACACACATAGCCCAGAAAAATGTAGCTTGAAAATTCCTGGAAAGTTTTTTTTTTTTTCTATGTTGATTGAATCTCCTGATCTTGGCCAAAACCACTCAAGTTTACTTCATAGTCTGCCTTGATGCTTTTGTGAGAAGAATATATCCACTACTCCCCCTATCTATGGATAAATAGAAGGGCAATCAGAGCCCTTCAGTCCTGTTAGTTCTACACCTTTCCTGAGCATTGAGGCTAGCAACTTCACCCTGTTAAACTATCAACTGAAACCACAATGCAGCTCTATGTCCCACAAGGAGTTTACAGGAGAAAAATATTCATAAAAGAAATCAACCACTGCCACACATATTTTTTTACCATGTAAATTAAGCAGAAGTGATAGCAAAATCAAGTAACCTTGATGAAAATACAACCAGTATGGCTCGAACCATGAATTTATAATTTAACCTCCTGCCAAAAAACAGGACTGGTTTGAAACTTAATAGGATGATCAATTAAAAAATGATCACTGAATATGTTATTTTTCTTGCCTTTTTTGATCTGTGATCACTCAAAATAAATTGAAAAAAACAAAACAAGCATAAATGCCCCAGAATGAGGGACCAATTTAGTGTACATTTTCCCACTAATAAAATCTTACTTTTAGGTCGGGGGGTGGGGGGGATTTCAAGAAACAAAAAAACATTTTCCACGTTCACTGAAGTCAGTGTGGGTACAAAATTTCAAATTTCTTCTACGATTGGTTAGGGCTTGGTAAAGTTCGGATAGATACATCTATAGATAGATACATATAAATCTTAGATTACATGAATAACCTAAATCCAGTAACAATGATTAAACCAGTCTGTTGTAAGTTGTTGTGAGTCGTGGTGATTGATATAGAGTCGGACAAAGACACGACAATCAGACTAGAAAATGCAGAGCTGAATAGAGCAGACCGCTACATCTACCTAGGATAACAAATCAATATGAAATCCTCAAAAGAAGAAGAAATCAAGCAAAGAATCACACTAGGTTGGCAAGCTTTCCATAGAGGCATCTCAACCTTCAAGAATAAGAAAATCCTATTAATCCTGAGAAGACGGGTACACAACCAATGCATCCTCCTGATAGTCGCCTAGAGAGCTGAAACATGGAACCTAACCAAAAGATTGACCCTCAAACTTTGAAGCATGCAATGCGCACCAGAGAGAATGATATTCAGCCTCATATAGAAAGATCACAAGACAGTACAGTATAAAGAAAAGATAGGAGTCAGAGATATCATAGAAATCATTAAAAAACTAAAATGGCAATGGGTTGGCTATATTGCAAGAATGGTAGACTACTACTGAGCATGATGACTCACTATGTGGATACCCAGAGATCATATACAAAAATGAGGCTGGCAAAATGTGAAGTGCAGTGACGAATTAGACAACTTCAGAAACTATTGGCCCCGCGACGCTCATGATAGAGAGGTCTGGTGAATTTCAGGGAAGGTTTATGTCCAAGAGGGATGCTGAAATGATGATGATGATGATGATGATGAAGATGATTATCTTTCATTCACTTCCATTATTGGGATTAATCCCTGGGAGACAAAATATCATATTTAATGAATAGGACATTGTGTTTTTCAATTACTGTTACTGACCATTGTGGAATTGATAGAATATTAAGTAACATTTCACAGATTATCTATTTAGATACTTATACAAGCTTGAAATAAAGATGGGTGCCTTCTTTCATACAACTATAATATGATCTTTAGTCATATTCTTCAAGTGAACACTTTGTTAACAACTTGAGGGAAGTACTAAGATTATTTCCAATTTATAACTGATGGTGATGTGTCGATCACTTTCTTTATTGTCTCTTCAGATACAAACTTGATATAAAGATGGATGGTCTCTTATACAACTATGACACAGTCTTTAGTACCATCATCCTCTAAGTGAACAATCTATTAACAACTTTGTAGTATAACTAAGATCATTTTAAATTTATTATTGAGGTGTATGTGTTTATTAGTTTCTTGATTGTCTTATCAGATACTTATTCAAATTTGATACGAAGATGAGTGGCCTCTTTTATGTAACTCTGACATGATCTTTACTCTCATCATTCTTTGAGTGAGAATTTGATAGTAGTACAAAGATTATTTTAATTTCCCAAGGGCATTAGTGTGAAGTGAATGCAAACAGCCTCAGTCGAACTTTGAACTGGGCTCGATGATTCCATTGTGTGTGCTGCTACCCCACTCGCACATCCAATGATGAGCACTTTATTAAGAACTTGATGGTAGTTCTAAGATTACTTTCAATTTATTACAGAAGATGATGTGTCTATTGGTTTGTTGATTATTGGGAAAACTTTAAGCTCTTATAGAGACAGCCTGCATGTATTTGAAAGACACTAACTGTCCATTCTCAAAGTCACTAAAATATATTCAAAAGTTTTCCTCATTACAAAGAAAGACATTGGGAGTCCATTCTCAAAACCACCAACTAAAATATATTCAAAAGTTTTCCTCACTACAAAGAAAGACACTCGGAGTCCATTCTCAAAACCACCAACTAAAATATATTCAAAAGTTTTCCTTACTACAAAGAAAGACACTCGGAGTCCATTCTCAAAACCACCAACTAAAATATATTCAAAAGTTTTCCTTACTACAAAGAAAGACACTCGGTGTCCATTTTCAAAACCACTAACTAAAATATATTCAAAAGTTTTCCTTACTACAAAGGAAGACATTCGGTGTCCATTCTCAAAACCACTAACTAAAATATATTCAAAAGTTTTCCTCACTACAAAGAAAGACACTCGGTGTCCATTCTCAAAACCACTAACTAAAATATATTCAAAAGTTTTCCTTACTACAAAGAAAGACACTCGGTGTCCATTCTCAAAACCACTAACTAAAATATATTCAAAAGTTTTCCTTACTACAAAGAAAGACACTCGGTGTCCATTTTCAAAACCACTAACTAAAATATATTCAAAAGTTTTCCTTACTACAAAGAAAGACATTCGGTGTCCATTCTCAAAACCACTAACTAAAATATATTCAAAAGTTTTCCTCATTACAAAGAAAGACATTGGGAGTCCATTCTCAAAACCACTAACTAAAATATATTCAAAAGTTTTCCTTACTACAAAGAAAGACACTCGGAGTCCATTCTCAAAACCACTAACTAAAATATATTCAAAAGTTTTCCTTACTACAAAGAAAGACACTCGGTGTCCATTTTCAAAACCACTAACTAAAATATATTCAAAAGTTTTCCTTACTACAAAGAAAGACACTCGGTGTCCATTCTCAAAACCACTAACTAAAATATATTCAAAAGTTTTCCTTACTACAAAGAAAGACATTCGGTGTCCATTCTCAAAACCACTAACTAAAATATATTCAAAAGTTTTCCTCACTACAAAGAAAGACACTCGGTGTCCATTCTCAAAACCACTAACTAAAATATATTCAAAAGTTTTCCTTACTACAAAGAAAGACACTCGGTGTCCATTCTCAAAACCACTAACTAAAATATATTCAAAAGTTTTCCTTACTACAAAGAAAGACACTCGGTGTCCATTTTCAAAACCACTAACTAAAATATATTCAAAAGTTTTCCTCACTACAAAGAAAGACATTCGGTGTCCATTCTCAAAACCACTAACTAAAATATATTCAAAAGTTTTCCTCACTACAAAGAAAGACACTCGGTGTCCATTCTCAAAACCACTAACTAAAATATATTCAAAAGTTTTCCTTACTACAAAGAAAGACACTCGGAGTCCATTCTCAAAACCACTAACTAAAATATATTCAAAAGTTTTCCTTACTACAAAGAAAGACACTCGGTGTCCATTTTCAAAACCACTAACTAAAATATATTCAAAAGTTTTCCTCACTACAAAGAAAGACACTCGGTGTCCATTCTCAAAACCACTAACTAAAATATATTCAAAAGTTTTCCTTACTACAAAGAAAGACACTCGGTGTCCATTCTCAAAACCACTAACTAAAATATATTCAAAAGTTTTCCTTACTACAAAGAAAGACACTCGGTGTCCATTTTCAAAACCACTAACTAAAATATATTCAAAAGTTTTCCTTACTACAAAGAAAGACACTCGGTGTCCATTCTCAAAACCACTAACTAAAATATATTCAAAAGTTTTCCTCACTACAAAGAAAGACACTCGGTGTCCATTCTCAAAACCACTAACTAAAATATATTCAAAAGTTTTCCTCACTACAAAGAAAGACACTCGGTGTCCATTTTCAAAACCAAAACTAAAATATATTCAAAAGTTTTCCTTACTACAAAGAAAGACACTCGGTGTCCATTCTTAAAACCACCAACTAAAATATATTCAAAAGTTTTCCTCACTACAAAGAAAGACACTCGGTGTCCATTTTCAAAACCACTAACTAAAATATATTCAAAAGTTTTCCTCACTACAAAGAAAGACACTCTGATTTTCATCCAGTTTTTAGTTAGTGTATTGCATTGGCAGGGTATGTGTTCTCTTGTATCTTTCTAGTTCTTCATATGAGCATTTTGTTAAGATCTTGGTAGTACTGAAATTATTTTCAATTTATTACTGATGATGATGTTTCTATTACTTTCTTTGTTATCTCTTTAGATACTTATATAAACTTGATATAAAGATCGATGATATCTTTTCTGTAACTATGACACGGTCTTTGGAACCATCAGTCTTTGTCAGCACTTTACTAACAACTTGGTGATATTACTAAGATCATTTTCAATTTATTGTTGGTGTTGATGTTTCTTATTGATATCTTGATCAGCTATCTAGATACTTGTACAATCGATATAAAGATGGGTGGCCTCTTTCATGCAACTATGACAAGGTCTTTTGATGAAAGTACTGAGATTATTTTAAATTTATTACTGGTAATGATTTGTCTATTAGTTTTTTCATTATTGGAGGAAAGTTTTGGCTTCTATAAAGACAGTAACGCATATGTTTCAAAGAAACTCAATGTCCATTCTTTAAAATCACAAACTAAAATATATTCAAAAGCTTCTCTCATTACCAAGAGCAATTCTTGCTGACTGCACCAACTTTTCATTGGAAATCAATTTTCATTATTTGAACAATTTTGATTAAAAAACACAAAATCTTAGCTTATTGCTTTTCTCTGTTTCTTTTTTAAAATCTTTGCAAATAATTTTCGCTTTGATCAAATCTGCTGATCAATTCTTTT
Organism: Thysanoteuthis rhombus; assembly: GCA_963457665.1. NCBI lineage: Eukaryota > Metazoa > Mollusca > Cephalopoda > Oegopsida > Thysanoteuthidae > Thysanoteuthis > Thysanoteuthis major. The sequence continues at coordinate 39,275,063 of OY735232.1, read as the reverse complement.
CAAAGGGCTAAAATGATTTCATTGAAAAGGGGACAAAATTGCTCAATAATTTTCCCCCCATTTAGACCTCTGTCAATTGATTAGAAAAGAAACTATTGTCAAAGCCTTTATGTAATGAATTCTCTTCAAAGAGAAGGAAGTTACACTTTTTTTGTTGCTATCAACACTTAAATCGTTCACAGCTTCAAACAAAAAGTAAAGGAGATCAGAAGATTGGATGAAAAAAATTTTATGAAACTGATGGAATCAATGTTGTTAGTAAAGGCTTCATTAGAATGTCTTCGCCAGATCCTATCTTTGTTGATATAACATAGAGTACTACTCACAAGTATTTGGTCAAATAGAAATGTAGGACTTGGTTTTAAGGTTAAAAAGAAAAATTTTACGCAAGAAGAATTCACATTGCAATCAGCTCAACAAATCATGCATTTATGCGTTTTGCAGTGCTCAAAGCCAAATCTAACAAAAATGTTTTTTGAAGATGAATTAAATTGTTAAATGAATTAAACCAAGTATTGTTACAATCCAACTAAAATTTTGTTTAAAATCAATCAGCAATGAAAGGCTAATGAACATTGTAGTTTTAAACAGTTGCCAAACGAGTTAGTTAAATTGCCTTAAACTCGTATTTGTAAAAAAATGTTGCAAGTTGGAATCAGCCATTAAAAACAAATATTTCACCAAACTTTGATGAAAGATAAAATGGAAGTGAGTCCAGATCTTTCAACAAAGGCCCCAAAATCATCTGGAAGATTTTCAGACCAATGCAATCATATGCAAGAAACACTGAGTATGTGCTTGTTCAGATTCTTATGAGCAGTACTGTATATAGTGAATTCTCTTCAAATAGAAGGAAGTTAGACTTTTCCTCTGCTATCAACAGTTAAATCGTTCACTACTTCAAATAAAAAGTCAAAAAAGAAGACTGGAATAAGGAATTAAAAAAAAAATGTTATGAGAATGATGGAGAAGGTTCTGACAGTGACAGCTTCAACAGAAAGTCTCTCTCTGATCCCATCTTTGTTGATATTACATAATTCGACTGCAGAGAACTGAATACACTGCCAAGGCAAATACTGTTCTATTACCAGTCAGTTAAAATGACCTGGAAATTTGATAAAGAGGAAATGTGTAATTCTGAAAATATATTCATGATTATTTTTATGTTTTCCGAACTATAGAAAGATGTCTGCAAAGATCCCCCTTTCAATTTGTTTGCGGCTAATTATATTTTTTGATGGTAATACACCTATGCCAGGCATTTCTAAAAAATAATCCAAAAAGGAAACATTGCAGGTTTAAAAAGGTTTTAGTTTCATATATGTATATAACAAAATATCTAATAAATGTAATATATGTATAAATGTTAAGAGTAAAAGAATAGCACACTATCAAGAGATAAGTTATCTCATTCGAGGCACCGGACTGGCTATTTACAAAGTTATCATTTTCAAGTCTGTAAATAGGTTAACTGGAAGATTCATGATTTTTGATTGAATAAATTACAGTATACATTTTTGTAAATTATGCAAATATGATGAAAATCTTTTCTATACTTCATTACAAAGTGTGAGTTTAGTTTTGCATAAGGTTTATACTATTGCCATGATTAAAGGATGCATAGAAAAAAGCGTGAACAATTTGAAGAAAGAGTTTTTATTATTAAAAGAAATCCTGAAAGCTTTTCTGACTGACACTTCACAAAATAAAATTTGTCAGAAAAATGTTTAAATACATAAATGTACTCTGTGTGTGTGTGTGAATAGTTAGAATAAATTTGAAAATCTTATAAGACGCAGTAAAGTAAGACACAGAGAAGCCAAGAATTGCAAATTATAGTTATGATATTTTTCTCAAATTAGTTTGTTTTTACAAAACTTTCTACAAAATTAATCATTAATGCTATTTTTTAATCTTGTGATTATTTCTATTATGAATAAAGAATTTATACCAATTTCTGTGTAGATCAGCTGAACTGTTAACTGCCAGGAAAAACAAATTGGTAAACTGAGTTCAAATTCTGGAGGAGGTGATTTGTGTTTATATTGAACAAAAGCCCTTGGGAAAAGCATGAATCAACCATCTAGCCCTAAGTTATAGGTAAAATACAAGTAAATGAAGCCCTTCAGTCCTGTAAGGTAGTCATTAAAAACTTTCAAGTAAACTACAAAAAGTAGTTAGTTCAGCATAAAAAAATACTAAGAAATGTTAATAAGTATTTTTTCATTGTGACTGGGCTGTAAGTGAGATCGTTCCTATCAAACACATTGGTCACAGAACTGCCTCATATACCAGAAACTATTATATAAGATAGAAGCGTACTGTTTTCACCTTTCGATGATTTGTGTCTTAAGGATTCTTTTAGATTTGTGAGGATGATCTTGACCCACTAACCCCACCTAGTCATTTGTTTGAAATCCCATAGGATGACACTTACGCTTAAACTATTTATCAATGTTTTCATTCCGCAAGTTGGAGGATATTTCAACTCAGGAAAGTAAAGTTTGATAAATGATCAGATGGAAAATGGATGATTTTTTTTTATTAAACTGTCCTGGTATTGAATTAAATAAAACATATTTCATTTTCAAAACAGACAATCTCAATTAGTGAGATTTATGGAAAGGAAATGTTTCGGCCATTTGTCAAAATTGTAATTCATTATCTTGGAAAACATTTTCTTGAATTTTAAGACAAAAAAAAATATAGAAAATGATTTCATGTTTTATGATTTTGAGAAAAAAGATTTACAACATTTGTTTATTTCATTCATATTTGTCTGTCTGGCTGTGTAACCAATATCTCCAAAAGTTCTCAATGAATTTCAATGACATTTTCTGAAAGAATAGATCATGGGCTAAAGGAAGATTGGCTAAATTTAGAGTGGTTCTTGGATTTTTTTTCCATGCAATATTGATATATTGACTCTACATAAAGTATCAAGCTCTCTTGGAATAGAGAAATTACATATATACTTTATATATATATATATATATATATATATATATATATATATATATATATATAAGAATGTTATCATTAGTTGAGAGAGAAATATTCTCATAGATATATCAGATTGTTCTATTCACCTATTCAATGGACAATGTCGCATACTTTAGGAATGCTAAATTTTTAAATTCTATGATGTTCAAGCTGTTATAATCAGTGGTAGATTAGATATTATGCTGAGTTGGCTTAAGCCTAGAGGCCCTGTAAGGAGAGATGTCCAGGAGCAAGAAATTGTTTAATAGAATGTAGATGTGAGTATCCTGGATATTTCAGTACCTTTGAATGTATTGTTCTCGTATCTGCTATATTACAAAAAAAATTTTGTTTTCTTAATAAGGCTCCAAACATATTAACATTAGGAAGTGATACTTTCAGGACTTAGTATTGCAAAATGTAGTACATTATATGTGGTACAACTAAATAAGTTATTTAACATGATTCAGCACCATTCTATTCTATTCAACAATGGGTGGAGTTGAGGGGACATGAATAGGTGGAGCTGTAGGGTCCAGGTTGGTTATAAAAAGTCTTTTCACAAGTCTTAATGGCTAAACCCAGTTTTCAAGTCTCTTTTAATGAAGAGTCATGCAATTAGCCCCATTCCAAATATACAGATATCTTTTGGTAAATATTGATCTTTCAAGCATATCAGTATCACCGGAGGTGTGAGTAGTTTAACGATTAAGGGCGCAGACAATGGAATCAGTTAGCCGAATGCAAACTGACTGACACTGTTTACGTTCGCATTGCACTAATGCACTCCGGTATTTATTGAAAAAGGCATGAATCCATTCCTTCTTCTCCAAGCTATGGGTGAAATAGCGGGTCAGACTGAGCTCTTTAGTCTTGGAAGGAAATCAGTTCAGGAAGAGGACAACTCTGAATTCAAAACCATCTCACCAGAAAATAACGGCAACGGGTGAGCTCAGTTAGCCGTGACATTTCTCCAAACCAACGTGAGTGTATGATAGTCATTGGAGGATTAGTTGAAGACGTTTGCCCGACTGAAGATATGAAGAGTCCGTTAATGATGATGATGAAGTAGGTGATATTGATCTTATGGGTGCATCAACATAATGTACATTGGGGGTTGGACGTTGGATTTGAAGTAAATTCAAAATTTCTATGAAGTTAATCAACATACTCACATAATAGATATCGAAATGGCAAGAGAAAAAACCGGAGAGTGTAATAGTGGTAGGGGTGGGGGCTGTGGCGCCGGATGGAGCAATGGGTGTGGGCATAAATGGAGTCATGGGGAGGGGTGACAGAATGCATGTAACAGTGGAAGAAGTGTGCAGTGAATGGTAGTTGTAGAAATTGGGCAGTATACTACATCTTGAATTTTCAAAGAAATTTCAAGAGAATAATACTAATGAGCTTAAACTGAATCTCAAAATGTCGTCTTGGGTTTTCCAAAAACTGAATCTAATTTCTCGAGCAGGATTCAAGATCGGAAATCATTTTTATCAATGAATTAATGAAAACCAGTTAACAGCATAGAAGACATTGGATAGATTATTTGTTCAGATATTATTAGGAATTTGGTGATTGTTACTGAGTGCTTTGCTGTAGTGTGCAGTGGATGACCCACTTAAAATACATTAAACACACATTACGATATAGTCTTGAAAGAAACTGTCTGCTTTAGTTGGGAGAAAATTGGAAAAAAGGGAATGGAAGAGAATGTTTAAGAGTTAATTTCACAAAGCCAAATATATATATATATAAATATATATATATATATATATATATATATATATATATATATATATATATATATATATATGTATACACATATATATACATATATATATATATATATATATATATATATATACATATATATACATATATACATATATATATATATATATGTATATATGTACATGTATATAAACTAATTGGTTTGTCGAGGAATCGAGGCAAGAAATCTTTTATGGTTTCAATCTATTTGATCTTTCCTTATGTTACCTAAATGGATCAATTTGTGTTTTTCCGCTAGACTTACAGTAATACCTCAGTTAGCACCCTAGATATGTTCCAAGTAATTTGGTGCCGAACGAAACTAAGCGCTACACAGGGTTAATACAACATGGTTTAGATAGAGATACAAACTTTCATTACTTGGAGTTGTAGGCAATTTTTCACACGTAATGAGTAAAAAATATTTGCAAGAGAATACAATAGTGATCCGTAGTGAATGTGGTTGCACTAGACAAGGTATTACTGTATTTGATCTTTCCATAAGTTTTTAGGGAGGATTGCAGGATCCCTGAAGGAGGGAGGATTCCTGGAGGAAAAAGGATCTATTTATTTACTCTTCCACCAGAGCAAAATTCAATGTGAGGTCAGGGCTTTACATGGGGAAAATAGGATCGACCCATCAAGAATAGCTCCAGCCGATGCGACTTTAGTTGCTAAGCAACTGTGGTTGCTAAAGCAACTGCAGTTATGACGAGCCCAACCTGTCCCTTTAAGTGCAATGGGACAGTGCTGTTCCAGGCCAACGGATCCCCAGCAGCTGGGCTGAATAAAAGTTGGAGAACCCAAGGACAATCCAAAGGATCCCAATGTGTGTAGCAACGCACAGTCTCAGTATAACCTCATTGGCTAACACATTGCATGGCGCTCTCAGTCTTTGATTCTTGCCACAACACTATCTCCAGCCCATTTGGTAGGCAAGCAATCAGTACCAGCGCCTCAGGCTCTGCCATGGAACAGATACTACACTTTAATCCATGCCGAAAAGGCCAGAAAAATGTGAGGAAGGAGGGTGATAGTATTTATCTGAATGAATCAATTTACGTTTTTCAGCAGAATTTACTGAACATCCAACAATAATATATTTATATTTTGTGGAAAAATCCTGTCAAGAAAAATGTTGATAGTAGCCAAGGTGTGATTGAGTAGGAAGATGTTTCAAGGTTAAAGTTCAATGTAATGTGATTAAAACTGCTGGAAATTACAAGGCGGAAAATCCACAAAAACATGACATGAATTGCATTGATGAATAAATAAATAAATATCTTTATAGAAATAAAAAGAAGTTCCTGGGAAAATTTTTATGAAAATCCTCTTGGATGAAGAATTCATGACGAGGAAAATAAAACTTGATGAGGAGAAAAACACAGAGTAGAAAACGCACTGTTCATTCATGTGCGTTACTTAATGTGATATCAATTCAACCGTGACTCTTCGTTGCAGAATTTGAAAAGCATCGCTAAATACAATTGAATTCGTTAGAATCTGAATGCATCGAAAAGTCAAAGGTTTGTTGACAGCATTTGCTCATGAATAGTTATAAAGACATGAATATTTGGAAATCTATTCATCCACAGGCAGGCAGCACGTGGCTCTGTAGATAGTTGAATTCTTTCCAGATATCTTTATTCTTTGCTACTAGCCTGACCCTGTTCAACTGCCTGTGTCATTTCGGTTTGAACTTTCTTCGGTCGATGTAGGGAGGTGGGAATATTGAATATTGTTCATGGCTGCAGAGAAGGGTGGGTAGCTCTTCAAAGTGAAAATGTAACATTACTTCTCGAGGTGCTGCACTAAGTTTATCAGTAGTCATTAGACAGATGTTTTATTGTAATTACTGAATATAGCTTTGCATTAATGACCTTGGAAAAAGAATTAATCCATTCCTTACTCTTGTCCGTGGGAGGGGGGTAAGGCCCATCACCACACCCTGTCGTACATTTTCTTGGAGAAAGCCTATGACCTGCGACAGACCTTAATGCTGATAAAAAAATAATAACTGAAAACTGAATTTGAATGACAAACTCCCCTCTTCTTTCAGTAAACACTCCCTACTTATAAGAGATGGCACACAGAAAGGAATGTTATTATTGAACATGTTCTCCGTCATATAATCGTCTGTGGATGATAGAAAATCAATCAGAAGTGAACAATTGATTAAGACGTACAGGAAACAATGCCAGGGTTAGGGTTAGGGTTAGAGGTCAAGTGGAAAAGTCAATAGAACTCATCGTGATGGATTCTCGTTAGTTTTACCAAACAAAAACTTTTAAGGAAATATATTTCCTCTGGCTGTTTTTTTTCTCAAGAAAACAAAGACTGGAAGAAGTTACGACAACTTTTCTTTTCAACGGAGGGAATAATGTAAGACATACACATAAATCGACAAACAGATTTAAGCATCTAGGCCGATGAAATGATTGAAAGAATTATAGTTTTCGGGCCGGAGGGTTGTCAAGGGGGTGTCTAGACAACCCTGCTTAGGCAAAGCACAATTAGAATTTTTTATAAGATCTCTAGAGAAATAAATCTTATTTAAAACTGTCCCACAGTAGAGTGTCTGTTCGGGTGTGCAGAGTGAAGTCCCTTCTAGTTGGTGGCCAATGCATATCAAAGCTGTGTAACTGGTCCTCGAGATATTCAAAATGGCTGGATAGATTTTGTATGAATTTATGTACAGACAGGCACACAGACAGACAGATACAAGCATATGCATGCATACAAACACACACACACATATACAAGTACACACATGCACATGCATAAAATACAAACACATGCATATATATACACACATACGCACATATGCACTCACACACACACACACACACATACATATACAAACACATCCATATAAACATACACACATACAAACACACACATATAGGTTCTCACATACTCAAAAACATGCATACATATAAAAGAAATACCCACACATACAAACACACACATACACTCATATATACATACATACAGATACTTATGCACTTATGCACACATATGCTCTCACACACATATACATACACACTTAAACACACATACAATCACACACATTAATACATGCAGGCATACATGTTCATATAAAACAAACATACAAACGCATATGCAAACACCCAGATACACATAAATACATACCCGTGTAAGTATGAGTGCATGTAGAATCTGAACTATATAGTTAGAGTTGGTAGTAAAGTTTCTTAAGTGAATTTTTAAGCAGTAACTCATAAAATCTGAGATTTCAGTTTCCATTACAATATTTCTTACATTGTCTTCTATAATCCTTAACTAAACTTTCGTGGTACGTTTTTTATGCACAACTCTTCAAAATCTTCCACTGTAACACGTTATGTCATTTCTCCAAGATCCACAGCTTTGTTAACACAGGGGCACTTGAGGTTCACTCCCTAAAAGCAGGCATCATAAATATGTATAAACTGTGTTGTACAGCAGAAAATTATTTATGGGAAGAGACCCATTTTTCCCCTCAGGAAGATACACTTTGATAATTGATTGAGTCAATTGACTGTGCGAAAGAACGTAAGATACAGAAACGTGTTAAAATGAAGAGGTTTTTCATATGCATATCGAGTCTTTGGTCTTTTGAGGTAAGATGTAGAACACTCAAAAATGACATATTTAGTGAATGAAAACATTTAAAATAGTTAAAGTCTTTTCATGCAGAGATGCTTGACATAGGAGCTGACAAGGAATCTTCTTGAAGTGTAAAAAGAGATTGTTTGCAAACAACTCTCAACTTTTTATACATTGAATTCATGACTGATTTAAAGAGTTTATTGACCCAGAGTGAAGAAAAAAAAAAATTTTGCTTGAAGTCTTTTGGAAAATTTTAAGCGACGGTTGATAGTCACGAAAAAAATTGTATTTACATCAAAAAAAAAAGAAGAAAGAAATGGTTGTTTGATTTTTGGAAAGTTCACGGAATGTTTTTGCTCAATGTTTTTAGTACTTATCTCTCTTTTTTCTACTCTTTTTAGAGTCTGAGTTCTAAAATACAATCAATAAATTCATTTTTATCTTAAATAATCCTGTTTTTCTATCATAAAATATTTTGTGTAATAGAAAAACTACTCCAGCATTTAACCAAACTTTTCTTCCCTTTTACTTTCAATTCATTTTCAACATTTTCTCCAATATTTCAAAACAATTTATTGTTGAACATAGGATGTCTGTGTAGATTTACTTCTCCTTGTGCATTCATTCATGCATACACATATACACGTATTAGTGCTGGATGGGATAATGGATAGTCTATAGCCACACTGAAGAGTTGTTATACAACAAAACAGCTGTCTGTGGATGACACAATAATATATATATATATATATATATATATATATACATATATATTGATATTATTATTATCATTATTTGCATTTTTACACCAGTTGCCTGGTGGTCATTGCTGAAGACTGAGTGACAGCAGTCTCCTCAAGTGTCAAGCCTTCCTCCAGTGTAATTTATGGCTTCCATTCTCCGGGGCTGTCTCCAGTTTGTACTGATATCACTTGCCTGCATGGTCGAATCCCATTAGTTTGCTCAGTTCTCAGTGTATCACTGTTGCTACCCTATCATGTCCGTTTTTATACTCCTTCTGAGTTAGTTGACTACATTCATTGATTACACTGTTTACGGTCTCATCCTTTTCTTTGCATAGACGGTATTTGCTATTTGTTTGGGTTCTCTCAATTTTCGCCTTGATATAGTTTTGATGCATTTGTTTTTGGCTGTCATGATGAGAGATTCTTTTTCTATCTTCAGGTTTCCTTCGCATAGCTATGTCCATGATCTCTCATCTGTAACATTTTGCATCTATCTTTTGAGTTCTCCATATAGTTTTTCCTGTTCCCATTTTTCTTTCGTTGTTTGTCGTACAGCTCCTTTGTTAGCTATTTTTTTGTAGTCAGTTGCATTGCTTTGGGCACTTAATATAATGTCCTCACTATTTGCTTGCACACACTTTTCTAATCCTGTATCAATATCATTGGCTTTGATTTCAGTCGACGTAAGTCACCAGCCATGTTTCAACTAGGGACCTAAGCCTGACAACCTTGTAAGTTCTGACAGTCTCGGCTTTGGAGGTAGAGAAAAAAAAAAAAAGAAAGGGAGCAGGGCTTTTACTTATACATACAGTATAACACTTTCCCAAAAAGTGATGTATGCTGGGTCTAATATATACAATCACATGGACAGGAATTTCCAAATAATGTGTGCAGTAGAGGTAAGACTTATACATGCTTATTATTATTATTATCATTATTATATTATTATTATTATTATTGTTATCATTATTATTATTATTATTATTATTATTATTATTAATATTATTATTATTATCATCATCATTATCATCATCATTATCATCATCATTATCATCATCTTTATCATCAATTTCATGTTAATTGCCTGGTGATTACCGCTGGAAGTTGAGTGACAGCAAGTCTCCTCAAGTCTTCAGCCCTCCTCTCCACACTCTTATAGACCACCACAGTACTGTGATTTGTAGTTCCACACCAGTTGCCCGATGGTTATCGCAGAAGGCTGAGTGACAGTAATTCTCCTCAAGTCTTCAGTCCACATGTCACTCTCCCTCGCCTATCCTGCCAGTGCTGTGGTTCACATCTCCGCTACCATTTTCCTTCCTCCTCTGTTAGGCCACTGCTAATATTTAGTGTTGTAGACCTTATATTTCTAGAACTCTCCTCAGTATCCGTGCAGTTCCTGGAAGTTCTGTTGTCTTCACTGTCTCAATCCTTCCTTTCACCCCTAGTTCATCCAACCTTGCCTTCAGTGTCTTTGGGACCGTTCCAAGTGCGCCTATTATTACTGGTACCTCCTGACTTTCAAGTTCCACACCTTCTTCAGTTCTCTTACCAGATCCTTGTATTTTTCCAGTTTTTCACTCTTTCTTCTTTACTCTATGGTCTGCAGGCAAAGCCACGTCTATTATTTGGTAGGTTTTCCTCTTCTTGTCTACAATTACCGGGTCCAGCTTATTATTATCATTTTTATTATCATTACTATTATTAGTGGTAATAGTAGTATTATTATCATGATTATTTTTATTTTGTGTGGTAATAGTAGTAGTAGTAGTAATAGTAGTAGTTTGCAAATAGAACTTTGAAAAGACATCCTGACAAAGAAAGTCAAGCAAAAAGAGGAACGTTTTTAATTAAACAAATTTATTGATTGCTGCAGACAAATAAAGAAAAATACATGAATAAAAGATGTACAATGTTTTTTCAAATGGAGAAAGAATAGAGAGAGGAAGGGGGTGAGTGTTGAAAATGGTTGATTGTTGTATTTCTATTGGGATCATACAATAGTGGACTTAAAGATGGCTGAGGTTGAACAAGTTCATGGAACACATGTATCAACACAGACACAGGGGCACATCAATAAGTGGATTCATATATACATGTAAATGAGAATATGTATATAGATACAAATTCATCATACCTGTTTATCTAATCCTATCAGAACAATTCATATATACTGTAGATATATTTACAATTGTATAGAGGTCTAAATATATCATTATCGGTGATAATGTCCACCAAAGGACAAAGGCCTTACCATGTATATGTCAACATGCATACACACACACACGCACATATATATGCAATTGTATAGAGATCTACATATATACATATATATCATTATCAACTATTATGTCCACTACAGGACAAAGGCCTCACCTTATATCTATCAACATGCATACACACACATACACACACATGTAAAGACAGACATCAATAACCCTCCATCAAGATAACACAATTGTATAAACAAACTACCTAACCAAAACATGGCGCCAACATCACAACCAACAAAAATACCATTCCATCATACACCCTGTCCATATCACAATTAGGCACAGGCTGGACCCCCAACCCTAAATCCAACACCTACATGCAGGAACAGAGAACAAAAAAAAATTGTTAAAAATAAGGAAAAAATATCTCATAAAACAACACTCTAGTTGTATATTGAGGCAAGATGAAAATGGTGGAAAATAGTTATGCGTCAGTAACAATGGCTGTGTGAAACAGATTGGTAACATCAAAATTTTCATCTATCTATAAATATGTATATTTATATATATCAATAATACTATTTTACTTAGGAATATTTTTAGTAAAAAAAGTTGGGCATTTGAAATTTTAAAGTTAATCCCTCCCTAATCTAAAGTATACATATGTATATATTAAGAAATAGTTTTATGTGATCAGACAGAATGATTTTAAATAGCATTATATTTTATAGAAATCCATTAGAAATGATCTCCCGTCATTACTTGGTTTATGTATCACTCACTCTAGACAACGTAAATAGAATAAACAATTTGAGAAAATGGAGCTGTTGCAAGAATCGAACTTGCCACTGATAAGGTCGCCACTTCAACGTTGCGATTCTCTTACAATTGAGCTGAACAGTTGCCAATATACATAAGTATATATATAAATTTATATATATAAATATATATATATATATATATATATACATATATATATATATATATATATATATATATATACATATATATATATATATATATATATATATATATATATATATATATATATATACATATATATATATTGATACATACTTACTTGCATACATACATAGATACATACAGACAGCCATGCATACAAATAAACATATGGGTGTGTGAATAATTTGTCTCAGTGCTACATAGTGCGTATTTATATATTCATGAATGGTAACAAAAAATAACTCTATTTACCCACACTGATGCATGTTCAACAATAGATAATCATTGGAGATTGCCTCAAATTTGTTATATTTGGATTACAGGTTTACCATTTTCAGTAGTTTATATGATTCTTCATCTTGCTGTTCAAAAAAAACATTTCATAAGTAACAACTTAATATATATATGTATATATATATATATATATATATATATTTATATATATATATATATGTATATGTATATGTATATGTATATGTATATATATATATATATATATATATATATATATATATATATATATGTATGCATGTAAGGAAATAAATGAGATTTATCTGACATGATGGCAAATTCAATAGACAGCATGGGAACATTATTTAATTAAAGTACAATTACAAAAAATTAACAAAATATAGACGGTGAAAACAAACACTGTTTAATCTTTAAGAATTCTAAAGAAAATTAATATTGTTGCCGTTCTCCATAAATCATCTTGTTCATCTGCAATATGCTGTTGTATGTGTTTGACAAGACTAGAATAAACTCAAGAGCAGGCGGGGCCCCCTCAAGTGTGGGGCCCCTTAGATGAGGAGCCCAATTGGGAGCGATGGTCCAATCGGCTTGACACTTGCCCTTGAAAATCAATCTATTTCCATTACATGATTCGTAAATTATAAATATTTATTTATCAATTTACAAATATAAATACTTATAAATGATATTCGAATGTATATACTTATTTATATACCATATCAAACAATAAAAAATACCAGTCTTTGAAGAATGCAATAGAAATAAATATAATCCATTTCCCTGACTTTCATGTTTCAATTTTGTCCACGAATTCACTATATATATATATATATATATATATATATATATATATATATATATATAATTAAAAAATGGATACATAATTGGAGGGAAATAATTGTATGCATTTTGTTACTTTGAAAATCTCTTTGAAATGATTCCTCAGTACCACACTGTGAATGTATCATTTGGCCTTGACAGTATAAACAGCATGAACACTCTAAGAAAATGGGGCAGCTGCAGGAATCAAAACTGCGACCATTTCCAACAGCAGCCTCATTTTCTTTAATTGTGTATTGGGAAGGCTTATAACATTGCAGTGATGATGATGATGAATACACATATATATGAATACATATATATATATGCATATGTATCAAGAAATGGATATATATGTTCTGATGGAATGATCGTGAATTGCGTTATATAGAAAATCTTATTTGAAATGATTTCCTATCATTATATGGATAATGTATGACTTGGACTACACAACGTAAATAGAATTCACAATAAAAGAAAATGGGGAAGCTATCACTTGCAGGTTCAATTCTTATAGCTGCCCCATTTCCTTTGTTTGTTTATTCAATTTAAGCTGTCTAGTCCGATTATGTGTATTAGGAAAAGGTTACATATGATCCGATGGGAGATCATTTTAAGTAAGTTTCTATGCAATATAACGCAATCAATAATTATATATATATATTCATATTTATATATACACATACATATGTATGAGTTTGTATACCTATTTTGCATCCATGAAAGTATAGATAAACTCCTTCAGAATAAGATGAAAATAGTCTATTGAAAGTTAAATGAAAAAAGCAAGTGTACATGACTAGACATTTGCTGTGCAAAATTTGTATAAACACTCTTTCCAACCCCAACTCCATGCACCTACCCACTCAATAGATTACTTATTAAACACATAGCAAACACGAATGCCTGCTCTTAACCCTATCCTCCTCTTTGTCAGTCTTTTTCTCTTATGGCTTGCTTTCATTGAACCCAACTGCTTCCAGTTGAGCTAAACCTATTCGTTCTGCAGTAAGAAGTTTGAGAATATTGGTGTTATTGCATAGATTCATTTCGATTAAAAACTGAAAAAGATGTTTTGAATCTGCCAACAAAGTTGGGAGTGGTATAGGTATTTGCTTGTATCAGTCTGACGGTTTATCGAAACAATATCTCTAAAAGTTCTGAATAGATTTAAATGAAATTTTGAGGAAGGATCGGACTACAGGAAATAAAGAACTTTCCGAATGGATCAAGATTATATCAAAGTTTGGAAACTATCAGTGACAACATCTTATGATGTCATGTACGGCTCCAAGGGAAGAATGACTTGAATCCATTTTTGACGAACATGGAAGAATAGATAAGTTTTGCTGGCAGATCAATCAATTTTTTTAATTGAGAGGTATCTTTTCATTTGAAGAAAAAAACATTTATGTATTCACATATCTGTCCACACAATATCTCAAAAAGTTCTCAATAAAATTATTCGGAAAAGTTGGCCATGGGCTAAGGATCAATTGATTAAATTTTGGGGCAATTTTTTGCAGTTACCTCTCCAGCATTCTTACTATATATGAACTGATTTTCATTTAGTTTTCAGCAGTGATAGCTCTAGGTTTGATTGCGCCAGACCCTGCAAATTTTTAAAGAATTTTTTATTTTTTATCATTATTCTTTTCACATTTTACTGAATTTTTTTTAGATATATGTCACCCCCAGAGGTCCAGCTCCCCCTGCAGTTGCTTGGTCTGCAGGCCTCGTGCCCCGCCCCTATTTTTAAGGACAATGGTGTTGCAGAGGTGTATGCTTCCTGAGTGCTTTTTAGTTTCTCTTTAGTGAAAGTTTGGCTCTGACATTTTTATAGGGAAAGAGTTGCCGATCTGCCCTGTCAACTGCACAATGGTTGACGCTGATTTACAAGGAGGGGGATATTTATTGACGTTGATAGAGGCACTTGACATTTTTATTCAATCAGATCTATATTCATATACTGCACAGAAACAAGAATACACATACGATGTAATAGGCCTTTATATGACTGCATATGCACAAAAAGGTCACTCTCTATGTACAAATATGCATTTGCACATACATATGCAAGCATGAACTCACATATGCAAGCATGTAGTCACATACGTATGCACACTAATGCACGCAAGCACGCACATAGACACATGCAAACATATGGACACTCATATGCACATGGGCACATGTATGCATACACGCACTACTTCACGTACACAAACATAGACATACAATGATACACATACAAAGGTTCATATACGTACACATTTTGTTATCACATACACAATTTGGTAGCATTTTCTCTTCCAGCATTTTTTCTCTTAGATAAATGTCAACTTCCTAAAAATGGTCTGCTCATAATCTTGAGCGGCTCTTTTGAAATAATTCATTCTAATATCCTATATTTTTTTGCCACATATTACAACTGCCAAAATTTATATCTGAGTTTTGTTTTACTATAACCTTTCTGATTGACCATTTTTTTTTACTATATATTCATGAAACTGACACCTTTCTCTTATAATTGAAAATTATATATAATTATGTATGTACGCATCTTCTATTTATATAAAGCAACTAATAATGTTTAACTGTCCGTTTCCCCCTTATACATCGGTTCAAAATTTGTGCAGCTCAACCAAATTAGGTATGCATAATTAGTGGACTTGGGGGAAGAATTTGGACTTTAAAAAAAACTCTGTCTATGTGATAACCCTCCAGCCCAAACGATGAAGTTTGAAAGTGGAATAAGATATATATTCATATATACATATATATATATATATATATATATATATATATATATATATGTATATATATATATGTATATATATATATGTATATATATATATATATATATATATATATATATATATATATATATATATATATATATCACTATGTTTCACTCCACCTTAAATATGAAATAACTAATATCAATAATACTACTTTAATGATAAAAAAAACGCAATAGAAATTTTAAAATTCAATTATTAAAAAAAAAATCTTGATAAATGGTTGAACCAAGAAACATATGTTGGGTGTTTTCTCTCCTGAATCTTAAGTCTGTCTATATATATACATATATATATATATATATATATATATGCATATATATATATATACATATATATATATATATATATATATATATATATATATATATATGCATATATATATATATACATATATATATATATATATATACATATATATATATATATATATATATATATATGCATATATATATATATACATATATATATATATACATATATATATATATACATATATATATATATACATATATATATATATATATATATATTTACATCTTTATCTATCTCTCTGTATTTATATAGAGAGAGAGAGATAGAGAGAGAGCAAGAGAGAGGGAAAGAAAGGGAGAATTGTATTCAAAACCCTATATATTCATCTGAAGAATCTTTCCTATAAACACTAAACATATTCAACAAAACAATCAATTCTGAAAATACTAAATAAGAAAATACTGACAATGACAACAAAGACTATCTGTTAGATAAAAAAAGGATGAACACCTTTTCGACCCTCCCACCCTCACACCCTCTGTATAGACACATATAGATATTCCTACCTATCTCCCACCCCATCCACCAGTCTCTGCTTACATAGATAGCCTAATGGCAGGAATAGAGTATTTATTGATATTTAGAATCGAGAAAGTGGCAAAGGTCTCCAAAGCCGCTGAGTGAATCTTTTAAGAAGAGATTCTCGTGCCACATTGAGAACAAATCTAGTGTGAAAATATTTTCCGCATGAATCTAGTCGTAAATGTTAACTTGTCAGTAAGGGTTGTGCTTCCATACAAATCTGGTCTGGTTGGAAACTAGAAAGCACCCAGAGAATGCCATACACTAAAAACAGGCCTGGTTAGTCATTCTATAGGAATCGTCAATTGGCCGATGTCTTTAGGCAGCATACTGTGTTGGGGGTGATCATTTATAAAATTGGGAAAAAAGACGCTCAATGAATTATATACCTTCTCACATTTTGTTTGGCTGAAACCTTTAAAGAAGTGTGAATTTTCAAAAAATAAACCTGAATGCAGGCAGATACAAATTAAGGGACCAATTTAATATAAGTTTATAGTGCAACTTGAAATCCCCACAAAAGACCAATTAGAAGGGGATTTAAATAACAAAAACAAAAACGTTTTTTTGTAGATATAATAAGAAGTGAATGTTTAAATTTTTAGCCATCTAGCTCCCTTGGTGTGGCCTGCATGCGTAATACATCCATCCATAGATAGCCAGTCAGCCAGCCTGACTTAAAAACTGAAGAAACAAACGTTGACAGTTTTAGTTGATGGTTTCTAACTGAATGAAAATCAGTTTAGTGGTAGGTGTTTTTTGCAGATTTAGTTTTTATTCTGGGAATTCTCTTCAGAAATGAAATCCAAAAAGAAGGTCAGAGTTCAATTTGATGACAGATTCTATGAAGAAAAGACTTTAAATGATTTTATAGATTTTACAAGAATATAATTGTATGTAAAAAGAATGGCAGATGCTTCTATCTGAAACATTTCAATTACCAGTAACAAACTAATTTTCTATTCATTTGGTAACTCTCTTCTGAATTTTGTAAGATGGAGTTTATATGCAACATACGCATGAGAAGATCTTGCTCAACCTCAAATGGAGAGATCACAAGACAGCAGTGTATATCAGAGAAGAGACAAGAGTTCGAGACATCATAGAAACTGTCTCAAAAAACTCAAATTGCAATGGGTTGGACATGTTGTAAGAATGGCACACAACCGCTGGACATCATGTCTCACAATGTGGACCCTGGAAATCAGGTGCGAGGCTGTAGTCAACAGAAAGTAAAATGGTGTGACGAGCTAGATAAATTCAGAAAGTACTGGCTCCGCAATGCCCATGATAGAGGGGTCTGGCAAATCTTTGGGAAGGTCTATGTCCAATGACAGATGCTAACAGACTGATGATGATGACAATGATATATGGTAATTCCATATCATACTCAGTCATTTGGTAATGTTTTCCTTTTTTTTAGATTGAAACTTTTCACAGAAAAACTTGTACAGTTGATGAAAATAAAATGCTTTTTTAAAATCTTTATGGTTTCAGATCAGTGAGATTTAAAGAAAAAAGTCTTTTTCTTTAATTTTTATTCAGAATCAAGAATATCTCTCTCTTGAATTGTTAATATCAACATCACCAGACTAATTCAATATCGTCAATCTGTCACTTAGAGACTCCAGTCTTTCAGTGCTTCAGAAGTTAATGATGATCACATAAACTGGTAATTATGTTATTTTAAGGTCTTTATGGCTTTTATAGGGTCCTTTAATTGCCGCTTAGGTAAATTCTAAGATCATATTCCGATGCCGTCCAGGAATAACGCTACAGCTTTGAATGAGAAATGGGAGATATTGCCTTGAGATAATGATTTCTGCACTAGCTAACCTTCCTGCGAGAAGGGACATCTGAAACCACCTTCGTCATGAGCAGGCATCCTATAAATATAATTCACACTCGCACAAAGACGGGTAATCCATGGAGTTGGATTATGTGACTAGCATGTCCAATGCACTCATAAGCAAAAGCTATTATCCAACTGAGGCTCCAATCCCGCTGACAACAGATCATGTTTTGATGGGATTCAAAAACGTCAATTAACACGAATATTTAGTTTCTAATTTCCGGCATTTAGGACTTGGCTTGGGGGTGGTGAAGGAAGGAAGAATAAAAAAATCGTGACCTTAAAATTTGTCACTTTGCCTTGGAACAAATATAAGATATGAATGGATGATGAAGTCAAATGCAAAAAATAACCTGTGCTGAATATTCAATACAGATTTATATAAATTATGAGAGATTTTTGGCCTCAGTCTTTATCATCATCATCATCATCATCATCATCATCATCATCATCATCATCATCATCATCATCATCATCATTCTTTTTATTATCATTTTGCATTTTGATACCAGTTGCCAAGTGGCCATTACTGGAGACTGAGTGACAGTAAGTCTCTTCAAGTCTCCAGTCCTCCACTTCACACTCTCACAGCCTGCAGCAGTGCTGTGGTTTCCGGTTTCACACCAGTTGCCCAGTGGCTATCGCTGGAGGCTGTGACAGTGATTTTCCTCAGGTCTTCAGCCCTCCTCTCATATGTTCCTCACATATGACTGCAGTGCTGTGGTTTAATCTCAATCCTTCCACTTATCCTCACTTCTACCAATCTCTATTTTCCCAGCTTTCCACTCTTTCCTATTTACTCTATGATCTTCAGGCACGGCCGCATTTATTATTTGGCAGATTTGCCTTTTTCCTTGACCACATGTTATTATTATTATCATTATTATTTGGAATCTCACACCAGTTGCCTGGTGGTAACCGCTGGAGTTTGAGTGACAGCAAGTCTCCTCAAGTCTCCAGCCCTCCTCTCCTAGTACTCATAGGTCGCAGTAATTGTGCGATTTACAGTTTCACACCGGTTGCCCAGTGGTTATCGCTGAAGGCTGAGTGACAATAAGTCTCCTCAGGTCCTCAGCTAACGTCTCCTCTCTCTTTCGCATATCATAACAGAGCTACGATTCGTTGCAGTCCTTATATCTCTAGCACCTTCCTCAGTATCCGTGCAGTTCCCAGTAGCGCTGTGGTCTGTACGGTCTCTATCCTCCCCCTAATCCCGATCTCCTCCAGTCTCTTCCTCAGCGTTTTGGGGACAGTTCCTAGTGCTCCCACTATGACCGGTACTACCCTGGTTTTCATGCTCCACATTTTCCTTAACTCCCTTGCTAGGTCCTGGTATTTTTCCCTTTTTTCACCCTCCTTCTTTTTTACTCTATGGTCCGCAGGTACAGCAACGTCTACTATTTGGCAGGCCTTCCTTTTTTTGTCTACTATTACTAAGTCCGCATTATTATTATTATTATTATTATTGTTAGATTAGATATCATATTGATTACAATGAAAATGAAAGATGAATCATTATCATTATAAACATAGTAAACATAAATATGAGGAGATTATCTATGTACAACTAAGGGGGGCAAAGGGGTTCATTTGCCCCCAAATTTACCCAATATTTCTAGAATTATACTAATTTTCTCCAAATTTACACTGTTTTGTCCGAATTAGGGTGGGGTGAGGAGGCAGTTGCCCTTCCCCTAGTTGTAGGCCTATGTTTATGTATGGATTGGTACTTATGCACAGGATCAGAGTATCTGCGTACTCTGCATATATATATATATATATATATATATATATATATATATATATATATATATATATATTTATATATATATATATGTATGGAAGTGGATCCCTCTGAGCTACAGTCTCTATAGCCAATGCCTTAACTGGTACTAGTTGACATGATTTTCATTCAAATTATTTAGTAACAATCAAACATATTAGAAAACACAAGATAGTGGTTATTAAATCACTTTTCATCCTTTAAGCTAAAAGAAATAGGGAAAAATCTTCTTTTAGTATTTCATGCAAAAGAAACCAAAAATCAACTTACTATTTTTCATAAGGTAGAAAAAAAATGGATTGAAATATCGTGACTGGAAGTTTCCAAACAATTGTCAGACTTATGATTAGATATAACTTATGATTATATATAATGAATATCTCCGTCCAATGCGGGGGTGAGAGGAAAGATCTAATCTAGATCAAATACCGCCCTTGCCCTCAGCCTCGTCTAAACGATAAAAAAAGCAAAATATGTTATGGGGTTCGGATGAGTAGCAGTGAGTAATATTACTTCAAATTCCCTCGTAAATCATTCATTTCATAGTTCATATTTAATAATTTACACAAAAGAAACCAGTAATTGACCTCTTTTCTTTTCTGTTTAAAAATAATAGGGATCAAAACAAGAAGTCATGGGACTTACATTGTGACAGGAAGTAAGGGAGGGGAGATAACAATGTAAGTTTTGATTTTCTATATTTTGAGTATTGTCTTGATGTATGAAAAAATATCTCTCAGTCGGAAAAAATCCAAAATTCAATCAATATCTCCTTAGGCCATGGCTAAACCTTTCTTGAAAATCATTGAGAACCTTTGGAAATATTGTTTATACAAACAGATAGACAAAAGTGAACACATACCTTCTCCAATTTTGTTGGCAGAGGTAAATGAGTTCTCTTCTTTTGATTCTCTCACAAAAGAATTATAGCTTTCAAATAACTAGGATTGAAACACAATGACAAGGAACCAACATTGTGACAGGAAACAACCAACAATTGTCGAAGTGCATAACAGGCAACTTGTGATTAGAAATAACTTATGATTATATATCATGAATATTTCCAATATGGTGGACCAGGTGAAAAGAAAGGTCCGACAGAGATTATAGCCCTTAGTTTGTAATAACCATAGTAATTGTGTTCTGACTTTTGAAAGTTACTCCAAGAAGGGTCCTATTAAATATTGTAGATGAATTCATGACTTTCCAAAGGACATTAGTGTAAAGTGAAAGTTAACTGTTTCAGCCGCAGTTTGAACTTAGTTCCATTTTCGGTGCTGCTAACAGTATAAAAACAATTTTTCTTCTTCTTATCAGTGTCATAATTTTTTGTTAATACCTAAAACTTATCCAATTAGCTCAGCAGTAAGTTAGACATGAGTTCAAATCATGGTAAGGATATGAATTTAACACATCAGTATACACCCTTAACTTTGGTGAGGATTGTTCTTGTCATTCTCATTCTAATGGCAGTTGAAGAATGAAGTCAACCCTAATTTTGGTGAGGATTGTTCTTGCCATTCTTGTTCTGGTGGCAGTCAAAATATAAAATCATCCACAGTTTTGGAGTTTGACAGAAATGATCCTTTGATATCATGATGCAAACATAGTGACAGGAAATAACCGAACAACTTTTGGAGAGACAGACAGAATTAACTCATGATTAGAAATAATGAGTATTTCCAATATCAATTCTATCCAAGGGTAGCATGTACTATCACATTTACAAATTATCGGTAATATTTGACTATTAAATACAAAGTGTGAAGTCTTTAGGGAAAAGATTTATCAATAGTTTTGCCTGTCATTTTGAATAGGTCTGCCATGCCCCATTCTCAATAATTAATAAAACTGTCGTCATTTTTTATTACATAGGTATGCTAGTTTTTAAATAAAAGAGATCAAAACAAAAAGACAAAGAATTAAACATTATGACAGGAAATGTCCGAACAACTGTCAAAGTGAAGGACAGACTTATGATTAGAAACAACTTTCTTTATATATGATTTTTTTCTTTCATTATATACAATGAACATTTCCAATATACGTGGGGCTCTGAGAGAAAAGAAAAGGTCTGACCTAGATTATAGCCATAAGTTGGCAATTACTTTGGCAACATTCAGTTATTACATTTTGGTTTTTCAAAGCTACCCAATCTGGTTCTTTACAAATATTTGAGCCAGTCAGATCAGCAGATTAATGTTCTACAGTCACTTAATAAACAGTAATTATGGGGTGCCATTTTTTAATGGTGACCCCCATCACAGCCCCTCCCATCCCTGCATAGAAATCAGAAAAGACATTAATGTCAATGCAGGTAAATAATACAGACTGGATTGTTGTAGTCCCCCTTTGAACTCACTCACTCTCAACCCCACTCCTGTCCATAGCCGCTCCAACATGACAAAGGAAACAAAATATGTGTCCCCAACAACCTCTTCCTAGGAACAAGCAGTAATTTCATTTGATGAGGAAGTCGAGGTTACAAAGGTGTGCATGATGTTTCACCTTTGCTTGATGACTTATGGTCTAGGTAGACATCGGGACAATATTTCTTATCTTAATCTATTTCCACCTATGGGTTCTGGGCATGAGGGTAGGGTGGTTGTGGACAAGATTTGGAGTCCTTTTGTCATTGGCTTCAACTATTTATCCTGTTAAGGGACAACTCACCAAAGGTCGATTGCCATGCAATCTCCATGCAGCGGGACATACCTTCAGAGGAGACTAATATAAGTCATTAGGAATATATGTTCAAGGGCTTCATAAATCTTTCATAGGGGGTAACATAAAAAATTTATATAAATTAGAGGGAAGATTAGTAAGGAGTTGTAAGGAAGTTGACAATAGACTTCAGACAGACTTAATCATGGTATGGAGTTGGTGAGATGTAAATAGGAGTTGTAAGCTTGTCATCTGAGATATATATATATGTATACATATTTGTTATGCAAGGGAATCGGTGAAATTGCCTAATTTCCAAAAATTTTCTCAGTTTTTATAAAAAAATTTGATTTTACTTAGATTACATGAACTTTTGATTGTAAAAAAGTAGTTGTTTTATATCCTTGTTTTGATTGAATGAACTTTTGATCAAATTGAAATTATGTGTTCATTTATCTTGTGTATAGGAATTAAAAATTTCCCGAGCTCTAAAATTTCAACAAATCAGAGAAACATATCTCTATGTATACATCTATCCTTTTATATATATATATATATATATATATATATATATATATACATAAACCAATCACTCATCAGATATTGTATTACATCGTATTGTATTCCTGATTTGTATCATATATATATATATATATATATATATATGTATGTATATATATATATATATATATATATATATATATATGCTTTCTACATAATATAATGTAATTTATAATCATATGTATCAATAAAGTTAGGAGTTGTAAGGAAGTAAACAATATACTTCATAATGTTTTCAGCAATTTATAAAAACATAAAAACGCAAAAAAAAACAGACTTTTTCTCTAGTTGATGATTTTTAATCATAGTACTCAACATTTATCAAAGCAAATAGAGCTATTAATACATAAGATAAAATTTACAAAGATATTTACCTGATGAATATCAACATTTCATGCCTAACGCACTCTTCAGCAACCAGCAATATGTTTTGTTCTGATGATTATGAAAACTGGAGGCCCATTCTTAATCACAGTGCTTAATATTTATCGAAGCAAGTTTTCATAATTACAAGAACAAAACATGCTGCCAGTTACTGAAAAGTGCGTTGGGCATAAGATGCTGAGTTTACCTTGGAAAATATCCTTGTAAATTTTACTTCAAACACACGTATATATATATGTATATATATGTATATATATTTATATATGCATCTATTGCTGTGACTCTTTTTATATAAAGATCATCAGTTGTGACATAATTTGTATGTTCATATTCACACGTACCTAACCCTGAATATAGGTAAATAGGGGTATGTCAAATTTTTTCTGACATGTGGGGACAGTCAAAGCCATTTATCTTTTATCAATTTTTTTTCTCTCATTTTTTGGAAAGATGTATTGTAAACCATCATGATTAATTCTGTCAGTTATTTTCCTTCAAAGTAATTTTTATAGCTTTTTATCATTCCTGATCTGAGAAGTTGACAGCCTGAGTTAAGTTGAGATAAAAAGCAACTAAACAAGATGAAAGAAAATAGTATTCAAAAATTAATTAATGCTTTGGAACAATTTAAAATCCAAGAAACCAGCAGATATAAATTAGACTGAATTTTTATATGAATCTATGCGTATGATATCTATGATATACACTAAATTATAAAATGGAAATGATTTCGTTTTTCTTTTTGTTCCAGTGTTCTCAGACGTTTATCCCAAATTGTTCTTAACATTCTAAAAATTTTGAATTCAGAAATACATTAAAACTTGAAATTCTTATAAATCATTGCAAATGGAGGTCTGTCTAGAGTATTGCTTTTATCGATAGATGCCTTTGATGTACGTATTACGGCTGTTCAGACCATTTTCAACATCCTGATATTCATTTAGCATTTCTAGACCTGGACAAACTCTTGCAAATTTACTTCTAATTGATATATATATACATACATACATATATATATATATATATATATATATATATATATATGTATTTATGATACATATTAAAAAAACTGGTTTCTGAAAAGCTTTTTTCACCTAACACTGTGCAGATGATGAAATGTCAAGAATCCAGAAGCAATCTAACAACAACAACAGTCTAAAGCATAATGATCAAAGATGATGTCATTGCATGATTCCAAATCTTTGAAACATGAATGTCTAACCGAATTGCACTTTTTCAAATTCTCTACCACCAAAAAACTTTTCAATAATTTCAAACAAAATTGAGCAAGAACCAAGTTTGATTTTTGTTGGAAAAATCTGAGGTAAGTAAACAAAAAATTTGTAAAACTTGAATTGGAAAGTTCACGAAAGAAAATTGTTTGCAAAAATGATTTAAATCTCCATTCGTCGTGTAAGTGAATCACCATAACTGGTGCATATACCACAACTAATTATCAGAAAAGTTATCTAAAAAAATAGATCTTTTACCTGAAATTATCTAGAAAAAAAATATCTGAGTAAGATTTTAGTGTGGTTGATCCCAAAATGACCATAGAGATTCCCAAGAACATTTGGGGAAAAAAATCAACGTATTCTGCTGGTGCAGAGTGGTGCACTCATGCAGATTTCTATGGTTGTAACACCAAAAAATGTGACCAGTAGTGTCTGGAGCCAAATGCATACACTTACACACACACATAGCTGGGAACATAGACACAGTCAAGCAAAGAGAGAAGTATCTGTTGTCATTTGCGGGGCTACGGTGATTCTATTGGTGGGCAATTTCACATGTAAACTTGAATGGTACTCTTGAAGATATCAAATGCCATGAATTTAATGGAGATGTTTTTCTGTCTCTCAGTCTATAAAAAGCTAATTTAAAAGTAAAATCTTTAAAAGACTGACAGATTTAAAAATGAAATAAAAATTGACTTACTACAGCTAATGTTTTAAACTCGAAGACAATTTGAAATACTATACGTGGAATGTGTTACCGATGATGATTACAAATAATTTGCAATTTCTTTTCAGGCGACTTCTTCCAAATTAAAGTTAATTTGTGTCTGGTCAAATATGACCTCTTTGACCCTCATAATAAATTTTGTCTTGGACTGAAATTTACATTAAATCTACTGACAAGACAACTTTCACTGTACTTCATGAATTTATTTTGTTTTAATGATGTTTCAGTAATGCCAATACATTATAATCGTACAAATCAAGAAATATGTATCTAAGCACTCACACACACGCACACATGCACACACGCACACATACACACACACACACATACACATATGTATATATATATATATATATATATATATATATATATATATATATATATATACTAGCACAGTACCTGTCAAGAATGAAAGGTTTAGTTATATATGGATCTGTACTTCCACCTAGGATCAGAGTATCTGTGTGCTCTGCCTTGGATCCAAGTGAGCCTTCTGCCAGGGATTGGAGTGTAGTATCTGCGCACACATTGAGAAGTGTTAAACGCATAAAAAAAATTTTGTTGTTTGCTTTCTTAAATTTGTAATATTTGTAGTTTTTTTTTAATGAAAATCGCTCACTCCAATTAAATAAGGGTTTTTAGTGGAGGGTTTAGCATTTATAACAATTTAAGTGCCATTTTCAGTTATGGATTCTGATATTCTTGTAAAGATAAAAGCATATCCGGATCAGTTTGATGAAATAAAAATGAATATGTTAGCAAGTGTGAAAATAATCTTTTGGAAAAAATATTGCACAATCTTTTATTTCTGTCTCTTCTGTATTTTAAAAAAACGAATTTCCCTTCAAGTGCACAAACATTTTGTAATTCTTGAATTTCTTGAATTTTTTTTCAGAGAAAACTGCACTTCATACCATTTGAATACTAAAGGTAATTTCATTGTTTCTTCTAATACTGGAAAATCTCCAAAAAATATCTTTCTACAATGTAGTCAGATGTGTAGAAGAAATTTGGGACAAAATTCAGTTTGAAAAAAGAAACGAGGCTGGTCAGGTTAGTAACTCAATAGAAACCACCATGCAATCAGTCTTTCGGTAAAATCCCATGTTGGAGGTGACCAATTAAAAAGTTGGTAAAAAGGATGATCACCTTTTGTTTTGAGTAGAGATCATTAAAAATGTCTGAATTTTCTGCTGGGCACAAAACGAGTGATCAACATAGCATAAACTTACATTACAAATTGAACCCTCAACTAAAAACCTATTAAAGGGGAAAACTGAAGACAAAAACAAAACAAAACAATTTTCTGTGTATATGGAGTAAATGTTGAAATGTTTGTCCCTCTATCTCCATTGGGGAAACTTGTAATTATGGTACATACATAAATACATACTGGAAACTAGCCAGCCAGACCAACTTAAAAACTGAAGAAACCTAACGAAATTCAGTTTGGGACAAAATTCAGTTTGTTCCTGTTGTTCTTGAGAACAAAGTCAACTCCAGACTTGGTACTGGAGTTTGGCAAAAATATCATTTTGAAAACATTCTAATATATATTTGGGTAGATACATTTACATATGTATATATGTATACACATATACATACATACATATATATATATATATACGTACATATATATATATACATATATATATATATATATATATGTGTGTGTGTGTGTGTGTGTGTGTGTGTGCGTGTGCGTGTGTGTGTGCGTGTGTGTTGGTGTAAATGTGTTCGTGTTTTTGAGTAGGAGGATGTTTCCTACCAAAAACCTTATTTACAAAACTCTAGTGAAACTCACATTCATGCACACAATAAACCCAATTCGATTCCATCTGAGAATTACTTTAAAAAAACTTGCAACTATTGATGATAGCATACATACAGGCAATCAAATATATCACCAAAAGCAGTTCATGCAACCAAGAGCATTTCCTCCCCACTCCATTTCTCCACCCACCACAAAGACACACATTACATCTAATTAATTTCACCAACATCAACAACAATCGTACAATCTTGCACAATTTCAAATATGTGAGCTTAGAATAAATCAGCAAAAAGCAGCCATTTTGTACCGAGTAACTCATAACGGGAAATTACCAGAGGACAATTTAGAATGGTTTTGGAAAGATAGAAATATTTACTTAGATTTCCGTTCTAATAATCTGAGTATTCAGGGCCGTACTCAAGGTAGTGTAAATAGTGCAGCTGTACAGGCAAAGGTGTATGCTATAACTTTTTGGAGATGAGGGAGAAAGTACATTCCCTGGTGGGGGGTCACAAAGAGATATATTCAGATTTAATCTCAGTGGCAACCATGTCATTATAAGGGAGCATTGTTAGGCTTACATAAAACAATTGTATTGCACCGTTATCCTTTATTGATTATAAGGTTCCAAATTTCAAGTTCCCTTGCCCGAGATAAGAAGGCCTGATCCAGTGGGGGATCAAATTTTTATTTTACCCCCTTCAACCCCACCAAGAACGCCCATGTGTACAGTGCCCTAAGATTTTAAGGGGGCACTTTAAAAATGTCTCCAAAATATTTTAATAAGTTTTATTTCTTGCGGGTAAAAAAGTAAAATGTCTCGACTAAACTTTGAGATAGATTATTCACCTATTAATTAGATTGTTAAATTAAACATAATTTTATGAATATTTCAATTTTACAATCTATAGTTTTGAGAAGTGTCATTAACATTCAAAGAGCTTTCTGAACGTTTAATCTCCTTATTGTTGCTTGTGCTGTCGACACCACATTTCATACCATTAGGATATACTGTTTACAAACATAATTGGAAAATTCTGTTCACCATCATCACATACAGACTGTACATCTGAAGAAGGCAGAAGTTTGGATAGGCTGAACTGTATCAACAACTCGAACAGCAAGAAGGAGTTGATTCACTTGAAAAACTCACTGAATATTTAGTTTCTTTTTTATTAGTTTGAAAATAATAACTAAATAAATACAAAAATGGAAGGGCCCCTCAAAAAATGTTCAACACTGGTATTCATCACTGTTAAATTTAACCCTTACAGACACTAAAGAAAGGTGGACTTATGAAGTACTTGAAGGGAATAATCAGATCACAATTCAGAAAGTTTTTTTTTTTAAAATAGAGAAATTTGCTTAGATTTCTCTTCTAATACTCAGTGTATTTCCAAAAGCTTTCTTTGTGTTTGTAATTTGGTTGAAAGAATGATCTCTCTCAGATCACGTTTTCATAGGATATAAAATTTCAATGATATAAAGTACCTGTTTTTTTTTTGTTTCTTATAAAAAGGATTGAGGATTCTCGGCAAACACATGTCAGTCAAAAATGACTCCTTCCGTTTTGAACAATCCCTGACAAATGAATTGGACACAGTACTTAAGGATTTCGTGATCTCCAATCCAAACAAAATATTCAGCAACAGTGACACACTTTTATTTCTATTGGCTAAATGATATTTTGACAAAACACAGTAAAAACACCGGAAATGTGCGAAAGAGACACTGATCAAGAAATTGCATGGCTCATTCTCCCTCTGTTACCTGGAAATTGCAAATAAATATTTTTATTACAAATAATTATTGATTCTAGGAAGACTTTCCTGCTAATGTTATCCTAAATAACCCCAAACTTTCTTTGTCTAATCTAGAGTTGATTCAAGTACATTCAGTCTATTTGCTTTCTAAGACAAGATTTAAATTAAACATGTTTGAATATTATTTATAAACCAAAAATGTTAACAAAGAATGTCTTCAAGAAAATTCTTTTCAATCTAAATATACAATATAATGACTGATTTTATTTAAAGAAAAAATATCTCTTTGTTTCGAATGGCATGAGTGATTCAAATCCCAACCAGCTCTTCTACGACTATTATGTTTGTATAAATTACCAAGAATTGAAATAATAGAGAATACATCATTATCTTCCAGTCCGCAAATCTTATTTGTTCAACTTTCTGTTTATTTGAAAGCAGACTCTTGATATATCTATATATTGATATCCTTACATAAAGTGTGAATACATAGCATGTATAATGTAACCTACACTCTCTAAAACATATTACATTACCTGACAACCTATGAATTCATTAATGATTCTACAAAGTCTTAAGTACTTTCTCAATATCATTTAATACAAATATCAATAAATAAGGCCCAAATTTTCTACAAATCTGAAATGTAACTGCAACAGCCAGTATTAAGCCACATACAACTTGACATTGAAGAGTGGAAATCTTAGAATTGAAGATTAAGGCATAAAGGAACAGTGGAATGGAAAAAGAGGGATCTTTGTCTAAGAAAGAAAGGTGTTAAAAACATCTTATATATTACATAAGTAGCTGTTAACAGAAAAACGGTCTGGTTAGTTATGCAATAGAAACCAACATGTGACCACCATCTTTTGGCAGCATGACATATTGGGATTATCAATTGGAAAATGGGAAAAGGGGGTGATCAATGAATAAGATACTTTTCTCACCTTTTGTTGGGCGGTGATCACTAAAAAAGTCCGAGTTTCAGAAAAACAAGCATAACTGCTGCTAACCTAAATGTAGCATAAAATTACTTTGCGAACTGAACCACTAACCTGGATACAAACTGAAATGGAGCAAGGCTTGAGAAAAACCAGTCAGTATCTATTTTCAAAGAGTCTCACTTTGAATCTCTTAATGGCTCTACATTAAAATATTTTTTAATCAACTGGAGACAAATAGTTTGATTAAAGAAAAAAAAGTTGGATGAATGTTATCCAGAACGTGTAAATAACTTTACAGGTTTAAATAAAGTCTGTTCTTTCTCTCCATCTATTTCTTTATTGCAGAGATTCACTATTGGCTCTCCGTACATTGTTAAAGAATTTTGGTAAAAGGTTCCAGTAAGTTTCATGCTGCTGTCCTTCCTGCTGCTTCTCTAGTTCGAAATATGACGCCGATGCTTTTACGTGAGACGACAGACTGCCAAAAGATTTTAGTCTAATAATGAATTACAAAAAGGTATAAAAAATAGACATTAATTAAAAGCAATTAGTCTAATGAGAAAGAGTCTGGGGGTTATCACATTAAAATATTCGAGGGAGAGAAATTTACAAAGATGCTCAAGGTACGAAGGTAGGTAGGTAGGTAAGGTGAGATTATTTCCTTTCTATAGCGGTGTTTCTAAAATGATTGTTACGATAGTGAATAGTAACTGATTATGATACCTATCACTCTAATGATAACCTTGATGAGAGAAGTTATTGTTTGTCTTTTTTACAAATTTCATTTAGTCGTAATAACAAACTTCTTTTTATAATAAAACTGACTGCAATAATTGCGTTGAGTTGTGGATTGGTTGTTGAAGCCCCTTAGCCCTGTCAGCCAGTCTATCTAAGAAACGTTTTATTCTGACAGAAGATACCTTTGGGCTTGAGTCTTACCACTCTAACCCATAAAAACCTATTTGATACTAAAAAAGATTTTAGTATTAATGAATTACAAGAGGTAAAAAAAAAAATTCATTAAATGTAATTAGTGTAATGAACAAGAGTCTAGGGTTATCACGTTGAAATATTCAAGGAAGAGAAATTTAGGAACTTCCTTATATAGGGTATATAGGTTTGGAGCAGATACATGCTGCCTGGGTAAGCAAGGTAGGCAGTGCATACCCTGATTGAAATTAGAAAGGTTAATTATCAAATTTAAAAAGAATAAAAATTCCAATTCATTGCAAATTTATAACTTAATGCTCTCAATTCAGCAAACAATTCCATGAATGGTTATTATTTTATTTTTAGATTGGCACAATTCTCCCATACCTTTTAACCTTGGTATATATAAAATGTTAGTTAGTTTATACATCAATCAGTTCATATATAGCCTTGAAACAACAGGACATGTAAGTGTGTTTTGATTTTCCATATTTTAGGCTGTTGTTAACCTCTTCTTAATAAATGAAAAAAATATCACTCAATCCAAAAATTTCTCAGATCCAAATAAAAATTAGACCAATTGTTTCTCAGACCATGGCCCACTTTTCCACCAAATACCATTGGGAACTTTTGCTATTATTGTGGGGACAAACATGAGTGAATACATAAGTAAAAGAAAAAAATGAAAAATGATCTCCGAATCATTTTTTATTGAAGACTGAACAAAGTTTGATAACTATCGACATTGATATAAACTTGCCATCACAGTCAATAATCGAACAACAGTAGGATCAAAATATGAAGTTTTGCAAAAAACTTCCATCGAAGAATAAAAATATGGTCAGATTAAATTATCTATGACACCGCTCGAGTTTTCCGCTAGTAAAAATCTTATATGGAGTGAAAAAAAAAGTAGAATATCTGCATGATATTTATGAACGATACCCATCATCATAAAACCCCTAAAAGTTTTAAAAAGGATTTTTTCTGAAAATCAAAAACCTTTTTCTAGAAAGCTCTGGTGGAGTACTGACGCCAATTTTCAAGTCTGTAGACAAAACGGTACTGACATGGCTAGAAGACAGAATATATACCCCTTATTATGTCTAGATGACCCAACCCCCAAGTTTTTAGTGGGGGATTCAATTTGCCATACAAGTTCTTGTTAAATTGATCTTTAGTTTAAGTCCAACAGCATTCACACTTGTTTTATTTCTTTGAAAATTCACTCTTTTCTAGTGATCATTGCCAAACAAGAGATGAAGGAAGTAATTTATTCACTGATCACCCCTTTCTTTGATTTTTCAATTGATCACCCCAAACACTGCATGCTGCCAAAGGATATTGGTTATTTGATGGTTTTTATTGGGTGATCAACTAGACCTGTTTTTGATCTGAACTTTGGTCTGCATCAGTCACTGAGAGGATACTTTTTAAATGTCTATGTATTCATGAGAAGAGCATTTTACATTTCATTATATTTTTAATGAAAGTTGGCAAATTCCCATGCAGTGAATTTTTCCAAATTGTTCAGGAGTTACAGGTGGGATTGGCAGGGCTCCGTAGACAAAATATTTATATTGCCATTTCGGAAGGACCCCTACGTCATCCCCACCCCTGGAAAACATAAACAGAAGTAGGAAATCTTGAATTAGAAGGAAGGGAGGGACGACCTGTATGTGAAGGAGAATAATTTGGGGAATTTTTTCCTCTTCCATTCTTTTGGGAAGGGGGGCATGAAATAAACCCATCTTCTTAACCTTTGCCCTTCCAGATGGAAAACTTTGGCTCAAGTCAAGAGAAAAACCTGGGCAAATATTATTTGGATTATTGCTTGGGTGAATAGTTTATCCCGAAGAAATTGCTCTGGTCATATGTAAGCAATGGCTGATTAACCATTGCTGTTGGTTTAAGCCAATGGGTCTGGAAAGAGGAAATAAATTGCTGTAAACCAAAAAACACGGAAGCTTTTCTGAAATACAAACGTAAAAAAATGAAAAAGAAATGAATTAAAAGACTGTAATTTATTCCTATAACATTATGATATACACACCTAGACCCTAAAAAATGAGCCAAGCACTATTTATCAAATGAAAGCTCTCAACACCATAGAGAACAATCAGTGTGTATTGAGGCCAAACTGGTTGGGATAGAGATTGGGGAACATTGACCAGCCGTGGGAAACAGTCAGATATAAATGGAGCAACATTGAATAACATACTGTAAACAACTACCAGGTAGCGTGACCAAATAGTTCAGGGGTTTTTTTGAGAAAAAAACAAGGGAAAAGTTATCCCAAAAGCTATTGTTGAAGATTTCATCTATAACTGATAGGATTAAAAAAAAGTAGAATAATGGGTGGGTAAAGAAAAGAGATAAGGCAGAAAAGAAAGGCATTTTGATAAGAGGATAAGAAGAGAAAGGGCAGAAAAGAAAGCTTGGTAATAAGTTGGTAGAAAAAAGAGATGGTAGGGATAGTTTTCTCTGATAAGAATGGCGTGTGTTTCAATAAATATGATACTTAATACATTGTATGAAGATTTAAGTTATTAAACAACACAACTTCACTTTATTTCATTGAACGAGGGATAAAATGATCAAAGTAGCTTCCTTTATGACTTTCCATTTTATAAACGGAGGAGTAAACAAACATCAAGATTGACTTCACAAATCTCTAGTTCATTGTTCTAATACCCAAGCTGTTGGAAACTGAATTAATGTTATTGTCAGAAGACTGAGAAGAAAAAAAAGTAAATCTCATAGATATTTAGTCAAAGCAAGAACCTATAATTTGATAATGAGTGAGCCATGTTGAAAATGATAAAAAAAAGAAAAGAAAAAAGCTGTCTCGAGTGAGAAGGAAGGTTGTCAAACAGGAAATAAAAACATTTATAGACGTAAGAATAAAAGTATAAAGAAATGTTTGTGTTATTGAAGTTCATTGCGGTAAGCAAAATAAGTAATGATAAGTAAGAGTGAAGTTGTGGTTTATTCCTGTTTCTGTTAGGTATGTCAGAAAGTTATCTTGATGGTAGAATTGACAATAAAGATGTCAATACTTAGTAAAGGTGAGAGATATGTGAAGTATTGATTTCGGTTATGGTGGACGATGATATGTAATAAGGATTTAGCTGAACCCATGAAAATTCCACAAGAGTGGACAAATAAGATTATACATTATTTCATGCCTTTATGTCTCTCTCACCTCTTGTCTGCATCATCTCATTCACTCCCTTATCCCTTCCAAACTTCATTGCCGTCCTTGTTTTCATCTCCATGTTATACACACTTGGATTAGTTTCAAATGCTGAAATCTCCCTACTTTCTTCTCTATCCTCCCCCTTCCAACCCTCCTATTAAACTACCCAACTTTCTTTTCTGCCCTCTCTCTTCCTAGCCTCTTATTAATCTATTAATATCTTCTCTCTTCCAACTGCCATCAAAATACCTTTCTTTTCTGCTCTCTCTACTATTTAAACTACCTTTCTTTTCTGCCTTCTCTCTTTCTATCCTTTTATTAATCTACCTAAATATACTTTCTACAATCTCTTTTTCCAACTTGCTTATTACCCTACTCCCTTTTCTGCACTCTTATTACATAACTTTCTTTTCTGCTCTCTCTCTCCTTATCCTCTTACCAAACTACCTTTCTTTTTAATCTACCTCTCTTATTTCCTTTCTGTTGCTACTCTCATCAGACTACCTTTTTTTCTCCCCTCTCTCTACTTATCCCCTAATTAAACTACCTTTCTTTTCTGTCTACTCTCTTTCTACCATTTTATTGATCTACTTGACTATCCTTTCTACCTTCTCTTTTTTTTCCACCTGCTCATTTATTACCTAACTTTTTTTTCTGCCCTTTCCCTTCTTACCATCTTATCAGATTACCTTCCTCTCCTATCCTATCTATTCCTACCCTCTTATTAATCTACCTAACTCTTCCTACTCTAATCAAATTACATTTCTTTTCTGTCCTTTTTCTTTCTACCCTCTTATTAATCTACCTACCTATTTATTACCTTATTTATAACCTAACTTTTCCTAATCTCCTCACTCTCTCTCTCTCTCTCTCTACACTCTAATTAAACTACATAACTTTCTTTTCTTGCTTCTATCTTCATAACCCATATCAGACTCTCTAACCTTTCCCATATTATCACTGAGTGTGTAACATCTGAATGCTGGGAGGAACACAGAGAATAATATTATAGGCAACGTACAGTTTTTCCCGCAGAGAGTAATCTTGATGCTGGATACGTGAAGAAAGGTCTTGATTCTTTGTGAAGGTGAAAGATTTGTAAGGCAAGGGGGAAACGGTAAACAAACTGTCGTGATAACAAATGATGCTACCAAGAAGAATAATAGAGGATACCATCATCAATATCGATGGACTCCCTAAAGCAAGAAGATCTTGTCTAAAATTTTAAGAAGAGTCATTAACATTTAAAGAGTCGGCTTAGTGTATAGGTCAGATCGGCATGAAATTCAACCCGAAGTGGCTCTAACAGGGACATGGTATATAAGTTTTTGTCTAACAAAGAAAAGAGCTAATAACATCTACATCCTATGTCACAAGCATTGCTGTTTATGTATATTTTTAAAAGATTCTCTTAGCGATCGTTATTTGTCTCTACCAGAAGGTCTGTTGGATGAATAATAAAAATAGCAAGAGAAATATATATGCAATTTCCCAGGAAAACTATGAAAGCAAACGTAATCATTTTTGTTACATCTGTAGGTAAGCTTCTATAATTTCATTTTAGGTTTTCTGTCATATCAGGAGAAACCTTATATGAGCCAAACTCTGGGTAAAAATGTGTATCAAATATCATTTAATAAGTTCTGAATTATATATATATACCAATTTTCTGAATAGGCTTACAGCCAAATCACATAGGATATACCGTTTCTCACACTATCACCAGAGTTGAGCAATATTGAGCCTGGTCAGTATGTAGATTGGTATGACTTGGGAATACCAAGTGCCTCAAGTGGGAATGGTGATACGAGAGACACCACTTTAGGTGCTTGTTTACTTCATGTATTGCAAACCGAGACAAGATACATTTGTGATATGGGAAACCTAAGTAGGGATAGCTGATGCTGCGGCTAGCATAAGGGTGCTTAGCATATTCCTGAATCAGGCAGAAAAATATAAATCACAGGTGACTAAATAATTTATGTCCCTTTGTATATATGTGCAAATTTATTGAAATTCAGTTGCATATGCATCAGATAAGAATATATCATTTGGTGCAAGGTGATTGTTACTGTGAATCTGGCTGCATGAAATATGATTTAGCCACAAATTGTGTTTCTAATTCGATTTATATGAAATATTGTTTATTAAATTGAATCAAAGGGTAAAAGCATTTACAACAAGCAACGGACAACATTAGGTGATGAATCTCTCAGTCTTTCTGTCTCCGTCTCTCTGTCTGTCTCTCTCTCTCTGCCGTATCCTTTTCGGAGATGAGTAATCATGGCTCTCAACGGCTTTAAACGGTGCATTACCATAATTGTTCCAGGGATGGATAATGGAGTTGCTCACAGTTGCCTTCTCCATGGTTTTGAATTCAGTTGTCCTTCTCTTAGACTGGTTGCCTCCCAAGGCTGAAAAGCCCAGTCTGCTCAGCTATTTTATCTATCGTTGTATTAGAACCTTTCTCAAATCTTTGTCTCCTGGTATTTAATAAAATTAGTTAGTTACTCAATAGAATCCCTCACATGACCAAAGTGTTTTGACAGTATACTGTGTTGGGGTGATCAATTAAAAAAATTGAAAAAGTAGTAACCTATGAATAAGTTACTTCTCTCACTTTTTGTTAGGCAGTGATCACTAATAAAAAGTCTGAATTTTCAAAAAGACAAGGGTGACTGCTGTCAAACACTAACTAGCATATTACAAACTGACTCCCCGACTAAAAACATTTTTGGGGGAGGGAGGAGTCAAAAAACAAATTCAGACGTTTTTTTTAACATGATGATAATGCTTAAATTTTCAGCCCTCTTGCTTTATTGCTGCAGCCTGTACACATGAGACATGCATACATACATACATAACCAGCCAGTCAACAAGCCAGACCAACTTAAAAACTGAAGAAACATATGCTAACTGTTTTGGTGACAGTTTTTATTGATAGTATCTAATATTTACTATCTCACTGAAACAACAACCTGGAAACTTG
Source organism: Thysanoteuthis rhombus (assembly GCA_963457665.1). Taxonomy (NCBI): domain Eukaryota; kingdom Metazoa; phylum Mollusca; class Cephalopoda; order Oegopsida; family Thysanoteuthidae; genus Thysanoteuthis; species Thysanoteuthis major. The sequence goes on along the minus strand of OY735232.1, from coordinate 39,237,260 downwards.
TCTTTTGCTTTCATTTTATCTTTGCCAAAAAAAAAAAATGGAGCTGAAAAACTTGTCTAAGAATCAATCATTCGCCACCATGGAGGTGTGAGGGGCACAATGGTCAATTCCACAGACAATGGAATCAGTGAACAGAGTTCAAACTTTGTCCAAAGTTGTTTCTGTTCACAGTTCAAAATTCCATTACATCAATATGCTTCTCTTTTCACTCTTTCTCCAACTCTCCCTCTCCCCTGTCCCTGCGTCTTTTGCTTTCCCCTCTCCCTCTCTCTTCCCCTCCCACTCCTACCGCTCATTTCTCCCCTTTCCTCCCTGTCTGACATATACATATACAAAAATTCTTTCCTCATACTCACACCAACAACTTATTACCAGAAAAGCTATATAACTTTTCGGTCACTGCACAAACACATCAGGAAGTCCAGCGTAGTTTTAAATGGATACTGAATATGCAAATATATAACCGTACCTTGCATGAATAAATCACCGTGGCCTGCACGTGTATCAAAAAAAAAATCTGAAATCATCAAAAGAAACCAGATCTTTTATCAGAATTTATCACGAAAATACCTGCACAAGAATTGAACATTCTTGGTCCATAATGACTACGGGGACCTCTAAAGGCTGTACAAAAGGTTGTGGCCTCAAAATGTGACCAGGATTTCCTGAGGACACACACACACACACACAAACACAAACACACACACACACAAACACACACACACACACAGAGATACAGACAGACAGACAGACAGACAGACAGACACACACACACACACACACACACACGCACGCACGCACGCATGCACACAAACACACACACGGGCAAAAGTAGAAGAATTTGTAGCGCTCTCGATCAATTGGTCGGGTGGGTCATTTCTGACAGTTATTCGATAAATATTTATAAAGATATATAGATCTACAATTTTGTGGTTTCACGTAGCTATTGTAATCAACGGACAGCTGATTTTTTTTGTTTTCATTTACAGCGAGTGTTGTTTTTAAGGTGCATGTCTAATAACTACAAGAAAATGTAGGTATATACATGTATACTCATATGTATACTCATGAATACTTTCACACGCACTTACATAAACATACATGTACGATATAATGTTTTGTCTATTACTCAATTTCAAACAAAACAAAAGACGTGATCAATCTTATTACTACTTCAATGTGTATTCAAATCATCTATAACATGTTTTGAAAACCATTTGTCCATATCTATCTATCTATCTATCTATCTATCTATCTATCTATCTGTCTCTCTCTCTCTCTCTCTCTCTCTATATATATATATATATATATATATATATATATATATATATATATGTATCCTAGGATGTTCCTATCTATCTATCTATGAGGAGTTTGTTGATTTTGATACAGACGTATAAAAAAAAGATAATGAAAGGCATCAAAGGTTGACCAATGTGAAAAAAATTGATGTCTCCGAAAGATAAATAATATACAATAGGAAACAAAGGAAAAGAATTCTGAATATTCAATTTTGAATGCAAAAAAAAACATCAGTGCTTTTAATATTTTGCATTGGTAGGACGAAGGCGAATGACAAAAAATACAAAGAACTTGATTGATTGAGAGAAATGCCGGACGTGGGGTCTGCGAGGGCAGCACTGTAGACAGACCATTTTTGGTAATGCAGAGTTTTTCGACACAAGAAAAACTAGCAAAGCTGCTCGAGAATGTATATCTCTGAAAACGCCAGAGTCACTGAAAACTCAATGAAAATCATTTCATATATAGCTACAGTGCGGGCGAAGGATTACGGTAAAAAAAAATTCCTTAACCACCACATGATTCATTTAATTCTTCCTTAGCCCGTGACCCACCCACCCAAAAAGTGTTACACAGATTCATTGAAAACTTTTGGGGATACTGTGTGAGCAAACATGGGCGAATATGTAAATGTCTGAAGAAAAAAAAAATGATAAATATATCTCAATCGAAAAATATTTCCTTGATCCACGCCAAAGTTCAGCCAGCTCTTCCTCACGCCATGGCCCTCCCTTCGAGCAAAAGTTTATTCAATATCTTGAAGAAGAGATATTGTGTGGAAGTAACTACGATGCAGGGGAGGTGATTGCTGTAAACAAAATCTTGAATCCACTTCCTTAGCCAATCGTCTACCCTTCCACAAAATGTCATTGAAATTCATTCACAACTTTTTGGAGATATTGTGCCGACAGACGGACAGACAGACAGGCAGACAGACAGACAGGCAAACAGATAGACTAAAGGGCACGAATGAATACTTCGTTGGTGCAGGTAAAATATCAGAAATAGCTTGCAAAGAAGAAAATAGATATTTTGCTGCATTTCAAGGAAAACACAGCTGAGAAGATAGTAAAGATGATTTAAGTAAATAAGTATTATTGCATGTTTCAGCCATCCCTGTCCGGGCTCCACGTATCAGATGACTACATACTTACTCGGCCCGTTTGTGGTATGTGAATTAGATTTAGAGGCAACATGCACAGTATTTTAATCTTGGTTTGGCACCGAGATCGATTCATATCTCCCCCAAGGACATCAGTGCAAAGTTTAAGCAAACTGCCTCAGCCGATATTTGAGCTCAGCTCGCCGAGTCCATTCACCATGTCGTTACCCGTTCGGACACCTCGTACCTCTCAATGAGGTTGAAATGGACTGATCCTCCCGATAGTCACCGATGGAGCTGGAACATGGAACCTAACCAAAAGATTGAGCCTCGAACTCGGAACATGCAACGTGCACAAGAGAGAATCATCCTCAACGTCACATGGAGAGATAACAAGACATGAGAGTAAAAGCAGGAGTCAGAGATATCATAGAATTCATTAAAAAACTCAAATGGCAATGGGCTGGTCAGGTTGCACGAATGGCAGACAAGCGATGGACATCACAACTCACAACGTGGTTTCCAAGAAATCATGTGCAAAACTGTGATCGGTAGAAAATAAGATGATGTAACGAAATAGACAAGTTCAAAAAGTATTGGCTCTGCGACGCCCATGATAGAGAGGTCTGGCGAATCGTGGGGAAGGTGTATGTCCAACGGCGGACGCTAAAAGGCTGATGATGATGAATCATCAAGTCGAAGGAAGTACTGGTATCTGATCGGTTGTCAGCGCGAAAATGGGCTGAGACTGAGACTGGCACTAATGCCTTTGAGAAAGGCATGAATCCGACTCCTCTGTCCTACTATGTGTGAAATAGTGAATGGTGAAGTGAGTGACGCCAATTTGGGTGATTGGCGCCTACAAGGTGAAACTTGAGATAAGTGAAGCCCGGGCTAGGGCGGCTTTTGCCTTGGCCAGCATGAGAGAACATACTTACAATCAGGTGTGAAATGAAAAGACTTCTCGGGGAAGATAACTTTAGACAATTCTAGAGACTCGATTTCGGAAATTATTCCAGGATGATAGGAATGGCTTATTTTCTGGAAAGGAGCCAGAAGAAAGGAGAAAAGAGAAAATTCCGAGAAGTTGATGGAGATCGCCGTAAAAGGTGACGGAGGTTAAATATGGACGTGGCCAATCTGATTGATTGATTTGAGACTAGAGAAATGAGATGTACACAACGGTGGCGAGAAATGGGATAGACATAAGTATAGCGAGATGGAAAAGCTAGTTTTGTAGGCGAGAGCGACTCAGACACACGTAAGATAATAACATCGAAGGGAGGGAAAAAGTGTAACGAAAGAAATGATAAATTTAATCTATGTTTGAAAATGACATAGATTGGCTTCCTTTTCATTCTTTTAGCTATCCCTCTTTATTTTAATTTCAATACATCATTCATAAATCCCATTCTTTTCCCTGGCTAAAAAGCTGTTGCTCAACACATATGATCATCAAAAAGTTCGAAGGAATGTTGAAAATAGCATTTATTTCATAGAACATGAACTGTGTTCGTAATAGCAGCACCGGCGTTTTGTACCAGCTGGAGCAAGATTCAACCAGAAGAATGAGGAGAGGCAAAGATTTTATAAATAATAGTATGAGTTGAGATTAAATTTTGGGAGCCCGAGCGTATATGCTTTATATTCTGACACATTCAGGATTTGCACGAATATTGGGAGAGAGAAAAGTGAGTTTTCAAAAGTGAGAGAAAATCAGACACAAATAAGATAATAATATTGAACGAAACGAAAGAGTTATGAAAGAAATGATAAATTTGATTTGAAAATGACAGAGATTGGCTTCTTCTTCTTCTTCTTCTTCTTCTTCTTCTTCTTCTTCTTTATATAGAAATATCATTTCTAAATAAATACATTGAAGGAAATGAAAGACTTATGAAAGAAGTAATAAATTTAATCTATGTCTGAAAATGACATAGACTGGCAACTTCTTCTTCTTCTTCTTCTTCTTCTTCTTCTTCTTCTTCTTCTTCTTCTTCTTCTTCTTCTTCTTCTTCTTTGCCCTTTCCTTCTCATTATTCTCAGCCTTCATTGTAACATTGAAATATCATTCCCAAATAAATTAAATGGATTGCTTTTCAATTTCCATTAAAGTACAAATTTTAAAAAAATCTTAAAGATAACCGTGACTCAATATGCCAATCAGCCTGTAGTCTAATCATGGCCGGCGTAAGCGTTTCATGCACCCAAGTAAGATTGAAAATTTGCCCCCCGACTGTATCCTAACGTTTCGTTTGGGAGCACGCCTCCAAGACCTTCGAGCCACAGACAACCGCCCAGGTTCGCTGAATGGCCGGACCAGACCTGATGGGGAGACGTAAAAGTGGGTTTCGCGGTCAAGAGCGAATCAGAAACAAATAAGATAACATAGACCGAAACGAAAGAGTCATGAACGAAGTGATAAATTCAATCTATGTCTGAGAATGACGTTGATTGGCTTCTTCTTTTACGCCTTTATTGTAACACAGAAATATCATTCATGAATTAATAGAACGAATCGCTTTTCATTTTTCATTATATTGTAAACAAAGGAACTGCATTCTTTCCGCAAATATAAATAAAAAAGAATAGAAAGAAACTGTAGACCAATACATATTGTACAGCTCATAACTACTCAAAGAATCAGAAAAGATGCATCAATGTTGATTTTAGGAGTTTAAATATGAACTTTGCAAAAAAGAACCAATTTTTATTGCAATCAGTACAAGACATGCTAACCTTGTTATTTGAAAAAGTTGCAAAACTAGTTACCTAAATAGCCTTAAATTAGTATTTGTGAATAAATGCAGCTTTGCCACAAGTTGGAGTCAAGTATATATGTATATATATATATATATATATATATATATATATATATATATATATATATATATATAATAATAATAATAATAATAATAATAATGAAAGTGTGTTAAGATGTTTTAATGAAGATCCAAGACATGTTTGAAAGACTTGCAAACCAATCCATGCATGGAAAGAATGCAAGCATAGGCAAGAAAAAAATAATACTTGTTTGAATACTTATGAGAAATAATGTAAGTTCATCAATAAGTCCGTTGCCAAATGATGATAAGTTATTGGGCATAATCATAGTTGTCAACGAATGAAATAATGGCAAAGGCTAGATGACGGTTTAACATTTCTATAATGCCTTAAAAGCAGGACAAGAAAAACAAATTCTACTGCGTAAAATGCCGTAAGAAAATAATGGTATTTCAACATTTCATTTATGGCTGTATTAGCAGTTAAGAAAACAAACAATGCATAAGGATGAAGAACAAGGAAAAGCGGTACACAACACTACTGCCAAGTTTACATCACCTTCTTCTTTTCTATATCTCTCTCTGTCTATTAGTGTCAGTCTCTCTATTTCTCATCGTTACAGTTTCATGTTTTTATTATTTCTGCTGTCAAATTCGGTGAATGAACCTTTGCTCAAAGTAGGCCAGAGCATCTGCAGTCTATCAAAAAAAGAAAAAAAAGTTCTTTACACTTTCTTTCACCGCAATTTTGAAATTGCATCACATGAGTTAGAAAACAATTTTGCTCATCTTTGCTGATTCATCAAGTAGGAAAAAAAGATATTAAGATATTAAGTAAGAAGTGAAGTGAGGAAGAAAGAAAGGAAAAGAGGGTGGGGAAAAATGAGAGAGAAAGACAGGGCGGAAAGAAGAAAGAGAAAAGAATGAGAAAGAGAGAGAGAATGGAGGAAAGAAAAAAGATATGAGAAAAGAATGGAGAAAATAAAGTGCGAAAGAAAGAAAATGCAGGGAAGAAAAAAGAAAGAAAGAAGAGTGACAAGAGAAGAGAGAAAGAAAGAACGTAGAAAAGAAAGACAGGGGAGAAAGAAAGAAAGAAAGAAAGAAAGAAAGAAAGAAAGAAAGAAAGAAAGAAGAGTGAGAAAGAATGTGGAAAAGAAAGAAAGAGGAGAAAGATAGAAAGAACAAAAGAAAGGAAGAAAGAAAGAGGAGTCAAGTAAGAAAGAAAGAATGGTGGAAAGAAAGAAGAATGAGAAAGTTAGAAAGAAAATATAGAAAAGAAATAAAGAGAGATGAAGGATTAAAAAGAACGAAAGAAAGAAAGGCAGATGAGAACTGAGAAAGAAAGAAAAAAAAGAAAAGAAAAGATCAGAATGGAAGGATGATAAAAATGAAGAAAGTTAAAAAAAAAAAAGAAAGCCAAGAAAGAGGAAAACAGGAGAAACGAGAAAAAAGAATGTAAATGAAAAATCCATCACAATTTTTTTTTCGCATTTCCAGAATTGAATTAGACGAGTTAAAAACAGCTTTATCCTAGCTCTTGTCCGTTTGTGATACGTGAAATAGACTCAGAGGCAACAAGTACCTGAAGAGGCGTCTCTCACTTCACCCTCCGATATTTATCCACAGCTTGGGAATTCATGCATTTCCCAAGGACATCAATCCGAAATGAATGCCAGTTATCCTAGCCAGAGTTTGAACTGCGGATGGCTCGGAACAGGGCCCTGGTGGCGCACTAACCATGAGGGACCATGAAAAAAAATCTAAAGAATTATCAAAAAGAAACGAAAAGTAACCCCCCAAAAAATCCGAGGAGCAAAGTCGGACCTAGTGTTGCTACTGATATTCACTAAGTGTTTGGACTATTTTACCTGGATTAAAATAGAAGTTTTCATTCCTTAAAGTAATTATTTTCGCTGAAAGAACTTTTTATCCCAAATAGGCCAAATCATCTGCAGTCGATCAGAAAAAAAAGTTCTTTACACTTTATTTCACTGCAATTTTGAAATTGCATCAGACAAGTTGGAAAAGAAACACTTTCTTCGTTTTTTACAGCGTTATTAAGTGGGTCGATTTTTAGGCTTGAAAATGGGAAATAAAAAGGGCAAGGAAAGAAGAAGAGAAAGAGAATAAGAAGGAGAGAAAGGTAGAAAAAAAAGAAAAGACGAAAGGGGAAAAGACAGAAAGAAAGAAAAGAAGAAAGAAAAAGACAAGGAAACAAGAAAAAGGAAGAAAATGAGGAAAAAGAGAAAGAATGAAATAAAGGAGAAAGAGAAGGAGGAAATAAAGGAAAAATGACGAAGAAAGAAAAGAAAAAGAAAAAAGAGAAAAGAGAGAGAAAGGGAGAGTGGGAAAAGGAGAATAAGTAGAAGACGTAGAAGAAAGGAAAGAAAGATAAGAAGTGCAGAAAAATGGAAAGTAAGTGAAGTTTGAAGAATGAAGACAGAAAGAAAAGGGGGAGAAAAGAGGATAAGAAAGAGAAAAAGTAAGAAAAGGAAAAAGAAAGAAATAAAAGAAAAAAGAAAGAAAGATAGAATGAGAGAGAGACTTCTTGACGTTGAGTTTTTTTTTTAAGTGAAGGAAAAATAATTTAGACAGAAAGGAGGAAAGCAAGAAGAGAGGAACTATAGAAAAAAAATGAAAGAAATGAAAAGAAAAAAGAAAGAAAGAAATAAAAAGAGAGAAAGAAATAAGAAAAGAAAAGTAAGGAAGAAGAAAGAAAAACTGTGGTTGAATTATTATTATTGTGGACATTTTGTCTGAATGCACTCGTTCCCACTTCCTTCAACCGCAATTTTAAAATTGCATCACACAAGCTAAAAAAACAGTTTTTTAAATCCTTTTTTGCTGAGTTATTAAGTGGGACCAATTTTTAGGCAGGAAAGATCCTTCCAAAAGACTGGAAACGTTCTAATCCCTTGTCAAATTAATTAATCTTTTTATATCAATATTTTTTTACATGAATTTCTTCCGACTAATTTTTCTGCCGAAAGAAGCCTCTATTTTCTAGATATTTTTGCTTTTTACTAAACAGCAAGTGTCGGATTGAATGAAAATTTCTCATTCATGTAAATCGGTGGCGAAGTGGGTAGCGCTACATCGGTGCGGTGGAGGCCCGTCACGATGCAGAGGGAGGAATGCGTCAATTTTTATCCCTTATTGCAGAAAACTGTAGGGCTTTCAGAACGAAAAATATGGTGAGCGACAAAGGAGGGCTGTTGTATTGCCTGTCGGCAAATGCAGATAGAGAAAGAATGGGTTAAAGAAAGAAAGAAAGAAAAGAAAGAAAGAAAGAAAGAAAGAAAGAATGAATAAGAGAGAAACACAGGAGAAACAGTTTTGTTTAAGAGGGAGGTTGCTACAAATACATTGATGTATAGATACGAAGATAGATATGATCACACACACACACAAACACAAATATATGTATATATATATATGTGTGTGTGTGTGTGTGTGTGTGTGTGTGTATGTATGTATATATATATATATATATATATATATATATATATTTAGAGAGAGAGAGAGAGAGAGAGAGAGATGAACAAATAGAGAGATAGGAAGATAGATCGATTGATATGGATGAATAACATATATCTGTAGATAGATACGAACAGATAGATAAATATATAGATATGAACATAGATATGAATATATTTACGGAGATAGATATGAACAGATAGATCGATAAATAGATAAATATGAACACATAGATTGATTTAGAGATAGATATGAACAGCTAGCTAGCTAGACAATAGCAGATTGATAGATACATTTGTTCATTGATATGAACAGATAAATTGATACATAGATATGAACAGATAGATTGATATGAACATAGATATATAGATAGATATAAACAAATATATAGATAGATACGAACAGATAGATTGTTATATGGATATATATAAACAGATAGCTAGCTAGTTATGAAGAGATTGAGATAGAATGGCGTATATTCATCGAGATATGTTCATAGATATGAACGAATAGATTAATATATAGACATGGACGGATAGATTAATTGATAGATAGATATGAACAGATGGATAGATAGATAATCGATGTTCGTGATAAATGAGAGAATTTGAGGCAGATAGATAGATAGAGAGATAGATAGAGATAGAGAGAGAGGGGGAGAGAGAGAGAAAGTAGGTGAAAGAAAGAAAGTGCTAGCAAATCGAAGTAAGAAAGATGAATCTTTACCAGCCAGAAATACAGATGGTGATCGTAACTCTGATGAATGTGACTCTTAGAAAAGATGATATACGAGTGGATAAGTGTAATACAGTTGCAAGCTATGATAAATATTATAAGAATCGTGGATTCAGCTCTGTTACTTCTCAGTGTCAGATTAATACGTAGCAAAAGTAGCATATGCTACAGGCCCGGCATTTTCAAGGGCCCCGCGCTAAATACTTACGAACTATCAACTCCAATTCAGCGACTCAACTTGTGTTTGAGATTAGCAACTTCAGCCAATTATCACCTTTGATGGGTTATCAGTTTAATATATCAAAATGCGATTAACGTTTATGACATAAATACGAAGGTATTTGAAACATGGGTCATAGCTATTGTTCAGGGAACATAACAAAGTAATACTATCGTTGAAATATGATTACTTTACTATGCAAGTAAAAGATGTGTGTTTTAATATTTACGTACATTTTTTTAATTTGAGACGCCTTTATGCTATTTGCTGCAGGACTCGCGTTAACTTACTGTTGCAAGTCATGGCAAGAATCGTTGACGTAGCCTTTTCTCCTTCTTGTGAATGTCAGAGCGCACAGAGCCTGGTTGCTAATACGGTTAGTTCAAGGAAGAAAGGAGACAGGTCTGGTTAGTCACTCAATAGAAACCGTCACCATACCAACGCATTTTGGTAGAATACCGCGTTGGGGATGGTCAATTAAGTAAATTGGAAAGAGGGTCTTCAATGAATAAATCACTTATCTCGCATTTTGTTTGGCAGTGATCACTAAAAAGTCTGGATTTTCAAGCCAAAAAAAAAAAAAAAAGCACGAACCTTGCTGGATATAAAGCAAGGGACCAATTTAGCATAAAGGCACATTATAAACCAATCCTCCTGCGCTAAAAACCTATTAAGAGCGGGGATTAAGAAAAAACATTTCTAGACAAAATAATGAGTAAACGTTCATATTTTCTAGCTCCATTGGTACGGTCTGCACATGTGATACATACATAGCAAGCCAGACATTCTTAGAATCTGAAGAAACCTATGTTGAAAGTTTTAGTGACAGAGTTGGTTGATAGTTCCTAATAATGTTGATTCAAATCATCCTTAAAACAGTATCTGTAGATACGAAGGATTTAAGTAATTAAAAAAAAAAACAACCAACAGATAATCCGTAACTAATTGAAAACCAGAAATATGTCACTGATTTGGGGGTTTAAAGGGGTTAAAACTTCCCTAAATTGGCAAGCAAGCTTTTGACAGAGCAAGTTTGTTCTTCAGGAACAAGAAGATCCTATTGGTTTTGGAAACGGGGGGGGGGTCTACAACCAATGCGTCCTCTCAATAGTCACTCATAGATCTGAGATATGAAGCTTGAACAAGAGATTGGATCCCATACTAATAATCTTGCAATGCACACAAGAGAGAATCATACTAAACATCACATGGGAAGATCAGAAGACAGCACAATATATTAGAGAAAGAACAGAAGCCAAAGATATCCTAAAAAAATTTAGAAAGTTCAAATGGCTGTTGCAAGGTTACGAGACATCACTGGACATCATGATTCACTGCATGAATGAAACTGGGAACAAATAAGATTAGATTTCCCTATCTGCTTAAGAGATTCTGGGTGTTCATTGGTCGGTGAGACAGTTTTTTTGGTAGCTTCTAAAACGTCTTTCCTTCCAGTCCCTTTCTATGTTTTGAACAGTAGAACCATTCTTAGATATTACTGATACCTTCCAAATAAAGAAGCCTCCCACTGAACAAAAGACAGCCTCATTATTATTAATTTTTGGCTACTATTCGCCTTCATCTTATTGTCCAACTTCTGATATTGTTGAGTTTTGACTTTATTTTCGTGACCACACCAAAAAAATAGTGATGTCATGCACGAATAAGAGTCCACCAGTAGCAGCTTTAGTAGCATTAGCAGCAGCAGCAGCCTTCCAAGCATCTGTCGTCGACGTACGCAAAAACTGAAGTCGAATTCACTCTCTAGCTATTCGTGTCGATTGACTGATTTCACAATCACGAATATTCACGAAAATCAGGACGTTTATAGCATCCCTAGTGGACACCGTCACCTCGAGACCGACATTGAATAAAATCATCTCTATAGATTTAAGTAGCAGCAAAATTACAAAATAATACTTCTCACCCCAAAAGAAATAAAATAACCTAACCAATCTGGAAAAAAACTAAACATATAGAACACATTGGTCACAAAGTTTGTACGTTTGTTTGTCTGTCCACGTCACGCTGATTACATGAGTTTTACTCACTTAAAACTGATTGAAGAGAAGAAGAGAGGAAGATTTATGTTACTGAATCTGGCCAGCAGCTAAAATGTGACTGACTGCTGTAGCTGTGTCTGTGTGTAAGTTTCTGTGACTGTTGGTAAGTTTCGCGGGAAGAAAAGGTTTTACACTCCTCCTCTCTGTGAAACTGATTTAACGGAAGGAGGCTAATGTGACAGAAACAAAGTTTAAAAATGAAAATATTCTGAAATATTCTATCCATTAAAAAAAAAAAAAAATCCCGTCATTTTTTACAGGTACTATATTAACCGAGTAACATTTTTAACTTATGAAAATAAAGAAATCAGATTTCTAATAACTGTTCCTTCGAGCCACCTCTACGCAATGAATAACGTTTACGAAACTTGACACATCTTCTGCATAAGAGACTACATTACAAGTTTTTTTTTTGTTTTGTTTGTTTTTGTTTTATTTTAATTTGCCTTACGTATTCTCTCTACAAGTTTGCTTGCTACACTTTTTTCTTCGCCTGCAGCCATCGGGGAAGAGGGAAGTTGAAATAATAACGCCTAAAACTAAACTCGTAAGAATTTTGGGTGGTATTTCACTACTTTTGCATGTATTTTTTTCATATAAAGAATATTGCAACCGGATCAAATGAGTGACGTCACTCCAGGTGATTATCGCCTCTAAGTCGTTTCCACATATCGCAAACAAGGGCTGAGTAAGTAGTTATGTTACAAGTGAAGCCGAGGCTGGAACGTCAGAAGCCATTGCCAGTATGAGACACTGCTTGTGGAATATTCTTGATTTCTAAATTAGGCTTCAAACATATTCAAACATCTAGAAATAATGCTTATAGGTTAGTAACACCAACCGTGACGTAATCACCAGCTAAATCTCAGCCAAGGGGCCTGGGCGTTAGATGATCCGTTTCTGAATGTATATAGATTAGAAAGCAAGATTGTGTCATGGCAGCAATCACCAACGATGTGTTTGCTGCTTTTGAAACAAAGGAAAAAGAAGAATAATTCCACACGTGATTGCTTCGTTGGCGTCAAGAAATGACAACTGCATTCGCTTCAAACAATTTTTTTTCGTATCTGGATCTTACCAATTCTGTCCTGTTTTCTAAATTGTAAACAAAGGGAAACAGGAAGCACCCGAAGAGTACAAGCCTATGCCCACGCCGTGCACTAACTCAGACGGGAAAAAAATCCTGGATCCGCCCCTCAAATTCAATCACTTTTTCCTCCCGATCGAAAGCAAATTTCTCAATCGAAAAATATGGTAAATTCTCTCTTATCCCATACCCCCCCCCCACCAACGTTCCACAAAATTTCATTGAAATTCATTGAAAACCTTTCATCGTTCAGACAGACAGACAGACAGACAGACAGACAGACGGAAAAACGGGTGAAAAAATGCGACCCTATACATATACCTCTCCGAATTTGTCGGTAGAGGTAAACAAAAAGAATTACAAAGTTGATTGCTTCGTTGACGAAAGGCAATGGAAACTGTTTTTGCTTCAAATGATATAACAGGAAAAAGAAACCGTATTCTTATGAGCAAATCAAAGTTATTTTCTTTTCTCTCTTTGAAGTGATCCGTTCATAAAAGTCTGTGAACGGCGAAGCGGTTTCTTTTCTTCTTGTGCAAACAGTGCTCGTTCAACTCATTGCAACGCGTCTGCAATTTCTCCGTTAAACGAAACCACCGTCCTTACATTCTGTACAAAAAAAAAATTATTCTTCCACTTCCTTGATTTTGTCTACACCGAAGAGTTGCCTGAAGCAGAAAGGTTAATATCAAATAAGTATTACAGGAAAAGGGTTAATTTTGGAATATTGTTTATTTGTATTAAACGATTAGGAAAATCTGGAACAATATCTCTGTCTATGTGCCAAATACTTCGAGGACGTGGGCGACCATAGCTCCCCAACGCTTCCAACTGTTCATTGGCACGATTGTTGTTAGGACAGATAGTGAAGTGTTTTCTGATTGTTTTCTCAACGGTTTTGAATTCAGAGTTGCTGTTCTCCTAAACTGGTTGCCTCACAAGGTAAGAGGTTCCAGTCACCCCTGCTATCTATCTATAACCGAATCAAATTTATTTTGTTTTCTCTCTGAATCAAACCGTTCATTAACCGTACTTTTCCGAAACACGTTCTCTACTAAGTCCATCTCCAGCTTTTTACGACGTTTAACGAAGAGTTGGACTTCCACCGTGAGAATTCAGAATAGCCTGTGTCCCATACAGGTTTGCGAACCAAGGTTGAAAAGCCGAGTTTGTCCATAGCTGCAGGGAGAATAGATGGATTTGTGCTTTTTCCAAAGAGCTTAAATGCCAAGTTAAACTCGGCTTTCCGTTCTGCTGACTGAGGGGAGTGGGTTAATTTGTAGTATAAATTTATGCTAAATTGATCTTTAGTTTGCATACTGCTGCGTTCACACATTTTTTAACTCCCCTTTTTTCAACATTAAATTGATCACCCTCGAACGGCATGCCGTCAAACGTGACGGTTTCTACTGAGTGATTAACCAGACCTGTTTGTATTAAAAGATTAGGAAACTCTGGAACAATGTCAAGTTTCCCATACTTATTCTCAATCTTGGGTCCATCAGAGCAGGCAGACGGGTTTTGATAGATGTAACCCCTGCCTTCAATCCGTTTTTATGATATTGAATACGGCACCATTGTTATGATTTTTTTCTGATTTTCTATTTAGCATCTTGGCAAAAAACCCAAGATAAGGAAATTCATTTCAATTCATATCATCTCTGAAACCATTTTGATCATTTACGTCTCCAGTCATCGTCTAAGAGATTAAATACATATTTGATCGGAGAATAAACCAACAACTCCAAGGGTTTTAAATACAATATCTACTAGAATACATTTCAATGCTTCTTTAGTATTAACTATTAGATATTCCCCAAAGGTTCTATTACCGTTATATAAACATCTTGTTTGATAATGGAATTATATTAGAGCCATGTCTGTCACACATAGTATCAATAATAGCCATAAACCCTTCTCCCTACCTACCCACTTATTAAACTGCCTAATTTTCATTTCTCACCTTTCTCTCCTGACTGTGTTTGTCACACTTATAGAATAAGTATAATAGCTAACCTCAGCTGGGACTGTTGTAATACATATGATGTCCATCAGTGGAACATTGGGTCATTAACTAGTATAAACTATGCAATCCTCTTTTGGGATTCACTTTGAGTCACTATTTGAAAAAGAATTAGTTCCAAGATTGCCCGAAGATCACGGATAGTTAGTTGACCATAATCTAATAATTTAATACCTTAGTAATTTGCAGTTATCTATAGATATACTTATATACATATATGTTACACAGATTTAGTGAAATGGACGAAATTTACTTATTTTTGTAAAAAAAAGCGTTTGATTTCATTTTGATCACATGAACTTATTTGTGAAAAAAAAGTTCTTTTATATCCCTGTTTTAATTAGATAAACTGATGAGCAAATAAAAACCACACATTTTTTGTAAAAAAAAGGTTAAACTTTGCTGATTGAGCAATTTTGCCGATTTGACGTAACATGTTACATAAATGCAAATGTATTCATGCAAAAAACAGGTAAGTTCTACACAGATTATCTTTCAGTACATACTTTGCTGTGTGATATATTTTGATAGACACAAATAATCATCTTCCCTCGACTCAACGTGTGACAGAACCATGGCAACTTGAGAGAAAGAGAGATTTTTAATAGATTCTTTCAAGTATTTGCTCCCTAGAAAATCACTTCACTGATAAAAGAAATATTTTTGCCATTCTTTCAAAGAAATGGCTTTTCTCCTCCGTGCTGTCAAAGAGTAGAAAATCTGAGATGTCTCCAGGAAACGATATGGTTTCTTTCATTAACGATCGGAGAAAAGTGATACCAATTTCTTTCAAAGAATTTGTCAGATGAAATGACTGAGATGGACAAAAGGAACCGAAAAAATCAAATCGAGTGAAACAAAACATAAAAAGAATCCAAATTTCCCCAAAACACGGAAAAAAGGAATCAAAGAAAAAGTCTTTTCATGATGGAGAATTGAAGTGAATTACAATTTCCGAACTTGTCACGCGTGGGTAAGCAATCATTTTAAATTTGTGTAATCTGAACGACAAAGACAAAAATGAGAAAAAAACAAGGAGTTCTGACAACGATCATCTGTGTCACATCGGACATCACTGAAAGGCTTGAATGCATTTCTGTCTTTGATTAGTCCATCAAAAGACCAATCCAATTCCTTCCGTAGCTGCCACTTTCTCGGAGACATGGCACCAAATAATGATCTTTGGCTCACCTCTGCCATAAATGATGAGATGCCATATTGGATTTGGGCAATAATATTTTCGAAGAGTGATGGCCTTTTTGTGACACCGACCTTTGACTTGCAGTGATCCTTTCAGGAGAACCATTGCCGTTTCTTCCGGTAGAATGCATTTGAGAATAAAGCTCAAAAGATAAGGAAACAAAATATTGCAACAGTTCTTGGAACAGTGACTGATAGAGGCTCTTAAAAACAATGTTATTGAGAGAAAAAAAAGTCTTATAAAATAAATATCTGTATCATAATAGTTGCATATGTTGTGTAAACATTATAATTTTTGATCTGTATCATTAAAAAATGGATATATGATCCGAGAGAACGATTATTAATTGCATTATACTATACTGAAACTCTATTTGAAATGATCTTCCGTTAACCCGGCGGATATATCATTTGACCAAGACGATGTAACGTAAATAGAATTGAAAATTAGAGAAAATAGAGCTGTTGCAGGAATCGAACCTACAACCGATCGGGTAGCTGCTTCAAAGTAGCGTTGCTCTTATCTTTGAGCAAAACAGCCACTGATTGTACAAAGGCCCAATTAAATGTTTCAACTCAAAATTTTCATTTTGTTTTTTCACGGTCTATATCTTCTCTATTTGTTTCTTTTAACATGGACAATCATGTTATCAAGGAATGGATACAAGATCCGGCAGAATGATCACAAATTGCACTATATTAACTCTGCTTGGAATGATCTCACTGTATTACACGCCGAATATATCATTCAGCCTAGACAATGTGAATTCGATTCCTGCAACAGGCCCATTTTCTTTAATTGTTTATTCTTTTTGCCTTGTCAAGGCCAAATGATATATTCACCGTGTAATAACAGGAGATCATTTCAAATGAGAGTTTCAATATAATATGACGCAATTTATAATCAATTTTAGATCTGTTAACTGTAAGAAATATTCTTTAAATACCTGGTTTCTCACAAAAGATGGTTTCAAAAGGTTATAAAAGAGAAAAAATGCTCTTAAACATAATGAGAAAGGCGTTGAAACTGCAACCAGGATAAATGCGAATTAGATTAGTCCTTTAAATATTCAAACAAAGACCTACGAACCATAACAAAAACCATTCCGATATCTGTTTTCTATGAAATGCTATATTCAAAATATATAACCAATGTAAAAAGACCACCTCATTTTTCCATTCAGAAAGAATTGCTATTTGCCAATGGAAGAAAAGACATTCTCTAAAAAATCATGGCTGAAGATGGAGACAATGTTAGGTTTATCTACCATTCAGATACACCGAAAAAAAATGAAAAATAAGAAAGAGTTCATGTTTTTGATATTCTAACGTTCCCAGCATATGTAATAATGCTCTGTAGCACAAAGAGACTAAATGAAGAAAGATGATGATGAAGGCTTGGAAGAATTCTTCTTTGATGAGTCTATCACGATTCCTATCCAATTTGTGCCACTATCTCAGAGGTATTGAATAATGCTCTTTGCCTGACCTCTGCCATAGATGATCAGAGGTCATGTCATAAACTTGGTTAGAAGTACTTACGATGTGAATTCATTCTTCATGCGTAGTCATTCCATATGACCTGTGGATACACTTTTCATGGTAGAAACCCCTCGTCCTCACCCCCTCGTAAGCAGCCAAAGATATTTAAGTTTGGGGTTTTCACTGGCTTCTAGAATCCTCCAAATGGAAAGATGATGTGTTATGCAAATTGAACATTGATTGTTTCATGCCTCTCGTGCACAGTAAATCTGGATAATGTATATGAAAATAAGATATATTCATGCATTTTATTTGAAAAAAACATTATGAAATCTCAAATGGCAGTGGGCTGGCCATGTTGCAAGAATGGTGGACAACCGATGGACACCATGACTGACCACATGGATCCCCCGAGATCACATGCGCAACTGAGGCCGGCAGAATATTAGATGGAGAGACGAGCTAGACAAATTCAGAAAGTACTGGCTCCGTGACGCCCATGATAGAGAAGTGTGGTGAATCCTAGAAAAGGTCTATGTCCAACAACGGACGTTAAAAGACTGATGATGATGATGATGATGATGATGATGATGCACTAACAAAGCATACACACACACACACACACACATGTAACTACGATGCCGGGGAGGTAACTGTAGATTTCAATTTTCCATGTATCAGGTTCTTGTCTTAATATATGAAGATAACTCTCGATTGAGGATAAATAATCCCTGGATCTGCCCCCAAATTTAACCAATTTTTTTCCAGCCCATGGTTCAACCTTACAGGAAATTTCATTGAAAATCATTGAGAACTTTTAGAGATATTAGGTTGATAGACGGACGGACAGACATGAGTGATTTCATTGACAGGACTGCTCATAGATATTTCATTAAACACAATCTCTTCTTTGTGTCCGTTTAAATACCTCTGAGCAGTAGTGTAACTCTTCCAACTTCGAGAGTGGAGGTAAATAAAATATATTTATGTGTCTTACTTTGGTTGCATGGTAAACAGAGAAATAGTAAACATTGTTTGTAAATAAATTAATGAAGAAATAAACAATGTTCAAATCTGTAAATAATGTGACTTTATTTTTTGTTTCGGAGAACATCAACCAAAACTGTTATGAACGTAGGTTTTTTCAGTTTTCGAATTAGTCTGGCTATGTATCACGTGTACAAACCACACCAAAGGAGCTAGTGGGCCGGAAATTTCGAAATTTACTCTTTATTATGTCATCAGAAAAAGTTATTTTGGTCTTATAAAACCATCCCCTCGATAGACCTTTAGAGAGGGGAGTACATTTTGCAATGTAAATTGATGCTAAATTGGCACCTTGTTCTGTGGCCAGTAGAATTATGTTTGTTTCTTTTTAAACTTTTTTTTAGTGACTACTGCCCAACGAAAGGCAAGAAAAGTAATTTATTCATTGAGAACCTCTTTTTCCATTTTTTATTGATCACTTCGGGCATGACATGCTGCCAAAGGACATTGGTGACATGACAGTTTCTTTTGAGTGACCAACTAAATCTGTTTTTTTATATTTTGGATAATCAAAATATGATTTTCATGACTCAGTCTCCATTGATCCTGATTGTCTTATCATTCAAATGAAATGAATCAGACCAAAAGCTTATCTGTATTTGTATTATATATATATATATATATATATATATATATATATGTTTGTATGAGTATAAAAGATTGAGGATTCACTGCAAAAACACTTTTATGTTTCTGCCCTGTTTGGGCTTCTTCTGAGTAGAAACATAAACGTGTTTGCTCAGTGAATTCTAATGTTTAATGTTGAATGTATCAAGCACTTAAGCCAATAAAACATTGGATATTGTAATATATTATATCATATTACATCCATGATTTGTATTGTAGGGATATATATATATATATATATATATATATATATATATATATATATATATATATATATATATATATATATATATATAGATATATATATATATACAATTATCAGGCAAAAGAGTAAAGACCTTCCATTTAGCAAAACAAAACGTAGGTGGTTCAGAAAACTTTCATGATTCAATTTTTTTCATAAGTATTATCCAATCAATGACAATATCAAATGATTCCAGATCCTATGTTAAGAAAAAAAAAAATAAAGAAGGATTCTCAAGTCAAAGAAAAATATAAAAATTTTCATTTTTATTTTATGACATCAAAACCTTAATTTCTTTTGCGTGGGATTTCGACAAAAGTTTCTCTCAAAGATAAATGGATTTCTGGATTTCTCTGTTGAAAGAGTAATGAACGATGGTTAAAGGAAGCCCAGGCTTTCATCTCCCTGCGGACACTGAAAGCTGTTTAATAAATTCAGGTAATAGATGCGACTCTATGAAATGACTGTCAATCTTTTGAGAGCTTTTTGAAGCATCAAGTGTGAATGATACATTGGGCAGGAAAGATTTTTTTCATTCAAAAACAAATTTATTATTTTAGTCATGCAATACATCTCCTATGTCACAGAGAGAAAATAACAAATACACATAAAGAAGTCAGTGAACATAATATATAGATCTCACAATGTACAGAATGGCTGCAGGATGTTATAAGTGTCAGGTTAGTGACATCATAGGAGGGATAAATGAAACCAGGCAGGGCTGAGTAATTCTGCTGTGCATTAATGTTGTCAAACGTTTTTGCGGGATGAATGCAATCGTCAGTGCAAAAGAGTATCTGGTACATTGCAAAAAATCAATTTTAACATTCATCTTTAAAATTGACAGAATTTTGAGCGAAGGAGTCTGATGTTTGTCCTTTTCAAATTTCGATGTTCAAAATATTTTTTAATTTTTGTAAATAAAGGCAGATTTCATCCAAAAAGTTCATTGCTCAGGCAGGAGGGTTATTCCACACACAGGCCAAAATGTCTATGATCCTCCTGCTGTGGAGAACCCTCCATTAAATCTTTGCTCATGAGACCAAGTCATTCATTCATTCTTTCACTTATATAGATATATGACACATATGTGTATACACACACACATGCACACACATATACTTAGGCTAAAAAACTTTACTGCTTTAAACACTAGAAAATATGTACATTTTTTAAATTTCAAAAGATTTATGTCATTTCAGTCGATTATTTCCCAATATGTGTTGATATAATTTATATAATTTTTCCAGTGGTTTTTATGTTTAATACAGAATTAAATATTATGGTACTATGTGTGAATTTTTCTTGTTGCGATCATCAGTTGCATACCAACTAACCGTTATGGGATTTAAAAACAGAACAGTTATTTTTATATGGCTCCCCAGCAGTATTGATCAAACACCACCTAAATTAATAAATAGACAAAAAGATGTCTGGGGATCATTGAACCTAATATATAAATCTCAAAATGTATCGAATTGTTGCAGAATATAAGCTCTGATTTTGATATATATAGCTTTATTTTGTTATTTTGGGGTTTATGTCATAATACATGTAGTTTGTGATTTCATATAGGGTTATTATCATAATGTATTGTAGAAGGATGTTATTTATATCGGGTTATTGTCATAATGTATTGTACATGGATATTATTTTATACAACACATTGTTTAATTTTCTGAAACAAAGGGTTTACTTACATAGGCTACTCTCCAAAATGTATTCGATGATGAGGAATCAATAACTATAACAACAGATGTGACTCATTGTTCGTGTCACTTCTATTGAGTGTTCACCTATCATCATCATCATCATCAGTCTTTTAACATCCATTATTGGACATACACCTTCCCCAGGATTTGCCACACTTCTCTACTGTGGGCGTCACGGAATTAAATTCATTGTTGGTTTTAATACATACATATATATGCTGTTATCAACCTGAGACCAGAATGCTTTTAATCAGAAAGTCTTTTATTCTGCATATCATCTAAACTCAAATCCTAGTTGTATATTCCTGATCCAACCCATCCAAAAAGTAACACATGAAGTGCTGATCGTTGCTTAGGGACTGAGAACAACAAAAATCTTTCATTCTGTCCATATTTTGCAAATAAAGGTCTTTTAATCTTTTAATTACAATCAGTCTGCTAATTCTCCTTAGCGACCATTGGAACTCATGAATATTCTTTTTCTATTTTTCAGTTTTTAATACTTCTGTCATTAAACAATAAAATTGATGGTGCGTTTTTATACGTTTTTGGTCTCCCCGTTTTCATGGACAATATTTAATTGTTATTTGCAAATTTGAAACTTTATGCAAAACTCAATAATTTCTGTCATGAAATTAAATTTTATATGTCTTTAAAAGTGATTACTTTATGTCCAATCCTCTTTAAAGCAACTGACAATTGCTTTTTTTGTCCTCAAAACTTTCCCCTGTTCTCAAGAATATGAGAGATGAGAAAATTTGTTCTCTCACTTTTCCTTAGCTACAAGCATAGTAAAATTCCACCGTAAGAAATCGGCTATTTTGTTTCTTATTTCATTTGTTAGTGTCTTTTGAGACTTGAGATCTCTAACCGCAAAGTCTTGCTTTAAGTCTCCCCAGGGTGCAGTAACCATATAGAAGATAGGTGGTTACCCTTGCAGTGAGTCTCCCTTCTCCATGCATCAATGTTACCCAAGGGAAGGGCAAATTGAAACATGAGAGAGAGAGAGAGAGAGAGAGAGAGAGAGAGATGGAGTAAACTTCTTACTATAGAATTCAAAATAAGACAAAAAGTGAAGTTTGAAAATTTTGCTCTTATCTGAACAGGATTTGGAAGATTTTTTTTTTACTTGCTTTTAGTTGAAGAGAATTTTTCTAACATTGATAGTTTTGGTAGAATCAAATTACTTTCCTTTTGTTAGAAACTAAAGTTTGATCCAGTCTCATTATGAAAAATTGCCCGTTCCCTTGACCACACAGCAAACAGTTACGGCATTTGCACCTCCCTATCTCTTTGTATTAAATGGATTTGAACAAATCAACGGTTGTTCATCGAATTTTCAGGGTTTACTAAGTAGCTGATAAAAAGAATTTGATCACCATTGAGAAAATGCTCACATGGAGAGACCACAAGACAGCACAATACATCCGGGAAAAGACAGGAGTCAGGGACATTATTCAATCCATTAAAAAGCTCAAATGTGAGCTGGCCATGTTGCATGAATGGCGGACAACCGATAGACATCGCAACTCACAACATGGATCTCCCGAGATCACATGCACAACTGAGGCTGGCAGAATATTAGATCGCGTACTGGCTCCGAGACACCCATGATTGAGGAGTGTGGTGAATCCTGGGAAAGGTCTATGTCCTACGATGAATGTTGAAAGACTAATGATGATGACTACTTCACTTAGAATTGAAATAATTTGGTTGTTAAATGAAATGTTTTTTGTTGTCACCTAAGGAATCACATTAACCCCTTTCTAGGTTTTGATCCAAATCCAGTGACCAAGGAGGAATGGCCAGTATTTAGTTTTATAGAGAGTGATCAGCCTACCCCACCATGCTGACCGATGAAATATCAGCAGGGGAAGGGGTTGGATAATGGGTGTTACTAGGAAGAAATAAAAGGAGACAGTTTGTTTTTGGTTATATGGTACCAGTAGCAGAGAGTAATCCCTGACTTGTATTGATAAATATTAGTGTATTTGGAAAGTAATAACAGTTTTTTGTGTTTGTAAAGTAACTGCATATTTTCATGTTTGGAGAGTAGTAAATATTTTCAAATCACGATCATCATTTTTCTCAAATGTTTCAAACCGCAGATTGCATTTATGAGTCTTTAACACATCAGGATGAACATCATAAAAGTTTCTCATTGCCTGTGTTACAGTACCACCATTTTGAAATTTATACAGTAACCAATGGTGAAAATATTTCTCTTCATAGTCTTAATCCTCCTTGGAGTTAAACTTTACTATACACTAGAAATAGCATGGTGCCAGGTAGAAACAGATAATGAAATAAATCCAGGCACAATTTCCGTACCATTTGGTTTTGCCCTGGTTGGATGGCTCATAATTCATAGCAGTGAAATATATGATTACTTTCCTAGCAAGAAAATACATTATTATTTTCTGAATACCCTGATACTTAAAAGAAAAAAATAACTCCCAAGAATATCCCTCCTGGAAAATAAGACAGGAATTTCATAAAGAAGATAGAATATAGAAATTGTTGCTGTATTGAATAAAAGTTGCTTTTTGTATTTTCAAAATTTTCCTGTTAAGAAAGATTAATTCAACGGCTGTTACTATCATCGTTAGTGGTGGTGGTGGTGATGGTAGTGTGTAGGGTTTTTTTGGTGGATGTTTGCATCATAAAAGTGCAAATCAATGACCATGTATGCATTTTCTTTACTTTCTGTAATTAGATCAGATTCATAGCTTTTAGGATAAAACAATCATGAAACATAACCAAGAGACAGACCTGCAAACTGAGAAGCATGCAACACTTCATGAGAGAATCATGCTAAACTTCACATTGTGAGATCACAAGACAGCACAGTATACCAGGGCTAAAACAAGAGTCCGAGACATCATAAAATCTACTAAAAAACTCAAATAGCAATGGGCTGGTCATATTGCAAGAATGGAAGACAACCAATGGACATCACAATTTAACATGGATTCTCAGAGTTCAGATGCAAAACCAAGGCCGGCAGAATACAAGATGGAGAGACAAACTTGACAATTTAAAAAAATACTGGCTCCACGACGTCCACGATAGAGAAATGTGGCAAATCCTGGAGAAGATCTATGTCCAACGATGGACGATAAAAGACTGATGATGATGATGAATCATGGATTTTGTGGATTATTTCATGAAATGATAGCTCCTAAGACGTCCTTTTAAAAAAAAAGGTATTTATGGAAATGAGTCATATCCATAATGTGGTGAGAGGCTTGTGGATGAAGTGAATGTTAGTAATTGACTGATGTTGGTCCTGAATTCCTTCAGTGAAAACATTGCAATGAATCATCTTGGAGACACAGTGATATAAACCATTCATTGATGAAAGGAAATGATCTATGTTGTGGCTTTGTATTCTCGGATATCAACACTACCAATAACATTAATTTGATTTGCGCGTTTTGTTGTAGAGGCCAGAACAAAAAGGCTTGATCTTGTGAAAAGGCCAGTGACGGATAAAAATAACGAATGATAAGCTAAATATCATAATCATCATCGACCGTGACGGCGCTAACCTCTGCCATGTCCAACGAGCAAACCTTTCTGTCTCATCTCTCTATTTGTCTGTCTGGTCTTTTCTTATGAATCATTTGAACCAACTTCATGAACCATGTGTTATCTTTTTATCTTGTTATGTGCCCTGCCCATCTCCATCTATGGTATATTTAAACGCATTCTGCTTTGGGATCCATGCTGGTCTGTGTCTGTCCCTTTGAAAAATATAGATATGGAGAAACCATTTTTAGTACACACAGTTAAACTCATTTTTAGATCTCTGGTCACCTTGTCTTTAGAAACCCAATGCTTAAGCCCACTCAGCCTAATGGTTGATGCATCACTGCCAACAATCTGTATCTCAGCCAATACTGAATTAATTTGACTTATAGAACAAAAACCACATAGAAATCTGTCACTTATTTCTTATTATGAAAATCGAGAGCATCAAAAAATATCAAATTCTTCCAGTATAAAAAAATCAAAGATTTCCAGACAGACATTTTTTTTTTCCCTACATTTATGTATTCACTTGTATTCATCCAAACAATATCTCCAAAAGTTCTCAATGAATTCGGATGATATTTTGCAAAATGGGCTAAGGAATAGTCGATTGAGTTTTTAATACAGTTGCCTCCCCTAAATTGTAGCAACATATGAACTCATTTTCATTCAGTCTTTTGCGGCAATAGCATTGGCCAAGGTATGTATGCGCTCTCTGAGTGCTCTCTATATTTTTGTGAAAGATAGAAGCATCGAAAAATATTAAATTCTTCCAGTAGAAGAAAAAAACAAGATTCTTTTGCAGCTGTTCATTTTTTTCATACATTTATGTATTCACTCATGTTTTTTCTACACAATATCTCCAAAAGTCCTCAATGAATTTCAAAGACAGCTTCATAGAAGAGTGAATTCCAAGGAAGAATTGATTAAACTTGATCCAGCAGCTTTTTTACAGTTACCCCCCTGAATCGTAACTGTATATGAACTTATTTTCATTCAGCTTTTAGAGGCGATGGTGATGGCTGAGGTGTGCACTCTCTGAGTTCTTTCTAGGTTTTTTTTCATTATGAAAGGTGAGAGCATCGAGAAATATTAAATTCCTCCGGTAGAAAAAAAAGGGAAAAATGATTCTCCAACAACAGTTTATCACTTCTTACCAATTTTCAGATTTGCTTTCTGTATCAGGAAAAAAAAATCTCTGCAGGTGTTTGTTTGTTTGTTTGTTTGTTTTGGTGTTTCCTTGTTTTCTCTTGAAATCGCTGAAATCTGCCTCTCTCTGATCTGGCACCGTAACATTGTTGGTATCTTCGGCTTTTGTTTGCTGTCTTTTACTGCTTCCGATTTCTCATGAGATTCTATGCTTCTGCAATGCAAAGCAGGGGGCGACCATTTCTATATAGGGAATTGATATAAAAGAAAAATGCCGGGAAAAAAAAAGAAAAAGTCTTCTTGTGTGAATTCAGAGACGTACGGGAAAATATTGGTTTCTCTCGGCATACAACAAACCATTTAGGTTATTTCGAATTTCTTGGATAATCCATCTTAGAAATTGCCAGAGAAGCATCAGAAGAAACAGAAAGACGTATAATAATCCCAGTCGATTGAAATTCTATATTATTAGAAACTGTCAGCAGAATTGTCATCACTGGTTTCTTCAGTTTTTAAGTTGGCTAGCTGGCTGAGTCATAGCTGGCTATATATGTATGTATGTATACTTCATGTACTATGTCTAGCAAAAACGTTTTCTTTCGTCTTTTTTAGAATTTACCCCCATTAGGTTTTTAGCGGTGGTTCAATTTATGATTTTAGTTTATGCTAAATCGATCCCTTATTCTATATACAGCAGTTTAAAAAAAAAAATCAAGACTTATTTAGTAATCACAGCCCAACAAAGATCCAGATAAGTAACTTATTCATTGATAGCTCCTTGATCCAATTTCTTAATTGATCCCCCCCCAATGCGGAATGCTTCCAAAGGACATTGGACATCTGACGTTTTCTATTTAGTGACTAAGCAGATACTCTCTAAAGTGTTTGATACGGCTCACTTGAGCTGCAATTTTTTTTAATCTTTCAACTAAACTCATAAAGATTTGATCAGTTCATAGAGTTTTATAAAAGTGATTGAATAAGTGCAATTTTTACAAAGAATCTGTGAGTTGAATCACACGAAAATAAATGCAGGATTTCCCCTAAAGATGTTTGCACTGTTAATAGCATTTATGATCATCTCATAAAAGTAAAACATTTTCATGATCATATATATTATCCTGCTTGTTTTTAAGTACAACCATGATTCTTTCTGATTATTATTCATTTCTTCTTTGGTATCTTTACACATCAATAAAACTTGTGGATTTATTTGTTTTAACATGTTCTTGAGTTTTATTACTCCTTTCCCCTTTTGATGTTTAACCGCTCACACTTTCCAGTGGTCAAGCTAGTAAAAAAATACATGTTCTAATAAAGTTCAGTATGAAAAGCATTCGATGGTTATATTTAGATGATATTTTATTTTCTTTGTTCAAAATGTGCTCCTTCTGTAGCAAAGCAAAGCTCGCATTGACAAGGGAATGAGTTGCAATCATCAATTCATATATTGACTGCAATGAAAAAAAAAGAATTGTAGCACAAATACAAGAGATACAAAGCAGGTTTGATGTCATTGCCAAAGTAAGGGGCAAAGCTGAGGAGTAGGAAGGTGGAGGCTTTTTGAAAACGTCCCTTGGGTATCCAATGAAAGAAGGGCCTTGAAGGAAGGTGGGCCCCTAATGGAAGGTCCACCGATTGCATTTCGACAGACAATTCTCAATGAATGTTGGGGGGGGCACCCTTGAGGAGCCAAACCCCTTCAGGTCCCCAAAATCCCTCAAAATACCAGAGCACAAATTGTCTAAATCTGTTCAAAATTCACCAGTAGAATGGCAACATTTAAGTACATGTTGTTTAGATTGGCATTACTCAAAATATTATCTCACTGTTAATCAAGGTTTTATTTTTCCATATGTCAGGCACTGGCAGCATATCTGTGTAAAATCATTATTCACACATGATCAGTAAAATATTAATTGAACATTCATATTAATGTTGATCTTTATCAGAAAAATATAATGAATATATTAAGAGTTAAATTTTTTTATTCATATTTACTTTATAAACAAGCAATATTGCATTAATATTAGATAGATATCTAAAGAAAATTGAGTTGAGGAGAATAACATAATGAAGCCATGTCATTTAAACATCATACTTTATATAGTTCCTCTATATCAAATTAATGTCCAAGCATGGCCAAGAATATCATCAAGTAATATTTATGTTAAATGTGAAAATGAGCCTTGCAGTGGCAAACTATAATTCATGTCTCACTACCAGTATATATACCAGATTTTCAGTAGCACTGGTATAGATGACTTGTGAAAACCTGTTACTGTTGGCGTGGGAAGTTCTGCCATATCGACCAACCTCACCCAATAAAGTATCCTTTGATTATGACCTTTCCACTCCCAGCAGAACTTTCTGAATTATCAGGGTTTCTCTAATGACATCAAAATAGCATGGCAAACCTTCTTCGATTCGGAACTGACATCACAAAGGAATCTATAATTTGATGACTATTTCACAGAAAGAGATAGAGAATAACAGTGATCATGCCAAATAAGAGTTCTATATCATTTTTTAGGTACATCGGTAACTTGTTGACGAGAAAAATTTCTCACCAACTATATATATATATATATATATATATGTATATAGGGTTGATAAGAAATTTTATATATCTACATATATGAAAAGAGTGTATTGGGGCAGCAATTTTTTTTATTATAAACAAGTTAAAAGAAAGCTAAACAGAAAATACCTCAGAACATTTATGAAATTGATTTAAAAAACTAATTTTTGAAAGTGATCATTAATAGTTTATAGATCTTGAATGCAAAATTTTGGTATGTTTTTATAAAAAAATCTTCACATCAAAAAGTTCAACTTCAAACAAAAAAATTGATCAATAAATAAACATATATATATATGTTTGTGAAACTCTATTTGAAATGATCAGTTATCGTATGGAGAATGTGTCACTTGGCCTACACTGCATGAATAGAATAAACAATTATAGAAAATGGGGCTGCTGTAAGAATATGCAGGCTGCCCTGATATTATGTTTGGATCCATTCTTAGAGGATGCGGCATAAACACAGCTGGTGCAAAATAAATCCATTACATATAACAAATTTGTTATTTCAATGTATTAAACATGGAAATAACAACTTAATTAATAAGATACTATCTAAATTACCAAAAAGAAGAAAATATTTGTGCAAATTTCAAACTGGTCTTAATGTCAATCGGCGTAAATCAAACTGGCTTAAAATCAGGACTGGCTGTATGTATGTACTCATTCTTCCTCCCATGAGGGTGGAAAATGACACAAGGTCATGTTAAACATATGCGTGGGTGGTTCCGGAAATAGGCTAGTTCCGTCAGTACTTCCTTTTTGGGGACGCCTCAGGCTTCAAGCAATGAACCAGATTCTACCCCATTCAGCGCAATCGGTATATAAGTCCTGGGGGGATGTCCTCCTGGAACTGGATACATTATACTTTCTGAAACGGGGAAATCCTGTGCTCGGTAAGTACGCATATGCATGTATATACATATATCTTACAGTATACACACACATACACATAAATGTTGCCTGTCACATGCATACATATATATATATATTTATACATACATATATATATATATATATATATATATATATATATACATATATACATATATATATAAATGTCCATTTGCTGTAAATATACAAATTTTCTATATACAAGCGCATATATATGTACATGAGTGCATGCATACATACATACACACGTACAAAGTTGTTCTCAGTGATAAAGTAAGTGTATCCTTGTCTACCTCTCTCTTACTCTCTTTCTCTCTCTCTCTCTTATGCAAACACATATACACACATACACACAGACAGCGACGCCCAAGGATATCTACGGACACATGCAGACACCCGTACACATTCATAGAAACATGCATACAGACACTCTCCGCGTATACATAGCTCAGTCAATAATTCCTAAGTGCAGTCATAGAATAAGCATTTATCTTACACAACGAATATTCATATTTCAACATAATCTCCTTCCTTTTCAATGCACTTAACCCAATGCTTATAATCAATTATATAGTTCAAATATTATAAGGTGAAAATTACTGATGAATATTCATCTGATAACAGTCAGGTTATGGATTTATTGATCCTCCCTTGTACCCAGACATACTTCTCACCTCACTCCTACCCCAAACCTACACACACACCCTCCCCTCTCACACATCTTCACACACACACACACACACACACACACTCACTCACTCACTCACTCACACAAACTCCCTCACATACACACCCCCATTCCCCTACATTCTCTAACATACACACATATGCAAGCATACATATATCCCCCCACACACACATACATGAATACTGCCATAGATAGTAACATGTACAGTGAAATGGGTTGCCAAAAGAAAGTTGTCAGTATTAACCTTTTGAGACTCTTGAGACATACATGGGATGCACATAGGACCTGCGAACCTAGCAAATGGCAGGTTGGGGTGAGGTCGTTTTTGAGGCTCCGGAGTGATGATGAGGGGCTCAATATATCTAGAGAACCCTGAAAAATCTATCAAATAATGTAAAAAATTTGGAAAATAGTATTTTAGAAATTTGCACGGGGATGGAAGAAGAGTCAGATCTCCAACCAACGCTTATAAATCCCGAATTTTCTTCCAGAGATCTCTTTTAGTAGTTAATTGAGATGTGCATGTCAGGAGGATTGAAGTAAATCAGATTTCCCTGGCTTTAACAGATGCAGAAAATGAAGTTAACAAAGTATGGAACTCATGTGGAAATAAGTTAGTATTACACGACAGAGCAGGAAAGACGTGTTGGCAAGATGATCAACTAATTCGGAGTCTTTCATTTGTTGAGGAATAAATGTACTTTGGTTCTTTGAAATATGGACAAATTTTGATTTAGTTAAAGAATTATTTTCTATAAGCATTAACTGGGCTGAATTTAACACTGATGAAGATCAGGACATAACATTACTTGGGGGACCTTCTTTTTTTTGTTTTCAGCAAATATTTTCAAACAAATCAGGAAAAAATGAAATGTTCAAAAAATTATGATGTTTAATTCAACATAAAGTTCTTCATGGGTCAATTATCTATCCCTAAGTAATGTAAGTAAATAATATAGATAGATAGATAGAACTGAATTGCTGAAAAAAAATTTTAAATAAAAAATATTTTTTAAGACATTTTTTCCAGTTTCACTTTTGAACCACTAACAGTACAACCTGACTATTAAATGAAAATTAAAACTTTATTTTCTATACTCTTTTGAAAATTCGGGTATTAATTAGGTTTATCCTGGAAGGGTTAAAGGAGGAGGAAAGAGGTGAATGAGAGAAAAGAAGGATTCAGAAGTGAAAGAGAAGTGAAATAGACATTTTGAGCAAAAAAGCTGGCTGGAAACCAGGGCAAACATGCTGTTTCCCCATGCAATGAACAAAAACACCTGCAAAAATCAGGGCGGGGCTGAGCCGGACTGTGATTTATCTACTTATATGTTCGATTTGATATACAAGCAGGGAAGAAAACAAAGATGCAGGAAGGAGAAGGAAAAGTGGGAAGGAAATAGGAGAGAAGGGAGAGAAGATAATGAAAAAGGAAAGACACAGAGAGAGAGAGAGGCAGACAGACAGATAGACAGATACAAACAGAAAAAGAGAGACAGGGAGAGAGAGTGCAAAAAAAGAAAGAGAAAGATGATGAAAAAGGGAGTAGAGAAGGAGAAAGAGAGAGAGAGAGAGCGCGCTAAAAGAAGGTTGGAGAGAAAGATGATGAAAAAGGGAA
>OY735232.1:39158189-39200689 GCA_963457665.1 Thysanoteuthis rhombus | reverse complement strand
TCTGTGTTAGAAATATGCAAGGGTTTATGCCATACCAATAAATACATACATTTATACAAAAAAGTATTTCTTAAGTAATTTTTTTATGTATCATATATACAACCTAAAAGATGTAATATCCATCTCAAGTCAGAATAGAAGTTGGAATGGCATTTGCTCTTGCTGCAGTCAGGCTTGTTACCTTCCATGTTGGTCTCTCATTTTTTTCTGACTCAAAACTATTCACAATGTTTTTGTGATAACACAGTTTCTACTTGAGACGGACTTGAGACTTTCAAGACTGAGACAAAATGCTTTTAGTTTTTAGTTATATAGTTTTTGCACATGATTTATCAGTAAATATATGTACAGGCGGACGTATGTAAATCACAGATGTAATTGATTATATAACCATATAATCCACACTGATACACTGGTCATATATATATATATATATATATATATGTATTTTTATCTTTCTTCAGATTTCTGCTCAATCTCAGTGAAATTGTTACCAATCGATATCTCAATGTCTGAGAATATTTTTGACACCTAAGCTCAACATCTGTACCCATTATTGTGGTGTTGGCACTAACATTAAAACTGATATAAGCACAAGAAGACTCTTTGGTCAAGGGGAGCAGAGGTCTTGATTTACACAAAAATTACTCTGAACTGCCTCAAATTTTCACTGTTTTGCCCCGATTTCTCCTTATGCCTATAGAAACCGAGGAGTAAAATCGAAGCTTGTTGAGATTTAGGGTTAACAATTTCTTTCTAAGGAACAACATTAAGAGCAAAGTCTATGCAATAAGATCAAGTGACCTTCATGACTTTGAGACTAGAATCAGAAATCCTACTCTGAATGCTTGCTGACGGACGGAATACCATTGTCAATTGCTGGTTTGGCTATAATGGTACGAAGAATTTGGCTTACATAGAGAAGCCTTCTGGCGAACTATTTCTTATTTAAACTTGGCAAAAATCAAAGATTCTAGTTCATGTGTATTGATTTTAAATAGTTTTTCGTCCACTTGATATGGAAAAAAATGAGAAAAGATAAGTGTATAGCGACTTTTGAGACAGTCTATATGTATCTCTGTTTTGACAAACTTTTTTTATCTTCTACTTTAAGGGGTGAAAAAAAAAAAAAAAAGAAAAAAAAAACAGAACGAAATGTTTTATAATTTTTTTTGTGATAAATTTCATTCACAAGCTTGATTAAATGCGTTTATACAATAAATACTCAGTCTACACTCACACACATAAATATGTGCACACAAATGCACACACACACCAACACACACTCACACATGTAGATGTATATATATGGTGAGTAATAGGATATAATTTATAGAATATAATGGTGAATTTGATAGACAATATCAGAAACTCAAAATTTGGAAAATAGTTGTTTTATTAGCATGACATGTTTCAGGATGTTGTCCACCCGTTTTCAAAACGCTAAATGATAGAAAATGAATGAGAAAGGCAAACCTGATTCATCATTCTCTCCTCCACTTCAAACCTTATATCCATTTTGCCCGTCTTTCTGGAAAACGGAAGGACAACATCCCTAAAATAATTTTCCTAATTTGAAATTTCTAAAATTGTCTATTAAATTCACAATATATGAATACATGCATTATGTATAATTTAGCTGGATATTTTCTTTAATACATCTTTCATTGAAATAATAGCTACCGACAAAAATAAACAGCAAACTGCAAATGCTGGATTGAACGGTAAAATTGAATCTCAGCATAACGTACAGATACAATGCCACCATGAAATCAAGCTCCACAACTCCAACCTAATATTGAAGAAGGCAAATGATGCTGCTCTCTCTTTCGGAAAGTATTTATATGCATTGATATGATTATAAATTGCGTTATAGTAATAATACTATGTTGAAGCGGCCACCATACCAATTGCAGGTTTGATTCCTGTACCTGCCACACTTCCTTTCATTGTTTATTCTATTGTCAAGGCCAAATCTTACAGTAACCATCTAAAAACAGATGATCATTTCAAGTAGAGTTTCAATATCATCATCATCATCATCATCATCATCATCCTAATCAGTCTCTTAACGTCCATCATTGGACATAGACCCACCTCATGATTTGCCACACTTCTTTATCGTGTGTGTTGCAGAGCCAGTACTTTCTGAATTTGTCTAGCTCATCTCTCCATCTAATACTCTGTAGGCCTCAGTTACGCATGTGATCTCTCGGGATCTATGTTGTGAGTATCGATATCCGTCGATTGTCTGCCATTCTTGTGACATAGCCAGCCCATTGTCATTCGAGTTTTTTAATGGATTTTATGATATCTCTGACTCCTGTCTTCTCCGGGATGTATTGTGCTGTCTTGTGGTCATTCTGTTGGATCATATATCCATTTCCTAATAATATACATTGAGATGTATATATATATATATATATATATATATATATATATATATATATATATATATATATATATATATATATATTATATATATATGAAGTAGTAAATATACTGAACTTGCATTGTTCGCTTTCAAGCTTATACATACAAAACAGTTTCATGTATGCATGTATAGATATATGAGGATTATATCTTTCTCTCCGAATGTGTGTGTATTTGTTGGTCTGTGAATATGTAGCTGGTTTGGGAACTTGGTTCAGGAATGCCAAGTATGAACATTTGTCCCTCCTTTTTTTCCAAGTAACCTTTCCTCCATTTTTGTCCAAGCATTGTTTTTCAATGTTCATATATTAAATCTCGAGCATAACAAGCATATTTTCGTTAGTGCACATTATTGACCAGAGGAAGCGTTACCAAGTACTAAGCAATTTCTTCACAGCGACCATATTTTTCATCAAAACATTGTCTCCCTAATAGTCGAACATGAATGACTTTGGGGTACTTTAAACAATTGATTGAATCACTTTGAACAGTGATAACATATCCAGTATTCAATAGGAATTCTGATTGAAACTATTATTATTAATTTTTGACAAGTATTTTCTTTCATCCAAATTTTTTAGTTGCTTTTCATTGGAACAACTCAACTGACTCACTGAATGAAAAAAAAACTTTTATCATTCAATGCCCTAAAAACTTTGATGTAAAACTTATTAACCCTTATCGTCCAAAAAGAATAAAATCCATAATTTGAACCCAGTAAAAGGAATTACTCTTGTCATACTAATTTGTCTTAATGCAAGAATCTCATGCTGTAAACTATATACACATAGGAATAAAACCTACTGTCATTAAAGGGTATTTAGATTGGTAATTTGATTAATTGCAATATCTGATTATTTTATTGAAGCATAAAACCCGTCAAAAATGACGGCAAACATATTTACTGTACTGACAAACCACTAAACCCCTTCTGTAGTGACAGGCTGTCACTTACTCAGCCTGTCCTTAGTGACGCCATCATAGGGGTGAAACCATGATGCTTTAGCAGATTAAAAATTTTACATTCACAGCTATTTTTCAGTGATTTGAGCCTATCTTTAGCAATTTCCAAGCCATTTTCAACTATTGAAGATGGCCAGAAAATGGCTCGTTTTGGCAATTATTTCATCATTTTTTAGATTGATTTTGGGTGGAAAACCTTTTGAATTGGTGACTTTAGGGATGACACCAACCCTAAGAACATCACTGCCAATAAAAAATTCCAAATATAGATCTTTTAGCAAATTCAAATCAAAAGTTATCGAGCGTGTCAGTTTTAGTGTTTGTTTTTATTTTTGTGTATTCTATGTGTTTTTAGATTTTCTGCAAATAGAGTATAGAATATATTGATTTTGATTGCTATAAATTACTTTTTGACATACATACAATATGAAAGTTTTGGTAAATATGTATATATCATGACAAAAAAAAAAGGGAATACTACAAGTACATTCTCCCGATAGTCACCTATGGAGGTGAAACAGAGAACCTAACCAAGAGACAGACACTCAAACCGAGGAGCATGCAATGTGCACATGAAAGAATCATGCTCAACCTTACATGGAGAAATCACAAGACAACACGATATATTGGGGAGAAAATAGAAGTCCGAGACATCAAAGAATCCATCAGAAAACTCAAATGGCAATGGGCTGGTCATGGTGCAAGAATGGTAGACAATCAATGGACATTGCGAATCACGACATGGATCCCCAGAGATCACATGCGCAATTGATGCTGGCAGAATACTGGATTGAGAAACCAACTAGACAAATTCAGAAAGTATTGTCTCTGTGGCGCCATCATAGAGAGGTGTGACTAATTCTGGGGAAGGTCTATGTCCAATGACCGACGTTAAATGACTGACGATGATGATGATCCATAGTAGATAGGTTTGATCACTGTTGCTGGGTTTAAGTTATTCATGTGTTCCAACATTTATATGTTATTGATCTATCTATCAATTAAGACTTGGGCCAGCCTTAACTGTTCCTAGTAGAAAATTGAATCTGCCACCCTCACTACAATGAGTAAGGGAAAATAGTTTTTGACTTTTGAAAATCACCCTCCTAAATAGGCTTTTATATGGGGGTTGAATTTACAACGGAAGTTTATTTCAAATTGGTCCCTTAGTTTGAATCCATGTTCTTTCATGTGTTTTTTTAAAAAATCATAAACATACAATTTGAACCACGCTGGTAGTACTTTTATCAAGGTGACTTGATTTTATCACCAATGCTTAATTTTCTAGGTAAAAGCAGCTTATTTGAGCGGCAGTGATTCATAATTTCCCCTGAGAATGCGAGTATCATGTTGTACACTGCATATATTTCATTTCAACCTTTGATGGTCATCTTAGGTCGAGTTGCATCCATACTACCAAAAAGTATCAAGTAATCCAGATTTAATACATCAATGTGTGTCTGTATAGTATTTATCTCCATCCATACATTAGTACATAGATGTGTGGTCTAGTCATTCAAACATATATATATATATGTATTATATATATATATATATATATATATATATATATATATATATATATATATATATATATATATATATATATATATATATATATATATGATGAAGTGAAGATTTGCTACACAAACACATTCACATTTCTGACCTGTTTGGGCTTCTTAATGTTTAATGTTGAAGGCATTGAGCACTTAATGAAATAAACCTGTCATACATCTGATATTATATTATGTCATATTATTTTCCTGATGATGTGTATATACACACACACATATATATATATATATATATATATATATATATATATATATATATATATATATATATATATATTATATACATATATATATATATTATATACATATATACATATATATATATATATATATATATATATATATATATATATATATATATATATATCTGAATGAATGGCTTGGCTCAATGGGCAAAAATTGTTAAGAGAGATTGCTACAACAGTAGGACCATAGACGGCAAGACCTATGTGCTGTTTTTCCTTTCAGCCTAAGGAATGGATTTTTAAGGTGAGGTCAGCTCGATATATATATATATATATATATATATATATATATGTATATATATATATAAATGAATAAGTAAGTATAGTATCTTCCTCTCCCTATATATGTGTATGTGTGTATATGTTTGAGAGTATGTGTGTGTATGTGGTTTGGGAATTCAAAATGCTTAATGTGAATTTTCATCCCCCCTTTTTATCATTCTAAGCTTTTCTTGGTCATTGTCCGATCTTTGTTACTCAATTTTCATATATTAAATTTCAACCATAACAATGGGGTAATTCCAAGCGGCAAAGCCATTCTGATGAATTTATTTCACCCATAACAAGTACATTATTCAGTGCACATTTCCACACAGAACAAGCAATACCAAGTGCTTAGAAATTTCTCCAAAGTTTTTTCATAAAAAACATTGTCTTCCTTGATTGTAGAACACAAATGACTTCAGCGCACTCAAAAGAATTCAATGATGCCAGGATTAATGGCTCTGGGAGAGAATTCTTTGTTTTTCATCTTTTTTTTATAATCTAGAGACCCAGCATTGTACTAAACATTGTTAAAGTAATTCTATTAGAAACCATCAACCATAACTGTCGCCCAAACTTCGAATATAGGTTCCTTCAGATTTCAACCTCATCTGGCTGGCTATGTATGTCTATACATATATATATATATATATATATATATATATATATATATATATATATATGTCATACATACATACTGCTAGAAGGCCTAAAATTCAAATTTTTGCTCTATATAATCTCTAGAAAAAACGTTTTTGAATTGTTTTTGAAAAAATCCCCCCAGACTCTACCCAGAATAGGTTTTAGAAGGGTTTTCATTTACAATGTGAGTGAATGGTAATGCTTAGCTTGTGTCCATCGGCACTCACATGTTTTTTTTTCTAAAAACCAGACTTTTTAACAATCACTGCCCAACAAAAGTAACAGAAATAACTTATTCATTGGTCACCCCTTTTCCTAATTCTTTAATTGATCACAACATCCAAAAGATTTTGGTCATGTGACAGCTTATATTCACTGACTAAAACAGACCCGGATATTTGATATACCATTTAATGATATAACATCTATAAAACAGTCCTTATATACATTAAGTTCTTTTTCAATAGAGAGGAATTCTTATTTTGAGTAACAAAAGATAAATTAGTTTGTTTCAAGCAACAAAATATACTGAAAGGGACATTTTATTATAGATAAGAGGAAATAAATTTCCTTAGAGGCAGTTTACTAAAATCATTATTTCTTTTCAAGATTGAATCTATTTGAACAGTGATAACCCACTCAGTATTCAGTCATAATTCTGATTAAAAGCCCTGTTTTTAACTAATTCCCCTAAAAGCTTTTATATAAAGCTTGTTAACCCTTATTGTCCATGAAGAATAAAATCCATAACTTAAATCATTCAGGCCTGAGGTTTTTTCAAGGGTTATAAAGCAAGGACATTATGGTTGGATTTAAGTTTTCTCATTTTTTCAGAAACTCTGAGAAGTCATACATCATTTTGAAGGTTATAAGAAATAGATTCAATTTATAGCAAATCTAATTGCTGTATGACCACATAATGTATTCAAAATGAACATGATAATAAGAGCACAGTTATGTATGCTCCTGGCCAGGATGAATTTAAGCCAACCACATGTAATTTGGTGCAGCAGTTACTGGTACTGAAAATTGAATAGGCAGACTGAGTTCAAGTTTCAGTCGAAGCAGTTAATGCTCACTTTACACTAAAGCCATTGGAAAAAGCTTGAATCCACTTTTTCCCCCATTGGTAAATAGCAGGGTAGTTTGAACCCTTTAGCTCTGTGAGGCAAACTATCTACTCAAAAAAACCTACACCTTGAGGGTCAGCAAAGCTGGTCTCAAGTTCGGCTAAAACAGGAGAGTGATTGTGGAGCTAATAACTCCAAACAGTAAAACCTCATCATCATCAATCTTTTAACGTCCGTCGTTGGACATAGACCTTCCCCAGGTTTTGCCACTATTGTCTATCATGGGTGTCGTGGAGCCAGTATCTCCTGAATCTGTCCAGTTCATCTCTCCATTTTGTGTTCTGTCGGCCTTGGTTTCTCATGTGATCTCTGGGGATCCATGTTGTGAGACATGATGTCCATCGGTTGTCTTTCATTCTTGTAACATGGCCTGCCTATTGCCATGTGAGTTTTTTAATAGTTTCTATGATGTCACTGACACCCGTTTTTTTCCTTATATACTGTGTGGTCTTGTGATCTCTCCATGTAAGGTTGAGCATGATTCTCTCATACGCACAGTGAAACCTACTTACTGCAAAAATCACAACTCAGTGGTTGTGGTCATGTGCTCTATTGGAGCCAAATCATCCATTAAACAAACTTAGGGAATTGCCTGGGGCGCAGAAGTCCTAGGGTTAACTACAAACTGAAAAAACTTTAAATCTTGCCAAAAATGCATGGAACTCTTGCGCCCTTGATAATTCATGTTAATCTCATAGTATTACCTGATTATTCATTACATTTATTCAGGGCCAAATTAAAGCAACTGGGGGTCATGGACCACGACAGGGGATCTTAAAGAAGGGGTCAAGATTCCTCCCCTTCTCCTAAAGATGATGGTAGGTCGCACAAATATTTGAAAATCTATCTTAAAGAATAATCATAATAACTTTTCTAGTGCCTGTTGAGAAAATTGCTCAACTCTGTTCAATAGTTAAGAAAAAAAAATGTTTTTGTTACATTTTAATAATTGAAAAAAAAAAAACTCATTATAAACTCCATAAAACTTGATATATGCCCCAGGTTTTTATGATTATAAATAAAATAAGATTGATAGTTAATAGATTTGTTTTTTTTTTCCTGCCTGCTCAACCCATAAGTAATTCCGGCACTGCATTTACAGGATTATCATAAATTTCTGGGATGATTATTTTCATGGTAATTGTTTGTTATTATAAGTTAGAGAGTTATAACAACCCTGTTGTGGCTCTATTGAGAATAGGGCCAAGTGATGAATATTAAAGTTATTAATTCATTGACTGATAGGTTTTGATACAAATCTTATTAACCTTTATTGTTGAAAATTAAAATCCATAAATCCAACAAAAGCTTTTCTATCTTCAGATCGATTTAGTTAAAATCACAGGAATCTATATCTGCTGTAGAAATATTCAAACAATTATAAAAGCTGTTGTCATTGTGTCGTAATTGGTAATTTATGTGTTATGTGATTATTATGAAATGGATTTATATTATTGACATTAATTTCTATTAGAGATGATATTACGGTTATTGTTAGGTATTTTAACCTTGTAAGTCAAAACAGATTTGAATTGTTTAAACTGTGAATACAACAAAGAAATAAATAATCAAGGAAACCATTATTGTTACTTTGACTCAGAAGAATAGCGTCTTTGAAGCTGTTGCTGCAGCAGTTAGCTGATCCAAAAAGCTTTTACACGAACGATTATACAAAAAAAAAGCTAGTATGCCTCACGGCTCTTTTAATACAGATAATGGCAGTAAAGTTCTTCTAGATCTTTGTACTTTTGAAATTTCTTTGTCACACGTATCATGCTCCATTTGACCACGTCATGTCCCCTTGCCCTGTCTATTCTAAACGTCTTTTCAAAAGGAATGCTTCATCAACCAACGTTTTAGTTCAAGGCAAGAAAAGACTGAAATCGATTTTGAATCAATTCTTATGTATCCATTACAGGCATGTCAGAGTGAAACTTATTTGAAGTCTTCAAGTATCTACCTTCCTATACGCTTCATCTGTGTGTTCCTTCCTAGCGGACTCTTTTGTTAGTATCTAAATAAGACAACCTGTAGACCGATGCTACTAAAATTGCGGTACTTATACTGGTACTGCTACATCAACCATAGGCTGCTGGTACATGGCTTATTTTTACATCTGTAATGATGTTTACAGTATACATTTCCACAAGATGTTCTTGACAATACTTGGGTGTTATCTTACCATAGAGAAATATAAAGCTCCTACAATGATGTCTACTACTGATACTATAAATGTGATGGACAAAGCCCTTATTATCTATTATACTATTTTCCAATAGTCAATTTCAGTTGAATCACTTTTTTTTTTACTTTATCCTGTTCCTAAAAATACCCAGGCCCCAAATAAGCTGTAAATTTGTACAAAATTCATATATGGTTTCCTTTTTCATAAAAAAAAAAACAAATTGTCGAGTCTGCGTTTGCTCTCAAAGCAAGAATAATGATCTGATTTTCCATTATTAATTTTCCATGTTAATAAGTTTGTGCAAAAATAAATACGTTTTTTCCCCATGAAATTTGAAGCAGGATCTCTCAGCTTGGAATAAAAGTTATTAATTGAAATAAGAACATTCAGAATCTACACATTTTTGCCCACTAAAAACAAGTCCATTTATCCTGAAAGCATAGAATTCTGATGCGGAGTGTCATGGATCGTTGTACATAATTCATTTTTTGTCACATCAATTGGAGGGGCTCTTCTCGAGAAGTGAATGCAGTCAAGAAATTGATTGTTTTCGTTGCTTGAAAGAAGACTTTGCAATAGTAAATGTCTTCAAAATTTTCATTGAGTTATTGCAACATCCATTTGTTGGGCTTTTTGACTTTTCCTATTTGATGCAAATGTCAAACAATTGTTAAATGGTCAACGTTTAGTTACCCCGCAACCTCTCAAATTGGTTTGCATGGTTCCACCTCAAGAAGGTATCTCAATTGGATATTGTCAATCACAGAAGGACATCCATGACTCTCCTTGTCTCCATTTTGAAATATTTGGAACGAATGTTTAAGTTCATTGACAGTTCTCTGGCTAAACACTTGGTTGATATTGCTTGCAGTTTCCACTGCTTTACATACCAGCTTAAACTCATTTAACAAAATTCTTGGATTCACTTCTTTTTCTCCATATTTGATTTGACAGCCTCGAGTAAATCAGGATACATAATGAAAAGAGGATGTTCAAGTGAAATTCACGCTTCACAATGGTGTAATCCATGAACATAGTTGAATAATACTTTATTCTAAAATAAGCATCAAAGTTCAAAATTACAACCTAATACTAAAAGTCTGATTCACCCAACCAAATTTTTGACGTGAATACTCAATGGACCTCGGGGAAGGTTTTGAAATAAAATATATACAACACCACAATGCCAACTATTTCATATGATTATATATCAAATTTATATGGTCGCTGTGAATTACTTTTAGATATGCTGCTATCAGCTTATCTGAAAAGCATTTACACAAATGATTATACAATAAACTTGTACTCCTCGCGGCTCTTTTAATACGAATAATAGTCGAACAGTTCTCGTGAATCATTGTACTCTTGAAGTTTCTTTGTTGCATTTATCATGCTTCATTTGTCTGCGGCATGTCCTCTGCCTTGCCTATACAAAACGACTTTTCAAAAGAGAATCTTCATCAATGAACATTTTAGTTCAAGGCAAGAAAAGACTGGAATCGATTTTGAATCAATTCCCGTGTATCCATTACAGGCATGTCAGGGTGAAACTTATTTGAAGACTTCAAGTATCTACTTCCCTGTATGTTTTATCGTAGTGATTCTTTTTCACATTATCTTTTGTTGGTATCCATCTTAGACAACCAGAAGGTTACCTTCTACTTTCCTTTTGGTACCTACTTTGTTATTGACCTTTTCCGAATCGGAACATTGAACCTGCGGAGGATTAACCATTGGACTGGGTGGGCTGGAACTTAGGGACCCTGTAGGTGGGATTTGTGTGTACACATGAACATTTTGGGTGATAATCCAGTACTTCTGCATTTATCTATTCATATCTGTAATATTACAAATACCATCACATTCTTTTTTTTTTTAATTTGGTTCCAAAGACATAAACATTTAGAATCATTGCTTTTAGGACTTATAGATTATTATACATTGGATCTCAATTGGATATCGTCAATCACAGAAGGACATCTATGATTCTCCTCATCTCTATTTCAAAATATTTGGAACCAAGTTATTTAAAGTGGCTTAATGTCACTTTATCCTATCCAACAAAGATTGGGTTCTGGGCACAAGGTC
Source organism: Thysanoteuthis rhombus (assembly GCA_963457665.1). NCBI lineage: Eukaryota > Metazoa > Mollusca > Cephalopoda > Oegopsida > Thysanoteuthidae > Thysanoteuthis > Thysanoteuthis major. The sequence goes on along the minus strand of OY735232.1, from coordinate 39,189,162 downwards.
AGGGGGAGCTGGAGGGGGGCTTACTAAAGTTTAGGCTATGGGCCAGGATGGTTGATAATCTACCAAAGATTGCACATGCATGAAGGTGTCTAAATATGTGAGCATTTTTTTCGTATTAGCCACTTCAAAAATCTGTCCATCCTTGTGGATGATATAGCAACTGGCGGAGCATTTACCATATTCTGACAGGAAATCTCCATCTGAGTTGCTGTACCTCGTTCCAATCTGTGCCAATTCCGTTGAGCTCAGCCCGTCAAGGGATTTTGCAAGGCTGATGTGCTGTTGTTCTAAAAAAAAAAAAAAATCACTTCTATTTATGCCGTGTGTTTCTGACTTGTACGATTCTTGTAAGCCATGAATCAACTTCATCTGTTTACATCAAATGAAGAATTTGGCTTTCCTATCAGGATTCCAAGATCTAATCAGAAAATCAGAAATACCCCAATTCCTGTATGTCCATGCTGGAGCGGATATAAAAAGTTCTGCTTAGCGTCAGTATTATTTAGAGTTAAACTAAAAATCTCTCTGGCTGCCAGACATTGATTTCTTTTTAGCATCTACAACTTTTTATATTACTTCTTATATGTATAATATATATATTATATATATATATATATATGATATATATATATATATATATATATATATATATATATGTATATATATATATTGTATATATATATATATATATATATATTGTATATATATATATATATAGTTCATATATATATTGTATATACATATATATATATATTGTACATATATATATATATATATATTGTACATATATATATATATATATATATATATATTGTACATATATATATATATTATGATGGGAAGAATCCCGAAACATGTATGGACTATTGACATATAAGGATTAATAAACCTTACCACCAAAAACTTCACTCCCGAGTCTGTCTCACTCTCTAAAGTACACATTATATATATATATATATATATATATATATATATATATATATATATATATATATATATATATATATATATATATGTATCAATCAACCAAGCCTGTTGAAGTGCCAATTATGACCATCAGCAAAGCAAAGAATCACATTCATGTATTATATTAACCTATAGCAGCAATCAGCCAAGTTAATTGAAGTACACTTTGTATAATAATCAGCTAAGGGTCACGTTTATATATTATATAAACACAACACTTGGTTGTGCTGATGATTATAGTGAGTGTACTTCAACTGGCTTGGCTGATGGCTGCTACAGGTACTATGTGTGTCAGACATGATTGAAGGAGTTTAATGAAAACTCACACATCAAGGGTACACACAAATGTATAATGGTGTTCTTAGGGTTGGTAACTCAGAGTGTCACACCCGGTGTTGCCAACTCAAAAGTTTTTTTTATCCCAAAATGTCAAAAAATGCCAAAACGCATATAAAAGAAACACTGTTAGCCTTTTCAGAGGCATTTTTAATAGTTAAGAATTTGTGTAAAATGACCAGAAAATACAAAAAGATTGGTTAAAATCATTAAAAAGTAATCGTCAAAGTAGTGGTTAATGTTAAATTTTTGTACTGCCAAAATATCATGGTGTCACCAAGGGTGGGCTACCCTTATTGGTATGCCAGTGCAAATATTTATACACATGTGTACACACACACACACACACATACAAAACACACATGCACACACATATACAAAAGCACACCATATATATAAATGATGGCTGATATTAATTTATTATGTTTTTTGATAGGGGTTTCAATTTACAATATAGGTTTATGCTAAATTGGTTCCTTATTTGTGTCCAGCAATGAATTTATGGTTGGAACTATACTGGTAGAAACTTCATCAAGCCAACTTAATTTTTACCATCACTACAGCTTTATTTATGAGGTGAAAAGAAGCAAACACGTACGGTGGGGATTCATAATTTCCCTTGGAATGCCCGTCTCTTTTTATCATTTGTTCAAGTTTTCTACTAAACTTATCTTAGTCTGATACAAAGACACACTAGTTTGGAATACAATGAGGGAGAACTCAAAAGTTATTTTTTCGCATAGAAATAATTTAACAGAATATCGTGACAACAGGTTCAGCTCACACATTGGATCAGTAGCGATTGAGAGGCAATGAAATTTGACAACTGACAGCTTTTTTTATTTCAAAATATGAAACTGCCTGTCAAATTTCTCTTCCAGAAAATCTGGAATCGAGTTGAAATAGCGAGTAGGAAGGAAACCGATTTTGATACGTTAGAATTTCTACAAATGTAATGCTCTCCTCCATGTCCCTTAATAATAGGAATGGTTCCTTTGTCAATACGCTGTGGTTGATCAAAAACTTGCAGTGTGTTAGTTGATCACTTTGTTCATCTGACACCGGTAATTTAAGCTTGAAACCGAATTAAGTGAACAGCCTTCTTTGATAACAAAGGCATTCGATCCCCCTCGGAAAGAATTCTATATAAAGGCGTTAAAAAGGGAAAAGAGTATTATATGAAGGTTTAAAAAAAGGGAAAGAGTATTTAAAAACAGGTCTGGTTAGTCATTCAATAGAAACCGCCACTTGACCAAAATCTTTTCGCAGCATGCCGTGTTGCAAGTTGCATGTTGCAAGTGATCAGTTGAAACATTACAAAATCTGAATTTAAAAAAATGAAAGCATGCATACTAGACGCAAACTAAATAACCAATTTAGCATAGATTTACATTATAAATTGAACCCTTACTAAAACACTTTTTGGGGAGGAATTTTCAAAAAACAAAAAAAACAAGATTTTTTAGAGATAATAAATAGTAAATGTTCAAATTTACAGTGTTGTAGCTCCATCAGTGCGGCCAATACACAATACATACATAGCTACCCAGATCCACTTAAAAACTGAAGAAACCTTTGTTGACAGTTTCGGTTGACGGTTTCTAAAAAATCTAAAGGGAATCGATTGGAAAAGGATATAAGAAATATCATGACGAATAGAAAAGAACAATACAATTTTTTGAAATTAAAATAGTGTTTCCCCTAATAACAGTGTGATTCCCAGGGGGGAGTTCTCAGCAAAAATATATATATTTTTGGGGGCTTTCAGCTTTTTCTTCTTTTTTTTTTTTTTTTGCAGGATGTTGGCAACTACTCCATTTTAACATATCATCAATATGCGAAGGTGAGCTATCATCTATCTTTTGAACATATCTTGGAGGGGTTGAAGGGGCTAGAGGGGATAGAGGGGTTGGAAGGATATCGGCTTTAGCGTCGGGGACTGGCAAATGGGAGACGGAGGATGAGGAGGCAGAATATAGAATTTGATGGTTCGATGTTGTTTGCACTCTAAATTCACCATCAAATTAATACCGTCATTTATTTACAGGTTCTTCTGAGGGTGTAACTCAGTAATACCAGGAATAGCGCATTAGAGCCAAGCTGCAGGAAACATCCTAGGGAGAAAAAGCCGCAAAATAGAGACACGCATCTGCTTTCAATAATAATAACTTCTTATTTTTGGTTATATTCCGCAGCAAATTCCTCGTGATTGAATGCATCATCATTTTCAGTTGTGAGGTCTGAATCAGAGCCGCAAGTTTGTTTATTTTGGGAGTTTACACTTTTGTAAGTTCAACTTGTTCTGAATGTTGTTTGTTAAAAACTCTTCTTCAAGAGTTCATGATGAGTTTCTTCAAACAGTGGTGGAGAATTTGCTTATCCAGGAGAGGGGGTCTAGGGGGTTCTTTTCCCCACCCCAATCTGGCAAAGAATTGATAATTTAAAAAAAATTTCCAGATAAATGAATCTTATAAATAAAAAATCCAAATAATCCCAGATAATTATGAATAAACCATGAAAATGAAAAAAAAACTATTATTTTGTTTTTCGTCTGATATAAGTGAGATATCTTCCGACTTGTTCTTTATCAATTTTCAATTCGTTAGTTCTGTGGTAAATTTCTTGGATTCATTTTTTACTACAGTCTTCTGTGAATCCTAATCTTAAAAAGCTGATTCAAAAGTATTGGAAAAATGCCCGATCATATATTTCTCATTTGTTTTTGATATTTTTAATCTGTCCTCTTTTTTACATATTTATTTGTTGAAAAAAAAAGATTTTTTTTCTTTTGACCCCATCCAGCTTGGAACCCGGGATCCTCCCCTGTAAGGGTATTTTTTTTTTCTTTGAGTTTACACTTTTATGAATAAATCTCGATCTGGATGTTATTGATAAAAATGGATGTTTTTCAGAATTCATGATTAGAATCTTGGAACAGTAGCTTGAAATTCACTTCGGTTTTCTCTTAGTTTCACCTAGTACATAACTACTTTTTTTTCTTAATCTCAACCAAATTTACAGCATGAAGAATACTCTGCCATGGCCAATGCAAATTCTGAAATGAAGCAGTTCTGTCTATTGAGAAGGAGGGATGACGGAAAAAGTTACTTGATTGATACCCAAAGGGATCAAATGCAGTAGAAGGGGCCAGACATTTAATGACGATAGGAGATAGACATGGCAGAAGTTAGCACAGTCATTATCGGCATGGAAGCAGTGGGAAAAGCATTTGTCAGCTGTGGACTTGTAATCGGTGATGATGATGATGATGATGATGATGATGATGATGTATTCATTTATTCCTCTGATTAGTCATCATCATCATCATCATCATCAGCAGCAGCAGCAGCAGCTTATTATTCTCTGTTGTTGGACATAGACCTTTCACAAGATTTGCCAGACCTCTCTATTGTGGACGTCACAGAGCCAGTACTTTCTGAACTCATCTACTTCGTCAAGCCATCTTGTATTTTGTCAGCCCCAGTTTCACATGTGATCTCTAAGGATCCATGTTAATGAATCGTGATGTCCAGCAGTTGTCAGCCACTCTCACAACTGCCATTCAAGTTTTCTTATGGTTTCTATATCTCGGACTCCTGTCTTTTTTCTAATATACTGCGCTGTCTTACGATCTCTCCATATGAGGTTGAGCATGATTCTCTCATGTGCATGTTTCATCGTTCTTAGTTTGAGGGTCAATTCTTTGGTTAGGTTCCATGTCTCTGCTCCATAGGTGACTATTAGGAGGATGCATTGGTTTTATACCCTTCTTTTTAAGATTAATGGGATTTGTTCTTGAAGGTTGAACTTGCACTACTGAAAGCTTACCAACCTATTACGATTCTTTATGTATTTAGCACTGACTATGAATACACTTGATTTGGTTTGAAATGGGGTCTATATTTTCCATTTAGCCTTTGGACAGGCTCAGAAACAATATCTGAGAGGGAGATGTATAAAGAATCTTTAAAAAACAAATAAGGTCTTATGAAAGAGACAAAGCAAGGAAATACATAAAAAAAATAATGCAAAATATTCTCAAGAAAAAACAATAAAAGAATTCCATAATAATCCCATACATCTATTGTTGGGTAGGTGATGATGTGGGAAGCCCATTCCCGTGGAAAAACTTGGGTAATTCTCGGAACAGACTTTCAAAATAAAACATTGTGAGAAATATTTCCATGTACGTTCACTCCAAATATCTCATGGCATCAACATTAAATCCTTGGTGTACTTGTTTGTAGGAATAAAAAAGGACTTCTCCAAAAAGATATTCAGCATTTTATCGATCTCCTCGAACTCATGTAACTGTACTTGTTTTCCGTATAATACAGTGCGGTGTATTGGTTTTAGTGGGTTTATATCATTGCAGACTGCACTTTGGTCATCTCCAATAATGCTGGATTGTTAGAGAATGGTTAAGAAAAAAACATTGTCTGCTTCTTTCCTGATAGCAGACAAAAAAATGTTTGTTTTTCAAGATGTCTTTCGTGATGGAAGATTTAGAGCTAGACCAGACAATACTGTGACTTGTTGGATCAGCCTTATTGAGAGAAGTAGTGCAATCTGTTGTATCCAAAATGAAGCTGGATTTTTTGCACATATTGTCGATCAGTGAATAAATAAGAGACACTACTCATTTAATAGTTATCTCCCTTGACAAATTAGTCATTATGATATACAAAGGAGTAAGATTAGTCGTGTAGAGAAAAGTAGTGCAATCTGATGTATCCAAAATGAAGCTGGATTTTTTGCCTGTGAGCAAGCAAAGTTTTTATAATGAAAATTCACTCGGTTCTTTCATTGTGACTAAAGAATGAATGTAAACAAATGAGATAAAATAGCGGGTGCTATGGCCGAAATATGGGTTTTACATATCAACCGACACCCTTAATTTTGGAGAAGATTGTCCGTCTTGTTCTTGTTACAGGGGTAAAACAAAGTGAACTCTAGACTTCGTACTGGAATTTGACAAGAAAAATCATTGTGTAATGTTAAAAATTCCTCATTTTAGAAATTCAGACAAAAACAAAATTCACTTGGCTCACTTATGTTGACTAAAGAATAAGCGTAAACAAACAAACAATGAATTTGAAAAAAGAGTCAGTAACTGAAAAACCGTAGCATCAAAATTTGAAGTTGTGTAAAAAAATTGTATTGAAGAATAAATATGGTCAGAATGAAGTCTGTTTATGACATCTCTGGTGTTTCCTAATGGAAAACATTGAAAATAGAGTAAAAAATATCTAGATTCAGGAGAATCCGGATGTTACAAATAAACTGCACCAATCAAAATGAGGCCTCCAAAAAGATCGAAAAGGCTTTTCTTCAAAAAATAAAAAGATTTTTTTCAGATGGGGTCTAGTGAAATACTTATGCCAATTTTCGAGTCTGTAGATGAAACAGTATGGCCAGGAACATTGGAACAACAAACAAATAAACACAAATAAACAAACAAAACAAACTCAGGCATGTATGAAAAAGGATAGAAACCATTTGCCATATTTGATGGCTACAGTTGTTCAGTAAAAGGCAATAACTCTTTTTTTTATTTCTTTGATTTATTTTTTCTAAAACACAATCTGCCACCATTTTTAACTTTTTCTTTTATTCGAGACGCCTGTCATTATATGCAACTTGAAATTTTGTATCCAGTTTTCTTCTCCCCATCAAGAGATTTCACAGACAAAAGTTTCCTTTAAAATCATTCAGATGAAAGAGATTTTTGAAAAATCCTATAAATGGTGTCATTTTGACAGAATGCTTCTGAATAGTATCAACTCTAGTGTCACTATAAGCAGACAGAATTTTTTTTCTGTTTTTCTCCCCACCATAAGCTGTCTTTAAAATCATTCAGATGAGAGATATTAAAAAAAGCAGCTCATAAACAGTGTCATTTTGAATGAAATGCCTAAAAATAGTATCAACTCTAGTTAGGTTACAGTCAAATGTGTGATTGGGTAATCGCTTAAAATAGGCAGTTTTACTAAAATGTCTAATTCAAAGAAATGAGAAAGTGGCAACTGGTTCTTTTTTCATGATTCATTTCTGTTTATGCCAGTTGATTTGAGCTTTGTGTGTTTTTGCTTTCATCAAATAGTTTGATTAGATTTTACGCCATTGTGTGTGTTCATGCGAAACAGTTTGGTAAATACTATTTTTCCACTTCACTGGATTTTTCAATCTAGGCTGATTATCCCGCATCTATTTCATAGACAACCCCCCAAATGTTCTAAGCTCCCTCTAAGCCCACACAGATTCTGTAATCAGAGCACAAAGGAAATTAATCCAGTAACTGATAATTATTCTTATTCAAGGGCATAGCTGAAGATTTGGGGGCTGTAGGGGCTTGGTTCCTTGAGATAGCACCTCCAAAAATTTTTTTTAGATTGGTTATTCTATAATCTTTGTAGAAATGCAATAGGTGAACTAATGTTTATAAAGCATTTGGGGACCCACATCCATTTAAAATCACCACCACCTTCTCCTTTAATAACAGCCCTGGTTTTATATCTATAATCATAAGCATTATAATAATATTACTTAATTATACTATTTTTGAAATGATCACATAGGTAACTGTTTCTACATAGAAACGAATTGCATCAGGAAAACTCATTGATGTATAATTAAACCAAAACAAAGCGAATGAAGTAGTTCAAAGCATAGAATACAATCATTCTTATGTTATATTGAAACAGTTTTATTTGCCATGAGATATAAGTTGTGTTAAAATCATCTTGAAACAATTTCAGGTTTACATTTGCTCAAGCATTCAGTACGCAACTGCTTTTGTCATAGGGAAAACATTAGCACAATGCAAGATTTTTGCTCCCACTGACAACTAAAAATTAGAATGAACATTGATTTGTCAGTTGATTTGAGTTTCGGGTGTTTTTGCTTTCACCAAATAGTTTGATTAGATTTTAAAACATTGTGTTTGTTCATGCAAAACAGTTTGGTAAATACTATTTTTCAACTTGACTACATTTTTGCAATCTTCTCACACAGACACATGCATACAGTACACACACATTATACACATATATGCACACAGTATACACATACACACACACACACACACACACAGTACACTCATGAAGAGAATATCCAAACACACATACTTAACACACACATGCTACACATCTATACTAATCAGCATAGTACAAGTACATAATGAACAAATGTAAATGAACTACGTGAGTCAGTACCGGATTACCTATGTACCAGGTATATCATATTCTACCAGTCCCTCAATTTCAGGGGCCCCACCCAAAATGCTTGCAGGCTATCGATTCTGATTCAGTGATTCTGCACTTGTTCAATTATTATTGTACTAAATTGCCCTCAGTTTTCATGAACGACTGAGTGTTCAAGTTCAGCGATTTTAGTCAATCATCATCAACTGACTTTTATCATTCATCATTTGAGATATACCATCTCCAGGATTCGCCACACCTCTCTATGATGGCGCTGCAGAGCCAATACTTCCTGAATTTGTCTACTTCGTCTCTCCAGCTTGTATTCTGCCAGACTCCATTGTGCATTTGATCACTGGAAATCCATGTTGATGAGTCGTGATGTCCATCGTTTGCTGCCATTCTCACAACATGACCAGCCCATTGCTATTTCAGTTTTGTAATAGATTCTATGATGTCTCGGACTCCTGTTTTCTCCCCAATATATTGTGCTCTCCATGTGAGGTTGAGCATGATTCTTTCAGGTTTGCGTTGCATGCTTCTCAGTATGCAGGTCAGTGTCTCTGGTAAGTTTCATGTCTCCGCTCCATTGGTGACTATCGGGAGGATGCATTGGGTGTATACCCTTCTTTTTAGGACTAATGAGATCTTCTTGCTTTTGAAGGTTGAGCTTGCTTTGCTGAAGTCAGGCAATGATTTTCACAGATCACAGCATGCAATTTCTCAATCTGATTGTCGTCCATCGACTTGGAAAGAAAAAAAACAGGTGCAGTATGCACACATTCGTTCTAGCTCAAATACTAACCAATACAGCATACAAAATGTCAAAGTCATTGCTACGCAACGAAATAGAGGCAAACACTCTAAAATGCTTCATTAATGCTCCGTTTTTAAAAGTTTGGTTTCCTTCTAGGCAGACCAACGGGCTATGGAGGCTTGCCATACTCACCAGTTCAAAACATTTACTAAAACAGGCAGCCCTGCATTCCCTCATTAGATCGCTGAATCTATTGCATGCATTGAGGCAGAAGAGTTGGTAAATACTGTTTTTCGACTTGATTGCATTTTTCCAATTGTCAAAGAAACCTGCACTGATTATAATACATCTACTCTGAAGACACGAGTACCAAATGTTCTGAGTGTTTATGCGAAGTCAAAGTGCCGCTCAATCGAGCTCTACGTTGTTATGGTGATCTTTCATGCAAACGGAGAACAAACACAGAATTCCACGTTTTTAATTAGCTTCTCGTTTGCTTCTCTTCGTCAGAATTTCTCGATTCACTCCCTTCTCGATCGTAATGAAAATTGCTTTCAGCTCGGATGGTTTTCTTTAATCAGTAGCGATTCCCCGTCATTTAATTTGATGGCTTCGTAATTACGATCTATTTCGATAATTTCATCTAATGCAATGGATGAAAAATCTTCAAAGTGTCGAAAATATAGACAACAAACCCCTCCCCATTATCTTCCCATCTCCTCTGGAACTTTTCCCAGAGAATTATTTGCATGTCTAATGAAATGACTTGTTATCATAATCAGCCGGCCATTGTCATAAATTATACTTACATTATCAAGATATATATATATATATATATATATATATATATATATATATATATATATATATATATATAGATATATATGTATATATATATATATATATATATATATATATATATATATATATATATATATATTAATGTACGTGTGTATGTTTATATGTGTGTGTAAAATATGCATATATTTAGATAGATAAGTATATTTATACATATTCATCATTTTATGTATTATACGTATTATCAATACATATATATATACATATACATATATATATACTTATATATATGTTTGTACGCATATGTGTTTGTATATATATATATATATATGTATATATAGAAAGTGAGAGATATAAATATGTATATACATGTATCATTTTATATATTGTGTATTATATGTGTGTATGTGTGTGTGTAAATATATATATATAAATATGTGTATATATATGTGTATGTATATATACATATGATTATATATATTATATGTATTATCAATATATCTATATACATATATATATGATTCATATAGATTCTACTCCTGTTATCGTCATTAGAGTTGCATGCTGAAGAGTGACTTCCAACATATATATATATATATATATATTCTTACAAATGGCATTTTCAAAATTATTAAACATGACGCACACATACACGCATACACATACACCACACGTTGATACATTTTAACAAATGAATATACATATGTAGGTGAATCAATGAGTCCAGGGCCTATATTTATACTTTGTATTAAATTGTAAGGATAACAGAAAGAGGGCTATAGTGAAAGATACCATACAAATAATCAGGCAACAAAAATAGAGATGGGCTAGACAGTTAGCTAGAAGGGATGAAATCAGATGGAGCAAAAGATTAACTGACTGGTGCCTATGGGACAGTAAATGCAGTAGGAAAAGGCCAGAGACAAGATGGATCAATGATATAGGAAGGTTTGCTGGTAATACATGGTAAATATTAGCACAATTGCGGATGTAATTGAAGGAGATAAAAGAGACCTTTGTCCAGCAGTGGACTTAGAATGGCTGCTGCTGCTATATAAATATATATATATATATATATATATATATATATAATTATGCTTTCAGCTATTACTTGGAAGCTTGGATGCCTAGTTAATGATGTTCATTGCCAACAAGAAAAATATGATTTCAAAGCTGAGCCAATTATTTGTTCTTAATTGTTTGATATTTTCTTTTAAAATTGATAAAATATCTTTGTGTATATTTTCTGTTTCTCAATTAATTTCCCTATTTATCCTGTGAACTAGTGCTGGGTCATTAAGGTACCACAGATGATTCATCATGGGTGTGTCATTTGTGAGATAGCCTGATGAAACCCAATTCTCTCCAGGTTGGTTTGGAATTCTAGACTGGTTGCCATCCATGGCTAGAGAGCTCAGTCTACCCTACTATTTGCTTATATTCTATTCTCATTTGTCATAAACTGTTCTGCCACTCCCCACCTCCACTGTCAGAGACCATCAGCAAAAACTCTAGAGTTATTAACGTATGTTTCTTCAGTTTTCAAATCAGTCTGTCTGGCTGGCTATGTATGTATGTATGTATGTATTGAATGCTCAAGCTATACCAATGGAGTAAGAGGGCTGGAAAATCTGAATGGTTACTCTTTGATATGTCTACATAAATTATTTTGTTTTGTTTTTTGACGATTCCCCCTCTTAAATCAGTTTTTAGCGGAGGGTTCATTTTGCAATATAAGTTCACGGTAAATTGGTTCTAGGTTTGTGCCCAACAGCATAAGAACTTTTTTTTTTTAATTCAGATCTTTTTTAGTGTTAACTGCTCAACAAAAGACTAAAGAAGTAACTTATTCATTGATCACTCCTTTCCCAATTTTTTAATTGATCAGCCCCAACATGGCATGCTACTAAAAGATATTGGTCATGAGGGTGGTTTCTATTGAGTGACTAACCAGACCTGTCTATATACTTATTAATTATGAATATTTCAAAGACCTGGGAATGAACGTTTGTTTGGTTGTGACGTCAAAGAATTCTCATTCCAAAAATCTTCTGTCTGTTTTGATTTGCTCAAAACCAAAAACACAAAATCCTCGTCTGCCACTTAATCTTTACCAATGCTAAGAATTCCTCCGATTTTTTCTCCTCATTGACACTAAACAAACGAATCGAAATTATATTTTCTGATTTCGTTTCTGGAAGAAAAAAAAATCAAAATGCAAATATTGATTGCGAAATTCATTCAGAAATTCAGTTCAAGTTTTTATTTTAATCCTGATGTCAAGGAATAGAGAAAAATCAATAAAATGAATAAAACCTAAAAATATTCAAATTAGAAATCCTACCACAGGTTTCCCCCATTAAAACACGGTTCATTATAATACGGTCCACTATATAACACAGGTGGATGCTTGAAAATAAAAGCCGAAGGGAGTTAACTTGAAATAGTACTTATATCCATTCATAATAACATACTAATTTTTTGGATGAATTTAAGAGTTAATCAAAACCAACAGACATATCTAGCGATGATTTCAAAAGAGCTTGGTCTAGCTTCAAAGCAGCTATATATAGCTACAAAACACCTAGATATAGCAACAAAACTGCTAAATAGGGAAATGTGGTTATCATTACTTGGTTATAGCATGGTTTGCTTTTTTTGGACCCCAAAACTGGCGTTATGGTGAATGATGCTGGAATAAGAAGTCAGTATAATTACTAGAATATTAGTCAGTTTGTATGCGACAGTAGTACTTAAGAACCATACAGTGTATCCCCATGAAATATTCTGAATTTGATAAAAAACTTTCCTTTCAGTCATTTCTAACTAAACCTCAAATTCATACAAAATAATTTGCATTTTATTATAAAGGGGAATTACCACTAATTAAAGTTACCTCCTTTCCATCTTGAGTAATTTTTCAAATATTTCTTATTCTATTCACAGAAGAGTTAGTAGAAACCATCATTCAAAACTGTCAACATAGTTTTTCCAGTTTTCAAGTTGGTCTGGCTGACTAACTATGCATTAATCACATGAACAGGCCGCACTATTGGAATCATAACATTATAACATTTACTTTTTATTATGTCTACAAAGAACTTTCTTCAGTTTTTTGAAAATTCCCCCTCTTAAATACATTTTTTGTTGGGGGTAGCGTCAATTTTCAAAGTAAGTTCATGCTTAATTGATCCCTCAGTTTGTGTCCAGCAGCATTCACCCTTATTTTTTAAAAATTATGACTTTTTTAGTGAACACTGCCCAACGAAAGGAGAGAGAAATAACTTATCCATTTATCCTCTTTTTTTTTCAATTTTTTAATTGATTACCCATAACACAGCCTGCTGCTAAAAGACATGTAACAGTATCTGCCGAGTGATTAACCAGACATGCTATTTTTTATTTTTTCCAGAGAAGAGTTCCACCGTCAGTTAGGAACTGTATCAAGCGGTTCATGAGATTAAGATCTAAACTTGTATCAATGAAAGATTGCTTCCTAAAGATGTATTATAAGATAAATATAGACATAGCAGATACTTATTAATTATAATTAAAAGAAGGAAAAAAATTAAAGAGATTATCGATTGGTAAAATCATTCAGAAATTCAGTTTTTATTTTAATCCAAATAACAAAGAATAGAGAAAATCGATAATGCAAATAAAGCCTAAAAATATTCAAATTGGATATAATTAGAATTCTTTAAAAAATCATATTTTACGACTTTTAGAACAACAATATGGAGAAAGCTGCTTAATGTTATCACTTCGGTCTTCTAGTCTTTTTGATAACAATAACTGACTGGTAAGATCAAGCAAAGAAGATAAGAAAAACAATAAGCATTCATTGTTAAAAATTTAAATATTTACTATAAATTGATTCTGTTACTAAATTCACTGTTATAAACAACTCTTTATTATAAAAATTGGAACGATTTACATAGATTGTTATAAATCAATTGTTATTCATTTTTATAAACAATTTTACGTTATAAAAATTTGTAGAAAAAAATCAATATGAATTATAGATGATTTTTAATTCAGTTTAAATAAAGTGTTTGGTACCAACTGATGTTGATAACAATAACCATCTAGAAATATTATGCATGATTATAAACAAACAGCTTCCTCTGCACAAATAAAACCAAAAAATATTTCAAGTGAAAAAAATTGAAAATTAAAAAAGGACTATTTCTCCAATATTTCAGAAACTGAAATAGACCCCGAAATCAGACAATGGATATGCTCGTTCTTTCCTCAAAGCCAGGGTTGCCAATTCGATTTTCAAAGTTTACACCAATAAGTGAGTCAAGAAAACATCTAGATTCTCCTGGTATATATGTAAAATCTATGAATTATATAACATATCATCAATGAATTAAATGTGGCTTTATTTTCAACGTTTATTCTATCTAAATATTACTTGATTTATCATAAACTGAAATACTGTAAATTAGAAAAAAAATTGTATATCTTATTAAAAGTCATCTAAACAGCATTTTTAGATGTTCAGACACAACTGAAAATATCTTGATGAAAATCATCTAAAATGGCAACTCTGAGCAAGGGACATTACTCACATTTTGGTATCTCAATCAGTGACTGTGATCGATACTGGAGATGCTAGCACATTTATAACTCTTCACTGGTCTAAAATCAATAAAATAATAACGCTAAGGAAGTCCAACTTTGTTTAATGTTTTTCAATAAGCAAAGCCAGATTTTGTGGAGACAAATATTGGAAAACTGAAAATTTAGAAAATATATGGGTGAATGGTAAACACATCTCAGACTCCATCTTGAAAATAAGACTATAATTCTGACTATTCATTTGTTTGTCTCTTATTTGATATTAAACACAGCCAAGATAGCTCAGTGGTTAGATCGTGAGACTGAAAACAGTTCCCTCTATCAGTACAGGGATAGATCCAGGATTTTCACCAGTGGGGTCTAAAGACAGTGAAACTATTTATACAAAAATACATGAATAATTACCATGGACCCATATAACTATTCATTAACTGAATAACAAAGACTAAGATGGTAAACATTATTTATATTAGATGAAAAATATGATAGATTCCTGTTTTTAAGGTTAATTTATAATTACTTGAGACCATTTGGGCCTTTTAAACACAAAGATTTCTTTATTTATATATATTTACAAATTGTGCTTTAATCAAGCCAAAGGGGTGTCCATGGAAGACCCCACTTTGATCCGTACCTGCATTCAATATTGAATATCCTTTGAAATTGGAAGAAAGAGATGTTAGACTTTATAACCAAAGCAGGTGATGCCTTTTGGCAATTGAACAGAGAATACTCACCTGAGGCAAAAGAATTTCAGGCAGGTGTCTCAAGACAAAATCAACAATTCGAGAATGTTTAATGCCATAAATTTCTATTATAAACAATAAGAAACTCTGCTTAGGTTGAATATGAGAATTTTGTTTTACATTACTGAGCAGAATTTGTCATAAGTTCAAGAAAAACATGTATATACACTAACTATCAATTCTCTATAACTCATTATATTTTCTGTTTCTTAATGATTTTGAATCATTAATAATTCAATAGAATTGGGTAGAAAACAATTTTGTCAAACTTCTGGAGAGTTAATTTCATCTCTGAAATTAATCAGACTTAGAATTCAAGATGTTTACATTTCAGCACTGGATTTAAAGGATATGGGTAAAAAAACAGATAGCTGGAATAACGTCATGTCAGAATCTATTACCAGTGGTTATAGACATTCGATTGGTAACCAGCAGATCTGGGGATCGACTTCACACAGGGGTGACACATTTTTCTTTCTTCTTTCTTCGCTTTCGAAGTCAGTGGCAGATTGTTGATTAGGCTGAGTTGGCTTTTTCTCTCTTTCAGCCTTGCTTTTGAGGCTAGTGTTGGATTAACCATTCAACTGAGTAGAGTTTTTCTTTCTTTCAAACTCCTACTATTGAGTTTTGACTTTATTTTCATATGTAACAATAATGATGGATTATGAATAACAATAACTAAAAACCACTGACATTATGTACAAATAATAGTGCCACACTGATGCACACAAAAACTGACGATAAATTCACTCCCACTTTCAGAGCCCAACTTAGGATGACTTGTTTTGCTACAATTTCCAAATCCTATCTAAAAGAAATACCAATAAAGGAGTTGAAATGAGACAAGTAATATTGGAATGATATTGTACAGAGAAATTAATCCTGTTTTGTTTACTTTTTAGATTTTAATGAGGCAAGGGAGCTTTTCTGTTGGCCTTAGCATATGCAAATACAAAGACACAATTGCTACAATCCCTTTCTCTCTTTCTGTTTGCTTTGGCATGATAAAAACTGACAAATAAACAAACAAATAAAAAAGCTTGTGTTTTTTGCAATTCAAGAAAAACATATTTTATTAATGAAAAACCAGAGATACCTATATTTAGCGAAATCAGTTACTGAGCGGTCAACAGCAGCTGGAGTGGCATTATTAATAGTGATGCAGATGCCAACGCACAAACACAGTTACTTTACCCCTTCATCTTTTTCTATTGGCCTTAGCATATGTAAACACAAAGACATATTTGCTACAACCCCTTTCTCTCTTTGTATTTGCTTTGGCATGACAGAAACTGACTAATATACAAACAAAAAAGTGGTATAGGCTTTTTATATTCAAAGTGCTAAAGAATTAGTCCCAAGCTTATCAAAAAAACAGGGATAGTTTTTGATCATATTTCTTTATTGAGTTGACCATACTGATTAAAGATGAATCAAAAGGATCAGTTTAGTACTAAAATCCTTATGCTATCTTCCCCACCATCATCATCATCATCATCAGTCTCTTAATGTCCGTCATTGAACATAGATCTTCCTCAGGATTTGCCACACCTCTCTGTCATGGGCGTCGCAGAGCCAGTACCTTCTGAACTAGTGTAGTTCATCTCTTCATCTTATATTCCACTGGCCACAATTACACATATAATCTCTGGGGATCCATGTTGTGAGTCGTGATGTCCATCGTTTGTCTGCCATTTTTGTAACATGACCAGTCCATTGCCAATTGAGTTTTCTAATAGATTCTATGATGTCTCAGACGCCTGTTTTCCCCTTGATATATTGTGATCTCTTGTGATTTCTCCATATGAGGTTAAGCATGATTCTTTCATGTGCACATTGCATGGTTCTCAGTGCATGGGTCTGTCTCTTGGATAGATTTCATGTTTCAACTCCATGTGATTATTGGGAGGATGTATTGGTTGTATACCCTTTTTTTAGGACTAATGGAATCTTGAGAAAAAGATAAAAAGAAAAAAGAATTCAAACTGTTTTTTTAGTATTGTATTGATATTAGATTGCTTCAGTAATCAACATCACCAAACGGTCCAATGAAGTTACTTGTACAAACGTCCATTGCTAAGAGTATATCAAAAGCTATGTTCTGTGTCTGTATGTTCACACAGTACTTTGAAAGGTTTATGCAAGTTATCATTTGTTAAATTAAAGCTTGACAGAGAAAATAATTATATATATATATATATATATATATATATATATATGTCTACAAGTATTCCACAAGAAAGGTCCGATAAATGTGAGGGATAAGTGAAAAGTAAGAAAAGGCTATACTTGTTGGAGATTATTTGATCAACAACATAGAATAATCTGTGGAAATCGGTCAGAGAAATCTTTTCTGTGAGCTATGAAATGCAACTATTAACACAAACCGTTTTTTACGAAATATCCAATGTTATTGAATATCGAATTATCTGAAAGAAGTGTGGCTTTTCCTTACTTTATACTTATCTCTTACATTTATATATATATATATCATTTGATTGGACAGTTTGAATTAACCGAGAGGCAAATCAAGTAGCCAACCATGTAAACAAATAAAGAAATTGAGCACTGTGCAGAACTCGTACCCACATCCACCATGAAGCAGCCATCATGCGACAACTGACCAAGTTAACTTCTTAAACAGGAGTTTTGAAAAGCACAGTACTCATTTTTTAAAAATATGTTTATGAGCTCGACTGTTCAATTCGCTATTCAGTTATTATCAGAGCCGTATGAAATATGTTTCCATATAAATTAAATCTATAATAATGACATATATATATATACGATTATAAATTGCATTGCATTATACTGAAGCTCTTATCTGAATACACAATGAACTTATCATTTGGCATAGACAATGTAAAAAGAATTAACAATAAAAGAAAATAGGGCTGCTATAGGGTTTAAACCTCCCAACCAATAGGGTAGCTGTATCAACATAGTGTTTCTCTTACCATTAAACTAAAGTGTCACTGGTAATGCAAAGGTACAAGTAACTGTTTGAACTCCAGATTCTCATATTGTTTAATCACAGTCTATCTCTGCTCTATTTGTTTCTCTCAACGTGGACAATTGTATTAATAAGAAATAATGACATAATGATTATTGATTGGGTTATATTACATGGAAACTTGTATTTGAAATGATCTCCAATTATTACACATTATATATATATATATATATACATATATTCATAGTCTCTTAAAGGCTTAAGAATTTTAAGTCCCAAGAACTGATAATCCGTCTGTGGAAACTCAAATCAGCTAACTTGTTGATGCTTTTATCAATTAAATCACGTGTGCTCTTCATAGATCAGTCATCCTTCAAATTTAGTAGAAAATAATATTTTTCTAAAAACATATAAATCACAATGTATACAAGGGTGCATCAGTAAGTCCGCAGTCAGACAATTATTTGCTGGATTTCGATCAATGAAACAAAAACAAAAACAAAAAAAAAGAAAAAAAAGGAAAAAAAGAAGTCTACGTAGTTTTTTTTTATCGTGTGATTTTTGACGCTGGATTGCCACGGTAATCCTCATTAACATACTGTCAGGTGAATTAAACCTTTGCATTTTCTGCATCAACTCTTCCCCTCACCTGCTGTGACGAGACGTGATGAAAATGGTTTTAGAGTAAGTGAGGCTTTTATTTGTTTTCTGACGATGCAAGTGCTTACTTATAACACTTGGATGCATAGATGAGTGGTTTAGGCTATGAAGGTTGCTCAGCATTCATTGTTCTAATTGGGGTTAATCTAAACATTGCACAACTGACATTCCATTGCACACAAACACACAAAGCCACATACATGTACACAAACAAATACAAACACAGAAGCAGATTGTAGTGATGAAAAATGCTGCTTTATGCATATACACACTTGCATGCAGTTACCAATATATCCATATGCTGGTATAGAAATTTATATAGTCCAATACGGGCTGGGCATACAGTGAGAAGTTGAAACCACAGATGGCACAAAAGGCTAACGGATTTGTAAATGCAGTCGGAAAAGCCAATACGCAAGTTGGAGAGATGAGATAGAAAAGTTTGCCGGTAAGACATCGAGGGAGATTAGTGTAATCACGCTTGTCATGGAATGAGATGGGAAAAGCCTTTGTCCGGCAGTGGACTTAGAATGGCTGTAGCTGCTCCTGCTGATATGTAGTCTAGAAAGCTTTACAGCTTTAAATACTAAACACAGTAAAAAAATAATTCAGTCGCTCATTTCCCAAAATCTGTTAATATAATTTATGTTATTTTTTTTCATTGTTTTTTTTTAAAGTTTTGCAAATGCTTTGTTAGTATGGTGCAATCTGTAAATTTTCTTTTGTTGGGATCATTGGTTGTTTTGTTACTGTTTTGGGGATTTTAAAAACAAAACAGTTATATTAACATGGCACCCTAGCTGTGTTGATCAAACACCACCTCTCTATACATATATATATAAATATGTATATGTATACATACATATATATGTATTATGGAGTGATTTCAGAAGTTGTGTGATGTGTCCAATGAGATATGGAAAAATATTGGGTAACTTGACAGATGAACGGATCAATTAATCAATTCAAATTATCCAAACTTTTTGGTATCACTTTCTATATACATGGTAAATGATAAGTATTTGTCTATATACACATACACACCATCTCTCTCTCTTACACACACACACACACACACACACACATACACGCTCTGATATTTACAAAGTTGTATATACGGACACAAAAGTAGATATATTTATATACATTTACCACCCATATACATCCTCCCGATTTACTATGGACGTTAGTAGCCATTTTCCTAAACTGACTCCTTACAGTTGTGTGCTTAAAATTTGGCAAATGTGATGTCGGGCAATCATTCACAGACGATTGGCTGAGCTGCACGACTTGCGATCAAGCAGGAAATGAAGTTGAAGAGAAGATTTGCATGAAATTGCCTGACATTTTGCAAATTGTCTTCGTGCCTCGTGAAGACGTTGACGTTATTAGAACAGGAAGAAGGACTTTGCAAATTGGAAAATGGGACGAGGAGAGGGTGATCAGGAGTAGGGGAGAGGTCGTTTACCAATTCTCGCAACAAAATCAGAAAACAGATTCTTGAGAATCGATTCTTCATTAGTTTGCCGATTCCAAACAAATAAAATGCCTGGAGATTTTGGGAACTAAAAATAAACTCTCTTGATACTCCCAACATTAAATCATTATTCTTCTTGCTAACTTTGGCTTGATAACAATGTGGAAGAAACTTAATAACCGGAAAGAACTTGGAAAATGCATACCTCCCCTGATGTGATTGTCACCAAAAACTGAAAAATCAGGTTATAGATCTCAGCCTACGCTGTCACAAGAGCCTGTGATAATTATTCATCAGATCCAACTACATTTATAATATTTATTTATGATGACGTCACTATGATGGCATATTGATGCATTATTACACCTGAAATGCTTGAAATGTACCTTATGTCACAATGTTACCAAATTTAAAATAAAAATGTTGTCCCAAAATCGAATCTATGATAAACAATAAGAATAATGATGATAATGACAACAGTATGAAGTTTCCAACCTTTTCAAATATCTCAAGAACTTGAGTGGCCATGATGTAACTCAGCTACCAATCAGGGGAACCTCAGGGTGTATGCATGAACAGACACTCTCCTGTGAGATTACCAAGTCGGCAGTGAGGTGAAATTAAGTGACCTGGTGGGATTGTACCATTATTATTATCTTGTGCATCAACTGAGTCTATCGGCCACTCCTGCAGTTCAGATTCTGGTTTTTCATCGTTCAAAGGGAAGAGATTTCAGAAAGTGGATGAGATCAAGGAGAATGTCATAATACAGTACTTTGCCGACTGTTTTGAAAAATAGTTGGTACATTGGAATATGTGTGTGAGGTCTCAAGGGGAGGACTTTGAAAAGGGGAGTGATGTTGTTGCGCTTTTAATTTTGCAATCATTTTCAATACATGATGAGGTCATGTGACTATCACATTTGTATACTTTTGCCGTATATGAAACCCATATCTTATAACCTTCAAAATTATGTATGACTTTCTGGGATTTTTTACTGAATGAGAAAACTTGAATTCATCCATTTCTGTTTTCATTATGTAATCCTCGAAACGACCCAGACCTGAATGAATAAAATCATTGAATACTTTTTGGACGGACTTTGTGTACCTGTAAAATCTTCCCCAGTATAAAAGTCCGTGAATCAAGTTAGTCAGCGTGGGAGGGTGAGACACATACAAGAATGGAGGTCACAATATTTGAATAAATGGCTGAACTTTCATCCCAAGAGGATGTGTATGTTCCGCTTGGATGTTTCTAATTTCTGCCATTTTGAGATCTTTTAAATTGTCTTCGGAAAAAAATAACTTTAAAAAAATCGATTTTTTCTTCAATGAAAGGGGAATCGATTCATCGAACACTCAGTAAGCGTAAACAACTATCGGTCATTCAAGTGAAACATAATGGTCAGTATCTCACCCCATTTATTTATAAAAAAAAAAAAGAATTGGTGGCTCATTAATTTCATTGTTTTTTTGTTACGAACCCACTTATTTTATGGCACCAAATTAAAGAAATGAGGCTTTTAATCCTAAAGAATGAAATGAAAGTTTTTTTGAGGTTTGGTGGGGGTCAGGAGCACAAACTATTAAATACATCATTTTAAATCTGCCACCCCCACCAAAAAAAAAATTTGTGCTCTTTTAATCCATTGATATTATTTGAAATTTTAAAAGACTAAAATTTGGATCCATTAAGCAAGAGTGATAATTACTTTTGGATTATCTTCCCTTCTCCGTCTTGTTAGAGAGCTGTCAGAATGGGATTCAGCTGTTGGCTGGCTAGCTGGCTGGTTGGCTGGCTGGCTGGCTGGCTTGCTGGTTCATTGTTTGGCTAAGTATGCATCATGTGTACAGGCTGTACGAATGGAGGTAGAGGGCTGAACATCTAAACGTTTACTTCATATTATGTTTAGAAAAAAACTTTTTTTTTTAAATTCCCCACCTAGATAAGTTTTCAGTGGGGGGTTCAATTTACAGTGTAAGTTGATGCTAAATTGGTCAGTTAGACTGTGCATGGCAGCATTCATATGAGAGAAGAAACTTATTCATTCATCACTCCTTTCCCCAATTTTTTAATTGATCACCCCTAACACATTGATCATGCAGCAGTTTCTATTGAGTGACTAACCAGTCCTGTTTTCTGGGTAATTTCTCTAAAATATACATGGAATGTGCTAGCACCACCATATTCAACCATGATAGGAGCCAATATATATATATATATATATATATATATATATATATATATATATATATATAGATATAGATATAGATATAGATATATAAATATATATATATATATATATATATATATATATATATATATATATATATATATATATATATATAGATATAGATATAGATATAGATATAGATATACATTCAATATTCAAAATATTTGAGGTTCTGTAATAAAGTTATTTTCTCAATTCTAATTTCTTCTGATATCTCTTAACTCAACTTGTCTCAGAAGATACGATATGGTTGGTATCAGTTATGTATGTATGTATGTATGTATGTATGTATGTATGTATGTATGTATGTATACATATATGTGCTGATCTATGCAAGTGAATGTTGCTCTGTGCATTTGTATATAAATATGTGAGTTTGTGTGTGTGTGTGTGTGTGTGTGCATGCATTAAAGTACTTGGTGAATGAATTTGGGTATCTTCCTTATATATACATATACATATATATATATATATGTATATATATTTGATTTTTAAATCTTTTTTAAGTGAAACAGAATGTACAATCAGTAAATAATCAGTGAAAATATCTTTACTCATGTTATAACTGCTCTAACAATGGTATTGAGCACTTTTGAATTGAAGAATTATTCGATACAAATACATGTGCTTGTTGTATATTTATGACTGTTCACTATATATATATGTGTGTATATCAATCAAAGTTTGGAGAGATTAATTAAAAGAGAATTTATGAGTTGAATTGGTTGTTCAGTGAACCAAATAAACTAATATAAGGCCAATCCCAAACAGACAGACACGTATATACATTTGTTTCCACAAATGCATAACTTGGCTTTATGTCTGTGACTGCCCGCAGGAATCGTGTATTTCGGCTGATGGAATTCTTGTCAGATCTTTGAATCAAAGCCGACAAGATCAGATATTCAAAGTTCTTACTTGATAAGGTTCGTTAAACATAACTGATCAGTAAATGGAAAAGTTGTTTCCAGACTCCTTCACTCTTTGTATAGACTTTTGTGTATGTGGAATTGTTATTATATTTACTGTATGGAAAGCTTATGTTGAATAATATCTTCCCCGCACTTGTTTATATCCCAGTGTTTTTATCCTGAAACATAAGTGAAATAATTACCATTGGGGTTTGGGGCATGAGGTGGTATGAATGAGCTAAGTCTGAAAGTAATTTTTGCTGATACCACCCACTGCCTGCCGAAAAAAATATTCCAAAATTGTAAATGTATATATAAATGAATGAATTAGAAGACTATACAATTGATTAAAGATTTTAGAAATACCCTTTGACTCACCTTATTTCAATGTGAGGATAGACAGTATCCACTCTTGATTATGGGAAAAATGTATTGTATTCAATTCAGCAAAAGTTGTTTGAAATTCATATTTAAAAAACAGCTTAATCCAAATTGTTAAAACTTATCTATTGATAAGTTAAACACTTTTCTTTCTGATCAAGAATGATCCAAGAAAATTTTTTAAAATCTCTTTGAAACAAAATTTCCAACAGATTTTATTTGGAGAGAACCAAATTTTTTTTTTGCTTTTTTGAATTCCTTATTTTCCAATACAGAGCCAATTGAGAAAAAAAAAATCTACAGTATTGAATAAAATCATTTTACTGTGATCAGATTACTGTAAAATTATCAGATTAAAGTTCAGACACTTTCATCAACAAAGGTTTGGTCAAAAGTGCAGTTGCTATATGTTTATGAAGTAGCAACTGCACTTTTGACATATATGTGCTTATGAAAATGATAATTGGAAGGTGAAGAGAAAAATTCAAGAGATAGGTGTTACATCTAAAAATGTTCTTATTATTCCATGGGTGTATTTCAATGCATTTTGATTGGAGCCAGCTATCTTTTTCTGAGTGCCTCTCACAGACCATTCTCATTTCAAATCAAGCCTTACTCTCATCTACACTAATATGAATACCTCCCCTCCCAATCCAACTATATGACTAAAGAGTACAGAAATATTCCCATTCTCCCTCTAGCATCAAAAATGTAAACAGAAAATTTTTTCTGTGCACAGCTGCAAAATATTTTTTCTCTGAAAAAGATGGCCAGTCCCATCAAAATGTATTGGAATATGCCCATGGAATTATAAAAAAAAAAATTGGGGATGTAATACCTCTCTCTTGAGTTTTTCTCTTCACTTTACAATTGTCATTTTCATCAACATTTTGTTGGATCACTTCTCATCCACAATACTAACAAACATATATGTTTTTATGATTTCCAAAACTTTTTTATATTTTGTTTTTACTGTATAGCATATTTTCTACGATGCAGTTTTTTGGGTTGCATCGTGAAAATCCCCAAGATATTCTCATTCAAATATTTATGACTATGATTCAAGATAATCAAAATTATCAAAACTGCAAGTGAAACATCTACAAATGGCCAGGGGTAACTGTATTATATTTACCATATAAAAAGATGGTTAAATAATATATCACCCACACTTCTTCGTATCCCAATATTTATACTCTAAATAAAATGTAGAATATTTATTATATCTACTGTATGAGAAGCTGGTTGAATAATTTCTCGTCAACACTTGTTTATATTCTGATGTTCCTACCCCAAAACAATGCTACTCAATGTGTTGTTTATGGAATAGTGCTGGAATGCAAACAATGATAGTCTGCCAGCACACTGCTTGTTTTCACATTGTTTATGATTTTTAAAGTATATATTACAAAAGTTTATACTACATTCTTGGCCACACTTGGGCATTATTTTACAATATAGAAATGATATAAAGCTGCTTTTTTACCTAAACGAAATGGCTCTGTTCTGTTTATCTAAATAATTTACCTCAAATTTTGATCTCATTTTAATCCATACACTACTTATTATAAAATGTTTATTCGAAAAAATATTTGCCTTTGCTTATAGCGACAATGTTCAATCATATTTTACTGATTATGTATAAATAATAATTTGGCATTTTCATGTTGAAAAAAGAGACTTTAGCTTGTCTTTGAGATTAGATAGGTTGATTAACACTTCCCTAAATCATAACACATTTATCTACGGTCAGTGCCACTGCAAGGTGTTGTCTGCTGTGATGCATAGAAAATGACCCATTCAGCATCTCCACTCAAAATTGTAGACACACTAATTCAGAATACAAGATGAAATCTGCTGCAGATTTTTCCACTCATGAACAGAGCCATGCAGAAAACGCATGAATTCACAGACAGGGAAAGATCATTCTAGAGGTTTGTGAGTCACTGAAATTGAAGGTTATCAAGAAAAATTGCTCAGTGAATTTCAATTTTGATTCCTTTTTTTTTCCCCCTCTTGTTGCTTTGCAGATGATTACGGTTATGGTTACAAATACTAACTTTAGCTCTGTTATAATAAGGATTTAGGTAGGTACCATTGTCTGCTCTGCTGCATAGAAAATGGCTCATTCAGCATTTTCGCTCAAAACTGCAGACACCAATACAATTCCAAATGCGAGATGAAAACTGACACAGATTTTTCTACTTCATGAACAGAGCCAAGCAAAAATGCATGAACTCACAGACATGGGAAGATTATTCCGGAAGTTTGTGACTCACAGCAGTTAAAGATTATTGCTCTGTCAAGGTCGAGGCCACAAATATTTCAATTTTTCTGTCTTGAATTTCTGAACCTACGAAAGCAACAGACAAAATTCTAATAAAAATTTCTTCCCATTTTTCATATGTGGCTTCTTTCCTCTTTTACATCGCAGAAAATTCAACAAATACAATGTTGCCCACTTTTAAAGGAAGGAAGTTGGTGTTTGCTGAAGGAAGATTTTATTGAATGAAATCAACAAAGGAAGGAGAAATTATTTATCAAAATTTATATTTCATTATTCTCTATATATCTGATGGGACATAACCACAATGGTGATTTTTTAAATGTTGATTTATTTTATCAGATGAAGTATTGAAAATCATTATTTTTTTCTGCTATTTATCTTCATCTTAATTCTTGATGCTTTTTATTGCAATTATTAATAATGATTTACAAAACTTCATCCAATAAAATGAATGAAAAAAAATTGGATTACCAGTACTGAACAAATATTTGACAGTAAACACGGTACAGAAGAGATTGAAATAAAGAATGAGTTTAAGGATTTGATTTCAACTCGTGCTTGCCTTTAAGTTCCTGTAGCTCAGTTGTAAAAGCAGTTGTGTATCAAGTGAGCCATCCTTTGGCATAGATGGTCATGAGTTTGATTCTCACTGAGAACTTATTTTTCATTCCGATCTATGATATTTATCTATTTACTCCTTGCTGAAGGGAAGCGCCATGAGTTTAGTTGCGATAAAAAACAACAACAATTAAGAACCTATGTTTACAATTTTGATGACAGTTTTTGTTGACGGTTTCTGCTATACATTTTAAGAGAGGAGGAGGGCAAAAGGAAGAGTGTCTGCTTCGGTCTGGATATCTGGAGACAATGAGTGAAAGATTAAAAGCAGGTAGGGATTGGAAAGGATGAAAATTGTGACATTGTATCATTTTATGGAGAGATAAAGCAATAGAAAGATATTAGAGAGGATGAAATACAAAATGTTTGCACATTCCTTATTCTTTTTTCACTTATGAAACTAATCCAGGATCTATTTTTTCAATTTTTTTCAAATTAATTCTTGGATGAAGTATTGTAACATTAACGTTAATTTTTTATTAGATCTTTTTTCCTGACTTTCCATTGCTTTTCATCCCTACGTTGAATCAAACTGTATTTCTGCGCAAACAATTAAACACCAAAATCGGAGATAAGGTGGGCTTACTCTTTATTTCCAATTACGCTGTTTGATCACTGCTGTACAATTATGATCCAATTCAAAGTTGTTATAAAACACAACTGGAAGTTTGGATGAAGGTAAAAACTTGTCCAAAATTAATAATAATAATCTCGGTTTATTGGAGTAGAAATATGGACAGGCAAGAAAGAGAGGAAGGGGTATCGGACAGAATGAGAAGATACAGGCAAAGAGTGAGAGAAGAGTGGAGTTACGATATGATGGATAATTTTTGTTGTCAACATGCGTGGAGTTTCCATGAGTCTATCTTGTTCTAATTAGAATTAATCTTATTATTCACATAGTCATTCTTTTGTCTTTTTATTTGTTTATTTGTTTTAAAGGATTACAATATCTCTCAATGTTTGACGTCGGATAGCCTTCCATGTGTCAACACTTTCTGGCATATTATTTTAGGGCTGATTTTTCACTTTGTTTTCCCTTTTAATATCAATCTCAGCAGTTCTCTCAACAGATGCTGCCAAGAAAACATTTCAAGGACACCATCTTGTCTTTTTCTAGCAATTAATTTTGCTATTTTGAATTTTGTTCAAACTAAATCTGTTTACCATTATCAACAGATATGGCGACGAGAATTCATGGAAAAATGAAGGATGAGTTCAAGAGTGAGATTTTATCTTCTGCCAACCATAAGAGCTCTAGAAGCTCAGCAGGTAGAGCAGATGCAATACAAAGACAAACTTCACCAGGTAAAAAGGATGTGAGTTTAAATCTCACCTTGGACTTATTCTTTATTTCTGATTTGTGCTCTTTACTCACTGCTGTGGAATCACGGAGTGAGAAGTTTCGTTGAAAAGCGAATAGAATTAAGATGAAAGAAATACAAGTAAAAAAAATATTAATAGTGGTTAACAAGGTTTTGTCAGTTAAAAAATGAATTAATTTAATATCTCCAAATTGTTTACTTGTTGAAAAAAAAAGATTTAGTCTTTTGTAATGTTATCTTCTCTTCTTTGTTAAAAACAAAATTTGATTTTCCTCTAAACAAGCGATTTTGAGGTCAATACTTTCTCTTCAAGTCAGTGGGAAATGACTCAGAACGGTTTGGATTATTCATGCCAATTACATCAATTTTCTCTCTCATCATCTGGAGTCGCACTTCCTGAATTCTGTAAAAGCACCGACCAGTTCCTTAGCCTGATGTTTCCAAAGATCCACATCCTGGAATTTCAGCTGATCATCAACAAAAATATTAGAAACCGTCAACTAAAACTGTCAATATAAGTTTTTTCATTTCTTAAGCTGCTTGTATTGAGCATACAGGCCGCACCAATGGAGCTAGGAGTCCTGAAAATTCAAGCATTTACTCATTATGATAGAAAAAGATTTTTTTGTTTTATGATAATCCCCCCCACATAAGTATGTGGGTTCAATTTACAAAGTAAGTTCATTCTAAATTAGTTCCTAAGTTACTTTCCAGTAGCATCTATGCTTGTTTTTTGAAAATTAAGTTTTGTGATTACTGCCCAATAAAAAGTGAGAGAAGTAATTTATTCATTGTTCGCTTTGAAAAAAAAAAAAGATTTAATTGATCACCCCAAATATGACATGCAACCAGAAGATGTTGGTCATGAGATGGTTTTTCTTGTGTGACAAACCAGATCTCTTGTTCTGATAGTCTAATCAATTCATGCTGGCTAATAGGCTTCAATTTCATTTCATCAACTCTTTTGTTTTCTGATTTTTCAAGTTTTTGAATTTTTGAAATTATATTCTATTTATTGAAATTTCAAGGCCATATAAAGACAACTAATATTGAATGAAAAAAATACTGATTTTCAAAAAATCAACTTATAAGTACTCATGTTTTGAATCAATCGACCATTCATCTGATACTTAAAAGTACTCTTAGTACATAAATGGTTAATTCCCGAACTGATCTCTCTCTTTATCTTCATCATCAGTCTTTTGGCGTCCGTCGTAAGACAAAGACTTTTTACAACACTCACTACACCTCTTTACAATGCTAGCCATAGTTTTACCTTCTCAGATTTGCAAACGAAATTGCCCTTTTCGAAGAGAACCTACACAACATCCATCTAATGCTAGATGAAATAAATGAAGAAAGCAAAAGAGTTGGCCTACACATGAACTTCATCAAAATAAAGGTCATGTGCTACAATCATGTCGGAAATAAGAATACAACAATCAAAACTGAAGAAGCAGACCTGGAGAAAGTAGACCACTACATCAACCCAGTACAACAAATCTCCATGGAGTCCTAAAAAGAAGAAGAAATCAAGCCAAGAATCACCCTAGGATGACAAGACAACAAATATATTAGGGAGAAAATAGGAGTCTGAGACATCATAGAGTCCATTAAAAAAACTCATATGGCAATGGGCTGGTCATATTGCAAGAATGGTGGACAACCGATGGATATCATGACTCACAACATGGATCCCCAGAGATCACATGTAAAACCGAGGCAAGCAGAATACAAGACGGAGAGACGAACTAGACAAATTCAGAAAGTATCGGCTCCGCGACACCAATGATAGAGAGGTGTGGCAAATCCTGGGGAAGGTCTATGTCCAATGATGGACGATAAAAGACTGATGATGATGACAGTTTCACAATGTTGTGAGTTGTGATATCTAGTGGTTGTCTAACATTCTTGTAACATGATCAGTCTATAGACATTTTAGTCTTCTAATGGATTATATGATATCTCTGACTACAATTTTTTTTCTAATACACTGTGCTGCTATATAATCTTTGCTGGTAATGTTGAACATAATCCTCCCCAGGGCACATTGCATGGTTTTCAGTTTGAGGGTCGATCTTTTGGTTATGTTCCATGTTTCAACTCCATAGGTGACCAACTGGAAGATACTTTGGTTGTAAACCCCTTTTTTAAGAACGAATGGGATTTTCTCATTCTTGAGGATTGATTGATTAAATAATCTAATCAACTCCTGATGAAGAGTAAATTTCAATTTTATCATGGATCTCTTAACTAACAAGAAAATAATCTGAATTCCTTATAAGCAGAGAATGGAAAATTAAAACAGGTCTGGTTGGTCACCCAGTAGAAACTGTCACTTGACCAACATCTTTTGATCAATTAAAAAATTGGAAAAAAGGCTGATCAATAAATAAGTAACTTCTCTCGCCACTTGTTCCGCAGTGATCATAAAAAAAAAACTGTGAACGCTGCTTGACAGAAATGAAGGTATCAATTTAGCAAAAGTTTATAATGCAAATCGAACCCTCCCACTAAAAATCTACTTAAGCAGAGAATTTTTATGTACAAAAAAAATATCACTTTTTCTCTGGACATAATAAGGAGTAAATGCTTGAATTTTAAAGCCCTCCAGTTCTATTTGTGAAGCTTGCATGCATGATACATCTGTACATATCCAGCAAAATCAACTATAAAACTGAAGAAACCTATAAGGACAGGTTTGGTGTCAGTTTAGGCTGATGAATATACTAG
>OY735232.1:39110689-39153189 GCA_963457665.1 Thysanoteuthis rhombus | reverse complement strand
TCTGATAGAAAAATATATCCCGTGACGATTCAAACAGGTTCATGAAACATTGTAGCAATAAAGACACCTGGTGAATCTTGGAGAAGGTCTATGTCCAACGATAGACATTAGAAGGCTAATGATAATCATTTACTCATTCCAGTTGGATTTATGTTGATAGGTAAATACCTTCTTAGATCTTTCAAGTTCTTTTACCTGAACAGTGTGCTGAGGCGTGATGGTTAAAGGCATGAACAATGAAATCTGCGAGCTGAGTTCAAACCCTGGCTGGAGCTGTTTATGTTCACTACACACCAATGCACATGGGGCATCTAATAATCCATTTCCTCTCTCCCTGTTATTGTTAATGGGACAGAGTTAGCTCTCTATCTTTGTGAGGCAACCAGTCTAGGAGAAGACCAGTTCTGAGTTCATAACTGTTGAGAAGAAGAAAGCAATGGAAAACCAATCCACTATCTCTCACCAAAACTATCATGGCAATGCACAGTTTAGGGTTTGCTGTTTACAGATAGAAAGAAAGGAAGCTGTGGAGAGTCATGATTACCAACATCATTAATATTTTTCTTGGATCTGCCTTTTGCTTGTCTCTGTATTTGACTCTGTCACTGTCCATCTCCGTGCTGATCTCTCCAGTCTCTCCAGTCTCTCCATATTGAATAAACATTTGATTTCTTTCCTGACATCAGATTTCTTTCTTGACATTTGAGACTGGATTTCCATTTCACTCACCCTCAGCACTTCCCCCAGTCTTGAACCAATCCCATCAAAGTCCAAGAGACATGCCATTTCATTCTCAGCTAAAGGCAATCGTAGCATTAACCCCCCCCCCGTCGCCCACCCTCTAACATATTTACAAAAAAAAGTTACCTCTTCGATCCTTTTCTTCCAGAACATCTCAAATCTTGTATCACTCAGCCTAATTTCATCTTGGATACACTGTCTGACCCTCATCCCATAGGCATAAATTTCAGATATAACTTGGAACGGCATGGATAGGCTTGGCTCAACACATTTTCTCCTGACACCACAAGATCTTGAAAATCATTTCTTGTTAAAACACCCTCACTTTGATAAATAACTATTACAAGGTAGGAATGCACATCTCTCTCAATATATATATATATATTGTATGTATGGCATAAGGATACTTTAATTTATAATTAAAGAAACAAAAAAGCAAATTGTTGGATGTTTGATGGTATACAATGAGGAAAAATTAACTTTAAGGTTAGTGGAAAAAACTGTCAAATTCTTCGGTTGAATATGTTGCAGAGAATCAACACAAAGAAGTTTTTCCTTTTAATAGGAATTCTTACAGATGATATCATATGTTGGTTAGAATACAGTCTCTGATTAAAACCAACACAAGAAATTTAACATTCTCAGGGGTTAACACTCAATAGAAGTGACACGAACAGTAATGATGTTTAGTATAAAATAACATCCATATACAATAAATCCTGATAATACCCTATATGAAATAAAAAAAATACTTATATGACATAAGCTATGAATCGAAATCATAACTGAAAGGGAGGTGGTGTTTGATCAAAACTGCTGGGGTAGCATGTTGATCTAACTGTTCTATTTTTAAAAGCCCTGAAACAGTTTCATTGTAAACATTGTATCCCAACAAGAGAAAATTCACACATTATTCCATAATAATAAAGTATGAGTGAAACAGGATGAAAAACTGTGAATAAAATGACATAAATTGCACTGACAGATAAGTGACTGAAGTGACACAAAAAATCTTTTGAAAAAGTTAAATAATGTTTGGTGTTCAAAGCTGTAAAGCTACCATGGCTATATATATATATATATATATATATACAAAATGATAAATCACAATACGAATACAGAGGTATATACTTGAAGTTGATAATTATTTAAAGAGGGCCCAATGTATAAATGAAGACAAATCAAATATGATCATCATAGAATCCACTACAAAACTCAAATGGCAATGGGCTGGTCATTTCGCAAGAATTGCAGAATAGAAGATGGAGAGACAAACTAGACAAATCCAGAAAGTATTGGCTCTGCGACGCCCATGATAGAGAGGTGTGGTGAATCATTGATACGGTCTATGTCCAACAACGAACAATAAAAAACTGATGATGATGATGATGATAAACATGACCAGTAACAAATCTGAATTTGTAGATGGCTATGTTTATATATATATATAGATAGATAGATAGATTGATAGATAGATAGATAGATATATAACGTATGATTTTTAATGAGTCGTTGAAAAAATCTTTACTCGTTTTATATATGTATGTATACATATATATATTCAATACATTCAGAATGTTCCTATTTTCTACAGATTTTCATGTCCATATTCTGCAAAATAGATAGTTTTACATCATTAAGGATGAAAGTAATGTTTGCGGTAATTCATCTTTGGATCAACACCAAAGACGGCAGAATTCACGTCGTTAATTTTACTTCATTTATTTGCTTCCTACTCAAAACGCTGGTATATTAACAAAATTAAGCTCAATGTCTTGTTTCGTAATCAAATATTGATTTATGTTCAAACATGTTTAACAGTTTCATTCCGTCCTATGTACAAAATTATTTCAGTAATTATAGATTAATTAACTAATTGTCTTGAATATTTTCTTCTAATTATTTAATTTGGCTTATTAATTGCTTTATTTTGCATGTTAGAAACCGTTACCCAAAACCATCACCCAAACTATAAACTTTGGTTTCTTCAGTTTTCAAGCTGGTCTGGCTGGATTTGCATGTAGATACATATCACATGTCCCCGTTTCCCCAATGGAGCTAGAAAGTTTATTTCTTATTATGACATAAAAAACAGTTAAAAAAAAATTAATCTTTCTACGTAGTGTTCTCGTGAGGGCTTGATCCTTTCACAGGATTCATTTGCACTTCTGGAATACTCAAACTTTTTAGTGATCCCTTCCAAACAAAAGGTGAGGAGAGTAACACAATCATTGATGACCCCTTTTTAAAACTTTTTGATTGATCACCCCAGACATGACATCCTTACCAAAAGATTTTGGTCACAAGATGGTTTCTATGGAGTCACAAACCAGACCTATTACTTTATTTAAATCAAAATAAAAGTTAAGACAACCTGAAAAATTCTACATCATGCCAATTGAGCTGGAATTGGATCCGGTGGACAGGGATGGAGTGAAACTGAGAAGTGGAGTGGGGATGTGCAGAAGGGTAGGAGTTAAAACATAAAGATATTCACTAAAGGAGAACAGCTGAGTGAGTTATTATTATTATTGGATGAAGTAATGTAACACGTTATCAAATCATTACGTGCCTATCTACATATGTGTGAGCATATGTGTATGTGTCTGTGTCTCTGGGTGCTCCTGGTCATATTTTGGGGGTACAACCTTGAAAATTTGCATAAATACACCACTGGGCACCTTGAAAAAAAAGTGCTTTTGAGGATCTTTATGGTCATTTTGGACCAACAATGCTCACATTTTGTGCTTGTGTTTTTTTGATATAATTTTAGATAAAAGATATTTTCCCATTAAGATAATTTTCTGATAAAAGATCTAATAAGATGTATTTTGATAATTTTTTCAGATAATTAGTTGAATTTTTAGTTCTGGTAACAGGCTATGGTGATTCATTACTGCGAGGTACTGAAATATCTTTATTAAATTTGAAATTGTATTGAAACAACTAAAAATTAAGACGAAGATAAAAACTAGTAAAAATAAAAGCTTTATTCTATTAAACATGGCTTTGTTGTACTTTGCACTCCCTATTTCTCAGTCACTACAGGGCTTTTAGATATCCACCTCTAGGTATACTGTTGGCAAAGCACCGGGTCATAGACAAGTGATAGATAGTTTTTGTAAATTCTTTGAAAATGTCAACAAGCAAATCAATTTAGGATCGTTTATCCGAGGACAATCACTCAACTTTCTCTCCAGTTGATTTGAGAAATTAAATTCTCCGTTAACTAATTAACAGTTGTTGAAATTAGCCGATTCCTCTTGAGCAAGAATCGGGTGGAAGTAATTTGAAAATGATTCGCTTATTAAACGGCTGGAATTTGGTAAATTCAATAAAGCAAATCTGATTAAAATGGCTTCAAGCAAAGCAAAAAAAATCAATATTCTTCCATTATTACAACACAATAGGATACATATGTATTCGGGCATTTATACATACATGATACATATTATATACATTTGATCAGGCATTTATACACACATGATATATATATATACCTGCTCCCCGACCTACTTGACTTGCGACCATCCATCCATCCAAACAAAATATGTGGATATAAAAAAATTCATGTAAATATAAAAGTCTTGTTTCTGAATTCAACAAAATATAAGTTAATATAAAAGTTTGTCTCGTTGTATATGCGTATAATATCAACCTTAGATATAGATATTGATGTATAATAGATAACATGAATATGTTGTATGCATTTATATAATTAAGAGATTAAATAAGAATATATTTTCTTTCAAATAAGAAGAGTAAAGTTTGCATATATATATATAAATTTGTAACAAAAAATTCCAATATATATGTATATATATATATATATATATATATATATATATATATATATATATATATATAAAATGAAATAATGGATTTGCTACACAAAAACACGTTTAAGTTTCTGCCCCTTTGGGCTTCTTCAGGCGAATGATTTGATATATTCAGATCCCTATTTAGAATGTTATTTGAGGTATGTCTTTTTTTCTGGTTCAGAAACTCTGCTTTATTTTATTTAAACTACCTTTTTTTTTTTTCTTGTTTATGATTTTTATATTCGTAGAGTCTCAAGTTTTTTAATTTGTGGTTTTCGGTCTTGTCAGTTGCATTAAATTTTTAAAAAATCAATTTTTGAATTTTAGCTATCGCAATATTCTTTTTGTTATGTTACTGGTATGTGGGTTTTAAAATTGTTTTTCATATTATTATACTGGCTAATCTGTCAGTTGGTAATTCTTGTGGTTTTCCACAATTAACTCTTTTATACATTTGTTCATTTATATTATTCATCTCCTGTAGGGGAAGTTGTTTTTTCTATATCTATGCCTGTGGGTGCTTGTTATAAATCATGTGGTTTGGTATATATATATGTATATATCTGCAACAGCATTCATAGTCACTTCTAGGGGCTGGTGTTTGTATGGTTGGACTTGTTCTTGATTAAGTTTTAAATTTACTTACTTTTAAACATCCTGTATTCAATAAACATGGTGTTGTTGACAATGGCGAAACAAAAAGAGAACTTTCTGTTCTTGGAGGAAGTTGTTTTATTTACATGGGAATTTTCTGTTATATATATATATATATATATATATATATATATATATATATTATAATAATAATTGAAAATTGAGTCATCCACAGACAGCTGTTTTGTTGTGTTATAACTCTTCAGGGTGGCTATAGACTATTCAATATCCAATCCATTACCATTAGGTAGGATTGAAACCTTTGCTTCAGACCCAGAGCGATATATTCACTTACACTCAATCCCCCATCCACTAGAGTGCTCCATTCCAGAGTTGGAAGAGCATTGCTATACAGCTTATAATGAACGAGTTGCCCTACTTAAAGAGTGCACAACCCTGAAGAAGAGAGCATCAATTATAATGATAATAAACAATATATATATGTGTGTGTGTGTGTGTGTAAACTTAACACTTCAAAATTGAAAGTAAAATTTTGAATGGAACCAGTTACTTAAAAATTAAAAATAGGTAGTAAATTATAATAAGAATGATAAGACAATATTTTTCCAACTTATGGCTATTTCACAACATAAAGAACAAGTCAGAAAGGTACAGAGTTGTACATGTATTTAGGTATATCTACATACACGAGTGCATACAAGTCTAGATATATTCAATCATATATCAATTATATGGAACAACTGGCTCTGTTTATCACTGTCTCCATCTTGAACATGGGTGCAGCTCAATTACATTCAGCACAAACTAGGCATGCATACTTGATGAACCAAGGGGAATGTTTAAGTAAAAATTTTGAGAAAAAATTCGAAAAGGTTTCAGATTTGAGTGTTCTATTTACAACGTAACTCTAATGCTAAACTGAACCCTTACTTTCAATTCAATCTACGTATGAATACATATGTACTATCGGGATGGAACTAGAAATCACTCAGTGAGTTCATACCTCCAACGAAGATAGATAATTCCTAGATTCATCCTCAAATCTAACCACTCATCACATAGCCCATGGTCTAATCTGCAACAAAATATCAAGGAAATTCATCGTGAACTTTCCAAGATATTCTGTGGACTAACATGACAAAACAGAAGCGCATTTAAAAAATGAAAACTTATCTCTCTATTGGGAAAAAAATTCCAGGATCCACCCAGAAATTTAACTAAGTCTTCTTCACTCCATAGCCTACCCTTTCATTTCTTTGAGAACTTTTGGAGATATTGTGTGAACATATAGCTTCAATGCAGGGTTGGTAACAGGAAAAAAAAATTCTTGGATCTACCCCAAAATTTAATCAACTCTACCCTTTTTATACCCCACCTTTCAATAGATTTTGATTTAAATTCATAAAGAACTTTTTGGAGATATCATGTGAACCATGAGGCGGACAGTTTGACAGACAAACAGACGCAAGGGATACATATGCCTCTCCCAACTTCATTAGCAGAAGTATACGTAGATATTTATATATAAGAGGATAAAATTTTTTGTTTGTAAATTTGAGATTAAATCAATTGATTGAAATCTGATAATCTTTAATGTTGCTTTTTAGGCAGTTACAAAATTAAATTCTCTTGAATTAGCTAAAAGTTACGGATCTGTTTAATTAAGCATAAAAATATTGAGTGAAATTCATTTATGTATATAACGTGCATACAGGCCATACTAGTAAAGCCAGAGAACTTAAAATTTATGCTTACATTCCCAATCATGGCTAGAAAAAACAGCTTTTTGGTCTTATGAAAATTTCGGCAGTGAATTAGTCCTTAGTGAGGGTTCAATTCGCAATGTTAGTTTATGCTATATTGATCCCTTCATTTGTGTCTGACAGTATTCATGCTTAATTTGGAAAATTCAGACATTTTTAGTGATCACTTCCCAACAAAAGGCAAGAGGAGTATCTCATTCATTGATTACTTCTTTTGGTAATTTTTAGATGATCAGACTCTCAACAAATCATTGGTCATGAGACAGTTTCTTCTGAATGACAAACTAGACCTGTTATTTACTGTCTTGTCTAATGAATTTTGGCAACTGACCACTAGAAGAAATGTACAAGGTCTTCAGTTTGATAACCTTTTTTAATAAACTCATTAGATGGAATGAATTTTCATTATGAACTCTTTTGAGTTAATCCGTTCACTGGATTAGAGTATCCTGAACTTATTTCAGAAAGAAGATGGCAGACAAAGGTTTATTAAGAGATTAAAGTGTTTAGAAAACACTAGAAAGAGATCACGGGACAGCATAGTTTATTAGAGAAACAAGAACCAAAAGTTCAATGAGGCATCCACAATAAAATTTCAAAAACCATAATTGCCCGAGGGCGTGACCTTGAATAGAAGATAATTTTAGGTTAGAAGCATCTTTTCAAGGAACACATTTCTATTGAGTTTGAAGTAAATCTGACTAAAAACAGCTGAGAATATTGATTCTGAACCATTAAATTCAAACGGTATTATTGCCAAATTATGTGATCCCAGTTGGAAGATTTTTCCAGGTAAGAAGCATCTCATCAAGGGACACCTTTCAACCAAGTTTCAAGTAAATTTGGTTTAGAATAGCTGAGAAACAATGCAGGGACACACCTGTGACAGACGGACAGAGCCTATCTAAAAACAGGAGTCAGAGATATACAATCCAGTTGACAACTTGAAAGGCAACGGGCAGGCCATGTTGCAGGAATGTCAGACAACCTCTGGATATCACAACATCATCCGGGTATCTGTTGATGCAAAATTGTTGCCGGCAGAAAACAAGATGGCAGGATGACATAATCAGGTTCCCAACCTGTTGGTGCCTCAATGCCCATAATTGAGAGGTCTGGCGGATCCCTGAGAAGATCTACGTCTTGCAACATAAGCTAAAAAGTTGAGGATGATAATATTAAGTAGAAAAACATTTTTTAACTAGAATGCACGCAGAGAATTGATACCTCTGCCAACACCATTGTCACGAGAAGCTGAATAAGAATTAGTTCGTAGATAGGAAAGTTGTAGGGGAGGTGATGGTAAAGAATTTCTGGATCCACACTATAGCTAACTTTGCCCCATGATGTCATTAAAATTCTTTAAGAATTTTTCAAGATATCATGTCAACAGAGAGACTGAAAAATTGACATGAGTGAATGTATATATCTATTCTGATTGCATAGGCAGTGGTCAATAAGCAAACATGTAGATATCTCTATAAATGTGGATTAATTCTTTTTCGTTTCTGTATTTGAGATTAAAACAATTAATTGAAGCCTGATAATCTTTAATGATGCCTTTTAGGCAGTTATAAAATTAAATTCTCTTTAATTAGCCAAAATTTACGGATCTGCTTAATTATGCATGAAAATATGGAGTGGGATTCCTTTACTGTCTGTAGGATTTTCAGACCAAATCTAATTTTATTGTAATTTCCTGCTTTGCGTTTCAGGGGATTTGGTCCGTTTTCCAAAAGCATCAAAACCAGCCTGGAATTTAAAGGCTAAAGATAAATTCCCCATTCCAATTTCACAGCGAATTGGCTGCTCGAAGGGAAGGAAAGACTGTTCTAATTATTTTTCCCATTGTGTAATGAAGCCTTGTAACTGACCAAGTGTAAAGCAATACAAAGACTTTAGTTTTATGAACTCATTAGATTAAATGTCTTTTCATTTTCAACTCTTTTGAGTTAATCTCTTTATTGGATTAGAGAATGCTCTACTTATCTCTGGAGGAAGCTGACAACATGAGGGGAGACGGAGGTTTTTAAAAGATTAAAGAGTTGAGAGGTGATGTGGATGGCTAAGAATCGAGAGACAATGAATGAGAGATTTATAAGCAGGTAGGGATGGTAAGGTGTGAAAATTGCGATACATAAAAATTCTCTGGCTTTTATTAAAGACACACAAATTTTTTATTTATCGACCACATCATATCAAAAATATATTGCTCTATTTTCCACACATTAGAAAAATTTCTTTTTTCAACATTTTGTGTGGTCTGGAGCTGATTGCTAGATTGGAGAAGCAGTACTGTATGAGAACAAGAAATTGTTTGAAGAACTGTCAACATTGTTTTCTAGTTGGTATGGTCGGCTTGGCGTATATGTATGCATGAATCATGCGTATAGGCTGCACCAATGGAGCTAGAGGGTTGAAAATTTAAAGATTTACTCTTTACAACATCTAAAAAAACGTAATTTTGTTTTTTCAAAATTACCCTAAAATTTTTTTTTCTTTTCGTCTGGGGTGGGGGGACTGGTCAATTCATAATGTAAGTTTATGCTAAATTGGTCCTTTTCTTTGTGTCCAGCATTGTTCATGTTTATTTTTTGAATAATTCAGACTTTTTTAGTGATCATTGCCAACAAAAGGTGAGAGAAGTAACTTATTTATTGCTTCCAATTCTTTGATTGATCATCCCAAACATGGCATGCAACCAAAAGACGTTGGTCTGGTGGCAGTTTCTATCACATGTCTAACCAGACCTGTTGTAGATATTTGTCAAATCCTTTCCAATAAACATCTCTGGCATTCACTAATCAAAACTGACAAAAACGGACAAAAAATTATTTCTGAGGTTATATTGATACACTCGAATACTTGTAGGAATCTGATGTTAGCATCGTGTACCAAAATGAAGAATATGTCTATAAATATAAAGTCATCTATCTACTTTGGAGACAAATTTATAAAAGGTCTTAGAAGGGAGAAAACAATTTGTTATCATTCTGACATTCACTTCTTCGGTGAGTAATTAGATTTGCTTAATAAAATTTGGAGTTGTTCTTGTGATTGATAAATGCATTGCACTGTCAGCTTCACCGCATTTTCTCTTCCGTCCGTTCCAGGAGAGAGAGTGAGATTCCATTCAGTTGGGATAACAAATGTTCCCTTTGTTTTCATGACAAATACAGAGTGTTCGTAAAGACCTCACCCATTTTTGTTTTAACAGTCAAAGAAAATAGATATAGATTTTATGGACACCGAGTATTCTTTCGGTTTTTTCGAAGAATTAGTAAAAATGGACATTTTGTCAGCCAAGATTGATGGTTGAATAAATTCTGCAAATGGACAAAAATTACATAAAATAAATTTATCTTAGTTATTTGTGTTATTGTATGATGTAGTTCAACCAATTGTATTAATTTTGACTACTGTTTACCTTCATTTTATTTCTTACTTGTCTTTAGTAGTAAAAGAATAATAAAAATAGGTTAAAATAGTTAATATCACTAGTAATGAATAATCTGTTCATTATTTCTAATTTTTCTCATGAATACTCCTAATCATATCAACACCATGAATTTTATATATTGCTTTTTTCTTTAGGGAACATTGTAAATAAAAGATTTATTTAGACTAATATCCTGATCACAACATTTTTTATTAATCAAGTATTTGCATTTTCAACTTTTTTTGATTCTCAATTAATTTTTATTTTCATGACACTTCAACAAATGTGTTTTCAAAAGTCTTATATTTACAACATGAAAGACTTTATATTTATTCTGGACAAAGACCATTCAATCGCATTCATTTGATCAAAAAGCCTGACTGATCATCAAATAAATAAAGGGCATTATAGAAACACACAACAATGAATCAATGCCTAAAACTTTGATCCGAAATAAACAATTTTTTGTCACCAATCAAGTTATTTGAGTGATAAACATCAAAGATGAAGATGCAAGATTCTAAAGACCCAGGAATTATAGATGAAAGCAATTCTTTAAGAATAATCTTAACAATGATGATACCGCCTTAACCATTT
Organism: Thysanoteuthis rhombus; assembly: GCA_963457665.1. Classification (NCBI taxonomy): domain Eukaryota; kingdom Metazoa; phylum Mollusca; class Cephalopoda; order Oegopsida; family Thysanoteuthidae; genus Thysanoteuthis; species Thysanoteuthis major. The sequence goes on along the minus strand of OY735232.1, from coordinate 39,142,213 downwards.
TCTTTGGAACAAATTAGGATTCTGTTATTTGGAAAATAAGATGATGACATAAAAATCAACAAAAGTGAGAAGGGAGAAACATGATTTTACAGAATGAAAACTTGAGACGTTCCAACAGTTTTCTCAAATGTTGCTCTTTGTTTATAAACATGCTATATAAAAATCTGTCTCAATCTCCTTCATTCTTTCTTTCTCTCTTTGATTCATTATTCATTTGTTTCTTAGACTTATTCTTTCTTTCTTTCTACCTTTCTTTCTCAGTCTGTTTAAATCTATCTACCTACCTATTCAGATCTACCTATTTAATTATCTACCTACCTATCTATATACATACCTATCTATCTATCTCAATCGTATCTTCCTTCCTCCTTTCTCTCCATCCTCCTTTCCCTACTTCTATCTTTTCTTCTTTCTTTCTTCTCTTTCCTTCCTTCATAAATATTATCTATCCATCTATCCATCTATCTATCTATCTATCTATCTATCAATCTATCTATCTCAATCATTTCATTTATATGATCGTTCTCTCATTTCTCCCATCCTTCATTACTATCTTTCCTCCTTCCCCAAATTCTTTCTTTCCTTTTCTTCCTTCCTTCTTTCCTTCCTTCCTCTCTTCCTTTGTGCATATCATCTATCTATCCATCTTTTCATATATATATATATATATATATATATATATATATATATATATATATATATATATATATATATATATATATATATATCAATCCCTCGTTCATACTTATAGTCCTCCTTCAATATCCAGGATAAGCCAATTGCTATGTAATCTAAGAAACTCCCTCTCTAAATCGAGATATTTATATGCAAATGGAAGATCACACATTTCTGTTGTTTCACACAGTGAAGAAACTGATTGGTAATGGACACTCAGAGGAGAAAAAAAGATGTTCTTGTTCTCCCAAATTACAAGCCAGGATCAATTGTCACAAAACATTTCTATTGCAGATAGAAGCCTCAATCAAATTATTTGTCTGTAATTCCAAGATCATCTGATGATTCTTTCATTTTGACATCTACCTAAAAATCTATTCATGTACGAAGTGGTACTCCAAAATAACCGGAATTATAGTCTCATCCCTGGTCACAACTTTCACAAGAAACAGGTATGGTTAGTCACCCAGTCGAAACTGTCACATGACCAATATCTTTTACTGTGTTGGGGATGATCAACTGAAAAACTTAGAAACAAGATGATCTATGAATAAATTACCACTCTTGGTTTTATTGGATGGAAATCACTAAAAAAGTGTTGATTTTCAAAAAACAATAGTGAATGCTGCTGAACACAAACTAAGGGACCAGTTTAACATAAAACTTACATAGTAGATTGATATCTCCCAAATCAAAACCTATTTAGGAGGGAAATTTTAAAGAAACAACAAAATGGTTTTCTAAACATATTGACAAGTAAATACTTACAGCTTCAGCCCTCTAGCATAACACATACGTATATACACGGCCAGCCAGACCAGCTTGAGAAAAAAAACAACCAATACTGACTGTTTTGAACGAAGTTTTTGTTGACTGTTTCTCACAGCAGGTGATTTCGAACTTATTGCCTCAAATAATGGTATGCATTCAAATGAATGCCCTCCTGGACTAGAGCTGTAACTAGGGGAGGGCAAGGAGAAATAGATTTATGTCTTTCCCAAGGGCATTAGTGTGAGGCAAATATAATCAGCCTCAGCTGGAGTTTGATTTTCTCCATAGACCAACCAGCCAAGTGGGCTACAGATTCTTCTCTCTTTGCTTCCCTCTCAGTGAATGTTTGTAAGTCTCCAGGCAATCCGGGTCACATTTAGTGCTACAAACTTGAAAATTTGCCAGGATATACCACTAAACACCTTTCAAAAACATCTTTTTTTCAAAAAAAGTGCTCTTTCTGGTCTCCGTAGTCATTTAGAACCAACAATGCCCAAATCTCCTGCCGGATTTTTTAGATAATTTTAGATAAAAAATCCATTTTCTTTAAATGATTTTAGATAATCTCTTTTGATAATTAGTTCTGGTACACCCATGAGCTACAGTAATACATTACTGTAAGGTAAGCATATCTCTAAATCATTTACATACATACATACATATATATATATATATATATATATATATATATATATATATATATATATATATATATATATATATAGTGAGTAAAGATTTTTTCCATAGTTCATAACAGATTATACATTCTGTTCCACTCAAAATTTTTGAATTTCAAATTATTTTTCAAGTGAAACAGAATGCACAATCCATACAAAGTCATTGAAAAAAACTTAACTCGCTTTATAACCGCTCTACTGATGGTATTGAGCACTTTTTGAACTAAGATGTACTTAATGCATTGATAAATATACAAACGTTTGTTGTTTATTTATTCATTTTTCTAATATATATACATATATATATGTATACATATATATATATATATATATATATATATATATATATATACATATTTTTTATGCATATATATCTGATTGCTTGGCTCCACAAACTGAGATCCATGAGGACTTTCCATGTCTTTTCAAATCTCAAGTCGTTGCTTTGACAGGAGTTTCCTTCTCCTGGCAGATGCAAATTGAGGGAAACTTCCTTCTGGCAGATGCAAGCTAGCCGTTGAGCTTGCCATTCCTTTGTGGGAGTATTCCGACAGTATGGCTGACCACAGATAAACTACTGGACATGAAAACTCCAGCTTCATGAGTGGATATATATACTGTACATATACATATACTGTACATATACATATACTGTACATATATATTTATATATATATATATATATATATATATATATATATATATATATATATGAAAATAGATTGGACAGTTTATGTCCAATAGAATTGTCTTTACAATTGACATATATACATGTATGTATATATATATATATATTAAGTGAATTTCAATTTGGAATTTTCATTGTGTAAGGGTTGATCTATGTGATTAATCACTCAAAAACAATGTGTATGTATTTATGTATGTACTCATTTATATATCTAAGTTTATTCATATCTATCCACTATATATATATATATATATATATATATATATATATATATATATATATATATATATATATATATATATATATAATATGTATATATATAGGTTATTTAACAGCTTATTTGAATTCTTATACGATTATAATATTTCTTTACCTGCATACATATGTGGACTGAGAATTATTTGTTGGAATAAATGTTCAAGTAAACAAAATCTATTCCATATCAATGATATCTCATGAAATAAATAACCTTACCTCTCTATACATATATGCAGATGTATACAATTGTACATTGTTGGAAAGGGACATTAATATGTGAATAAAATCTGATCGATCAAACATATTGAGATAAGAAAAAGTATCAACAAAATGAAATGCCTGAAACAAAATCTCTATGTATTAAGAGATAAGGAAAAACCCTTTTTCCTGTGTTTAAGGACATCTAGAATACTATTTATTCTTTATGTAGAGTCTTTAATGCACACATATGTTTCATCTATCACAAAGTGGGAAAAAAAAGCAAAACTTTCTCTTCCTATGTGCAATCTCATAAATGGAGTGCATATTTATGTATCAAACCAATATATATATGTATATATATATATATATATGACTAATATACATATCATTATAGATGTTTTTCTGTTCTAAAAATGTGTGGACCTGATTGTGTTTCTTTGCACAGATCTAAAAATCTACTCAAAAGCATAAGTGTATACATACAAGAACTTCGCAAATATTGTCCGACCTTTGAAAAGAAATCGTTTTTTTTATGACAAAAACCTTCCATGAATTGCTCAGCAATTTTCTATTATCTGAATTTTTTTTTTCTTATCATTATTTTTGTATTGATTCGCAATTGAAAGTAATAAATTCCTCCATGTTACCTTTGGGGCTTTACTGTTTCCAGAAGATAAAAGTCGAGAGGGCATGAAATTCAGGAATTTATTTTAGAGACAAAGTCCTTTGATTCCATTCATAAAATGAAAGCCTTTTAAGCCAAAACTCTCTTGTGAGAATCAACAATGGTTTTGTTCAAAAAGCCACCCATAAAAGTCGATTGCCATATCAACCAATAAATACAATTGAACCTCGAGTTTTATCACGTTTTCAGTTCTGATACCATCTTTTTATTTGCCGCCATTTAATCAGAATTAAAAAATAAAAACATCATCAGATTTTGAATGAATACTAGTTGAGTACCCATTCTATAGATGGGGTTATTTGTCTGTTTTTGAAGGAAATTAAAATTTCATCCTTTTATTCTAATAAATCAATATATGATTAATTTTTCTAATCATGTAAGAAAATTTGAATGTTATTTTCAAAGTGGAAAGTTACTGACCGAATTGGTCTCACTTCCACCCTTTATTGATTAGGAATCGTCAAACAAAAATGTCACCAAAACTGAGTTTCTTCAGTTCTTAACCTGGTCTATCTGTCTGTCTCGCAATACTTATATATATATATATATATATATATATATATATATATATTTCATACATGTATGCTGTATCAATGGAGCTAGAGGGCTGAAAATTTAACCATTTATTTTTTATAAAGTCTAGAAAAAAACATTTTGTGTTTCTTTTAAAAATCTTACCAAATAGGCTCATAATAGCATGGTTCAATTTGCTATGTAAATTTATGCTAGGTTTGTATCCAGCAACGTTCAGGCATTCTTTTTTAAAATTCAGACTTTTGAGTGTCCCCAAAAAAGGCAAGAGGAGTAACATACATTGATCACCTTTTTTATTCTTAATTTTAATTGATAAAACCCGACACAGCATGCTGCCAAAAGAAGTTGGTCATATGATGGTTTCTACTGACTAACCCAACGGGTTTGTTTTATTTTTGAAAAAATTCTATTCATAGAAGAATTCCTTTAATTTTCTATTCTGTTCACAGAAGAATTCCACTGTTAATTGAGAGTGGTATCAAGCAGCGTTTGATATTAAGAGTTCAGTTCAGTTTTTTTGGAGTATGATATGAAATATTTTGAGAAAATAAATGTGCAAATTCATGTGTAAAATCCAATTGTCCATTTGACGTGTCTATTGGCTCACCAACAATTTCAAAGATCAAACGAATATTCAATGAAACGCCAAGACACAGTTTTGTCACATATCAGCAGACACCACATATCAACAGCAGCTTTAGTTAGATATGCCTTTGAACATAGGTTATCTAGCCAGGGCCCCAATTTTGAGCAAAACAGTATGAAATTTCTTCATATCAGAGTAATTTGGGTGAAAGCCTTGTGAATTTTCTAGTAAATCCCGCCATAATCTGAGAGTTCATGCCTTAGGATCATTATAATAAGGATTCTTCTCTAACTTGCCAGGCCTTTGGCTATTAGAATTAATTGATTAGACTCAAATAAGATGACCATATCTGCTCTGTGGTAATTGCCTCAGTGATAAGATTGTAAACGTCATCTTTGGGGCTGGGTGGGTGAGCTTCATTAATTTCCTCCGATAAATCATTTTAATCTTGGTTTTGTATCAGGAAAGTGCACCAGGAGTCAGCCTTGGGTACTGGCAACAAAGGCCTTTGGCCATGACGGCAAATGCTTGGGACCATGTGTTATATGTTTGAGTCAGTAGAACTTTCCAAAAACAGAAGGAAAAATGAGAAAAATTCCCTAATGTGAAGTCAGATTTTTTAGTAATATCTGACAGTTAAATAATCTCTGGACTCAAAGAAAAACTATTGTCAAAGGAAATTCTTATGACTGATGATACACTCCATAAGAAAGTAAATTGATTGAGGTGAGGTTGCAAGAGAATTTCTAGGTCACGCTCGCCTTTTGTTTTACAATATGCGATATGCTAAGCCAGTAAAGCAGATACTAACACAGAAATAAATCATTATCTATCGGAAATTACTAATAGCTGATGATGAGAAATCATCAACCAGAACTGTCAACATAAGTTTCTTCAGTGGCATGCTGCTGAAAGATGTTGGTCAGCTGACAGTCTCTACTGAGTGACTAACCAGTCCTGTTATCATGACCGGTTTATTTCTACGTGTTTATTTTTCTTATAGTAAAACATTAATAAATAAATAGAAAATACTATACTGGGGCTGCAAGAATCCCAAGGTCTCCTATACCTGGAGTTGAAAATGTATTTGAAAGTTCAGGATATCTGTCACCAGAGTGAACCCTGAGAGATACTGGGAAATTACAAGACAGACTCATGTTATTTCACTGTAAAGAAAACATGTGTCTGTTTATGAAGGTGTTGTAAATTGACAGCTGACTGGTTCATTACCTGAAGTTCCCCTAGATGATTAAGGTGTCTTGTTTTGGAACAGAGTTAATCGGTTGTTTCTCATTGATGCTCTACAGAACTGGAAGGAGAAAATAATTATCAAAATCATTTACCTTTGTCAAAGAAGATGGAGGTATATGTAATCACTTAATTTTGTCTTGTTGTCCATACAATATCTCCAGAAGTCCGCAATGAATTTCAATGAAATTTTCTTGAAGGGTTGGCCGATTGGCTAAGCAAGAATTGAGTAAATTTGGGGGAGGATCTAGGAATTTTTTTCTCATTTTTTCACTCATTTATGTATTCAATCATGTATGTCCATACGATACCTCCAAAAGTTCTCAAAATTGATTAATTTTTTAAGGATTTTCAAAGGTACCTCCCCTGGATTTTAGGTACATGTAAACTGATTTTCATTCAGTTTTTTAGTGACAATGCTGTTAGTAGTTAACCTTTTAGTTTCCAATGTGTTTGTCAGAAGGTTGTTTTCCAAGAACCTTTGCACATCATTATCATTTAATTGATATTGATGTCCTGGGTTGTTGATTTTTGATGTTTTTGGCTCTCCGTAAAATAAACCTTAGCTGTAAAGATCCAGATGAAAAAAGTCGTCTTAAAAACTCAATAACAGAATGAAAACATGGCAGTGTTTGTCAGTGGAGATAACTGCGGGGATTTCACCTATCAATGACTACCTGCAACTTAATTCTTATTGGCTAAACTTCTTTAATCCATTGAGAAGATTTCATAAATCCATAATCACTGAGGCAGATTAAATTTACTCGTGGCTTCAAGTTGAAGAGCACAAGGCCTTATATCCCACTGCTTGAATTGAAAGACCAGACAACATGAAATGGTCAGTTGGACATATATATCTATATCTATATCTATATCTATATCTATAAATATATGTATGTATGTATGTATGTGTATATTGGAGTTGGGATTTGCTAAACATAGATGCTATACACACACACACATGCACATACACACACACACACACACACACACACACACATACACACACACACACTGCATATATATATATATATATATATATACATATATATATATATATATATATATATATACACACATATATATATATATATACATATATATATATATATATATATATATATATATAATATAGATGTATTATAGATGTTATATTATATCATATATATAATTCCTAATTTGTATTGTGTGGTATATATATATATATATATATATATATATATATATATATGCAAATTAGGAACAAGATTTTGAAGTGAGTTACATTTTGTTCCTCAAACTGTTTTCTCTTATCAACACCAATTATATATATATATATATATATATATATATATATATATATATATATATATATATGTGAGTGTATGTGTTTGAGTGTATGTGTGAGCATGTATTGAAAAGCTTGCATAAATTGTATTAACAGAAGTATGGAAATAATTGTCTAAAATGACATAAATTCTGTAAAGCTCTCTGAACTATATATATACATATATATATATATATATATATATATATATATATATATATATATATATATATATATATATATATATATATATATATATATATATATATATATATATATATAGTTCATAATATATATTCAATCTGTAAGAATGCAAGAAGAAAGAAATTGAAAACAGCTTTTATCCATTGTTGATGTTTAATCCCATACATATGTTGATGAAAATGACAATGGAAAAGTGAAGATATAAAACTTAGGAGAAAAGCAGGTGTTACACCTCAAAAATTCTTATTATCACATGGGTATGTTTTAATGTATTTCACTAAATACCAGGCATCTTTTTCAGGGAAAATTTTGAGCTGTTTATATATTTGATGCTGAGGAAAAAATTGGGATATTTCTTTGTTGTGAGTTGTTCATTTGAAAGGAAGGTGTTTGTATCTGTGTAGGTGAGAATCAAGTTTGGCCTGGAATAGAGAAGGGCCTGTTTGAGGAGGAGTTAGAGATCCACAAAACAAACATATATATATATATATATATATATATATATATATATATATATATATATATATGCATATATATATATATATACATATATATATATATACATATATATATATATATATATACATATATATATATATATACATATATATATATATATATATATATATACATATATATATATATATATATATATATATATATATATATACATATGTGTGTGTGTGTGTGTGTGTGTGTGTGTGTGTGTGTGTGTGTGTGTATATATACACACATATATAAATATATCACTTAAATTCAACCTTACTGACCATCCAGTTCCATGGGGCAGAGGTAGGATGCCAGCTTCAGGGTCTGAAGCAAAGGTTTCGATCCTACCTCATACTAGATGGGTTAATAGATAGTCTATAGCCACACTGAAGAGTTGTAATCCAATGAAACAGCTGTCTGTGGATGACACAATAATATATATATATATATATATGTATATATATATATATATATATATATATATATATATATATATATATATATATATATATATATATATATATATATATATATATATATATATAAGATTGATAGATAGATAGATAGATAGATAGTATTGGCAAAAGTCTTTTATAACCAAAGGTACCAATTAATAGATACTTTAACAGACTGGTCAGTATTAGTTCAAAAGGAAAATGTTTGATTATCCATGACTGATCAAGCCACGTGTCTTGTGGAACATCAACTTCAATGCTTCAAGCAGCCCACTAAGCTTCATACAGATGTATATAATGATCATTTTAGTAAATATCAGATTATCTTAATCCATGTTTTATTTCCTTTATCCATTCATGAACTCGAGGGATTAAGAACATCATTTGGACAAGAAGAGATAACTATTATTCGATGATCAATGCTTCAAAATGTTATCTTTTCTTGGACGATGCAAAATTTTATCAAGGACAAACAAATCTATTCATGAACATGCCCTTGATTATCCTTGTAGAGATCAAGGTAGCCAATACACAAACACAGACACATACACACACATATGTGTATGTATATATATATATATATATATATATATATATATATATACATATATATATACACACGCATATATATAAAGAGAGAGTGAGTGAAAGACAGACAGACAGAGCAAAAGAGAGACAGATAGATGGATAAACATAATGCTTAGATAGATGGCTGGATTGATAGATAGATATACAGATTTCATCTTAAGGATCAAGTATATCTCTTCATACTGCAGAAAAAAATGCTTATATGGTTAAATAAATTCAGGTGTATTGAAAGTATTTCATTTTTTTACAGACCAGTGGTCGTAAATGATTATCAACAGCATCCCCTTTGTTAAAATCAATATGATAGCCCTTAAATAGTGCCAATGATATCACTAGCTTGATCTCCGAAAAATAGTTCCCTTCGCCTCCTACTAAATCAGAGCGTATGAAAACAACTACTTTGCGATTTTTCCCCTTTTGTCCTTTACCTGGCCCTTTATCCATGTGAGTTGATTGTTCGATTTCTGTGGCTGCATCCATCATACAAGAAATGTTAGCACCAGTATTTTATTCAATTTTGCTATCCTATAGGATTTCACAGTCTGACATGTGGCACTGAAACCTTACAAGGATTTGTAAACGGACAATTCACCAAGAAAATGTATTTCCTGTGTAAATAATAAAAATATTCATTTTCCTCAATACATAAAATTTCCGTTGTTTATCACCACTTACTATCCATTAGTCTGTTAGCTGATCCAGCTTTTTAATACCTTTTGGACTTCAAAATCAATAAATCAACCCAAAACAATATCTGACCATACTACCCAAAATTGGTTCAAATCATTTCAAGGGTGGTGACTTGTCCCTTGAAATAAAGCCATGATATGGATGACCATAAGTTGTCATTTCTGATGGTTTGAATCAGAAGTCAGAGAAACCAGTCCTCTGCACTCAAAACCTTACATCAATGATCCAGTGGAGTCATAGTGAGTCTTTAGATGCATATGTGAAATAAGCTTACATCCGTAGTAAGTAGAAATCCATAAAAAAGGAAAATACTTTTCATATTCCCTAATGATAATTTTGATAATTCACGATGACAGTCAATAATTGAACAACAGTAGCATCAAAATTTGAAGTCATGTAAAAAATTTCCATCAAAGAATGAATATGGTCAGAATAAATTCTGATTATGACATCACTGGCATTTTCTACAGGAAAACATTTGAAATTAAGTAAAAAATACAACATCTAGAAACATCTAGATTCTGGAGAAAAAAAAAGGTCAGAAGAGAATTTTTCCCAAAATAAAAACGGTTCTAGAAGGGGTTTAGTACAGTACTGATGCCAATTTTCAAGTCTATAGACAAAACAGTATGCCCAGGAGTGCTAAAACACACAAACGTACAAACAAACAAACATACACAAATATGAAAAAAAGGATAGAAGCGTTTGCCATTTTTGATTGCTATATGATAGCAGAGTCCGAGATGAAGTCTTAAGATGTGTTCTTGAAATGAACTTTGGAGTGAAGGTCTATAAAAAATGAAAATGCTCCTGATATGCCCTGATAATTATTATTACAAGGAAAAAAGTAAAATCAAAATTATTCTGGTGCTAAATTAAGTTTCTGATTTGCCTTCTCCGCCAGACTTTATGTCTTGAGATTAAGTTGTTCTTTTTTTATGAATTTATTTTTGTCAATAGATTCCTGCAAGGTCGAATTGATCTTAAAATATCTGGATCATTTCCAACTTTACCAGATTGTAGGCATGTGAATAATGGAAGCCTTTTAGAAAGCATGAAGTACTTTTGTTGCTTTGAAATCAATATCTGATGATCTGAAGAAGAAACTGAAGATAAATAAAAAGGTACAATTGATTAGTATTGATAAAGATATAACGTATGTGATAATAATATCAATAATATTGTGAAGTAATAAATAGTCATCAGACGAGTACCAGAAATGAGCTTCAGAATAAAGGTATGTAAAAAATGAGAATACTCTTGATACACACTAATAATGAGGAATTGCATTTGCACTGAATACCATTTGTTTCACCTGGAATATATCAAAGAATGCTTTAGAAGGAATCGAATTTTCAGCTGTTTTTTTTTTTTAATTATTAATGGAGCTTTTAAATCTATTTGCTTCAACAAACAGAAATGACACTTCTGGGAAGTTTTGGAAATCAGCTTGTAGAAAAATTTTAAATGGATGAAGCATTGTAGCAGACTGGAAGATTAGAACATCTTTAATCAAAAAGTTCCCCTATAAAAAGACCGGTGAGGTGAATCTTGTACAACCCGTATTTTGGTGAATTCGCTTTTGACGAAGCAAATGAATTTAAATTCACACAGCTCGGCAATAAATTTCAAAGAGTTAGAAAACCAGTGCAGGGAAATATTTGATTGTGTGTTTTTAACATTCAATGAATTAGTTTCACTTTGAGTTTTATCAAATTGAAAATTACTGACTCTTCTAATTTCACCTTCAAGAACTGTACAGGGAAATATTTGATTAGTAATTCAATTATTCATCAAATTAAGAGTGGAAAAAAATGATTGAATCATTTAACCAGACAATTCTTTTTGAAAGCATATTAAGAGCATTTTGATATCTTTCCCTGTCAACTTTTGTAAGTTAGGAAAATTTTTTACAAGCATTCTCTAAGATTATATAATTGTATTTTATCAAGGTATACCATATGGTCTGTGTATACATTGTGTGGTTTGTCTTTTGTAAACTTAAACTTAGTATTCAATAACCATATGTAGGGTCTCTGAGAAGAATTTTATAAGGTGGTGCAAAGTTGTTTTTGCTCCACACACTGCATAAACACCTTAATCCATTAGCCATCCCGTTTTCATCCACTATAACCCTTATTAGCATGCCATGCTAGATTTGCTAGCCAGAAAACAATATTTTGTTAATGGACATATTCTATTGACTTGGGCCCCGCTGCGATGGACTGGCTGCTTCTTGGAGACCCTGGCCTCACATCATATTCAAACCATTTATCTTGAAGTTTCACCTCTGAAATCTGATAACTTTCATTATCTACTTGATTGTTATTGCGAAATGCTAACCCTACTTGATCTGTTAACACCTTTGAGGCATGAAATTTATTTCCCTGAAAGTCAAGACTTTCAACTTTTGAAAAGGATTTCTGAGAGAAAGTTGAGGAAATATACATTCAATTTCATGATGGGATTATACTGGGTCATTCAGTTTGATACTGGCTTATGCAGATAAGAAATAAACTCTCTTATCGGTGAATGCTGGAAGATATTAAGTATCAGATGTCTGATCAAAGGACCAGATAACTGAAAAGAAATTAATGACGTGACGAGATGAACCCATGGAAATTCCGTGGGGGTTGACAGTTAAAATCATCCATTATCCCATACCTTTGCACTCTTTTTACTCTTTGCCTGCTCCTTCACATTCTCTCGCTTATCCTTTCCAATTTCTGTTCATAATTTTATAAAAATATTATTCAAACATGGATTAGTTTCATAAGCAAAAATCCTCCTACTCCTTTTTTTAACTTTCTTTTCTACCCTTTCCCTTCTTACCTTCTTTTTTAACTATCAGAATTTTTCCTAACCTCTCTTTTCCTACCCTCTCATCAAATAACCTCTATTCCTTCTCTACCCTCTGTGTTCTTAACACTATAATTAAACTACCTAACCTTTCCCTCAGAGCAGAATATAATATTGAAAACTGTCAAACAAAACTGTCATAGGTTTCTTCCGTTTTTGAGCTGGTCTCGCTGTCTATGCATGTAAGTATGTATCTTGTATACTGGCTTCACCAGTGAAGCTAGAGGACTGAAAATTTAAACATTTACTTTTTATCATGTTGAGGAAAGATTTGTTTGTTTTCTTAATCCCCACCCACCAAATAGGTTCTAAAGGGAGGTTCAATCCACTATGTAATTTTCTGCTAAATCTATCCCTTGGTTTGTGTCTGGCAGCATTCATGCTTTTTTTTTTTAGATGTCATTTTTCAATTGATCACTCCTATTTTCCAATCTTTTAATTGATCACCCCCAACACAGCATGCTGCCAACCCAAAGAAATTAGTCGCAGGATGGTTTCTATCGCTATGAAAAAAAAAGTTGACTTTCTTATCTATGAATGCTTCGAGATATTCAGTATCTGATTTTGATGAAAGAACCTGGTGCTCCAAGAGGAAATAATGAAGAGATGATTGCAAAAAAAATCCCCAAACAGTATTTTTGAATTTAATTTATGACAACTTCTTCTAAAAAAATAATTTGGCATTCATATCACAGAAGGATGCCTTTGCCTGTTGGCCAACCAATGATAAATAAGTTCGACAAAACTTGATTTCTTCAAAAATATCAGGTGGTGTCGATCCCAACTTTCAATCATTGAACTTGCAGGTTTATGGCAAGTTTTCTCTCACTAACCAATCAGAGCCAAAGATAAACTGGAATCATTCAACTTTTTCAAAAAGTGATATCAACAACCTTAGCTTTAGACAAGGCTGATTGCTGCAGTGACAAACTCTTCAATATCTATTCTAACTCAAGATGATTACTAAAACTTTTGTTTTGCATATATAAGTAAAAAGTTTTGTTTTTTTTTTTAAATATTAACTTAATCATTTAGTAAAATGAAATAATCCCTTGTATATCTGTAAGATATACTTTTGTATGTGAATATGACTTGTCAGTTTGGCTCAGTTGGTAAAGGGGTTGACTACCAGTCATTTGGTTGCGATTTTTAATACCAGTAGGGAAATTTTATTTTTATGAATATATTTTTTTAATAGAATGGTCCTTGTGCATGTCAAAAATAAATTTTGGTAGATATGAAAGACTTGTCAATTTTGCCCTATTTGTAAGAATCAGTGGGTCATGATTTCGAATCACTTTAGGTATTACTCCCTGAAATTTAGAGAAGAGTGTTCGAGTTGTTTTTTATTATGGTAGAAAAATCAAGTCAACTTAAGGTTTGGACAGGGCTTAGACAAAATTTTGTTTGAAGGGGTTTCAAGGTCTTTTAGGTTGATGCATGATATTTACTTGGCTTAGGTTGATTAAGAGTAGCATAAAATGGAAGAAATTGTTTTTATCCGTATCCCAAATAAGGAGGGCCTGTCTGCTTTAGAAATAATCATTTGAGATCCTGGTTTTTAAATAACCATTTAAGATCTTGAGCTTAAAACACTAACTATGTTCTTAGCCACCAAGCTGTCCCAAGTGACATTGCTCTGAAGAAAAGTTGTTCAGAAAGAAAAAAATTTCTTTCATTTCACAGAAAGATGCGCTAGTCTCTTGGGCAACCATTGATAGGTAATTTCAAGCAACATTCCTGAGTAAATGTCACATATTGTCTGTTCCAACTCTTTAGTGTTTAAAATGAAAAAAAAACTTTGGGTTTATTTTTTGTTTTCTTTTACCAATCAGAAATAATGATAAAAAGAAATCCGAAGAAATTTGGTTAGTCACTATTTAAAAACTGTCATGTTACCAATGTCTTTTGGCAGTATGGGGTGATCAATCAAAAAATTGGATCAATGTACTAGTTACTTCTTTCACCTTCTGTTTGGCCTGATCATTAGAAGAATCTAAATTTTTAAAAACAAGCACCGACACAAACTAAGTTTTAGCAAAAATTTATATTCCAAATTACCCCCCTGCACATCAAACTTATGGGGGGGATTTTTGAAAACAAAAAAATTTTTTAGAGATAATTGGGAGTAAATGTGGGAAAATTCAGCTTTTTAGCTTCATTAGTACAGCCTGTATGTGTTATACATACATACAAACATACAAAGGGGGTCAATTTACAATGTAAGTTTATGCTAAATCAGTCCTTTAATTTGAGTGCCTGGCTCCATTCACACATTTTTTTTTTTAAATTTGAACTTTTTAAGGTGAGGAAAAGGTCAAGGAGAAACCTATTCATTGATCACGTCTTTTTCCAATTTTTCAATTGATCTCTCCCAACATAGCATCCAAAGGATGATGGTCACATAATGGTTTTCTATTGAGTGATAAACAAGGTTTGTTTTGAAATGTATTCAGGAGCCTGAGGATTTTTGTCAAACTCCTGACCGAGTTGGAGTTGACTTAATTTTTCTGGTAACCAGAACAATCCTCACCAAATCTAGGGGAGTGAACTCCTCACTATTTGTTAATCCTATCACATCAAACCAACCCATCTATGAAATGAACTTTTCTCTGAAATCAAGACCAGGTGATTGCTAGGTGATGTTCTTACCAACTGATTCAAACTGATTTATTTGCTACATATGCAAAACAAAAATGCTGAAATCATTTCTATTGGAATGGAATTGGGAGTTGAGTTTGACCTTGCAGAAGCTAGGCTTGTTTCTTTTTTGTGTTTTCATTCAATCTCGGGGGAATGTCTATGCTCTTAATTCTAAAAAATGAAGATTTGAAAAAGAAATTAAAATTTTCTTCCCGGATGACAAGAAATATCCATTTATTTCAGTTTGTAATTGCTACCCATGGTTCCTTGGAAAAACAATCGAGAAACCGAAAGCCATCCCAGAATTATAAGTTTTTGTCCTTTAATTGGTGTAATTATTTCTAAATTATAGCCTCTTGGTTAAGGCTGAACATTCGGGCAAAGAGGTTTTGCCATCACAGATGCTCTCTTTTATTTTTGCTGCAAGGAAGTCGAGGTTGAGGTTGGGATGAGGTTTCAGGTCATAAACAGTCACAGTAAACAAAGGAAATAAATGGAGATCAGAATAAAACACAGAGAAGAGCTCGGCTTTTGTTTGTTTTGTGTCTTGAAGAAGTTTTCTCAAAGTTCATTGATTGATTTTTGCAGAAGAAACATTTAATTAATGGACAGTAATCGAGGTAAAGAAGACACAGTATGAAGGAAGATTTTTGTCAGCGAAGTAAATCGCATTATTCAGTTTGAACACTCATCTATGAGGTCTTGACTAAATAACAAAAGGAGTGGCAGTTCTCTGATCTTACTCAGGTGAAGACAAAAGGACCATAATGGAAGTGCACTAAGAGAAAGATTTTTGTTCTTTCCTGAAAGTATTAAAGAAAATTGAATAACCGTGGCCACCAGAGATCGCAAAGGGTTCTATCCTTTTAAATATGTATGTGTTTGTATTTTTGATAATGTGTTTGAATATTTCCGTGCTTCAGGCCATACTGTTTTGTCAAGAGAATTGAAAATCAGTACTCCACTAGACCCCTTCTGAAATCATTCTCTTTGATTGTTGGAAAAATGCTTTCTTGACATTTTTTTTATGGTTTTATAAATAACATCTAAATTCTGTAGAATCTAATTGTTCCAAGATGTTTTTTATAATCTATTTTGGAATCTCTAATGAAAAGAGCTTTGAGGGGGGATTATCAATCCCTCTGCACCCTCCTCGGTACACCCTTGTTTTCTGAAAAAAATAGAAAAGCTGGTGTTAATCTAGAGTGGGATTCTGGGTTCGAGACTCCCTTTTTTGCAAAGAACAATTGAATTTTTGAAAAATATCTATATAAACAAATTTTATAAATAGAGAAAAATCCCTATTAATTATAAATTAACTTTACAAACAAAGATTTATTACATACTTTTCCATCTGGTATAAGTAAGATGCTTTCGGTCTTATTTCTTTTATATTTTAGTTCCGTGATAAATTTCTCAGATTATTTTTTTTTACTTTAATCTTTTGTCGATTTCAGCACTAAAATGCAACGACTCAAATGTAACTGAAAAATGTTGCTTTCTTGTTTTTGATATTGGAAATTTGTTTTCTCATCCACATGTTTATTTGTAAAAGATATTTTTTTTCCATTTGCAGCCTTTGCTCATTTGGACTCACCCCACTGCTCGGAATCATGTATCCATTCCCGGAAACATTGGTTTAGTGAGAGTAAAGTTACTTGTCTTGTTCAAATAAATAGAAAAGAAAAATGGAGACTTTTTGCCATCACTTTCCAGAGACATTATTTGTGTTGTTCTTGCGAGTATGCAGAAAAGAAAACACCTATCTTTTTGCACCTGTCCACGTAGTGTTTTTGTCTCTGAGACTGAAAAACACAGTGTGATGGGAAATTTCCACAATATTTCCCCTGTTCTGGTTCGGAAAAATACTCGACTGACATTCTTTATGTAGACACAATTTGTTTTTCTGCCTTGATTACAATGGAAAGACTTGTAAAAATGTCTTGTTTTTATTTCTGCAAAGAGAATTTTCCCCACGGCCAGATCCCATTCTTTGTGGGTGCTTAGCCTTGAGTGCATGTGCCTCACTGACTCAGGGGATATGACTGCGGGCCTAAAAGCTGTTTGTTTATGAAAGGTTTGCAACACACACACAAACATATATATACATACATATACATATATATATATATATATATATATATATATATATATATATATGGAGAGAGAGAGAGAAAATAGATGCATATGTACATAGATAGATTTGTTATGTATCCTGACTGTATGTGGGTATGTGTTTAAGTGATGCTATGAATAAATTTGTATGTATGTGTGTGTGTGTGTGTGTGTGTGCGTGTGTGTGTGTATGTGTGTGTATGCATGATTTCCATGTGAGTGTTTGTGTATGTCATATGTATACGTGGAGAGCTTACAAATGCATTTGTATGCATCTTTAGGTCTGTCGATATGAGCATATGCGTATGTGTGCTAATGTTGTCATGCATGCATTCCAGTGTCAGTGCGTGGGTGGGTGTATTTATGTATATTTGTGCACGCGCGTGTGTGTGAGTGTGTGTGTGTGCGTATGTGTGTGTGCGCTAGTGGGAGTGGCAGTTTATCTACGTGGCGTATCTGACATGCAATTGTGTGTGCGTGTCAGTGTTGGTATTGGTGTGTGTCTGGGGGGAAGTAGTTTATGTGTATGTGTATGTGTGTGTGGGTGCGTGCGTGCTGGTGGAGGCGACAGTGTATCTATGTGACGTATCTTGCCTTGAGATTGTGTATGTGTCCCTTTTATCATTACGTATGCGTTCTGCGTTTGTGCATATATACAAGCGTGCTGGCAGAGGCAGCCATTTTGTGAAGAGGTTAGTTTTACATGGAAATGACATCCAGATTCATGGAGCACTTGACATAATGGAATCGTCACGATTGATAGAAAGAAAATATTGCAAAACGACAACTGTTTATCATGTCAGAATGAAACCAACCTACCCTACCTCGAGCCCATCTCTCCAACCACCAGGCTGAAACTAACTCTGAACATTTTGAACAGTTTAGAAATAATTACACCAATTAAAAGACGAAAACTTATAATTCTGGGATGCCACTCAGTTTTCAGGGTGTTTTTTCGAAGATTCATGGGTAGCAATTACAAACTGAAATAAATGGATATTTCTAGTCATCCGGGAAAAAAAATTTAATTTCTTTTTTCAAACCTAAAATTTTTAGAACTAAGAGCATAGACATTCCTCAGAGATTGAATGAAAACACAAAAAAAAAAAAAAAAAAACGAGCCTGGCTTCTGCAAGGTCAAAATCAACTCCCTCTTCCATTCTCTCTGAAGCTTTTGTATTGTATATACAATGAACAATTAATTTTGTGGATATGTAAGATTTGTCAGTTTGGATCAGTTGGTAAGAGAGCCACCTAGCAATCACTTGGTCAGGATTTCTAATCACTGTAAAGAATTGTTCATTTTATATATTGGTTCGGTTTAATGTGATCGACAAAGACTGTAGAGTTTACTCCCCTGGATTTGGTGAGGATTGTTCTTGTTATCCAAAAAAGTAAGTCAACAACTTGGTCAAAAGTTTGGCAGAAAAACCACCGGCTCCTGAATACATTAAAAAAACTGTTCTAGTTTGTTACTTAAAAGAAACTATAGTGTGACCAACATCTATTGGTAGCATGTTGTGTTGGAGTGATCAATTGGAAAATTAGAAAAAGGGTGATCAGCTATCACTTGGTCGTGATTTCAAATCACGGTAGGGAATGGTTATGTTTATATATCAGTTTGGTTCAACATGATCGGACACACAAATGGTTGAGAGTTGAGTGAAAACACAAATAAATGGGGATTCTTTGTCTTCTGTAGATAATTCAATTATAATTTTCGTATCTTAAATTTTCAGAGCTATAGACCTAGCATAAACATTCCTGAAGATGAATGAAATTCCTACCCTCTTGTTGGACCATCTTTGTCCCCTTCCCTCCCCATCCGACCCCCTTATCCAACTGACTTTCTTTTATCCCCTCCCCTTTTCTACCCTTTTATCAAATTACCTTTTTTACCCCCTCTCCCTTCCTACCCTTTATCAAACTACCATGCTTTTCTTCTCCTTTTCCTTCCTACCCTCTAGCCAAGCACCCTTCATACCCTCTCCTCACCTTTTTTTTTCTCCCCCTCACTCCTACCCACATCAAGCTACCTTTCTCATCTCCCTTCTCCCATTCTAATTTTTTTCTTTTTCCCCCTCTCCTTTCCTACCCTTTTATCAAAATACTGTTTTTGTACACTTATGACTACCATCAGTGAAGTGATGGGTTATGGACTAGTACTTATAAAGAAAGTCGAATGATGTCAGTTTATAGTTTTTTAGTGATAGAAAACTCGCCATTAACCCCCCAGGTTTAAAAATTTGAATATCAAAAAGTTGGGACAGACAGCATCTAATATTTTTGAAGAAATCAAGTTTTGAAATATTGCTTGAATTTCTTGTCATTGGTTGCCCATCAGGCAAAGTCACTCTTTCGGGATTTCAAAAATTTTTTTATCTTAGATTTTAAATCTTAAACTTTCAGAACCAATTGATAAGACCTTTCTCAAAGTTAGAAAGAAAAAAAATACACCTGCATTTATTTAAAAACTAACTTTACCTCATCTTGATAAACAGTTCTCCAACCATCTCCTGTTGATCGAACAAGCGGTTATTATTTGAGGCTATCACAATAAGCGAATGAAAAAGAGGTTCTTGGGGAATTTTTTCAGCTGTCTGGAAAAGAAATTTTTTGAAATCGAGTCTAAAATAGAGAAAGGATCTTGGATCTTCCCCAAGATTTGATCAATTCTCCCTTGGCCAATTGCCCATCCTTCCCTAAAATGTTATTGAAATTCATTGAGAACTTTCAGAAATATTGTGTGGACAGGCTGACAGACCCACAAATATGAATGAATACATACACCTTCCCCTTTATTGACAGAGGTAAATATTGTTTAAATTGAAAGGTCTTTAGATGACACTTTTTCAAACAAGAAAAGAACAGATGATTCACTTTGATCTCATTTGAAAAAGAAGAGGACTTGCTATTACAGTCAATAATTGGACAGCCATAGCATCAAAATTTCAAGTCAGGTAGAAAAATTCGATCTAAGAATAAAAGTGGTCAGAATAAATTCTTTTTATGACATCACTGGAAATTTTCACAGGAAAACATCTAAAATGGAGTAAAAAAACATTTAGATAAATCTAGAAATACTGGATCCACAATGTCCACGATAGAGAAGTATGGCAAATCCTGCGAAAGGTCTATGTCCAACAATGGACATTAAAAGACTGATGATGATGATGAGATTCTGGAGAATCAAGACGTTACTAGTAAACCTGTGAAAATAAGACCCCCCCTGCCAAAAGAAAATAGGGGTCTATTGGAGTACCAATACCAATTTTCAAGTCAGTTGACCAAATGGTATGGCCAGGAGTACTGAGAATCACGTACTCATAAACAAACATAAACACATAAGCAAATTTTAACACATAAACTCACGCAAAAAAAAACCGGATAGAACCCTTTGGCATCTTTGATGGATATGGTTATTCAACTTTTGGCTGCGTTCTTTGGATTACTTAGAAGATGAATCAAAATGAAAATGATGATGATGATTGTTATTTTGTGTTGGGCAATGCCGAGTAACCTTGTCAACCAAAAAAGAAATGGAAAACAGGAGGAAGGGGAATGATACGGATGACAATGAAGATGAATGGGTGTAGGAGGAAGAAGAGACGATATGACAATGAAGAGGAGGAGGAGGAGGAGTGAAGAGAGGCTAGATCTATTCCTGATCAGTGATCATTTCATGAGTTTTGGATTCATGTGAATCCACAACAAAGAATGAATAAAGACACTGAGAAATCTTTATTGACAAAAGATAAAATTTTGTATCCCCGACTTGACCCATTGAACCTTTAACATCATGAATTAAAGAGAATAATAAGTCATTCTGAAGTTTATCCTTGGGTAATCATTCAAGTTTGTGTCCACTTGGATGGTATAATGGTTAGCACATCTGCCTTACACACAGGAGGTTACAGGTTTGATTTCTAGTTGTCTGACATTCTGACATGACCAGCCCACTGCCATTTCAGTTTTTTTCATGGATTCTATGATATCTCAGACTCCTTTTTTTTGGAACATAATCATTATTATCAGTCTTTTATTGCCTGTCATTGGACATAGACCTTCCCCAGGATTTGCCACACCTCTCTATCATGGGTGCTGCAGAGCCAATATTTTCTCCACCTGTCTAGTGTGTCTCGCCATCTCATTTGCCAGTCTCAGATCCGCATTTGATATCTAAGAATCCATGTTGTGAGTCATGATGTCCATCAGTTGTCTACCATTCTTGCACCATGACCTGCCCATTGCCATTTGGGGTTCCTAATGGTTTTTATGATGTTTTGGAATCCTGTTTTTCCCCAATATACTGTGCTGTCTTATGGTCTCTAAATGTGAGATTGAGCATGATTCTCTCTCTTGCATGGTTCTCAGTTTGCGGATCAGTGTCTTGGTTAGGTTCCATGTTTCAGCTCCATAGGTGAAAGGGTGCATCGAATTAATGGGATTTTCTTATTCTTGAAGGTTAAACTTGCTCTGTTGAAAGCTTGCCATCCTAGAGTGATGTCAAATCATTTTGTTTTTATCTGAATTTCTCTTGTTTATTGAAAACTTTTACAATTTTGTAGATGTTCCTCACTTGGATTTTTTAATTTAGTTTTTTCGGATCCAGGAAGTGTCAGAGATGAAAAATCTAAAAGAGGATTTTTCAATCGATTGTTTTAAACTGTCAACAAAAACTGTCACTATCAACATAGATTTCCCCAGTTTTTGAGTAGGTCTGGCTATTTATCATGTGTACAGGCTGCACCAATGGAGCTAGAAGGTTTTATATTTTGATAAAAAACGTTTGTTTTTTTATAAATTCCCCCCTCCAAACAGGTTTTTAGTAGAGGGGTCAATTTGCCATCTAAGTTTATTCAAAACTGAATCTTAATTAGCGTTCACATGTTTTTTTGAAATTCAGACTTTATTTTAGTGATCACCGCCTAGCAAAAGGCTTGACAAATAATTTATTCATCGATCACATCTTTTCCCAATTTTTTTTTCTTATTAATCACCCTCAACATGGCATGCTGTCAAAAGAGGTTGGTCATGGGGCGGTTTTTATTGAGTGACTAACCAGACCCATTTTTATTTTCGGGGTCACTAAATTGAATTGATAATTCTAAGAATGCAAATCTGATTGGAGCATTTTTTTGCCATGTTCTGCGTAAAAATTTAATCAAAATGCAGCAATAATCTTACTAGGCTCATCGAAGCTTCACGATGGCCCTATTTATTGAACTTTTTGGGGACATGTTCCCTACTCTCTCAATTGCCAGCCTCTCAAAACATTAGATGAGGGGCAAGAATTCCCCACTTTGGATATCTTTATTTTTTTCATTTTTACTCAGTTATCCAATACAAAGCCCAGGGGCCACTCTAGGTATAGAGTTAAAGTAATTTCAGGTTCACAAGATATTTATTGATCCTGGATTTGAAAGGATGGTTATTATATCCAACAGGAAAGCACTCCCAGGGAAATTTGTTCCACAAAATAGCCATTTGGGAGAAGAAGCTGTTTGAGAGGTAATCGGAACTGGTATGTGGAATGGTCCAAGGTGTGGATGGGATTCTCTGGAGAGTGCTCTTTGTGTTCTGACTGGAAAATCTCTTCTAGGTGGAACTAGATGATAGAACTCCTTTGAGCACTTTCTATGAAAATAACTATAGAGAAGTGCCAAGCTCGCTCCATCACGTTGACGGGAGAGAGTAGTTGGAAAGATAAGAATTGCTGGTCACTAACAAATCCACACAGTCAACCCTACACCCTATTCAGAGTTGTCCGTCTCGTAAACTGGTTGACGATCAAAGCTGAAGAGCCGATTCAGTCCTGCTAAATAAGGTGGGGGAGAATAGATGGATTCATGCCTCTTCCAAGGGCATCAGTGCAAAAATGAACATGAATTATATCAGCAGGAGTTTGAACTCTGTTGGCCGATTCCATTTTCCGAGTCAGAAACGGAAAAATTTTAAATTAATATTTTCATTTGATTGTTTGAAATTTTTTTCTTAGACAACCAAATGAAAATACTGATAATTCCAAATAGAAGTGCCTCGATGATTGTGTCATTGTTTCTTTTCCAATGTTCCGCATTCGAATTTAATCAGAATGCAACAATAATCTTGCTGAACTCAGAATCAATGCTACGTTATTCAGTAACGTCGGAAATCCATTCATCCGACTCCTACAAATATGAAAAGATTTTGTCTAAAAATCATTTTGGCTTCACGTCACACAAGTTCGACTCAATCCGCTTTGACCTGCACCAAAAAAAGTTTTTGTTCAGGCTCAAACTAAACTCGGGAAAGTAACAATGTAAAAAGAAAAAAAAATAAGATGAGAAAATTATATTCTAAATCAAAAACATGGAATATGAAGAGGAGTAGAAGGAGGATGAGGAGGAGATTATGCTATTGATGATGATGATGATGATGATCAAGAGGAGTAGGAGTAGATATGATGATAGGAGGAGGAGTAGATTATATAAATGATGATGATGAAGAGGAGTTGGAGTAGATGATATGATAGTAGTAGGAGTATATTATGTGATTGATGATGATGAGCAGATGATATGGATGATGATACATAAGAAGAGGAAGAGGAAGAGGATAAAAAGATAATGTGAATGATGATGATGATGATGATGATGATGATGAAGAGGAGTAGGAATAGATGATATGATACATAAAAGGGGGAAGAGATTATATGAATGATGATGATGAAGAGGAGTAGGAGTAGATATGATGATAGACGTAGGAGTAGATTATGTGAATGATGATGATGATGAAGAGTAGGAGTAAATGATATGAGGATACATAGGAGGAGGTGTAGATTCTGTGAATGATGATGATGAAATGGAGTTGGAGTAGATGTTATGATACATAAGGAGGAAGAGATTATGTGAATGATGATGATGAGTAGATGATATGAATGATGATACATAAGAAGAGGAAGAGGAAGATGATAAAAAGATAATGTGAATGATGATGATGATGATGATGAAAGGTGCGTAGGAGGAGAAGTGATTATATGAATAACAATGAAGATGATGAAGAGGAGTAGGAGGAGGAGATGTTTGAATTAACCTCGGAAATGCAACAACATGAAAAGAAAAAAAAAGACAAAATTATTTGAAAGATCAAAAACAGAAATCTGATCCAAATGCAGTTCAAATTTTTTCGTTTTTTAATTTTGTAAGATAATTTTGTATATAGAGAAGAAAGCAAGTCATAATGATTGAAATGATAACAATAATACGAATAATTAGTGATGATGACGACGATGAGAATGATGATGATGACGACGATGATGATGATGATGATGATGATGATGATGATGATGGTGGTGGTGGTGGTGGTGGGGAGGAGGAGGAGGGGAGAAGGATGATGATGATGATGATGATGACAATGACGATGATGACGATGATGATGATGACGACGATGATGATGATGATGGTGATGAGGAGAATGATGATGATGATGATGATGACAACGATGATGGTGATGATGGTGATGAACTCAAGAGATTTTAAGTGAGCGTCAACTTTTGTCTGCTTTGGTCACAGAGTAATTTAGAAACTGAATTATAGGATTAAAAATATTGTCAGATGATAAGATGCAGAGAGGAATTATATATGTCATGACTATTGCAATGATGATGATGGCAGAGTGGAGGGGGAGAGGCTGTGAAAGATGATGAGGATGATGATGATTGAGAGAAGGGGTGTGATGTTAAAGATGATGATGATGATGATGATGAAGAAGAGGATTCAGAGTAGATGATATAAATGAAGGAGATGAAGAGGAGCTGGCAGAGTAGATAATGATTATGACTATGATGATGATGATATGAATGATGATGATTGTGATGGAGGAGTTGATGATATAGATGATGATGAAGAAGAAAATGGGTAAGATGTTATGGATCAAGATGATGATGATGAAGAGGAGTAGGAGTAGATATGAATGAGGATGAAGAGGAGCTGGCAGAGTAGATGATGATGATGATGATGATGATGATGATGATGATGATGATGATGATGATGATGATGATGAAGCAGAGCAGGTGTAGATAATATGGATGATGATGATGAAGCAGCAGAGTAGGAGTAGATGATATCGATGATAATGATGATGATGAAGATTAGGAGTATATGATGTGTATGATGATGATAAAGAAGCAGAGTAGGAGTAGATGACATAAATGATGATGAATAAGATGATAAGTAAAAAAGATTATACGGATGATGATGATGAAGAGGGAAAATAAGAGATGAAGGTGATTGTATGAACAGTATATATATATATATATATATATATATATATATGTGTGTGTGTGTGTGTGTGTGTTATACTATCCCCAAGGTAACAATGAGAATAACTTAATTAAAGGCATTAAAACATCAAGATTTTTCACCTTAATGAATATTATGCCAGGGTGAAGTGTATTGAGATCTTGGGATTCCCAGTCATCAGAAGTTCCCTCTCGGCTTTGCTGATGGAGGCAAGAGGAAAGCAGTGAGCGATGCATCTGGCATCAGCTTGGCTGCAGGAGCTGCCAGAAGGACGTCAAATTGGGTATCAAACTGCCTTGAGGGGGTTTCTCTTCCCAATCTGGAATCAGAGTTGTCCTTATCTAAAACTGATTGGAACCCCAAAGCTAGAGAGCTCAATCCTACGAGCTATGTTTACCATAGCTGGGGGAAGAAGAGATGTATTCATGAATTTCCCAAGGGTATTAGTGTAAAGTGAACATGACCAGCCCTGCCTAGGATTTGAACTTTGGTCACCTATTCCATTGTCTACACTGTTACTAATTGTAATTGTACTCACAATGACCCCAATAGAGCATTACAAAACAATCAACTTTCAAGTAATGAAAGAATACAAATATTATTTGTTACACTATTTTTCCTAGATTTCTTTTTTTTTTTCCCATTCTTCATTTTGCCCTTGATTTATCTAAAGGAGGTAAAATAAAATGAATTTTGACTTTATTTTCGTATGTCACCACAATAACAATGATGACTTTACTCTCTAAACTAAGGACGACTTGTCTTGCCCAACTCTGCGAATCTCATTTACAGGAACAACTAATAGAGGAATAGAAAAGGAACACATAATTTTGGGATGATATTCTATGGAGAGATTAATTCTGTTTTGTTTACCTTTTAGATTCCAATGAAGCAAGGGAGATTGACCATAACATAGCCAAGCTCGTCATTATTAGTTTTTAATGGGAAGGGCTGACAAAATCACTTTGAATCTTTAGCCTCAGCAGGGATTATCTTTTAATCCCTCGGGTTTATTATCAAGATTTGTTTCATCTCTAAACCCCTCAACGCAGCTCCATTAATTCACAAGCATTTCTTACATAGAATCAAATTATTTGTTCCGCAGCTTTTTTCATTGGAGACATTTCACTGACTTTGATCTTTTCCCTACTGATTAAAAGGAGGCTGTGGGAGCGTCATGTGTAAGGTAGGGTTTAGGGCAAAGTAGTATTGGGAGTGTTGATTGGCTTTCTATTTTCCTTTTGTTTGTTTTTTTCAAAGAGAAAAATAAACACTGTTAATCTGCATGAAGTCCACTTGCAGAGTGTAATGGCTAACATATCTGCCTCAAATGCAGAAGGTCATGGGTTTGTTTCCCAGTGTGAGGAAAGAGTGCGAAATGCTCTTCATAAGAACAAATTTCCCCGTGCACTCAGCAGCTAATTGAGCTCACTCTAAACTATGAGATTCAGGTGGAAGGATCATTCTGGTGGACTTGAATCCAATCAAGGGGTGGTCATAAAAACTTGTAGGTATAAAAACCTGGTTTCGACCAGATTTGAGACTTGCAGAGATCAATAAGCTGATGCATGCAACTAAAACCATCATTGGCTGGTATATTCTATTGGGGGTCATTTCTTGAAAGACGTGACACCTTACAGTTACCTTTTTAATATCCATGAAATAAAGTCAGAATACGTCAAAATCTTGCTTAACAAATACCATATAAACGCACTGTATTAATGTTGATTACTATTTTCCTTCATCTTAATTTTTAGTTATTTTCCTCACAATTGAATTCTATGGCAACAAACAGAACAGTCCCAAAATAACTGAAGGTGAAAATCAATACAATAATACAAAATTAATCTAATAATGAAAATAAATGATAAAGTAACAGGTCTGGTTAGTCAGTTGAAAGAAAACATCACATGACAAATGTCTTTTGGCAGCATGCAGTGTTGACGGTGATCAATTGAAAAAATTAGAAAAAGGGGTAATTGAGGAATGATTTATTTCTATCACCTTTTATAGGGCAATGACCTCTGAAGAAAAAGTCTGAGTTTTCAGAAAACAAGCATGAATGCTGCAGGACATAAACTAGTGGATCAGTTTAGTAAAAATTTAAATTACAAATTGAACCCCCGCTTTAAAAAACCTGCTCAGAAGGGAATACTAAAAAAAAACAAAAAAAAACAATTTTTGTAGGCGTAATAAAGAGTAAATGTTGGAAATTTCAGCATTTTAGCTCCTTTTGTATGGCCAGTATACATGATACATACATTCGTAGCTAGCAAACCGGATCAACTTGCAAACTGAAGAAACCTATTTTGACCCATAAATTCAATAATATCTCATTCATAATAAAAATAAACAATAAAATAACTGTATAAATGCCTCTCTTTACTTACATTATAGATAGGGTAATAAAACTCCCTTCTGTCTTATTAGACAATGGAATACCACTGATAGCCAGGAATAGCACATGGAGATCCTGGCGTTTCCAGTTGACTGAATCCCCCTCACAGCCTTGCTGATGCAGTCCAAAGGGAAAATTTTGGATAGCAATATGTTTGGCATCATCTTGGCTGCTAGAATAGCCAGAAAGAAGTCAAATTTGGCATTCAGTCACCATAGAGGGGCTTCAGTTATGCCTACCCTTCTATTTATGCATAGCTAGAGGGGCAAGAAGAGATGAATTCATGTTTTTCCCAAGCTTAATCTGGCACTTGGCCAAAATAGGAATTTAACCACTCATAACCACTCTACCACGACAAGGTGTCCATGGATACATATCTGTATCATAGATCATATAGCTTAATAAGACTTGAAAGAATTTGCATGTCTTGAAATTACTGCAGATGACGAAGTGCCGATAGTGAGGCAACAGGAAAAACTATTTGAATCTCGAATGACACATGGATTGAAAGTTCTTCAAGAAAGTTCAAGGATATTCACCCAGCTTAGCTTCTTCCAGCACAAGGCCAAAAGGAATTAATTAGAATTGGAACATTGTGAAGCACTAATCTGAAATCCCCAAAAAGAAGAGATCAAGTGAAGAATCTCTCTAGGATGGCAAATCTTCAGCAGATCAGGCTCAACCTTCAAAAACAAGAGGATCTCATTAGTCCTAAAAAGAAGGGTATACAACCAATGCATTCTCCCTATAGTCACCTATGGAGCTGAAACATAGAACCTAACCAAGAGACTAAGCCACAAATTGGTGAATTGGTCTGCTAGGCTACCTTCATAACCACTCTTACATAATGTGACAATGTATCCATAGTGGTATGATAATAGATAACACTTAATATGCATCAATTTGAATTGATATATCAATCTGAATTTAGAATTATCCTTGGATGAGAGGAAGAAAGTAGGGAGAGCTAGTGTATCAGTGAAAAACGTTTTACATTGAAGTGAAGAATTACTGAACCGTTCTATCTTTCCTTTTTTTGATAGTTTCAATGCTAAATGTATTGTATAAATTACTCTCACAGAAATCAACAATATATTCATTCTTATTCCATAAATCATTTGATGCAAGAATATTCAAGAGC
This sequence comes from Thysanoteuthis rhombus, assembly GCA_963457665.1. Classification (NCBI taxonomy): domain Eukaryota; kingdom Metazoa; phylum Mollusca; class Cephalopoda; order Oegopsida; family Thysanoteuthidae; genus Thysanoteuthis; species Thysanoteuthis major. Next base: position 39,112,723 of record OY735232.1, on the reverse strand, counting down.
TCATTCAGGATTTTATTTTTTTACAGAATTAATCTGAGTACAAATGTGGGGCATCCAGTCAAGATTGAATTCACAGCAGTAGAAATACTTTTCATGAAACTACATGAGTAAACATTCCTCCATAAGAGAGTTGCCCCGTGTGCATATGCATCAGTGTGATTGATTGCATATATCTAACTTCTGTTTTTCAGTTGTCACCTTTGTACGTTGAATCTTCAGAAGTCATAAGGTAATGTACCATCTGCCATATATAAAGTGGCGGCCATATTTGCTACAAGATTTACTTCTTATGGATTGTTGAAGAAGATGGATGTTTATGACCAATGAGAAGTTAGCAACATATGTTAATCATATATTAATCCTAATCAAACATTACTCTGGATTAATATATTAATCTTGATTATACATTATTCTGAAAAATTATACCAATCTCAATAGATTATTAATCTGAATAAATACATTAATCTTAGTTGAACCTTAATCAGAATTAATATATCATTCTTAATTGAATATCAATCTGAATAATTATGTTAATCTTATCTAAACATTTATCAAAATTAATAAATTGAGACAAATAAAACATTAATCTGAATTATGATAGTAATCCTGATTAAACATTAATTTGAATTAATATATCAATAATAATCAAACCTTAATCTGAATTGATATATTAATCTCAATTAAGCATTAATCTGAATTAATATCTTAATTTTAATTAAACATTGATCTGAATTGATGTATCAATTTTAATGAAACATTGATCTGAATTGGTATATTAATCTTAATTAGACTTTAATCTGAATCAATATACTAATCTTGATCAAATGTTAATCTGAATTAATATATTAATCCTGATCAATTATTAATCTGAATTAGTATATCAATCTTAATTAGCCATTAATCTGAATTAATATATTAATCTTGATCAAATGTTAATCTGAATTTATATATTAATCTTGATTAAATGTTAATCTGAATAATTATACTAATTTTGATCAAAAATTAATAAGAGTTAATATATTAATATCAATTAGATATTATTCTGAATTAATATACCAATCTTCATTAAACATTGATCTGAATTAATATACTAAACTGAATTTTAAACTTTCTTTGAATGAAAGGAAGAAGACAGGGACAGTAAAGCAGATAAGTGAAAAACTTCTTACAATCAAGTGAGGAATTACTAAAAGATTTTGTTTTTCATTGTTTTTGCAGTGTCAATGCTAAATGGATTATAAATTTACACTCACAGAAATCGACAATAAATTAATTCTTATTTTATAAAATCCTCCGATGTTCAAGTGATTAATCAGGATATTGTGTCTGAACAGAGTGAGCTTATTTACAAAATTAATCAAATTGTTCATCAGAATTGTCACTATTGTCCAAATGCAAAGTCTGCAGAAACGGTCGCCTGGCAAAGAAGGAATCGAAAGTATGGCAAATGTTGCTCATTGAATTAGTATCTTAATTCATTTACAAAAGCCTACTTCCAGAAAATTGTTAATAGAATAAATGAATAGATAGAATGAAAAACATGTTTGGCTAATCACTTCATAGAAACAATCATATCTCCAACATCTTTTCGCAGTATGCTCTACAGGGTGTTGATCAATCAAAAAATTGTTAAAAATGGGTAATCAATGAATAAATCACTTCTCTCGCCTTCTGTTGGGCAGTGATCATTAAAAGAGTTCGGATTTTCAAAACACAAGTGTGAACACATCCAGACATAGAATTTAGCTTAAACTTATATTGTAAATTTAATTTTTTCGCTTTATATTTAAGAAAAAAATTTTTCTTGTAGACATAATGAGATGTAAATGATGTTTAGATTTACTGCCCTCTACCTCTATTGGTGCTGTTTGTAAGCATGATACATGCATAGTCAGCCAGCCAGATCAACTTAAAAACGGAAGAAACCTTTGACAGTTTTGGTGACAGTTTTGGTGACAGTCTTAGAGACGGTTTTAGTTGACGGTTTCTAATAATATTGAAAATCAAAGCAAGAAAAGAAAAACAAAGAAGTTT
>OY735232.1:39085689-39105689 GCA_963457665.1 Thysanoteuthis rhombus | reverse complement strand
AGACAGTGTACACATGCCCACACACACACACACACACGTACATAGTTGATGTATACTATAATATAAAGATATACATGTATGCAAAAATGTGGTTATACACAAACGTATACACATATATATATATATATATATATATATATATATATATATATATTGATACACACAGATAGCTGAATAATGTATAAAAATATATATGAAATACCAAGATGTGCTCATATACATTTTTATACATATACATACATACATACATAGTGAAATGTGTAATATATAAACATATTCACATACATAGGGATGTGCTTACACACATACATGTATAGCCTGAAAGTATAATGTATAAACACATACATGTACATACATATGTATAATGCTGGAACACAAACATTCACACACACACGCACACAAACATACATAAACAAACACACATACATCCCCCCATACAGAGTGCGTATTTAAAAATAGGATCCTCTCCTTGCTGTTGTGATGTTTTTGTTTTCATTACTGTTGTTGTCCTTGGTCAATCTTTTTTAGAATTTGTTCCCAGAAAAAGATTTTGTCCAGAACTCTGACCTTTCCCAGAATGCTTTGCACAACTTTCTTTTTCTTCCAAGCAAATCACCTCAAACAATAAATAGAAAATTCTTGGTCGTTGTTTTTTTCCCACCTTTTTTCATTTTTCTTAGCCCCATTCATATTGCTAAATTTTTTTTTACCTTCATTCATATTGCTAAATATTTTTTTTACCACCATTCATATTGTTAAACATTTTTTTACCTCCATTCATATTGCTAAAAGATTTCCACACCAGTTTATAGAGACTTTACTTTTATTGCGATGAACTTCAGTGAGGAAAAAAATTCACCTAAAATCAACCTATTTTTTTTATATATATTTATATTTCATGATTTATATTTCTTATGCTTATTTTTTTACTTCACTGTAAAGAGTAAACTTTAGGAATTTTTTCCTCCTTATGTTTCGACAACTCGCCAAGTTTCCCTTCAGGCGAGATTTGTAACTGGTAATAAAATTTGTGCACAACTTTTTTTTCCTGATGTTTGTAGTTCTCATTGTTTTTTTCCTTCCATTTTTTTTCATGTCTCCTGATTTCCGCATATCTAAAATCACGAGGTAAGAATGGATGACACCTATGGGGATAATTTTTGTTTTTTCCGAAATACTTGGATTAGTGAAAGGAAAGAAATTTTGCAATAACAGAAAGCAGATAAAAACACAGAATATCTTCCCCTGTTGATGTTGTAGGGATTCAACGAGCAAATCGATCTAGAAGATTTTATAGTCAGTAAGATAATGGAATTGGTATTGAAAGTGTCTGCGTAACGCAAATCTCTACAAGATTTTAGAAGTACCAAGCTCAAAGGAAGTAGGAAAGAAGAAAAATGACCTAATAAAAAAATGCTGACTCCATCCATCCAGTAAAAACAGAAAACACAGCCATAAAGTATGAATTCAGATCTTCATCATCATCATCATGTCTTTTTAGGATAAATGGGATCTTCTTATTTTTGAAGGTTGAGCTTGCTCTTACCTGGAGTTGAAGAAAGTTTTTTCTTGGCAAGAGTTTCAAACACATGGATCAGTCTATGCAAAAAATGGTTCCATTTAAGAATATCAATATTTTTAGAAATGACTTCTACTATGATACTGGCCATACCAAATTTAACTACCAATTTTCTTATTACTTTAATCCCATCCTAATTAAGCTGAAACTGGTTTAATAAGGCAAATGACTGCTGTCAGAAAAAGCCCATTTCAAGTATTTTTGAGATCATTCAAGTAGATTATTTGGTTCAAATCTTGACTGTTCTCCTCAGTGATTTTAGTAGAATGTCTTCACATCAATAATATCGTATCATAAATGCAACTTCATATTTTTTGTTGAAGTCAGGGTTAATCAACTAAATCTTTCTCGCACCAGATTCTTTACGCATTTGTAAATACATAGATAAGGGGGACTACTCTCCCTTAGCATTCCATAGTTGTCTTCCTTGAAAGAAATTTTTCATCTTCAAAGTGTAACACATGGATGGACACTTTTCTTACAATAAGATACATTAGATTATAAGTTTTAAATAATCATGAAAATATTCCTATGCCGTAAAGCTTGTACTATGGAGGTGTGTGTGTGTATGGGTGCGATAATGAATATAAGCGTTTTATATAAGAAACGAATATATTCATCAATATATGGTATGAAAATGATTTTAGACATAATGGTCTCGTTACTTTATTTTTCAGAGGACTCTATAAGATTTGCATATAGGTTGTTCTGAATCTTAGAAAAACGTAATTAGACAAAATCACTTGGTTCCGGTGATGGTTGATGTTTTTGAAATGAAGAATCTGTTTATATCGGTAGGCTCTTTGAGACGCCTAGGGCCACAATCACTCTGATGCAGTTTCAGTTACGAGTAGAATTTTTAGCTGAGCGAGCATCTCTAGTACCAATTACAACTAACTGATTGACTGACAGGCTGACATACTGAAAGAAAATTTGCTGATTAAGCTCTTTTGGAATCTAATCTAACTCTTTTTAGTATTAGGGAGAAACTCACTCATCTAAAGTCTGACTTTCAGGCTTATTATTGGGTAGAGTTACTAGCCCCACATTCAAACTTCCTCCTTCAACCGGGCTTGAGACCAGGTATGGCATCTGCCAAGCAGTAGGTTTTTCTCTTCCTTTCAGATAGACTGTCAGAATGGACCAAGAGGCTCAAATTGCCCAGCTAATTACCCATAGCTAGGAGAAGAAATGGATTCATGCCTTTCCTAAGGGTATTAGTGCAAAGTGATCATAAACAGACTTGGCTAAACAGACTTGTTAGTAACTGCTACACTACCTTAAACCTTGTACAGCTCCTGGTATTCCCATAAGATCACCAATCTAAGAACTGACAAAGCTCAACCTTGCTCAACATTCATGATTGGACAAGAATGTCGTATTTAATATCATACTGCTGTAAACAAAGAGAGGAGAAAGAGTTGGGCGGACTAGAAACATCATGTTGTCTGTGACAAGGATCTAGAATGTCCACAGCAAGATAGACTTCTTGAGGAACAATGGACAATGGTATAAAATCAATTGAGCCAATAAAGGGAACAAGTGATAAAGGGAATATTCCTCAAAAATGATGTCGAGGCCTAAGGGCAGGTGTGAAAAAGGTATGGAGAGACTCAGAAATGGGCATTATTATTAATATTTGATTACTATTTCCCGCCATCCTATTTGTCCAAACCCCCACGAGAACAGAAGGTGACACAAAGGCAAGGTCGGTTATATGTGGATATACATGCAAACTTGTGGGTGGGGCAACACAAAGAATTCACTTAGTTCTCACAACTATTTACAAGGATGTAAGAGTGTAGGTGTTTAGGACTCAAGATTCTTCCTGAGTCCTTTGGACTTGACAACTTAAATGGCAATGGGCAGGCCATGTTGCAAGAATGACAGACAACCGATGGACATCATGACCTACAACATAGATCCCCAGAGATCACATGAGAAACCAAGGCTGACAGAATAGAAGATGGAGAGATGAACTGGACGAATTTAGAAAATACTGGGTCCCCGATGCTTACGATAGAGAAGTGTGGCGAATCCTAGGGAAGGTCTATGTTCAGCAATGGACGTTAAAAGACTGATGATGATGATGATGATGATGATGTAGAACAGTACCATGTCTCATGGGGTGAAGCCCCATTGGCACCACATCTATGTCCGTCTGGTCAGAAATGGTCTGAAAGCCGTATTTTATTGATTTCTATCAAAACTCAAGATGTTGACCTATGGTAGTCAGTAAACAGTGCAGACTGGATAATAAAAAATAAGCACCTGGTAAGATTTGAGCTTATGTCTTTTATGCTAAAGGAAGCCTGGTAAATGCCCAGTTGCTCTTGAGCTACAAGGACTCTACTAGTTGTCAGAAGATCAAATGTAAACCTTGAAACTATTCTTGATTTTTAATCTCTCTGGTTACGTGTTCATTTAGGCTCCTCTACAGGTAGTATCAGTAAAGCTATTACCCCTATAATGATAATGGTTTATAATACTTTGGCTTATGGAGATAAAAATGATAATGGATAGAGACTTCATGTTATCTGTGGCAAAAAGCCAAAATGTCCTCGGCCAGAAAAATCTCCAGGGGAACAATGGATATTGGCTAATGTCAGTTGGTCCAATCATCAGTCTTTAATCATCCGTTATTGGACATGGACCTTCCCCAGGATTTGCCCCACCTCTCTATTGTGGGCATCACGGAGCCAGTACTTTCTGAATTTGTCTAGTTCGTCCCTCGATCTTGTTCTCTACCGGCCTCAGTTGCGCATATGATCTCTGAGGATCTATGTTGTGTGTTTTGATGTCCATTGGTTGTCTGCCATTCTTGCAACATGACCGGCCCACTGCCATTTGAGTTTTCTGATAGATTCTATGATGTCTTGAACTCCTTTTTTCTTATATACTGTGATGTCTTGAGATCTCTCCGTGTCAGATTGAGCATGATTCTCTCATGCACACATTGCATGCTTCTCTGTTTGTAGGTCTGTCTCTTGGTTAGGTTCCATGTTTCAGCTCCATAAGTGACTATCAGAAGGATGCATTGGTTGTATACCCTTCTTTTTAGGATTATTGGGATTGTCTTGTTTTTGAAGGTTGAGCTTGCTCTGCTGAAAGTTTACCATCCTAGAGTGATTCTTTGCTTGATTTCATCTTCTTTTGTGGGTTTCACAGAGATTCATTGTTCAAGGTAGATGTAATAGTCTACTTTCTCTAGTTTTGCTTCTTCGATTTTGATGGTTGTGTTGTTATTGTATGACACTGATATTTGTCAGGTAGGTTAGGCGAGGGCACAGGTGTGAGAAAGGTATGAAGAGGCAGGGTTTGGAGCATTATTATCAACTTTTGACTCACATTTCCCTTCATCTTGATTTTTAAAACAAGTCAACCAAAACTGTCACTGAAACTTTCAATATAGGTTTCTTCAGTTTTCAAGTTAGTCTGGCTGGTTATGTATGTATGTATAAATGTATCACATGTACAGTCTACACCAATGAAGCCAAAGGACTGAAAATTTAAGCATAAAGTCCTTGTTGAGTCTACAAAATCTTTTGTTTCTTGAAAATTCCTCCCACCCTTATGTAGGTTTTTAATGGAGGGTTCAAATTCAAACCTATGGAGCTAGAGAACTGAAAATTTAAACATCATTTACACCTTATAATGTCTAGAAAAACTTTTTTGTTATTTTAAAATCCCCGTCATGTAGGTTTTTATAAGAGGGTTCAGATTCAAATTCAGGGCTGAAATTTTAACATTTGATCCTCATCATGTCTAGAAACAACGGTTTTTCTATTTAAGGGGCTCAGCATGCAACATAAGTTTATACTAAATTGGTCCCTCAGTCGGTGTTTGGTAGCACTTTTTTTGAAAATAAAGATTTTTTAGTGATCCCTTGAACAACAAAAGGGGCGAGAAGTAACTTATTCATTGATCATCCCCTCTTCCAATTTTTTAATTGATCACCCCGAACACTGTATGTACAATATGGTTTCTATTGAGTGCCTAAATAAACCTGTTATTTTTCATTTTTTATTTTTATTAGATGAAGTATTGTGAACTACTACTACTGATTTTTTACTGATGTTTTCATCTTAATCTTTATATTCATGAGTAGTGATAAAAATCTGCCAAAAATTCTAAAGAATGGTTATAAATTGATAATGACTTGCCTTCACAGTCAATAATTGAACAACCCTTGCGACAAAATTTGAAGTCATGTAAAAGAATTCAAAGAATGAATATAGTCAGAAAAAATCCTACTTATAGTCAAATGAATTTTTTTTCCAAAAATCAGAAAAACATTTTTAGTACGAGTCTAGTGGAGTTTTGATACTAATTTTCAAGTCTGTAGACAAAATGGTATGGCCAGGAGTGCATGAACACCCAAACCAAAACACAAATAAACACAAACACATATATAATAATAAAAAAAATGAACCTTTTGCCATCTTTGCTGGCAATGGTTGTTCAATACATCATGTCATCTATGTAAGTCCAAAATAAATTTCTTGTTTCAATGAAGGTTAATGTCTTATATAAAGAGCTTGAGAGGTGAATGAGACTAGGCACAGCTTGTTGTCTGCGGCAAGAAGCCAAAATGTCCACAGCAAGAATGACCCCTAGGGGAATGATGGACAATGGCCAGATATTAACTAGAACCAAGTGATAAAGGAAATATTGCATAACACTGATATGTGTGCTTTAGGTGAAGGTAATTACGCAAATGCGGATGAGACGATAAGATATAGGGGATCGCACATCAAGAAAGGGAGACAATTCATTTATTTCCTCTCTGTCAATCATCAAACAGAGAATCAATAGGAATGCCACCCTCTTCAAAAAGCTTTCGCCTCCTGCTGATGCTGAAAATGTACAAGTATAAGGTGCATTGGGAAAACAACGCTTGGACATAGCAGTCTAATATACTCTCTACTTGAAGAGTATTTCTTATTTTGGCAACTATCTATAGCTAATTTTTAATGCAATTTTTCAGCAATTTTAATCAACGTTTATTATCATCTAGCAATTTCAGGCAAATATAGCCATTTTCAGCTATTAAAAAGGTCTGTAAAGAGGTTGACAGCATTTTTTGACGTTTTTTTTGTGTTTTTTGGCACTTTTCCATAGTTGATTTGGTGTGGCAACACTATATGTTGACTTGTGTTGACATATGAATGAAAATAGGATGTAGATGTTTATAAAAATGTGTATATACATTACTGGATATTTATGTTCTTATGTATATATGAAAACACATACATACATATATATATATATATATATATAGAGAGAGAGAGAGAGAGAGAGAGATTTACAGACAGAACTAAGTCACACACACCATGATGATCTGAAAGGAATCCTCTTCCTTGACTTCCACTTTCATTTCCAAAGCAAAACATCTGATGTTAAATCTATTTTTGACGGAAACCTTCCAACCACTGAAAAGTACGCACACACTACACACTACTGAAGATGGGAGCCAAAACACGCATAGCATATTAATTAATTCATTTATTGATTAATTAATTAATAAACAGAGTCTCCATATACTTTTACTCCTGAGTCTTTCTCATTCTTTATTGTTCACACGCATGTATATATCTATGTATATAAGTATGCATATGCACACACAAATAGATATATAATGAGATAAACCTACAGAAATATATATACATACATATATATATCATCATCAGTCTTTCAACATCTGTTGTTGGACATAAACCTTCCCCAGGATTTGCCACATTTCTCTATCATGGACGTCACGGAGCCAGTACTTTCTGAATTTGTCTAGCTTGTCTCTCCATCTAATATTCTGCCAGCCTCGGTTCTGCATGTGATCTCGGGGGATCCATGTCGTGAGTTGCGATGTCTATCAGTTGTCCACCATTCGTGCATCATGGCCAGCCCACTGCCCTTTGAGCTTTTTAATGGATTCTTTGATGTCCCTGACTCTTGTCTTTTCCCGGATGTACTGTGCTGTCTTGTGGTCTCTCCATGTGAGGCCTAGCATTATTTTCTCATGTGCACGTTGCATGGTTCTCAATTTGCAGATCTGTCTCTTGGTTCTTCAAACACCTATTCCTTACTTACAAGAACATATACGTACATGTATATGTAAAAGGGATAGAACTCTATGCCTCTATTAGAGGCTATGTTCAACTGCTTCTTTATTTTATACCATTTTGGCTAATGAGAGTTTTTTTTATTTTTCAGATCGTGAAGGAAACCGGCTCTCATCTTTGAAATTTCACACCAGGTGTAATGTTTTTTTTTCAATAAAGGTCAATATAGTTTGATATCTGTATCTCTGAAGGTGCGAATGATTTGTATTTCACAGCAATAAAAAATCTATGAATGTAAATAAATACGCTGAGTTATATTGTTGAAAATATGAACCTAAATTTACAGTGGGAGTCAAAAGTAACGTCCTGCCTTGGGAAATTCACTCAAAGAAAGGTCTAAAGCTCCAATTTCTTGGGCTGAACATCACTTTCGGCCTCTAGTGTACTGTGCAAGTATATGTAGAGCAGGAAAAAAAACACTGGAAAAAGTTACATAAATTGCATTGATAAATATTGGGAAATAGGTGACTGAAGCGACCCAAAAAACTTTTGAAAAAGTGTTCTTAATCTGTTTAGTGTTTAAAGCTGTAAAGCTTTCTAGGATATGTATATATATGTCGCAATGCTCGTGCCAGGAGTAAAGGCCCAAATGACCACTTTCACACCAAATTCTCATCTTGTTTATTCTCATTCAATTAGTGAGGTTCAATGCTATATGTATGTATAAAGAAATGGACAATGTAAATAGAATAAATAATTCAAGAAAATGCATCTGCAGCAGGAATTGAACCTGACATTGATCAGGTAGCTGCTTCAATGTAGTGATGCTCTTACCATGAAAGGTCCAAATAACCGCTATCACACCAAATTCCCAGTCACCGTTAGATCATGAGGTGTTTGTTTCCATTGTTGAACACTTATATAGTATTTTGGTTGTGATAATTTTCCCCAAAGTCATCATTAAGAGTGCTCGATGACTTGATGTAGTAAAATCTGAGTCTTATTGGTTAAATACTGTTGTGAGCAAAAGTGATGTTCAGCCTTGAAAACTACAGCTTTAACCCGTTCAAATTTTCCTAGAGCAGGCATCAATTTTAGTCACCATGGTACATATTTTTAGCTTAGTTTACCTTCGTGATATTTCTTATTGTTTTATTCTAAATCCTCATCTGTAGACAGCTGTAATCTTTCTCATGACTTCCAAAGATTTATTGTGGACTTGTAGTTGGATAGTATTTCTTGTTTATCCCAATATCCATCAAGTCTGTTCTTAAGAGAATTCTCATCAGAACACACTATTTCATTGGGCATACTATTCCATATCCTCACTATGCGGACATTGTAACTACATTCTCGTATATCTAGCCTGGCTCTCAGTTCGTACTTTTTCTGATTGTTTCTACATTTTCTATTCTCTGTCTATTCTATTCCAACTTCTTGATGATATTAGATTAGAAACATTCTATTTAGATGACTTATACATGCGTGTGTGTGTGTGTGTGTATGTGTGTGTGTGTATGTGTGTGTATATGCAAGGTGTGTGCTCATGTGCACGTATGTGTGTGTATCCGTGTGTCTGTTTGTGCAAATACGATACATGCGTTCCGTGCTTGCAAGTGTTTTAAATGATTATTCCACATGGAGTATTGGTTCAACAAGATATAAATATACGCTTGTGCTCTCATAGATGTATAAATATTGTTATATACCCATTCTTATGCATAGAAGATGAATCTAAAACTAATATTTTGATAAATTGTATGTGTGTTCATTGTTTGTATATGCTTAACACTTGTTTATATTTGTCGCTACATATGATTATAAACAAATACATTTTTGTCAACATGGTTTGATGAAATGAAGTAGTTTGTCTAAACGTCTCGTTCAATGCTTTCACACTTGTGGGTGTGTTGTCTGCATTGTGCAAACAATACGCTCGATGTTGCATCAGTGTCATGGAAGCATCGTGCATATATATTCAATTTATCAAAGAATTTTTTTCAAAATTTATCTGTGCTATTTAACAATGTGTACATGACAATGTGTACTTAAGGGCATGAGCATGTGAATCTATCTATCTATCTATCTATCAATCTATCTATGTCTGCTCATTTTCTATCAATCCATATATCTCTCTCTATATGTATATATGTAGAGAGAGAGAGAGAGATAGATGCATATAGACAGGCATATACTCAAATATACACATATATACAGTATGTGTTTATATATATGAGCATGTAAGTATGTATATCTATCCATCTATCTTTTCATTATCTATCGATCTCTCTCTATATATATACACAGAGAGAGAGGGGGGTGGAAGAGAGAGGGAAATAGACAGGCTAATACTTAAAAATACATATAAATACATTATGTATATATATTTGCATATAAGCATGTATATCTATCTATCTATCTATCTATCTATCAATCTGTCTATCTATTTATCTATCTATCTATCTATCTATCTATCTATCTATCTATATATATATATATATGTATATATATATATATATATATATATATATATATATATATATATATATATATATATATATATAGTAATCCATCAATCAATCTATCTATCCATCTATCTATCTATCTATGTCAGTCTGTTCATTATCTATCTATTGTGTTATATTAAATAGAAACTCATTCAAAATGATCTCCTGATGTTAAACAGTGAATGTACCATTTGGCCTTGACAACATAGATATAATAAATAATTAAAGAAAATAGGACTACTGCAGGGATTGAGACTACAACTGATATGGTAGCTACTTCAACAAAACGTTGCTCTTACCAATGAGCTAAAAAGCTGCTGGGAATGCAAAGGCCCAAATATACATGTATATGTATGCATATATACAAAATGTATGTATACATAGTTATCTCTGTGTATATGTATCTATCCATTTATATATCTATATATATATATACATATATATATATGTGTGTGTGTGTGTGTGTGTGTGTGTGTGTGTGTATATATATATTGTTTGTTTGTGCACTGAATTTTTTATTTTTATATATGTGGGTATATAGTTTGTGTTCTGCAAACAATGTGCCGTGGGCTGCATCAACGTCATAGCAAGCATTGAACATCTGTTAAGCTTACAAAACAACAAACACACACACAATATATCAAAATATTTATTCGAAATTTATCTGTGCTAACAATGTGTACTTATTTATCATTACATATGCATGTAAGCATATTTGTATATATATATATATATATATATATATATATATATATATATATATATAGATATATGTGTGTTCTTTTTATTTGAAACTCTGTTTGAAGCAACATTCTGTTTTTACACATGAAAATAAAACATTTATTATCATTGTCAGTTTATATATCCATTTCTCTATAATATATATATTCATGCATATGTATATATATTTATGTACAGATATATATATATATATATATATATATATATATATATACATATATATATATATATACGTGCATGTATGTGTATAAGTCTATGTTTGTGCTAATATATATATGCGTGTGTATATGCGTATGAACTAATGAAAAATTATACATACATTGATAAACATAATCCCTCATGCTTGTATATATAACAATATATATTATGCACATAACCATATATATGTATCTATACTTATGAACGTTTGTAAACATATACTCACATATGTATATATATATATATGTATGTGCGAGTATACATGCTTGCCTGTCTGTACGTATGAATATACAAAAAATAAATAAATATAGATATGTGTAGATACATATATACATACATACATACATACATACATACATATATATATATATATATATATATATATATATATATATATATATATATCTATACATGTATGTATATATATATATATATATGTAGTTTCTCAATTCGTCTCATTTTGTGCCTTTACACGTGTGGGTGTGTCTTTTTTATTCAGCAAACAATGTGCTCCGTGTTACATTCATGTCATTGGAAGCATCGTACATCTGCTTATCCCTGTGTCAGCCCGGTTTCTGTGTGCGTGTGTATGTTAACATTGAACCAGAAGCAGCCAAAATACCTCCGCTGTTCTGAAGATAACACACAAGAGTTGAAGTGTTGTCAGTTTAGCAATATGGCTCTGCCGGAGGAGGTGCTGTCATAATATAACTGAATAAACCGCAATATAAAAAAAAAATGGTAGCGATAATCTTCTGAATAAGAAGAATGGCAGTCTTATTTATTTCGTTCATTGAACTGAAGGTAATAGCAGAAAAGAGGGAAAGAACTTTCGACTTGTCAGCACATCTGTAGTGAACAACCCTAGTGTCACAATTTGAAATCATGTAAAAAAAAATTCCATTGAAGAATAAATAAGGTCAGAATAAATTTCATTTATGACATCACCAGTGTTTCCCACTAGAAAACATCTAGAATAGAGTGAAAAAATATCTATAAATATCTAGATTCTGTAGAATCTCGATGTTATTGATAAACCTATCAAAATAAAGCCTAAAAAACTTCTTTTTAAAAAAAAAACAAATATTCTAATAAGGTGTCTAGTGGAGTACTAATGTCAATTTTCAAGTCTGTAGACAAAATGGTATGGTCAGGAGCTCTGGAATAAACAAACAAACAAGCACATACATAAACAAACAAACACACGCATATATATAAAAAGGATAGAACCCGTCACCATCTTTGATGGCTACAGATGTTCGATAGGAATAATGATCTAATATGAATTCACTGAACCTTTAGAAATTCTGCAGGTATTAACAATGAGGTTATCATCATAACTCTTATAAATATTCTGCAATCATAAATGTATGATCAAGTGGTTTGGGGGCAGGCAATGGCCCCTTATTTGGGCAAAACTTGTCAATCATTGTGATTTCGGCAAAACTATGGAAAAATAGAGCCAAATCAATCCTTTAGCCTCCTTTATAGAAAGAGTTTCCATAAACGTATGACTGCAATTAAAGTATGTAATTTTGTTAAAATGATTTATTACTTATATAATATATCTATATCAACTATAATCACATGCGAGGGCAAATGGAATGCAAATATATCTTCTTTTGCTATAATTAATCTTGATTACTTTTGCTATCTGTCGATAATCTTGTGGTCTATTACTGCTACAACCAAATGGTTAATGATGATGGTGATGATGATGATGAGGATAATTATGAGGATGATGATGATGATGGTGGTGATGTTGATAGTGATAGTGGCGATGATGATGATGATGGGATGATTATGGTGGTGGTGATGATTATGATGGCGATGATGATGGGGATGCTTATGGTATTCATGGTGATGATGGTGATGGTGGTGACTATGGTGATGGTGGTGGTGATAATGATGATGGTGATAATCATAGAAATGATGATGGTGGTGATGATGGTGGTGATGATGATGGTGACAGCTATATAATGACGGGATATAATTGATGGAGAATGTCTGCCATGGCAAATCGGTTAGCGACCAGTTATTGCAGACCATTCGCTAGGGGAGTGAGTTTGAACCTAACTGTGTGACCCACCACTGTAGCCCTGTGCTAGATCACAAGACATATCAAGATAATATATCAGGGAGGAAACAGGAGTCAGAGGTATCACAGTATCCATTAGCAAACTCAAATGGCAATGGACTGGTCATGTTGCAAGAATGGCAGACAACTACTACTTGACATCACAACTCACACCATGGATGCCTTTCCAATGAGTACACAGATACTACACCCTAATTCTAGGCAGAAGTGCCATGATACAATACATTACAGTGAGCTCAGATACTACATTCACACCTGGGGCAGAGGGTCAAAAATGACTCTTTGATCATAGGCCGAGCATTCAGATTCTGGTCACTGATAGAAGAGCCAATGGTTCCATAACTTTTGATGGTTAATTAACTTTTAAGTAATAATAACTAATGAATAATAATGAGTAATATTAAAATGCAATAACCGTAAGTAATATGAAATAACTCGAGGTAATGATGATAGTTATACTAACAACAATCGCATGAGGAATAATAATAACGATAAAGTTATGGCTGGTTTTCATGCAAAAGTTGTGATTTCAAAAACAAAAATAACAGTGAAAATAGTTTTTATTGACATTCATCCACATTTTGGGAGTTTGCGTGTTTTTAAAATTCAAGGAATTTTTTTGTAAAGTTAAATGAAAGGAAACATTTAAAACTCAAAAAACAAGAAAAGTAATTCTGAATTGTTTCCTGAGACAAAAATCCAAAGAGTATTTTTTGTCTCTGATGAAATTGAGAAATTTAATTGGTGAATGATCAGATTGTAATAAGAGATAACAGGTCTGGTTAGTCTCTCAACAGAAACTGTTACATGACCAATGTCTCCTGGTTTTGTGCTGAGCAAGGAATTGATTTAAAAATTGGAAAAAAATGTTTCATCAAGGAATAAATTACTTCACTTGTCTTTTGTTGGGCAGTGATCATTAACAAAGTCTGAATATCCAGAAAACAATGCTGAATGCTTATGGACACAAACTAAGAGACCAATTGAGCATAAACTTACGTTGCAAATTGAACCTCCAACTAAAAACCTACTTGAAGAAAAAAAAAGAGAGTTTTTTCTAGACATAATGAGAATACTTGATATTTCAGTTCTTTAGCTCCTTCAGTGCGGTCTATGCATGTTATACATACATAGCCAGCCAGACCAACTTAAAAACTGGAAAAAAACCTATGTTGATAGTTTTGGTGACAGTTTTGGTTGACAGTTTCAAATTTGTATTGTTTTAAGCAAAAAGATTTACAAAGAGCATCTATCGTTCCTGATAAAATGGATGAATTAAATTTGCTAAAAAGCAAGACATAACAAAAGATAATATGGTTGAACAATAAAGTTTTTAATCAATTGAATCAGTATTACAGAGAGTCACAATGGACTGCTGTGTGGGAATGAAAGGGTGTATTGGCGGAAGTGTGTGTTTGTGCGTGCATGTGCAGATGTGTGAGTGGGCGTTTGTGTGTAAATGTGCTGTGTATGTGTGTGTGCACACACATATATGTATATATATACATAGAAAAAGAGACAGAGAGAATAAAAGAGAGAGATTTGAAGATATGTTGAATTTGTATCTACTGTAGCTATGTATATATTTACACCATTTGGAGCACTATCATCATTGATAAATCAACCTCTCAAAACAGTAGATACAAAATATATATATATATATATATATATATGCACTTGTCTTGGTGCATGTGTGTGTGCATGTATATGTGTGCATGTGCATTTGAGGCACACATTTATCCATATCAATCGATAAAGTTTTTAAAAAAATCTGTAAAAGCAAAAAACATATTATATACATATACGTATATATGTGTGTGTGTGTGCATATTTATATATATATATATGTATATATATATATATATATATATATATATATATATATATATATAAAGTGGCTACCCTATCGATTGCAGGTTCGATTTTTGCAGCAGTCCCATTTTCTTTAATTGTTATTCTATTTACGTTGTGCAAGGTTGAGTGATACATTAACCGTATAATGACGGGAAATCATTACAAATAAAATTTCAATATTTCAATATAATACATTGCGAGTTATAAACATTTTCTCGGATCATGTATCCATTTCTTGATGACATTATTGTCGTGTTAGAGGAAACAAAATGAGCAGACCGTGAATAAACAAAATGAGAATTTGGAGTTGAAACAGTTTCATATATGTATATATGTAGTAAATGCTTTGCATATATATACATATATTGAGAGAGAGGAAGAGAGAGAGAGTGAGA
Source organism: Thysanoteuthis rhombus (assembly GCA_963457665.1). Classification (NCBI taxonomy): domain Eukaryota; kingdom Metazoa; phylum Mollusca; class Cephalopoda; order Oegopsida; family Thysanoteuthidae; genus Thysanoteuthis; species Thysanoteuthis major. Next base: position 39,090,258 of record OY735232.1, on the reverse strand, counting down.
GACACAGACAAAGAAAGAGCGACAGGGTGTAGAGAAAAAGAGACAGATAATGAGAGGGAGGAGTATGTGTTATAAATTGTTCCTGTATATCACACGCTGGGTGTGTAGAGAAATTTAATCAGGTCTACTGAATACTTTACATGTACAGCAATTTACTTATCAGCTTCTAAGCCTGCTTTTGTCTACATACAACCGAGGAAACAAATGGTCGGCGTGCCTTGTCTGGGTATGATGCATTTATTATGCAGAAAACAGTCAGCCAGAAGCGACAAAAGGAAGGGAAAAGTGCGAGAGATCGGGATAGGGGAAACCAAAAGCAAGTCTCTTTTACACAACTTTCCTACAATGGAAATCAGTATTTTTGGCGATTTTGTCAAACCTTGGAGTTGACTTTGTTATCATACAGTATCAAGAACAACAATAACAATCCTCACCAATATTAGGGGTGTAAATTGATTTGTGAAATTCACATCTCCCTGCTAAGATTTGACCTCACAACTAAATGAATGCTGGGAGGCTGTCTTATTGACTTAACTAATTTGACAAGACATTATACTCATACATATCTCAATCCAATAAATAAATACATTTTTACAAAAAATATATATATTTTTATGATCTTTTATTCATCATATACAATATAAACGTTACGGTTATCATCTTCAGTGAAATTGAACTTTGAGAGGAGTTTGATCGCAGTCAGTTTTGAATCCAGTCACCATATCCCCACAAATTGTATGCCCAACCAACCAGCCATGTTGGCTACAGATTCTTCTCTCTTCAAGTTTCCGTGAGTGTGTGACTATTTTTCGGGGCTAAAACCTTGAGAATCAGTATGGCTATACTGCTATACACCATCTAAATGCCTTCGTTTGGATATTTTTTTTAAAGTGCTTTTTGGGGTCTCTATGTTTGTGCTGGTATTGTTTAGATGATTTCAGATAGAAGATCTAACTGTTTTAGATAATTTCAAGATAATTTTTTTTAGATAATCAGTTCTGGTACACATTTTGGGCTCTGGAGATTCATTTATGGTTACTACATTCTTGAATGAAGGATGGGTGGTCCGACAGTTAACAGCAGTGATAATAGAATGGGTAGGTGAACTGAATTTATGCTGTGGTTGTGATGGTTGGTGTTTACTTTGCACAAATGCCCTTGGAAGAAGCATGAATCCATCTTTTCTCCCATCCCGTCCCCTACCCTCATGGATCAATGGATGAATAGCAGGGCAGATGTGGCTCCTCAGCTTTGATTGGCCACTAGTTTTGAAGACAGACTCCCATTCCAAACTGGCAAAATCCAACATTATGTGAAGCAGACAATGAACGGTTACCATGAACGTACGAGAATTCTTTGGTCAAGGGGAGCAAAGAGCTTGATTAGTCATTTTTTTTTCCCCCCAATTGCACCGATTGGCCTGAAACTCTAAGTTTTGTTCCCTGGCTCGAACGCCTATCAGCTCCAACGAGCACAACAAGCCTAACGTTGATTATGATAAATTGCAAAAATAAAATAAAGGAGGATATAGATGGACTTCGAACTAATGCAAGCGGCGTCTCCACTTGATTCTATTCTTGCACAATTAGTCCAACTAATCAGCTACTAGTTGTAACCAATGTTTCATTGAAGCAGAATCTACAGTATTCTTACGCTGCTTTCTCTGTGTAGATATGGATAAACTGACACACATACACTCTTATATACAGATCCATTGTGTAAATATATTGATCAAATGTTAGAAGCCATCAACAAAGCAGTCACCAAGACTGTCAACATAAGTTTCTTTAGTTTTTAAGTTGGTCTGACTGGCTGGCTATCAATGAGTAAGAATCATGCATACAGGCAACACCCCTGGTGCCAGAGGGCAGAAAAATCGAACATATGATGATGACTAGAAAAAAACAAGATTTATTTTTAGTTGGGGATTTCAGTTTTCAAGTCAGTCTGGCTGGCTGGTTGGTTATGTACGTATGTATGTGTCACGCGTACACCAATGGAGCTAGAGATCTGAAAATATAAATATCTACTTTATATCTTGAAAAAACATTTTTATTTATGATTTTTTGAAAATCCCACCCCAACATAGGTTTTTAGTTGGGGGTTAAATTTGCTAAAGTGAACCCTTAGTTCGAGTCCAAAAGTATATCCATTGTTCACCCTCTTTTTCCAGGTTTATAATTGATCCCTCCCAACATTGCATGCTGATAAAAGACATTGGTCACATAGCGGTTTCTATTGAGTGACTAACCAAATATGTTTATTTGTATTCTAAACTGGATGCTAAGAAATAATTTCATAAATAGATTTTCAAATCTTCACACAATGCATATATATATATATATATATATATATATATATATATATATAAATAAGAGTTGATAATTGTGTCGTCCACAGACAGCCATTTCGTTGTATTACAACTCTTCAGTGTGGCTATACACTATCCATTATCCATCCAGTACCATGAGGTAGGATCGAAACCTTTGCTTCAGACCCAGAGGATAGCATTTTATCCCTGCCGTACACAGAACTGGACGGTCAGTAGGACAATCCACCAAAGTGCTCCATTCCAGAGTTGGAACAGCATCAATATATACATATATATGTATATATGTGTATATATATGTATATATATATATATATATATATATATATATATATATATATATATATATATATATATATATATATATATATTCAAATACCTGTTTTCTATACGGTTATGTGAGTCAGTTTGTGGGTGGGAAGATGTGATTGTTTATAGTGATCAGATTGTTTATAGTGATCAAATCATAACACACAAAATCTCTTTTCAATGTGGAACGGAAACATTGTTGAAATGCAATGTATTCCCCTAATTCCCGTGAGGCAAAAAAAAACAGAAAACGTTGCTGCATTTTATTTTCATGCCATGATCAGGACTCCGTTTCCTCTGCGGCTGATGTAACTGACGGTGTAACTGACAGTATAACTGATGATATAACTGACCACATTCAATGTTGTCGAAGGAATCAGTAGTGGAAATGAACGGGAAAATGAATGAAAAACAAGTAGAAGTCCTCAGAAAGAAAAGTCAGAAAACGAGAAAGGTGGAGGGGATGGCATTTACATTCGATTAAAATAATTAACTTTAATGAAGAGTAATCAAAATAAAAGTCGAGGGTCAGACAAAAAGAGAGAGAAGAAGAAGAGAATGGGCAAAGGAAAAAAGGGTGAAAGATGTTGAGAGAGAAGAAGAGAAAGAAGGAAAAGATGAGAAAGAAGAAGGAGAGAGAGAGAAAAGTGGAAGAAGGAAGGAAAGAAAGAAGAAGGATAAAGACAAGATGAAAGAGAAGGAGAGAAAGAACTGAACAATTGGAAAAAGAGGAAGAAGAAACAGGTAAAAACATTATTAAGTTGCAGGTAGATATATGTGGTGGAGGTGTATTATACTCGTACGTAATTTTGTACACTAGTTTTGATAAGTAAATGTGTATGTATATAATATTAAAAATATATATATATATATAGATATATATAATATAGATATAGATAGATAGATAGATAGATAGATAGATAGATATAGATAGATAGATTGATAGATGGATATATACATGTATGTATAACATATGTATATACCTCTAATCTACTATCCATCCACACACTATCTCAGCACACCTATACCCACACAAGCACACACAATACATATGTGAATGCACATTATCCGCAACAGAGCAGAGAAGAAGGACAATTAGATCAACTGCAAGAGAGAGAGAGAGAGAGAGAGAGAGAGAGAGAGAGCGTGGATTGGATGTGAATGGAATAAAACCAAATTTACGAGAGGTGAAGAATAGAGATATACACAAAAAGATTTCATGTTTTGGGGTCAGTATATCTATCTATCAATCTATACATCTATCTATCTATCTATCTCAGTCCATTCCAAAGACATAGCAGAAAGGGGGGGCCAGAGGGGGCCGTCATCTATCTACCTATATATCTATCTATATACATATCTATGTATGTATCACATAACCGCAACACGATTCGTATACATATCATACGAGAGAATCATGCTCAATATAACATGGAGTGATCACAAGACAGCACAGTATATTAGAGGAAAACAGGAGTCCAAAATATCATAAAATCCATAAAAAAACTCAAATGGCATCTTGACTTACAACGTGGATCCCAGAGATCATATGTGCAACCAGGGCTGACAAAATATAGATGTTGAGACAAACTAGACAATTTCAGGAAGTGCTGGCTCCTTGGACGCCCATGATAGAGAGTTCTAGTGAATCTTGGGAAAGATCTATGTCCAATGATGGAAGCTTAAAGCTGATGATGATGATGATGATGATGAGACATATGCAAATACATAAGTATATATGTAAAGACTCAATTTGTGTATTTCTGAAATGATTTCTAAGTATCCAGTTGAGAATATAAATAAACACAAAAATTTCCCCTGGACTATAATTCCTCTTCGTTAATGGCCTCCTCTAGGGTACAAGGCAACAAATCTTGGGCACTGAGAACCTTTTGTTCATAACACTGGTCCAATCCATATCTATCGTTTTT
>OY735232.1:38982076-39085489 GCA_963457665.1 Thysanoteuthis rhombus | reverse complement strand
GTTGCAAGAATGTCAGACAACTACTGAATATCAGAACTAAAAAGTGGATCCCCAGAGATCTTTTGCAAAATCGTGACTGACAGTAAGTGAGATGATGTGACTAACTAGACAAATTCAGAAAGTGCTGGCTCCGCAAAGCCTGTGATAGAGGTCTTAGTAAGGTGACTGATGATGATGATTATGATGATGTTGAGCTCCATAGGTGTGGCCTGTATACGTGATACATGCATACTTACATAACCAGCCAGACCAACTTGAAAACTGAAGAAACCTATTTTGATACTTTTGGTGACGGCTTTGATTGACGGTTTTCAATAAATAATAAATTCAAAAGCACTCAGAGAATGCGCAACCCTACCAATGCTATTTCCACAATAAACTGAATGAAAATCACAATAGCAATGATGTAGGGGATGTAACTGTAAAGAATTCCTGGATCCAACCCAAAATTAAATCAATTTTTCCTTAGTCCATGGCACATGATTGGAATTCATTGAGAACTCTTGGAGATATTGTATGGACAAGCATGAGTGGATACATAAAGTTAGGAGGAAAAAAAATTTCCCAACGTATGACCGATTCTTCATTACCCCAAGGCCTACCCTTCCAAGAAATTTGAATGCATATTTATTGAGAACTTTTGGATGTATTGCGTGAACAGAGAGACAAACAGAAACAAGTGAATACATATACCTCTTTTAATTTCATTGGTAGAGGTAAATGATCAGGATTACTTAAATGACAAAATAAGTAGTGGCTCATTTGGTAGAGATTGTAATTTTTAACTTTTCAGTTTTAGAAACTGTTCACCGAAGCTGTCGCTAAAACTGCCAACAAAGGTTTTGCTCTGTTCTTTAGTTAGTCTGGCTGACTTGATATGTACGTATGTATGTATCACATCTTTAAGAAACACCAATGGAGCTAAAGGGCTGAAAATTCAAACATTTACTACTCATTATATCTAGAGAAAAATGTTTTAGTATTTTAAAAATTGCCCTCAAAATAGGTTTCTAGTTGGGAGGGTTAATTTATAATGTAAGTTCATACTAAATTGATCCCTTAATCTGTGTTTGATATTATTCATAATTGTTTTTTAGAAACTTGGACTTTTTCAGTGATCAGTGCCGAACAAAAAATACTACTTTTTCCAGTTTTTTAATTGATCATTCTCAACACCGCATGCTGCCAAAAGATGTTGGTCTCATGATGGTTTCAATTGGAAAACTAAAAAGACCTGTTCATTCTATATATGTTTAAACTATAAAATCATTTGTTAACTTATTCATCTATGTTTTAGTACTGGTCAACTATACTTGTAAAATCCAAACTTCCTAATCCTATAGAGATTTGAATTGTGCATAATTTTCCAATGACTGACCCCAGGTCATCTATTGCATGATATGTGAATAGCGATACGTTTCACTTGTGGTAATGTGCACACGAATATAAGTTTGTCGAAACTAGACAAGCAGCAGAAGGGGGGGGCAGAATTGTGGGAACTGCTATTACAGGGCATGTACTACGTAAGTGATCGGCAGACAGGCGGGCAACGTTTCTCTCCCAGTGAGTGCAATGGTACTTTGACCAGCCTGCTCAATATACCCAACCCATCTCAGGTTCAAATCAAGGCTATGTCGGCAGAAAGATTGTACAAATTTTTAAATACATAGTAGTTTATATTTATTCCTCTTCCTTAGAGTTCTGTGGCATCATCTTTAACCAGCTAGTTTTTTTTATTCCTAAGCTATTTCAGGTTCAAATTCAGGCTTGGTTGGTAGGAAGGTTGAACAAACTTCTAAATACATATATTTCTCTCCCCTTGAGTATTATGGTACCATCTTCAACCAGCAAGTTTAAAATTCTGAAATAATCTCAGGTTCAAATCCTGGTTATGTCAACAGAAAGGTTGTACAAATTTTCTAAGTACATTGTCTTTTATATATTTCTCTCTCCTAGAGTTTAGTGGTACCATCTTCAACCAGCAAGTTTAAAATTGGGAAATAATCTCAGGTTCAAATCCAGGGTCGTTTGGCAGAAAGGTTTTACAAATTTCTAAATACATTGTAATTTATATATATTTCTCTCCCAGAGAGTGTAGCGGTACCATCTTTTCTGTTAGCGGAGATGATGAGCAAGTTTCTTTATCATCATCATCATCATCATCAACGATTTCAGGTCCATTGCTGGAACAAAGCCTTTCCTATTTCAGGGAAGGTAGTGGCTAATTAAGCTCAGCCATTGCCACTATTTTCCGGTGAGCTGGTCCTTAAATTCTTAGTTGTCCCTCTCCTTGACTGGTTGCCTCCCCAGAGACTAGAGAGCCGACTCTGCCCCGCTATTGTACCCATAACTGGGGGGGGGAGGGAGACAAGATATAGATTCACGACTTGCCCAAGGGCATTAGTGGGAAGTGAACAGCCTGGGCTGGAGTTTGAAATTAGCTCCACATTTCCATTTTCTATGCTTGTTAACCACCGGGCCGATCGCACCTCTTTGTCGAATTTCTTAAAACATAGTAGCATGACATTACTTACGTAGACAAGCTTTCTCTAATGGTTGTGCATCAGACGATTTATTTAATGTTCTATCCATCTCTTTGCAAAGACTGATGACAGCATCGTGACATACTTATAAAGCATGTTAGAAACCGTCAACCGAAACTGTCACCATAGGTTTCTTTAGTTTTTAAGTGATTCTGGTGGGCTGGATGACTGGCTATGGGTGTGCTGCCCGTCTAGGCCATATCGATAAAGCTAGAGGGTTGAGAATTTAAACCTTTACTCCTTATTATGTCTCGTAAAAAAAACATTTTTCTTCTCTTAATGAATATTTCCCCCCTAGATAAATTTTAGGAGGGGCCAGTGGGGGAGTAAAATTACAATGTAATTATTAGTAAATTTATCATTAGTTTATGTCCATTAGCATTCATATTTGTTTGTTTTTTTGTTTTTTTTAAATTTTTGACTCTACCACAAGAGGCGAGAGAAATAAGTTATTCATCGATAATTCCTATTTCCAATTTTCTACTTGATCAACCCCAACATTGCATACTGCCAAGAAACATTGGTCACATGACAGTTTCTATTGAGTGACTAACCAAACCTTTTTAATGTGTAATTTAGATCAGTGCTTCTTAAATGATTTTAGTTTCATTCACCCTCAAGTCTTCATTACAAAACGTTATTTACCCACCATGAAATTTCTTCATATTTTTTCATTCTCATTATTTTCTTCTCTGAAGATGTAAAAAAAACAACATAAAAACATTCCAAGAAATGATGTAATGGAGTACTGATGCCAATTTTCAAATCTGTTGGCAAAACGGTATGGCCAGAAGCACTGGAACACACAAACAAATATAGAAACAAACAAGCGCATGCACTTATAAAAAAAGATAGAAACCTTTGATGTCTCCAATGGCTTTAGTTTGTTCAATTAATTTTGTTTCATCAGGTTGTCTGGTTCCCCTGAAGAGTGAAATAATGAAGGGCTTGACTTAATAGATAATGATTTGGGGAGGGATTTCCATGATTAGGAGTCCCAAGACAGCAGGGCGACGTACACAAAATAACCCACTAGCCTGCACGATGAAGCTTTAAGGCAAAGTTTGATGAGTGCACAGCCGAATCCATCCTTTACACCAAGGTTTCGCCTCTTATAGTCTACTGAAGTGGCACAAATAAGTGTAAGACCCCAAGGTCGTGGGGTTGACAGGAGTTTCCTTTCCCTGGCAGATGCCCAACCTAGCTATAGGGGTCAGTTATATTTAGGGAACATCCAGCTACTTTGGAACTAGGTGAGAAAAAATATGTATTGAATTTTCCAGCTCCACTTCTATTTGAAAGCAATAAAAGCTCACAAAACACTTTGATGGTAATGCCTTATCAAGTATTGAAAAAATATGAATATCTGTACCTTGAGTGAATGAATCACTGTAGCTTGTGCGTGCATACCAGAACTAATAATCTGAAAAATTATCTAAAATCATCTTTAAGAAATAAATCTTTTATCTAAAAGTATCTAAAAAATACCTCCACGTGATTTGGACATTGTTGTTCCCAAAATGATCATAGACACCCCAAAAAGCACTTTTTAAAAAAAAAATGTGAACAGGAGAGTTTGGAGAAAAACATCCACCCACATAGACATATACTTAGACACAGATGAGCAAAAAGGGAAGAATCTGTAGCCTACTTGGGTGATTGGTTAGGTGATTTGTGGGGCTACATTGATTCGATAACTGTGTAAATTAAGTGATTCATGCTCACATCGCCAATCACCATGGCCTAAGGGTAGAATACTTGCCTCTGGTTTAGTAGTCTATAGTTCAATCCACCACCAAATCATACCAAAGGCTTTAAAAATGGAAGTAAATGCCTCTCTACTAAGAACTCAACACAAGGACTAGGATTGAAGAACCTCTGCCTGAGGCTATGTGGTTACAGTTAAATCCCTTTGATAAGATCATTTCACTGGAGTAACGTTGAGCCTGGTCAGTTCCTAGATGGGTGACCATTGTGGAGTACCATGTTCCGTAAGCAGAATGAAGCTTCGATAGGAATGGTAAGCCAGATGTGGGTCTTACTAATCATTGTCCATGTGTACCAAACCCTACGACAACCTGTGATTAGGATAAAAACTAAGAACAATTCTTCTTACATTTATACCCTCTACATTTCATTCATCTTTAATTAAACTCTCTAATTTCATTCACTCCCAAAATGATTTCAAAACCTCTAGGTGAATTATTCACAAGTTTGCAAAGTACGCACTCTGAGTTTTATTTACCTTTTGTCAAATTAACTTCACATGTAACCTTCACATGTAGTCCTTCACATGTAGCCCTTCACATTTTTGCCTTTACATTTTGCCTTCACATATAGCCTCCACATGTAGCCTCCATGTATAGCCCTCACATTTTACCTTCACATATAGCCTTCAAATTAACCTTTACATGTAGCCTTTACATCTTGCTTTCATGTGCAGCCCTTAGATTTTTCCTTTTCATGTAACCCTCACATGTAGACCTCACATGTAACCCTTACATTTTGCATTTGCATGTAGTCTTCACATGTTGCCTGGTTTATTTTGATGCTCTTCAATGGACGAATGCAAAAATAGAAATGAATCAAAATGAATACAAAAGATCTTTAAAAATAGACTATATGTAAAATTTCCTGAGAGTGAACGTGATAGATTTTTCATAGCTTTTCCATGCAGGCTTGAATGTTATCATCTTGCTCGAGCCTACGCTTTCTCATTCACTCTGTGTCTGTGTGTCTGTGTATTTCGGCATGTGTGTGTGTGTGTCTGTTGTGGGATTGGAGACAGGTAGATATGTTTCGTCAGGAATTGATAGATAGATGTGAACATGGATGGATATGGTTAACAAGCTAGTTCTTCAAATCATTGCTCTTGTAGTAAGTTTGATGCTCAATAGATGCATAACTAGTATGGCCTTGTGCCAGACTAAACAGCAAATATGTACAAGTAAGTATGTGTGTGTGTGCTAGCATGTGTTTGCGTATGTATGCGTGTGCGTGATATGCAATGCCGCCTAATGCTGACAATGAAGTCCTTGGTTCAACCAATGCATTTATTTTGTATAAAAGCATTCAAAGAGGCATGTGCCCACAAATTCAAACCATTCCTTTCATCAATTTCTACTGTGAAGATGATCGTTATAAAAACAATCGAATATATGATCTTAATATTTCTTGTATTGATCGGGATGAAAATATTTGTTGTAGATTTATAGCAGCAGATCATCATCATCATTATAACGATGAGAAACAATGCAAACATATTCGGGCGGACATGTGTGCTGTCAAATTTATTTGATCCCACACACAGAATACAGATACCTTGATCCTAGGCAGAGATGCCAATGCATGTAACTTATTCTCTCATACTGAGCTAATATATATATATATATATATATATATATATATATATATATATATATATATATATACACACTTAATACATATGGTACAGATCAGGCTAGCTGTATAGCATAAGATAATAATATATCAATAATATAAAGCAACTTCTTATATGTGATGGATTTATAAGGCCCAGAGAGGGTAGAAACATGAGCTAGTTTGAGTAGTGAATCCACATTCTGCTATTTATGTATATATACATATATACATATATGTCAATAGTCCATACATATATACATATATATATAGATGAATTATAAACTGCGTTATATTATATATACTTATATATATATATATATATATATATATATATATATATATATATATATATATATATTTGAGATTATTAATAGTCTTACATCATATCTAAACTTATTTGAGATGAACTCCCATCATCTCATTGCCCTAGACAACGTAAATAGAATAAGCAATATAAGAAAATCACACTGCTTCAGAAATTGAACCTGTGACCGATTAGGTAGCCGCTTCAAAGTAGCGATGCTCTTACAATTGAGCTAAACAGCTGCCAGTAAGAGCATAACTATGTTGAAGCAGTTACCCTATTGGTCACAGGTTTGATACCTGCAGCAGCCCCATTTTCTTTAATGTTTTATTCTATTCATGTTGTCTAGGACAAGTGATACATTAACCGTGTAATGGCGGGAGATCATCTAAAAAAAGTTTTTATAAAATATAGCACGATTCATAATCATTTGGTCAGATCACATATATCCATTTCTTGATACATATACATATATGTAAGCACAAATATATATAGATAAACACAGGTACATGTAATTATGCATATGTAAATAGGTATCTATAAACACAATTGCATACATGTAAACATATATATCTAAATAACGTTTATGTATTTGTGCATGAATACATAATTATCTAAAATGTATATGTAAGTAAATCGAATCATGTCGATTGCTTTCGAGATGCAAATTGAACAAAACTTGAGTTCCGATCAAGGATAAATGAAATGGATCATATTAGGTCACAGGAGAGTAGATAATGAAGGTGTGTGTGTGTGCGTTTGTATATGTGTGTGAGTGTGCATGTATGTGTGTGTGTGTGCATGCATTGTGTGCCTCTGCATGTGTGTGTACGTGTACATTGTGTGTGTGTATATATGTGTTGAGTGTTTGTGAGCATGTGCACAGGCATCATGAGAGTATGTTTGTGTATGCTCAATATATCTAATCATATATATATATATATATATATATATATATATATATATGTACTTATCTCCACCTATCTCCATCTGTTCAGAGCAATTTATCTATCTATCCATCTATCTACTTAAGCCATTTCGTTATATATCTCTGTGTGCATATACACATGTATACATATATATATATATATATATATACTCACATGCATATGTATACCTCTATGAATTTATAATTATCTTCTATCTATCTATGAATCAAGCTTTTCCTTATATATCTGCGTACGTGTATATACATATATTTGTTGTGTTGAAAAGAAACAAATTCACTGAGGATAGACATGATGGAAATTTTGGGTCGGAAACAATTATTTTGGCCGTTGCATTAGCTCGATGGTAAGAGCACCGCTACATTGAAGCAGCTATGCTATTAGTCGCAGGTTCAATCCCTGCAACAGCTCCATTTTCTTTACTTGTTTATTCTAGTTATTTTGTCTATGCTAAATGATACATCAACCTTGTAATAATTGGAGATCATCTCAAATAAGTTTCTAATATAACGCAATTTATAATCATTTTGTCGGATCATATATATCCATCTTTTAATACATACATATATATTTATAAATATAGCTATGTGAATAAAGAAAGACAATTGGGGAATTGAATTCTTGCTAGGCCTGAATTACTAACCATAATGCTAGAAACAACGCATTAAAGAAATAAGCCTCGGGGGGATTCAAACCCACACTCTTCACGATGGTATACATACATATATATATATATATATATATATATATAGATATAGAAGTATGTATGTATACACTCAGGTGCGTATGCATATACATACCGTTATAAATTTATGATTATCCGTGATACAGGTGTTTATTTTCCTCTATATCTTTTCACTCTATTCCACGTATGAGAAAATGCAATTACCAACTGAATAAATATTCGCTCATTCAACATTCAAACACTTGAGCATATATACACAAAAATGAATACCCTTACCCATAAAAAAAGCCCCTACAAAAGCATAACAACACCACTTGAAAACAAACTCAGAATAACACAGAGGGTAATGGTAAGAGCAATGTTAGGAATAACTATTAGTGATTGAAAAAAAGATCAACGTGGATTTGTGTGAGGACCTGGGTGAAGGATATTGTACGAATGATGAAGCCACAACAATGGATATGCGCAGGGCACATAGTGAGAAGAAGGGGCATCAGATGAAGCAAAAGGCAGCCTGATTTGAGCCGACAGGAAATGCAGTGGGAATAGACTTGGCATACGATGAAAAGACAAGATAGAAAAGTTTCCCTGAGAGACATGGTAGAGACTTGTACGGTCACGCTCGTCATGAAGAGAGATGGGAAAGGCCTTTGTCCAGCGATTGACTTGAAACAGCTCCTGTTGCTGCTGCTGCTGCTGATGTTGATGATACTTACACGTATATATATATATATACATATATATATATATATATATGTGAATATGTATGTGTATACATACAAGAGCTGGCAGTATCTAAATCTTTTTGATGAAGAGAACAACTTCTATGTTTTGAATTTCACTAAGACACATACACACACATACTTATACATGCATGTGCCTATATACTTGCAAATTTGAGTATGTAACATTAAACTCGGTATTTGTCTTTGGTGTATTATGGTAATACCATGCACGGAGTGACAATTAAAAGGAATTCATCTCTGGGCAAAATGTATGTAACAGTTATGAAATGCATTCAAAATCCAAACCAAAGAAGATCTAGTTTAATTTTGGGTTTCATGATTTTATAATTGAGGGCTTCAAGAACCTGTAGCTTTTTTTACTATCATATATATATATATATATATATATATATATGTATATATATATATATATATATATCAAACATACATTGTTTAAAATAACTGACAGTCTGTCCATTTGAATTTTCGGTTGATTTTTCTAGTTTACTTATAAACATCATATTGATATCACCGGGGTTTTTCTAAAAACGTTCCAAAGTTGATGGTTTGAGATTTTTATACATACATATATATATATACATACATACATATATATATATATATATATATATATATATATATATATATATATATATATATATATATATATATGTATATATATATATATACATATATATATATATATGTGTATATATATATATATATATATATATATGTATATATATATATATATTTATATATATATATATGTATATGTATATATATATATATATATATATACATATATTTATATATATATATATATATATATATATATATATATATATATATATATATATATATATATATTTTTATATTTATATTTATAGATTTTGTCTAGATGTATACACCTGATTTTAATAGGAATTTGTTGGATTGATATAGAAAAATCCTTCTACTTGTAGCCCAATTAACTGGACTCGGATCTGATGAAGGGATTCACCAAAATTCACTTCTTTAGAATCAATATGAATGAAAATCCGAAAATAATTGATCCATTTAATCCAGAAAAAAATCCTCATGAAAACAGGTATGTTTAGTCACTCAATAGAAACCATCATATGACTAAATTTTTTGGCAGCATGCAGATCAACATGAAAATTGAAGAAAGGGATGATCAATAAATAAGTTACTACTCTCACCTTTTGCTTGCTGTTGATTATCATGAAAGTATCAATTTAAAAAAAAAATGTGAATGCTGCTGGACTCAAACTAAGGGACCAATTTAATATAAAATAAACATTGTAAATTGAAAACCTATCCAAAACCTAATTTAGGGGAATTTTTCAAGAAACAAGAAAGCGTTTTTCTAAGCATCATCATCATTATCATCATCTTCATCATCATCATCATTATCATCATCATCATTATCATCATTAGTTTTTTATCATCCGTAAAATCAGGAGTAGATTTTCAGTCCTAAAACTCCATTGGCACAGCTTGTACATCTGACATACATACGCATAAACATGGCTTGCTGGCTACCCAAGCAGAATTTCCCTCTCCCCTTAGCTATGAGTAGATAGCAGGGCAACTGGAGCCCTTTAGGCTGTAAAATAATCCATCTTTGACATTGGGGCTAGCAACCCGGCCCCTGTAGAATCGACCATTGTTTCAAACAATGATTAGGTCTCAGTGGATCATTCAAGAAATGGAGAACAAAATCATTACTCATGAGTAACAGGAAGCAACTCTGATTTGCGTTTCTTAAATGGTCGGTTATTTATCTAATGGGTTTAGAGTGACTCAAACTAACCATGACTATTCTGTCTAGGGGCATAGCCGGATTATATATTTAAAAGCTGCGATCACAATAAGAACGTGCCAGGACTCATATCAACGGAGTTTAGTTCCTTTTATTTTTCAAAGGATGTAATTGTCATTTCAAATTTAAAATCACTGGCGTACCGACACCATCAGGGGGGTAGACACCATGATGTTTTGGTAGTGCAAAAATTCAACATTTACAGCTACTTTTAGCACTATTTTTCAATGATTCCTGCCAATCTTTAGTTATTTCATAGCCATTTTCAACTATTAAAAATGGCCATAAAAAACTAACAGTTATTATTAAGAGTGTTTTGGCAATTTTTGACATTTTTTTTTGGTCGATTTACTGCAAAAAAAATTTGGAGTTGGTAACACTAGGGATGACAACCCGAGTTACCACACCCAAGGTGACACAAACCCTAGGAATGCCACTGTTTAAAATCAGAGCAATTGAAAAAAGTTATACAATAGACTGATAAATCTATATTTCATTCAAAATCAACGTGTAATAAATACATGTTATTCAATTATTTTACATGTAGAATGTATGATGAAAACAAATGAGAGTATAATAAAAAATTGCGTAAAGCACCGAGTTCAAAATACTAGGACGTTGGTTGAATAATCTAATTAGTCCAAATCCAAGTATAGAAATACCAAAAAAAGATAATGTGATTTGACTTTTATCGCACAAGAGAATTAAAGAGTTTTAAAAATTGTTAGAAAGGCATCACTCTTGAAGTCTGTATTATAAGACCATCTTTATTAAACTGAGATTTATGTAGACTACTGTCCCCATCTTAATAGCTGTAGTTACAATTTCTGGCCATTGTACCTTTGCATAGAATTGTTGAAGTAAATCCAGAGACCTGGCAGTCCTAAGTCCAGTCCCTGGATCAGTTAGTGCAGAAAAGTCATATGCTAAGGTTTAGTGGAATAGGGAAACATCACAAGGATGAATTTACTGATACAAAATATCTCCTTGAATGGACAGTAGAATGAGAACAATCTACATCCATGGATTGAGTTGAAGGTTTTGTTTGAAATTCACGGAAGACTACCACAACAATAAATAAATAAAGGAGGATAGAAAAAACAATCGCTAGAACATTACAACTATAACAACCAAGATGAGAACACTAGTCTGAGTAAATCAGTCTATAATAATGATAATGTTCACTTTGTACTAACACTTTTAGCTGGTGTTCACTTCATACAAATACCCTTGGTAAAGGCATAAATCCATTTCTTGTCTTGGAAATTCAGTCAAAAAATCCCACTTTTTTTTGTTAAAATTGTTTCACTTTCACTTTCACTTTTATCAAAACATTGTTTGAAATTATTGAAAACTATCAACAAAACTGCCATAGATTTTTTTCAGTTTTAAGTCAATCTAGCTGGCTAGTTGACTATGTGTATATGTGTCATACATACAGACTGCACCAATGGATCTAGTAGACTGAAAATTTAAACTTTTACTCATTATATCTAGAAAAACAGTTATTTTTTATTTTTGATATTCATCACTGAATATGTTTTGAGTTTGGGGGTTCAATTTACAAGGTAAGCATTCATGCCTGTTTTTTTGAAAATTCAGACTTGTCTTGAGATCACAGTTCAACAAAATACAAGACACATAACTTATACATTGATCACCTGTTTTTCCATTTCTTAATCTTAACATTTTTCATTTTTTTAAAGATTGTTTCAAAGAATTTTTGGATATATTTCCTGTTATACCCTTACCTCTGCCAATAAAGCCTGGAGAGGCTAATGTATACACTCATGTGTTTGTGTGTGTGTGCATTTCTCTCTGTTTGACCATACAATATCTCTAATGGTTCCCCATGAATTTCAATGACATGTTGTGGAGAGATGGGCCATGGAATAAGGAAAAACTGATTAAATTCTACAGCTGATCCAGGATTTTTTTTGCAGTGACTTCCCCAGCATCGTAGCTATATATGAACTGATTTTCATTTAGTTTTTACTGACAACGGCGTTATCAGAAGTATGCACTCACCGGGTGCTTCTTTAGTTCTAATAGGCATTTATGTTGGGAATATTCAACCTATTTTCAAAATTTCAATTTTTGCATACCTTCGATATAACCTGCGTCCCATCTTTCCAAGAATATCATTGGAATTCATCAGAGACTTTTCCAGATATTGTGTAGACTGACAGACAGACAGACAGACAGACAAAAAAACATAAGTGGAAAGATATACGTTTCCCAACTTTGTTGGCAGATGTAAAATTGTATATTAATCACTGCTACTCACGACAGACAGACTGGTAATGTTCTACTGAATTTGTGGTTTTATAGATCACTACCCAACAAAATGCAAGAGAAGTAACTTATTCTTCACCCCATGTTGCTTAAAGACATTGTTCATCTGACGGTTTCTATTGAGTGACTAACCAGGCCTTTTTCGTTTCATTTTAATCATGAATTCATGGTCCAAACCATATTGGTAGCATTTTCATCAAGGAAACTTAATATAATCACCACCGCAGCTGAATTTATGAAGTAAAAAGAAGTATATTTGGTTGGTTGTGATTCATAATTTCCCTTGGTTATGAAATTTTTTTGAATGGAAGAAATCACTGTAATGGATCTTTTCCTAAAACTCGCGCTTAATTCATAGTTGACAAGAAAATATGAAGAGAAAAAAAACAATAAACCCAAAAATCAACCAATCAATATTTTTCAAGAACTTGTCACTCAAGCAAAAAATTCCCAACCGTAAAAGAAATGAAAGTTGATGGAATTGATTCTCAGGAATAAACCAATATTCTCCATTTACCAATTTTAAAGAAAAAGTCTTGGAGTTTATTTTGGAACCAGAATCCCAAGTATTGATGGCAAAAACGAAAACGTTTTCCCCAGCATGCACAAAGCCAAGAACACTGGACTGTGGTTCGTTGTCAACACAACTCCTTTAATACTGATAATACTCGAGAAAATCAATAAATATAATATTCTTACTGAAAATACCTATGTACACCTCAGTTTGTCTCAGTCTGTTCATACCTATCTATACTTATCTCGGTCTCTTTCTTTGTATGTCTCTCTATTTACCTATCTTTCTTTCTATCTATTTATCTATCTTAATTATTTCCTGTCTATGTATCTATATATCTCAGTCTGTTCATATCTATCTATACTTATCTCGGTCTCTTTCTTTGTATGTCTCTCTATTTACCTATCTTTCTTTCTATCTATTTATCTATCTTAATTATTTCCTATCTATGTATCTATATATCTCAGTCTGTTCATATCTATCTATACTTATCTCGGTCTCTTTCTTTGTATGTCTCTCTATTTACCTATCTTTCTTTCTATCTATTTATCTATCTTAATTATTTCCTATCTATGTATCTATATATCTCAGTCTGTTCATATCTATCTATACTTATCTCGGTCTCTTTCTTTGTATGTCTCTCTATTTACCTATCTTTCTTTCTATCTATTTATCTATTTCAATTATTTCCTATCTATCTATATATATATCTCAGTCTGTTGATATTTGTCTATCCATCTATCTCTGTTTCTTTCTTTCTTTCTGTCTATCTGTTTATTGATTTACCTGTGTGCATATGGATTTGTTCAAAGACACATAGTTTGTATTCTTGATACGAAACTTATAAATATATGCATAGAAATGCTAACACCAAAATGTATGAATTTATACTTGTATATCCAAGAAAAAAAAGGATTTGAGGCGTTTGCTCTGTGTGTGCACAAGCCAAGAATACTGGACTGTGCTTTGTCAACAACACAACTCCTTAAATTTGATAATCCTTGAGAAAATCAATAAATATAATATTCTAACCCAAAAATACCTATGCACACCACATATTGATGGCTAACAAGTAGATATTAATTGAAATGGCTGAGAGATGGAGAACAGTTTAATTCAAATTGATTAATTTTGCTTCAATGTATTTGGCTCAACATAGATAGATAGATAGATAGATAGATAGATAGATAGATAGATTGGATCAAACTTTGATAGATAGATAGATAGATAGATAGATAGATTGGATCAAACTTTGATAGATAGATAGATAGATAAATAGATAGATTGATAGATAGGATCTGTCTAGGATAGATACATAGATGGATAGATAGATATGAATCGATGGATAGATGAGGACACATTGAGATAGATAGATAGATAGACTGAAATTATAGATCCTGAACAAGAGATTATTAATAACAGGTAGATTAGTTCAATTCTAAGTGATTAATTTGCTTCAATGTACTTGATTCGACATAGATGCTTCTGAATACGATCTGACTTATATACCTGTTATTGATCACCTCCTGCTCATATTTACGTATCAATCAATTGAACAATCAATTCAACTATTCACCAGTTTATCTATCAAATTTTCTTTCTATCACTCAACTACTTCAGTGTGTGATCCATCGGTTCAGCCATCAATATTACCTTATACCTATACATCAACTGGTTAGTCTGGTCTGTCTGTCCGTCTATCTATCTATCTATCTATCTATTTGTCTGTTTGTCTGTTTGTTTGTTTGTTGGCCTCTCTCCCCCTCTCTCTCTATCCATCTATATCTAAAACAGGTGAAAATCCTGAGTACCTGTCACAAACAGATGGTCCATTGACTATATCTTTATTAATCATGAAGTCTTGCCAACTTTTGAAAACTGTGTAATTTTTTTTCATCAATAATGAAACCAGACCGGTTAGTTACTCAATAGAAATTATCATGTGATCAATGTCTTTTGACATGTTGGGGGTGATCAATTAAAAATTCGGGAAAAAAAGGTATGTTCAATGAATAAGTTACTACTCTTGCATTTCATTGAGTAGTGACCACTTAAAAAAATCTGAATTTCCAAAAACCAAAGCCTGAATGCAGTTGGAAACAAACTTGAATATCAATCTAGCATAAGGTTACATTGCAAATTGACTCCCCCCTAAAAACTATCTAAGTGGGTATTTTCAACAAACAAAAAAAAAAATGTTTTTCTAGATATAACGTTCAAATTTTGAACCCTCCAGCTCCATCGGCGCTGTCTGTATGCATGATGAACTTACATAGCCAGCAACACCAACTTAAAAACTGAAGAAACCTAAATTGATAGTTATGATTACCATAGGGTTTGACCTTTTCTAACAAAGATTGAATGGAATTTTTTGCATTTTGATTATTTAGAATTTAGGTATATGTTTGTTCTTATTTGTACTTTAGAAGCATGGGGCCCAACCATGCAACTCCTGAAGACAATCTCTGGGGTGATTTCGCAGCAGTTTCAATAGCAAGTGGGATTTATGGGGTGGAGTTACAAGCCCCATACCCAACTCTCTCTCTTTTACCGGGGCTTGGACTGCTTTACTGTGCTAGAAGACTCTAACAACAGAGAGATAGAAATTCAAACATTATTTACCATGATTTTCAGAAACGTTTTATTGCATTTTTTTTAACACCTTACCCCAAATAGATTTTTAGTTTGCAATGTAAATTTATGCTAAATTGATCCCCTTTTCATTCCAAAAGTTTTTTTAGTGATCACTGCTAAAACAAAAGGCGAGAGAAATGATTTTTCCAATTTTTTAATTGGTCTTCCCCAAAATGGCCTGTCGCTAAAAGATATTGGTCATGTGACGGATCCTATTGAGTGACTAACCAGATCTGTTACCTTTTTTTTTTTTTTTTATTAAAGTCATATATCAATAACTGGAATTCAACTTGTAGGAAAGGTTTTTAATTTGATAAAACGTGAAATATTACGCTCTGATTTACTCAGGCTAGAGTCCTCATCTCAGTCTTTATATTCACAACATTTCAGCTGATACACCCTCCGGCCTTCCTCAGGTGTCTATCTTAGTTAATTCAAACTTTAATTTGTCTTTGTCATGTTGCTTGTCTGCTTCTTCCACTGAAGTAGGGTATATGACTTATTGGCTCATCACAATTTATAAGACAGAGAACTAAAGAGGACCGAAACATTGTGATTATAACAATCAAGATGTGACTTGTCGAAGGAAAGAAGTATATAAAAAATTATAATTCCTCATCTCAGAATTTCAAACAAAAACATGAAGTGACTGATTACGTGGAAGGACAACAGGAATTTTCCAAGAGGATACAATAGAAGAGTGTCCAAGAACCAGGCTCGGAATTTTCTGTCTTGAGACAAAACGAGGAATTATTGTGATATCGACAAAGAAGCTTGTCTCATATAAGTGAGTGGGAATAGCCGTGGTGGTTTTTGGTTTGTTTCTTAAAGAGGTGACTGGGAATAGGACGAATGAGAAGGAAAAAAGTGAAGGAAAAAAAGAAGGAAGGGAAGGAAAAATGGAAAGAATGAATGGGAGGGAAAAAAAAGAAGGAAAAATAAAAAAGAAGAAAGGAAAAAAGAAGAGAGGATGGAAGAATAAGAAAGAAAAAGGGAATGATAAAAATGAAGAGAATGAAGGAGAATGAAAATCAAATTGGGAAAGTAAAAGAGAAGAACGTGAAGATATGAAAGGAAGAGGGAATGAGTTCAGGAATGAAGAAGAAGAAGAAGAAGAAGAAGAAGAAGAAGAAGAAGAAGAAGAAGAAGAAGAAGAAGAAGAAGAAGAAGAAGAAGAAGAAGAAGAAGGATGACAAAGAATAATAACAATAACAATATGATGATTAAAACGATGATGATGATAAAGACAATTGCAATGAAAAAGATGATGATGCTGAGTAGAGGGGGGTGACACAAGATAGAATTAAAAAAAATAAAAATAAATAAATAAAGAGTTGAATATTTAAAAAAAACATCCAACAGAAAAACAAAAAGAAATAACAACGAAAAAAAACACTGAAGAAAACATTGATGAAGAAGAAATGGAAAGAATTTCTAAAAGGAAACAAAATCTGGAGAACAGGTGGTCAAAGGTGTTGCTGCTGTCATTGGTACAGTAGCAGACTTCCAGGAAAATATTTGACACCTGTGATTGAGCAGCTCTGCAAAAAAGGCCAAATTGCCAAAGGTAAGGAAAAGAAGGCCAACAGGAAGACTCCCACGGTACAAGTTGTTTGCAACCAGTGGTTTAGTGCTAGAAAGAAGGAATTCAGGGCTACCTGCTCTCGGGGTCACTTTAATAACACCTCTCCAAATAATCTTTTGAAAATTCAAGAGTCGTTTTGAAGCCATATGGACTTATACAGGCTAATTTTTCTGACAAGTGAATTGTTCAAATAGAGAATATCAGTTGTGTATTCATTGTAAGGGAATGCCGCTGCCCGCCTCAAAAAATCAAGTCGTTCCCAAGGGTTCCTATAGCACGACACCAATGTACAAGAGGCTCACAAGTTGAAGAAGTGTTGGTACCTCTCTCTATGGTAATAATGCCAAACAAAATAATCATTGATTCTAATACGAGCTCTAAACGTGAAGAATATAGATACAAGACCTTGTCGTTTCAGTATTTCTGCACGCACACACACACGTACACACACACACACGTGCGCACACGCACATACGCACACATTCACACACAGAGACACACAAATACATCTATATAGATTATAGACTTATACCCATACACGGAAAAGGACACACAGAAACAAACATACGCACACATTCACAAAAGGCACACATGCACGAACAAAAAAAACACGCCCACATAATCACACGTTTTGGAAGTAAAACACTCATTCGGATCTGAATACTAGTAACCACTAGAAGATATACACACGCGCGCACGCGTCTACATAGACATAGATAGATATATAATGTACGCATAAGAGAAGAGTCTCTACAAGGATGAATGTTTAAGGTGCCTATGTATTTTTGTCGATATGCTTTTAGAAGAAAGTGTACTTATCTACACCCCGAGTGTCGAACCATTTAATTTTTGACTCAATCCAGTTAACACCTACTTTCGATATTTGTAAGTAAATAAACCACCATTATACACAGTCCCACTGACAAACCCTTCCCCCAACCATTCATCTTATATACGCAAACACACACATACAGACACACACACACACATTTATATATGTGTGTGTGTGTGTGTGTGTGTGTGTGTGTGTGTGTGTGTGTGTGTATAACTGTTATGCTAATGGTTACCACAACAAATTTGTTTCACGAACACGATCTTCTGGTGGTATCATGATAAAATGATTACTTAAAATTTTCCGAATTTGTTTTGATAGAATCATGATAGAATATATATATATATATATATATATATATATATATATATATATATATATATATATATATATAGAGAGAGAGAGAGAGAGATAGATAGATAGATAGATAGATAGATAGATATAGATACAGATATAGATAGATACATAGATATACTCAGTTAGTCTACTTGATAAGTACAATAAAGTACGAAGCAAATTTGTTTTGTAAATATATCTTATATTTTTATTGACATATATACTTATATAAACGCGACATGTATCCATATTTTTTGTGTAAAAGCGTCCTATGAGTGCACAGATATTACACTCTAATCTGAGGCAGAATGGCTGGCGGAACAACTAATTGATCCTAGGCTGAGCGCACAGATACTAGGCAGTATCAATCCATGTGTAAATAAACACTTCACTTCTGACAGTTACCATTCTAGTACCCACACACGCACACACACACACTTATATGAATATATACACACACGCACATACACACACACACACACACACACACACACACATATATATATATATATATATATATATATATATATATATATATATATATGAGTGTGTATGTGTCTGTGAAAAGAATCATGGAGAGATATCTTTAGTGTAATATATCTACATCAACATGCGTATTTAGACATATACATACCCAAACATATGTACGTATATAAATATAAATACACAATTTATCCATACATACATATGTAGATACATTCATATACACACATGCACACACACACACAAACAGACATACATGTTTATATATATATATATATATATATATATATATAATACGCAACGAGTATATTTATATTTATTTTTTGTCTGTAATACCCCAAAGGATAAAAAGTATTCTGATATGAAAGTTTCGTTGATTGACAACTGATTTTTTTTGTCAAATTCATTTCATTCTAACAGTTGTTATATTGAAGACTTGACAGAATATCAATTGCATACATGCCGTCATTTTTGACGGTACGGCTACTCTAATATATATATATATATATATATATATATATATATATATATATATATATATATATATATATATATTCCCTAGTTATATTGACACATATGATTTCCGAAATTGCACCCCATTGTTTTTATCATACAATAAACATGAGCTTCGCCTACCTTTTTTGCTGCATTTTCAAGCCCATATCTTGTATTCCATGACGTTTGCTGCAAGAGAAATATGTTTGTAAAACTCCAGCATGTTAGGCAACAATTATCGAGAGAAGAGAGGGTGAATCAAATGTACAACGGGTCCTAATCGTCGTCGTGGTCGTGGTCGTGACGGTGAGCGGCGCGGGGGTGAGCGCGGAGGCAGTCACATGCCGAAGAAGAAGAAGAGAGAAGCAGTCAGGTCTCCTCCCGACAGCTAATCGCAACAGAACATTCCTGTGTCTCTCTCTCAAAAGGAATTGTCACTTTATTTATTCCAGTTTCGTAATGCAGCGTGCAGAGAGAGAGAGAGAGAGAGAGAGAGAGAGAGAGAGAGAGAGAGAGAGAGAGGTGGGGGAAGAGGAAGAGGGGGCGAAAGAGAGAGAGAGAGAGTGACGAGAGATGAGAGGTATGCATATATGAATGAACTAATGCATGTGTATGCCAGCCTCAGCTTCTATTCACAATGTGCGTTAAGGTGCGCGCATGAATGTACAAGTGTGCGCACGCGCGTGTGTGTGTGTTCGTGCGTTTAGTTGTGTGTGAGTGTGTTACACAACACCTCGTTCTCTTCCCCCTCTCCTCTCTTAGCTTTTATTCAACAATATGCGTTGAGGTGTGTGTGTGTGTATGTGTGTGTGTGTTCGTGTAACAAAACAATTCGTTCTCCCTCTTTTTCTCTTTCTTCCATCTCTCTCTCTCTCTCTCTCTCTCTCTCTCTCTCTCTCTCTCTCATGCCACTGCTTATTGAAGTTTCACTCGTTTCGATACGATGAGAAGAGAGAAAAGGAGAGACAGGGAGAATATACAGAGAAAAAAAAGAGAGAGAAGGAAGCAAAAAAGAAAGTGAAAGTGAAATAAGAGAAAGAGAAAAATTGATACGGTGAAAAGAAGGAAAGGATAAAAAATATGACGACAGGGAAGACGAAGAATGAAATAAATTTGCATTTACAGAAGGTGACGATAGAGAGTGAGAGAGAGATAGAGATAGAGAGAGGGTGAGACAACGGAAAAAGAGAACAAAAGGTTGAGAAAGAGACAAAGAAAGAAAGCATGGGAAGTTGAGAGAGGAAGAGAGAGAAAGTGAACGATTGAGAAAGCTAGAAAAAAAAGAAAGAATGAGAAAGAGATATCAGGGGAAAGAGAGGGGAAAAGATGAAATAAAGATGGTTTAAGAATAGAATTCGAGATGAAATATGAAAAAAAAACGTTGTAAAGTTGAAAAAACGAATGAAAGAAAATGAAAAAAGAAAGAAATGGAAGAGAAGAGAAGGAAAAAGAATTCGTACCAAACCAAAAAGAGAAGATATGTAGAAATTATGCTCAAAAAAGACACACCCCAAAACTGCCCCCAAGTCTACAGTAACTGCAAAGTAGAGAAAAGAACAGTGAGAAGGAGAATGACAAAGAGGGGGAAAGAAAGAGAGGGGGGACCTCTACGACTGCTGCCCTTGACTGTCTGCCACTGGCCATTGCTACCAATTCCAATCGAGTAAGGAACAGGGGAACATTACACTCACCTCTGTCAAACGGAACCAAGAAAATTGTGGACCGGGACCGGACAAATGATAATGTCACTACATTTGAAATACATCGACGATTATGAGACTTCACCAAACTAAACCTCATTCCATCTCACTCCAGCGTGATTTGATTTTACCCGGCTAAAAATGCACTCTCTTTTATATTTCATTTCTCAGTAAAAAAGAAAAAAAAAAGAATTAGTAGTTATCTGACTTTCTACTTTCACTTTCATTTTTGAACATGTGGCTACTTTCACTTTTGTGTTCTATCATTTACTGCTCCATCAGTCACACACACATTCATACATATCATATTTTTGTTACTGAGTTTTGTGGTTGATTCGACAAGTGTCTACTTTCACTTCCATTTTCAAACATGTGCTCACTTTAACTTTTGTCCTCTATCTTCTACTGCTTCTATCACATATCTATACATACAAAACAATTTCAAATTTCCAGTCTTGTACTTTCACTTTCATTTTTAGACATCTGTCTGCATTCACTTTTAAACATGTGTCTACTTACACTTTTGTCCTCTATCGTTCACTGCTTCTGTAGTCACACATTCATACATACAAAATATTTCTGTATCTGGATTTGTATTTGTACTTTCACTTTCATTCCAAAACATGTGCCTACTTTCACTATCGTCCACTACTTTCACTTTCGTCTCCACTCTTTCATCGCTTCTTCAGTCAAGCATTTATACAGACAAAACACATTTTCGGTGGAAACAAAACGAACGAGGAAGGTAGGAAAATATTTTGGCAGGTAACCCTTTGTTTTCAACCAACACACGTCGTAGTCGTCCTAGCATTCAACAATAACAACACATCTTCATTCTATCATGCATGGCTTGCTTGCCCAAATCTTTCTTATTTTGTCTCTGCTATTTCTTGGACTGTTATCCAATTTTACAAGTAAACTCTACTCACATCTTTTGCTTATTCTTCCAGGGTAGAAAGGGAAGGAAACCGCATTTTCCCTGACCATCTCGCTCTACCGTAATTTTCCCTTCGCTGATTCTTTCTCTTTATCTCTCTTGTTGCGTGCGTTCGTTGTATATCCATTCAAGTCTCTTCACATTATCTCTTCACGGTAAACCATAAAAAATTGATAGACACTAACTTTCCCTTTTATTTTTCTTTGATCTCTCATCGTGCATTTAGAGAAAGGTTTCTGACCGTAAAGTGACACAGATCAGTCAACATGTGATATTAACACTGTCGATTGAACTTGTCTGAAGCAGTGGTTCCCAAACTGCGCTCCGTAGTAAAATAGTGTGCTGCAATCATCTCCCAAGGGTGCAGCGTGTTTTTTTGTTTCTCCAAATATGCAAACATATATATCGAACATTGAACGTGTGTAGTACGGGTTATTATGTCTAACCTGCTTCCTTCACTGAGTTGCCATTCTAGATGCTTTACCACAAGATTATGCGAGATTTCAACCTTTTTAGCGACGGACGAAAGGAGAAAATGAGTATATACCAGTGTGCTCATTTAAAAGTTTCATTTTCGTACAGTGACTACTGAAATGTTTTTGTCAAATTCACTTCGTTTTTACAGTACGTCGACTTACATAACATTCCTTCATTTTTACGTCAAAGTTCACTCCACCGTGAGAGCAGGACGGTGATCAAACAGTAAAAGATGTATCTATATTTTAATCGAGTATATAGTTAGTGTGTTGCATAAGTCGAATCTACCTCTTAGTGTGTCATCATACAATAAAGTTTAAGAATCCCTAGACTAAAGATTTTCGGCGAAAATTATCCTGACATTTTTTTTTCTGTTGTACGTGTAGGTTGAATTTTCACTCCAGTTGTATCTGATGATTCTCCTTGGAAACAGGTGACAGCAAGTCTTCACGATGCGCCAATATTCTCGCGTTTTTTTACATCTTTTGTCTTGTGTATCAGGTTACTGTTAGGCATGATAATGCAACTACTTGAATTCGATTAGTATATAAAAGGTGGGTTTGTTTCGGCGCGGAGAACATTTCCCTGTGCTCACATGTGGTCAGGACGAGTTGTTACTGTACTTCTGTGTCTGTGTGTGCGAAAAGCGGGTGTGCACAGCTCCACAAACAACCACTGACTTGCTTCGTTGCTCCACATTTTCAGAGTCTCCACATAAATGGTGCCATGCTTAATAATGCTATCAGTAGACAACAAGTTTGGGGCTCTATTCTG
Organism: Thysanoteuthis rhombus; assembly: GCA_963457665.1. Lineage (NCBI taxonomy): Eukaryota > Metazoa > Mollusca > Cephalopoda > Oegopsida > Thysanoteuthidae > Thysanoteuthis > Thysanoteuthis major. Next base: position 39,062,017 of record OY735232.1, on the reverse strand, counting down.
ATAACAGCGGCGTTGCTATTTCCTCATTCTTTTCACACAAGATGATTATGATAATACGAATAAGAGAGACAATATGTTCAACTCCATTGTAATATTATCATGAATACTGAGTGTGTAGGCATATTGAAAAGACTTGCTGTCACTTGGGTTGCGAGGAGTTTTGAGGCTTTATTTTCTTTATAGCAGCCATTCTTTTCTTGTTTCTTTTTTTTTTTTTTTACAGTAGATGATATTGATGAAACTAATAAGGCCAATTTATAATAATACTAGCACAATCGTACCCGTCAAAAACATGATTATTTACGTATGGATCGGAGCTTCTACCTAGGGTCAGAGTATGTATGTGTTCTGCTCTGGATCCATGTTTTGCTCTTCAGCACTTCTGGGATCAAAGTGTAGTGTCTGCTTGCAGTGCAATCTTTGGTAGCTTTGCGCCGATAATGACCTACCGAGGCTCGCTATAGCTAAGCGCAAGAGACATAAGATTCGTCCAGCTGCCTCAAAAAATAACCTTGTCCACTCTCGGGGGATCAGTAGCCCTGGGGCAGCCCGTCCCCGTTGCACTAAAGATGAAAGGTTGGGATTGCCCTGACGCCTTCGGAACACCAGTTGCAGGTACTGGGGCCATTTTTGAACTTCCCATACAGAACCCTACTTTGAACCGACCTCATATCACATCGTGCTCTCGTGAGGAAGCGAGTAAATGCGAATCAGAGTGTAATATCTGTGGTCTCCTTGAGGAGTGTTACACGCAACATACACAGCAGACAGACACACATTTATATATGTACATTTATACATACATGCACACACGCGAGTGCACGCACACACACGTATATATATATGTGTGTATTTACGGATGAATTTTGCGTTACATATTTGTCATCGTAGATTAATTAAGAATATTGAGGAGAGTCTTGGCGTATTGAAAAGACTTGCTATCGCTTGATATCCAGGGAGCACCACTAAACACTATTGGTGTGAAAATTAAACGTGTACGTGTGTATATGTATATGATAATTATAAAAGAGAGATAAAAGCGTATTGTGTTCACATTTTCATCGTATTTTTTTGTGTTTTTAGTTTATCTGTTCATCTATCAACTTTCACGCGGTTGTATTTTCTGTTGAAAGGAACATTAGGGTTCTTGTTCGATAACAGCATCATTGCTTTCCTTATTTCTATCTATATAAGATAATAATGATACTTCTAAGGCAACGATAAGTTTATCTCCATAATAATGATACTAATCAAGAATACTAAGGAGGGTGCTGACGTATTGAGAACACTTGCTGTCACTTCGTTCGTAAGGAGTTTAGGGCTCTATTTCGATAACAGCTGTTGTTCTTATCTTTTTCTCTTTTTGCGTAAGATGACGATTATGATACGGAGAAGACAGACAATAAGTTCCCCTCCATTATAGTGATATTAATTAAGAATATTGAGGAGGGTGCTGGCATATTGAGAAGACTTACTGTCACTTGATTCACGATGAGTTCGGGACTCTATTTTGATACCAATCGCTTTTCTTTACTCTTTTGCTTAAGATGATGATAATGATATGTATACGAAAGATAATAATTCCAAGACCACTATCATAATACTAGCACATTATCCGTAAAAAATGATGGAATTATTGACGTATTGATTGGCACTACTGCCTCGGATCAGAGTATCTGTGCTTTCTGTCTAGAATCAAAGCGTCATTCCCAGGCATTTCTGTCAGGGATCAGAGTGTAGTATCTATCCGCCCCTTAAAAATTGTTTCATATACACATTGTCACATGCACGTATGTTATTGGGGATTGATCAAGAATTCTGAGGAGAATATCGGTATGTAAAGAAATCTTGCTGTCACTTGATTTCCAAGGAAAACCACTGAATGCAAATGGAATGAGAGCGCAACGCAAAGAAAGTGGAATTTTTAAGGATATTTTTAATTTATATATTCACCTAACAAGGCATGGATCCAAGGAGGGGGGAGGAAAACCAGAGGTCTTGGACACCCTCCGCCCTGCTAAACCAAGTCATGAATTGTTGTCTGGCCAATTTATATGACTCGTTTATCCGTCTCGGGAGTAGGGGGACTGGCTGAGCAAATAATGGCTCGGAGAATAGACTTTGCGGTCTGAGTTCAAACTCTGGCTTGGACAGTTTGTGCTCACTTCGCACGAAGGGTCTTGGGATAGGCATGAATTGCATCTCTCCCTTTAGCGTAGTGTTGAGTGAGTGACGCCACTCCAGGTACTTCAGGGAGCAGGGGCAACTGTGTGCCCCCTATGAAAAAGGAAACTGGTATCATATCATCTATCACGCACTATTTCAGCATTTAAATAAAAAAATCTATTGCAGTAATTGAATATCCTCGTCGAAAGTTTGATCATGGGACACCGTCCAAGTTTTACGGTCCAGCCTTTTGTGGCCTTTATTCCAAGTTCTAAGTACAATATTTGTTCTTCTCACGTCAAGCACCAACCCCCTGTCCCGAATGGCTTCCGGCGTCGTGAACACGACCGAAGACGTAACCAGTGTTATGGCTCTATATAGTTGTCCGTCTGTCTTTGTTATCATCATCGAGCAGAATCTTTATCTTTTAGTGATCAATCGAACTATTAATAGGGATTTTTTTTTACATATGATTGGAGCTTATTGAACCGACAACCAATCATTGTGCGAACCATGGGGAGATCATAAGACAGCACAGTATATGAGGAAGAAAATAGGAGTCAGAGACATCATAGAATTTATAAGAAAACTTAAATGGCAATGGGCAGGGCCTGTTACAAGAATGAAAGACAACCGATGGACATCACGGATCACAACATGGATCCCCAGAGATCACATGAGAAACCAAGGCCGACGAAATCCAAGTTGGAGAGATGTGCTAGACAAATTTAGAAAATAGCGGCTCCGCGACGCCCACGATAGAGAAATGTGGCGAATCCTGGGGATGGTCTATGTCCAACAACGGACGTTAAAAGACTAATGATGATGATGAAGATGATGATGATGATGATGATCCGATCACTGTATGTGATTGTGTGTGAGTCATGTTAAAATAACATTTTTTCTGCACAAAATTTGAGCCGATATCGTTATTGGATATAAAGATTTTCTTTAAGATTCCTCTCTATCATGGGCATCGCAGAGCTAGTACTTTCTGAATCTATCTGGCTCGTCACTCCATCTTACTTTCTGAGGGCCAGAATTTCGCATATGATCTCTGGGGATCCAGGTTGTGAGTCATGATGTCCAGTGGTAGTCTGATATTCTTGCGACAAGTCTAGCCCATGGCCATTTGAATTTTCTAACTGTTTTCTAAACCTCGAACTCCTTTCTTTTCTCTAATATACGGTGTTGTCTAATGATCTATCCATGTGAGGTTGTACATGATTTTTTCATGTGAACATTGCATGGTTTTCAGCTTGAGGAACAATCTTTTGGTTAGGTTACATATTTCAATTCCATAGGTGACTTTCGGGAGGATACTCTGGTTGTAAACTTACCGATATGTATGTGGGTAATATTCATTTATTTGTTAAAAAAAAAAGAAGAAGTCCATCAAAACCGCTCAAAAACGTGAATCGACCCCTGTTACCATCTTACACACGATTATATTATCAGTTAAAGAAAAAAGTTTCTGAAAAAATTGTCACTTCTGGTCAAAAAAGAAAAGAAGAATTACGAATGAGAAAATTTTCGTCATCATTATCGGCCATTTAGGTCCATTGCTGGATAAAGGCCCTTCCAACTCCTCCCATGACGATTTGACAGTCATGTTAGTTTTAAGAAAAGTAGTGGCTAATTAGATTCACCTGCTGCCACTATTTTTTAGGTATGCTGATTTTGAATTCTAAATTATCTTTCTTCTACACTAGTTGCCTCCTAAGTTTAGAGAGCACAGTCTGCCCTGCTAAATTACCAATACCTGGGGAAAGAAAAGATATATTCATACATTTTCCAAGGGCATTGGTGAAAAGAGAACGTGAACAGACGGAGTTTGAACCTGATTCACCGATTCTGTTGTCCACACGATTAACCGTTGTGCCACTTGCACCTCTAAGACCTAAACATGTCACGTAAAGAAAAAAATACTACAGGAAAACGATGCAACCCGACATTAGATAACGTAATGGGGGACATTCCGTCCCCATGCTTCGATGAAAGAAGGCCGTAAGGCACAACGGCCGAAACGAGGCATTCAGAAGATGAACCGAAAATGACGACAAGAGTTCGAGAAAGATCTAAGCACAATCATGATCTCTCATCTAAACAAATTCTAACACAGAGGCAAATACTGGGAACAAAGCATTTTTCAAAAAGCTAAGGAAATGACGTTTTAAACGTATCTTTTTACTTGGTACTAATATGTTATAAGATTCGAAAAAAAAATCTCCTTTTACAAAATATAGCTATCTTTGCTAACACATATTCACACAAAATTAAAGTACGTATATGTGTGTGTGTGTGTGAGAGAGAGAGAGAGAGAGAGAGAGAGAGAGAGAATGTATGTGTGTGTGTGTATGCGTGTGTGTGAACGTATGTGCATCCGCGAACGCGTGATGGTCTATTCATCGTCCAATACACCGTCAGCTTATCGTGTAGATATGTATGTCTTCACGTAAGTATATCATCAATTCATACTTTCTCTCTCATTCTTTTGAACTTACTGATACCTGCTTTCTGTGTCTCTCCTCTTCTAAGAATGTTCTTCTCTCCTCTCTGTCACTTTCTTGATATTGTGTTGTTCTCAATTATCTATCAATCTATCTATCTTTCCATCCATCCATCCATCTATCTATCTATCTATTTCTCTCTCTCTCCCTCTCTCTCCCTCTCCCCCCCCCCCTCTCTCTCTCTCTCTCTCTCTCTCTCTCTATATATATATATATATATATATATATAACTATCTTACTAACTTATCTATGTATATATCTGTCTGTTTACATCTATCTGCCTGTTCATATCTATCAATCTATCTATCTCCGAGTCCATATCTATCTATCAAAATCACGTATCAACCTTGGCGGGTTTAAATGCTTTTATTATATCAACACACAGTATGTGCACATACATGTGGGTATATATCTATACGTATCTATATGTCATACACTTGTTTTCACACTTGAGTTTATCTATTTCTGTGAGAAGCTGTCTAAAATTACAGCCTGAATATTCGCACAGATTTTTCGACATTGAACTGGAAGAAATAAAAACTGAATGATATTTTCGAAAATATATTTTCATTTTTTTTTTCGAAAAAATGAAATATCTATATCTCCACACACACACACACACACACACACACACACACATATATATATATATATATATATATATATATATATATGAGTGTGTGTGTGTAGTATATATGCTAACATATGTTACAGAAAGAAAAATGAAGCTGCAAATTATAGACAGCAACATGTGTAATGGAAAACACACACACACACATACATATACACATATACAGATGCGAAAACAAGGAACACACACGTTCTTATCAGCACACTGATAAATTATATACCCTCATACAAAAGATACATACTCACCTTCAATCATAAATGCACAATATAATTTTTATTAATTGACTTGTAAATACGACAAACCTAAAGCGGTCTGCTGAGTCAATACGCTTGTGCGGTAAATTGAAAGGTCACTTTCTCGCCTTTCTTCTTTTTCAGGGAAGCCGAATTCAGCCATCCTCCCTTAGCAAATATCTTCATGTTTCACCCCCTACCATCTTGCATTGCCCTATTTTGGTTCGCTTGCTTTTTCACCGCCGTCTTCGCCGGTGCTGCGATTCAATCGTCAGAACCTCTCCTCAGCATCCACCCTTTCAACGAATAAAAAAAAATTGACAGATGGACGGACAGATGGACTCTTTGCAAATTATATTATAGATTTTCTCAACATTTGTGTACATCTATGTAAAAACAGATTCCTACATAGTTACATAAAAATGAATGGCCTCTGTTTTGTATCTACAGACAATGGTGCGACACTGTAGCGTCCCCTCCAGGGCACATGCCTGGGTGAAGCGTATGGAGATCCTGGGATGGCCTTCTCGACCTCACTGATATCATCATCATCATCATCATCTGTCTTTTAACGTCCGTCGTTGGAAATATACCTTCCCCAGGATTTGCCACAATTCTTTATCATGGGCGTCGCAGAGCCAGTATTTCCTTAATCTGTCTAATTCATCTCTCCATCTTGTGTTCTATCGGCCTCAGTTTCTCATGTGATCTCTGGGGATCCATGTTGCGAGATGAGATGTCCATTGGTTGTCTTTCATTCTTGTAACATGGCCTGCCCATTGCCATTTGAATTGAACCAGATAAGTAGACCTAATGTTGCCACACTTTCTCTTTATTTTTCCCTCTATTTTTCTCCTCGTTCGTTCATTCAGATGTGTTGTTCGACCATTACAAGGTATACCATCTAACATCTAGCAAAACTGTAAGCAAGAGTAAGACTTTGATATTACTAAACGTACACAAAATTTGATTGGAATATTCAACTAAACCCCAGAACAGATAGATCTGGAAACAAGAGAAAAAAAAAAAAGGAGACAGAAAGGAAAGACACATTCTCCCCCCTCCAGCAAGGGGTAGACAGGCCATAAAACTTGGATTAAACGACAGAACATCTTCAACCATCCTATAGATAAATTCTCGCTGCTTATAGTTGGTTTGACCAATGAATTCGTTAAAAATGTTAGGTGAAAAATGAAAAACTTTTTTCAACTATTAGAAGAACCCCCCCCCCCTGCAAGCTGATGCAAGATGAAATTGAACCAGATAAGTAGACCTAAAGTTGCCACATTTTTCTCAATTTTTCTCTATTTTTCTCTCTATTTTTCTCATTGTTCATTCATTCAGCTGTGTTGTTTGACCATTACAACGTGTACCATCTAACATCTACCAAAATTGTAAGCAATAGAAAGGCGCACTGATGTAGTCTAAAGCAAAGCATAGAACGATTCATCTGGCGTCGGCTTGGCTACCAGAGTTGCCGGAAGGCCGTCAAAATGGGCGTCAAACTGTCTCCGCTCAACTGGTTTGGAATCCTCGACTGGTTGCCTTCCCAAGAGCCCAATCTGAACAGCGATTTTACCCATAGTTGACGGGGGAGACGGATTCATGCCTTGCCCAATAGCGTTAGTGCAAGGTGAGCATATTCAGCTTCAAACCGGAGTTTGAACTTGGGTCGCCGATTCCATATGAATCGATTACATTTATTCGATTACCGACCAAGCCAAACGCACCTCCTACGTAAGTATGAGGAAAGAGAAAGAAGTGTGTTGAGAGAGAGAGAGAGAGAGAGAGAGAGAGAGAGAGAGAGAGAGAGAGAGAGAGAAATATGTGCATTGAGTGATGGAGGTGGGGTGAGAAAGAAAAATGGAAACTGGGAGAGAGAGGGAGAGAGAGAAGGAAAAAGAGCGGGTTTTAATTGCTGACTAAAAGGTTTATGAGAGTTTGGCTTCTTGGGGTGGTTAAAGATGGAGAGTTAACATGAAACGCAGAGAAAGAGAATAAAGATGGTAAGAGAAGAGGGTTAATAGAAAGAGAGACGATAGAGAGGGATAATGAGAGAAAGAGAGTTTGAGAAAGAGAGAAAATAAATGAAGAAAAATAGCCGCAAAAATAACCACAACCACAATCCATTGCTCCCGTGAATAAATTCCCTTCTGTTGTATAAGCAATTCTTTTTAATGATTTCATGAAAAACGAAGAGCATTTATTTCTGGATGATATTTCAAAGTTGAAATGGAGAAGAAAAAAAAGAACAAGAATTAGGAGACGAGGAGGAGGAGGAGACGTAGGAGAAGAAGAAAAAGATGAAATAATAAGAAGAAAAAGATGAAAGGAGATAAAGAAGAACAAGGAGAAAAAGAAAAAGATGAAAGAAGAAGAAGAAGAAGAAGAAAAAGATGAAAGAAGAAGAAGAAGAAGAAGAAGAAGAAGAAGAAGAAGAAGAAGAAGAAGAAGAACGACAACAGCAATATTAATCGCTGTTGAGAAGAAATTTCTTTTTCTTCAAAACTTGTCGAACACCACGAATTAAAAAGCACTGGTGGCAAGAATGGAAGAAAATGTATTGCTAACGATATGGAATTAACTTGTAAATAGGTTTGGTTTATTGTGCTTCTCAGAAAAAAAAAGGAAGCAGATCTGGTTTTTCACTCAATATAAAAATGATCATACAACCACTGTCTTTTGACTGTATGCCGTGTTGGGGATGATAAATTAAAAAATAGAAAAGGCGGTGGTCAATGAATAAGTAACGTCTCTCCCCTTTTGATGGGCGTTGACGACTAAAATGAATGCTGTCGTGAATGATGCCAGGCACAAACTAAACGACTAATTTAGAAAAAAACTTACATTGTAAATTGACCTCCACTAAAAACCTATTTAAGGAGTACTTGAGAAAAACGTTTTTCCTAGACATAATAAGTTGTAAATGCTCAAATTTTCCGCCCTTTAGCTCAATTGGTATAGCTTGTACCTGTGATTCATATGTACATAGCCAGCCAGACCAATCTGAAAACTGACGAAACCTATGTTATCAGTTCTAGTGACAGTTTTGGGTGATGGTTTCTAAAAAAGAGAGGAAAAGCAAGAGCTCTCAAACTATAATTCACAGACATACTAGTCAGGGGGGACAGGGAGCCCTCTAATTTTGGACAAATCAAGCCCCCCCCCCTGCACCCTTGACCAAAGAGTTCATATACACCTATAAACTCATTTGTTTAATCTTGTTTTTATAGATTCAACGACAAATTGTATTGATTTTTTAGAATTATTTTGTTATTGACTATTTATTGACTAATATGTCTTAGTAATTTTCAATTTATTTACCTTTTTCATTTTTTATTTTAGATTTGAAAAAAAATTCATTTTATTTTAGGGGTCAGTACATTTGTCCGTTTTCCTTTTAAAGATTTTTTGTTCGTTCGTTTGTTTGCTTCTTTCTTTCTTTCTTTTTTCTTTCTTTCTTTGTTCCTTCCTTTTCTTTCTTTTTTCTTTCCTCCTAGCTTTCTTTTTTCTCCCTTGCTTTCTTTCTTTTCAACGACTTTATCTACTCATTTCGCTCTTTCTTCTCTCTTTCTTTCTTTCTTTCTTCCATTCTTTCTTCCTTTCTTTCCTTCTTACTTTTCAAGTACCTAATCTACTCATTTCATTCTTTCACTCTTCTTTTTTCTTTTCATCCTTTTTTATTCGTTTCTGTCTTTTTTCTTCTTCTTCTTCTTCTTCTTCTTCTTCTTCTTCTTCTTCTTCTTCTTCTTCTTCTTCTTCTTCTTTTCACCAAATTCCGTTTCTATAAATAGGATCACTGGTATCATCAAATCTGCTTAAAAACATTTGAGTTCATCCTTGCCACTTAAGGTACGACTTGATGAGTAATTGGATTATGTAAATTTGAATTTACTAATTAGATTATGCAAATTAGAGTCTACTCCTTATGGGGGTGGGGTTCATTCACTTGTATAGAGTGCAGCCAATGTATAGTATTTTCCGATATATATATATATATATATATATATATATATATATATATATATATATATATATATATATATATATATATATATATATATATATATATATGTATGTATATATATATATATATATATATATATATATATATATATATAAATTTTAAATAACAGATACCTGGATTCTATCAGATCTGCACACACGCACAAACGCACGCACATCCACCCGTCAACATACTCACACACACATACGTCTATACACTCGCACATTCACAAGTTATTACTCGCACGCATACGTAAACTTACGTACATATACTCACTGGGGTACACATACGCGCATATACACTCATGTGCTCACACTCGCAAACGCATTCACACGCACGCAAGTGCACACACATACTTATACAATAATAAACGAATGCGCTCCATGAAGAGGATTTTGTAAATTCCACGGAAGGCGCACACACATCGTCACTCCCATTGTAAATGAGCGAGTATACGGTGATTTCTGGTCTCAGCGATTTACAAAAACAAAATGTGGCTTCTTTTGATCATTTAATTGTGCTTTGCCCGAGCAGCCAGGATTAAGAGCGAGTCCAGACCCCACAGACCCTCGTTGATCCGCACTTGCACCTGCTCCTGCACCCCCCCCCCACACACACACATTTATATTTGTGTGTATATATATAAAAAAGAAAGAAAGAAATGTGGAAGTATTCCCCAAAGGGATCCAGTAAGTGTAAGAGGCAAGTATGAAGTAAAGAAAAGCAAGATAAATTTCTACACACAGGAAAAAATGAGATCTTCTAAAGTGATTATCGATGTAATATAACGCAATTTATAATTATATATATATATATGTGTGTGTGTGTGTGTGTGTGTGCGTGAAATGCCTAAAGAAGCCTAACCAGGGCAGAAACATAAACATGTTCATGTTGCGAATCCTTACTCCATTATATTTCAAGCTTTACTCTAAATCAATGTTTAATGTTGAAGGTATCGAGCACTTTATGAAATGAACCCATCACACATCGGATAATATATTATATTATATCATATTATGTATTTGATATTGTATTGCTGATTTATATTGTACATCAATATATATATATATATATATATATATATATATATAATCATCAAACGTAAATAAAACTTGAACAATGTGATAAAAGCACGCTCACTTTTTAATTCTATTCACACAACACTGAGAAACAGCCCAAGACGAAGAGAATATTTAAAAAAAAGGAGACCGGTTTATAAAACTGTTTCTTGGCCTTTCTTGTCACTTTCTCTGGCCATGGGTAAGACTGGCTGGTTTTCTAAATGAGATGTTTTCTGTTTTGTCTAAATGTTTTTCGGTACCTGGTGTCCACAGCTGGTCACCTAGTTAGGGATGAAATTAGAGCGATATATCATCTGCGCTCTCAGCATGATACCAGCTGTGGGCAGCCTCACGCTTTTGCCAATATCAAATATACATGACGTCTGCTGCACGGTTGAGAAAAAAAGTCTCTCTCTCTCCGTTTCTCTCTCTCTCTCTCTCTCTCTCTCTCTCTCATACACACACACACACACACACACACACACACAGAGGGTAGTGCCTCGTCTAGTGCTACTCCTGATCCGCTCGTTTTTTTTGTTTTTTTCAAGTATCTTTCGAAATGAATTTATAAATGTTAAATTTCCACAAAATAATAAAAGTTTAGTTAATGTTTCATACGTGCGAGAATAAACTTGTACACAATGATTTTTCATGTTGTTATATACATCGAGACCTTGTGTTTTTCACCACCTTTGGGAAGTAGCTACCAGATGATATAAACAGTACTAATCCATCCCGTCCTGTTAGGGGCTCATCAACGACATCTTATATTGTGAAATGATTGCTGGCACCATCTTCATATGTGCTATATTATAATGACCCCATGTAGCGCTGTCTCGTTTAGAGCTGTGTTTTTTTATGACTGTATCCAGAGCGCTAACTGAGGTATTGTTGTACATTGTGTTCAGAGACAAAGGCTCCAGTATTGATTGACATTTACGCACACCATCTGTAGGTTTGTCTTATCAATTGGAGTATCAGACTGGTCGTTGAGATGTCTGAGGTTCAGCCGATGAGATGGGTTTGTGGTTAGGCGCGTACCTAAGGGGGAGGTTCAGGAGGGGTGTATCGTCCCACCTTGCTCTTCTGGTCAGCAGATTTTTTTTCTCTCCGGCCGGCACACCCACTTTGTTGGCATTTTAAAGGCTTGCACTCCCTTTGATAGAAATCATTTTGTGAGCTTCTGTTTAAGGGGCTTGTTACTTGTTATATAGAGAGAGACAGAGAGACAGACAGAGACACACAGACAGACGGACAGTGACAGAGAGCTTTTCAGAGCTACGGATTTTGCATTTTAATACTAGTCCACACAAGATTTATTTACGAATATCATATAAGTAAGTGAGTAAATGAATATAAGTTTGGTAAAAGTCTTTCTCTCTCTCTCTCTCTCACACACACACACGTACACAGACGGGCACACACATATACACACACAAATTTAAATCGAGCACCTGTGCAAACATATTGCTTAAAGACAGTTTCATTAATTGAAATATTGAAGTGATGGTTGATATATCTGAGGTCCAGTCCATGATATGGGTTTTTACGAGGTGTGTTATAGCTATAAGCAAAGCAACACAGGAAATAAAGCTTCTTTCTCAATACTGACTTTACCTTCATACGTCTACGCAAACACACACACACGTATACACCAGGGTGCAAAATGAGCGCGCAGTATCCCCCCCCCCAAATTGCTGTGATCTTCCTGAGATGGGCAATGATCTTCCCCATTTTACGCAATGATGAAATGACGTTGTCTAAAACCATGTGCAGAGTATTTCATTTCTCTTCTCTTCAGCGTTAATGACATACAATTGCGCAATGATTCTTTTTCAATCATTTTATACTCTATCGCACATGCACAATCACACACGCGTGCGCGCAGTCATCGTAAATAAAACTGACGTGCCACATGATGAAATATAAATAAAGTCTTCCCGATTCGGAGAAGGATCACTCACGCGCCCATTCATTAAAAAAACAAACAACAAAAAACGAGCGTCCTCACGCATACATTGTGTTTAGAAAGACAGGTACAAATATTGATTTGTCATTCATGCTCATTAAAGACAGGTGCAAATAAGGGGTGTCACACACGTAGGTTTTTGGCTTATCAATTGGAGAGATTGGATCGGTGACTGAGACGTCTGAGGTTCAGCCTATGTAAAAGGTGTGCGCAGCATGTTTACCTCTGTCAACGATGTTGAGAGAGGTATATATATTAGATCGTATCTGTCTGTCTATCTGTCGGTCTGTCTACACAATATATGAATGAATTTCAATGACATTTTGTGGAAGGGTGGGTTATGGGCTGGGGAAAAATAAATGAAATTTTGAAGTGGATCGAGGAATATTCACAGTTACCCCCTCTGCATCATAGCTATGAATGTTCTGTTTTCATTCAGTTTTGGTGACAATGGCGTCGGCAGAGTTATGCATTCTCTGAATGCTTTCAATTTACTACAAGTACAGTAATTCAGGGATAGAGAGAAAGAGAGACAAGGAGAGAGAGAGAGAGAAACCTTTTTAGAGGAACAACAATTCAAGAAGACCACTCCAGTAGCAGTGCGTTAATCCGACCACACAATAAAAGTGATTTTCCACCCACTTTCAGAACACACTCAGAAGGACTCTTGTATAATCGACCCGTGTTTTTATTTGGAATTAACACATGGTAGTTGAAAAACGAGTAAAGAAATCATATTTACTACACCCACGCGTAAGTAGTGTGTATTATTGAGAGTGTCACGCACACTTGAGATATATTCTCAAGTTGACGCGTACATTCAGACAGTGGCGGATTATTGACCATCATGGCCTCTGGGCTGGGCAGGGCTGGGTTTTAGCAAGGCTCTCCCAGCCTTTCTCTCCTTACCTCACCTTTCGAATGAAGTTGCAAGAATGTCAGAAAACCGCCGGACCTCACGGCTCACAACGTAGACCTCCAGGAATCACACACGAAACTGTGACCGGCAAAATACGGCGTGACCAACAAAAAAGGTCAGAAAAGTGATGGATCCGCGACGCTCATGATAGAGAGATCTGGTGAATCTCGGGGAAGGTCCATGTCCAACAACAAACATTAAAAGGATGATGATGATGATGACGATGACGATGATGATGAACTTACGTCAAATAACACATCTGTGTACGTTGTATAATGTATTATACGTTCTATGTATCATATACTATATGTATGATATTATTGAGTTATATGAATCACTTACATTCAATCTGTTTATTCATTAAAACAAAACAGTGTTGCTAACATTTCAGATGTAAAGAAATGCAATCTGAAATACTCGTGTGAACTCTATGGAACCATGTTTCACTCTCCAGTCCCTCCCTTCATTGACATAACGGTTAATACGTTACCGCATACTTTCAAGCACTTACACGAATATTCGTTTAAAATAAAAAGACACTCAATCCTCTAAGGAAAGCTCATATGTCGTAATTGAGCACAAATACACTGAGCACATCTCCAAACGCAGTCTGTATATTCGTGTTCTGTGAATAAATAACGATGTTCTTGCTGTTCTGCTATCTACATGGGTCAAATCTAGTTTTATTGGTATTGAGAGACGTGATTACAGAAACAGGACCTTCCGTTTGTCGCCTCTTGGCTACCTGTCGAACTGATGCTAGAAATGTTAGATTTAGCCTTCGCTATAGATAGAAAGAACGTACTGCACGCGTTTTTATGCGTAAGCATAGGGAGCCTGAGAGAGAAAAGGAGAGCAAGAGAAAGAGAGAGAGAGAGAGAGTAGGACTAAGAAGGAAATATTAAGTAAGAGAGAGTAGTCGAGAGAAAGAGGCAACAAGAGAGAGACATCGGAAAAGAGTGTGATGGAAAGAGGAAGTGAGAAACGAGGAAGAGAGAGGAGCGAGATAGGGGTAAAGACAGAGTGATAGAGAAAGGCAAGTAATAGAGTGAGCAAAAGAAAGGGAGAGGAAGAAATAGGCACACTCATTCAGAGACAGAATGAGAAACTGTGTGGGTGCGTGAGTGTGTGTGTGTGTGTGTGTAAGAGAGAGAGAGAAAGAAAGAGAGAGACAAGAGAACGAGAAAAAAGAAAGAATAAAGGAGAGGACAGCCCTATTTATGTCAAAAACGGTGGTGATCGGGTTGTTTAGACAACGGCGTCCTTGCAAGACTGATCGTTGTCATTTGAGGGCGCAAACAGGGCTGATAGATACCACCTGTCATCCACCCTGATTCAGCATACCCGCTTTTGCGAATTGATATCTGGGTCCTTTATTCTACGCTTCTTGGCTCCTATTGTATCAATTGTATAATGTATTGTCCCTAAAGAAAGAGTAAGACTGCGCTGCATCAATCTATTTTACATAACGGGGAAACAACCAACCTTCAATATCGACCTGTACCGGGACGAATAACACTACCGTAGGGCAATGCTGAGATTGGGGTGGTATACGGAGAGAGAGAGAGAGAGAGAGAGAGAGAGAGAGAGAGAGAGAGAGAGGTGTCTCAGGAATGGCTCCGGATGTTGTCTTCTCCCCCAGGCGCTGGGAACCCTTTTTGCGCCACTGAGCATATGCATACGTATACGTTGGGGGTACAGAGGGAGAGAGAAAATAGGGAGAGAGAGAGAGAGTAAGAGAAAGAGATGTCAGCAAGAGAGAGAGACAGAGAGAGACAGAGACAGAGAGAGAAGAGAGGACAGCAAAAGAGACAGGGAGGGGGGATGAAAGGGAGAGAAGAACACAGAAAGAGAGAACGTGGCAGTTGAAACTGATGTTGAGATGATGGGTGCAGACAAAAAAATGAGAAATGAGAAATAAAAAAGCGAATAAAGAAAGAGACGGACAAAACAGTAGATATATATAGAGAGAGGGCTAGAGACGTGGATAGAGAAAATGCGAGGAAAACAGAAAGAGATAGAAGAAGAGAGGGGAGAGAAAAAGAAAGAACGAAAGAAAGAAAAAAAGAAAGAAATGAGAACTGGAATGAAGCAAAAATGGGGGAGGGAATAGGAGAGATCTGGGAAGAGGATCTCAACCGACACGCGGCAAATAAAAGAAAAAAAATTACTTCTCGCACCTTTTGTTGGGCGATGATCACTAAAGAAGTCCGAATGAAGAAAAACGAGAAAAACCAAAAAATAAGCATTGATGTTGCTAGACACAAATCAAGGGATCAATTTAGCATTAATATAGATAGTAAATTAAAACCCCACAAAAAAGCTATTTAACGGGAGGGGTAAAAAACGGTTTTCTAAACATAGGAGTAAATGTTTACATTTTCAACCTTCTAATCTCGTTGATAGTATCAGTACGCGAGATGAAAAATGAAATGGAGAGTAAGAGAGGGGCAAAAAAGGAAAGAGAAATGAAAGAGAGGGACAAAAGAAAAAAGCGAGAGTGGGACAAAAGGAAAGGGAAAGGGAGGGATAAAGGGAAAAAGAAATGAAAGAGAAGGACAAAAAGGAAGAGGGAGAGAGGGGCAAAAAGAATGAGAAAGAGAGAGGTAAAACGAATGAGAAAGAGAGGGGCAGAAGCGAAGAGACATGGAAGAGAAGGACAAAAAGGAAAAGGAAACGAAGACAACAAGAAAGAAAGAGAGAGACTAAAAGAAAGATAAAGAGAGGGGCAAAAGGAAAGAGAAATGGAGAGGCGTATAGATAAATGTGAGAAAGACAGATAGGGAGAGTAAGTAAGACGAGCAAGAGAGAGCTTACATGTAGATTATTACCTAAGAGGTTCCTTGTTAATGAATGTAAATGTTTAACAACTAACAACAAGGAGAGAGAGAGAGAGAGAGAGAGAGAGAGAGAGAGAGGGAGAGAGAGAGAGAGAGAGAGCTGTGTTGCGGCGACTGCTATAATACCATGAAACATGCTCGAATACCCACGAAGGCAATGACGACGACAATATTTCAATGCGTGCGTTGTCTTCAGCTCAATGTACGTATGTCTGTGAGCATGTGCGTGTGTACGCAGAGGCGTAAGAGCTAGATTGCAGGGGGAGGGGGCAACACCCCCCAAGTTTGGGCAAAAACGGAATGAAATTTTGGGCAAATCAAGCACCATCGACCAAAAGTTTCTCATATGCTTGCGTATCCTTGTATGTATGTATGTACAAACGTGTTTGACTTGCGTTGTTGTCCATCTCTGTGTGAGCGTTCATCGCACGTGTACATACGTATGTGTGAATGGGTGTGCGTGTTTGGTATACGTTGTCTTTGTCGTTGTGTACGTGTGCATTGTACGTGTACGTACTTTTGAATATGTGCGTGTGTATGCAGGTTCGTATGAGTTGGTTCATGAGTATGTGTATGTGTTAGTGAGCGGCTTGCACATCTATGGAGAAGTTTTTCTTTAAAGTGAATGTACTTTCGAATGCGTGTATGTGAAGTGTGTAAATAAATAGGCATGTCGTGTAACCTTAGTCTAAACTATCCGAATGTGTGTGAAACATTTAAAATGTACGTGTGCGTATGCGAGCTTTTTGTTTTCGAAGTGCACGTATGTCTGTACGCGTGTGAGCGCGTATGTGTGTATTATTTTGTGAGCTTGTATGCGTGAGTGTTAACGTGTCTTAGGATACATGTGAAAACTAGTGAATATACTTTCGAACGAATGAATAATCATTCCGTGTGTGGGGTCTGCTTCTTCTTCGTTATTCAATTCAACTGTCTGTTAAACTGATTGTTTTGTTATTAAAAGAGCTCCGTAGAGTCGGTCGAAAAAAAAATGTGTGAGGTAAGCTTGGTGGCCGAGGTGGTTGTGCACTTTCCATTGGAGTCAGCAGTCAGTGTTCGAGCTCTGACAAGACGGGAATTCGAATGCAGATTGAGAAACGTCATCTAGCAGACGCTAGGTTCGACTGCGCCCCCCGTAATTATCTTTAGATTATTTTTTAGATTGTTTTAGGTTATTACATTTCTTCAGAATTCGTCTGATATACCGCAACACCGTCGAAGGGTCAGTGGGCCTACCGCATTGCCTCTGCATCAAGGTGAATAGGGCCTTCCAACTCGAACGAATTAGCTCAGTGCACTGTTTTCCCAATATTTTCACCCCTGAAAGTGCCTGACCAAATTAAGCTTTGAGCGCGCGCGTATACATGTATACATACATATGTATGTATAACTTGTAATTGCAAAAATAAACATACACACATATTTTAACATTTTAAACGAAATTGCAGAGTAATAATTACCACACCTAGATACTATTATCACGCAGACAAACGATAACTTGAATGAATAGTTCGTGAATAAGGCAGCAAGCCTGCCTATTCCTCGAATTAGGCAATATTTTGACTATTCCATGAAATAGGCAATTTTGCCGATTCAGCACAATTTCCAAATGCACACGAAGACATACACACACATATATATATATATATATATATATATATATATATATATATATATATATTATATATATATATATATAGAGAGAGAGAGAGAGAGAGACGGAGAGAGAGACAGAGAGACAGATAGACAGATGGATAAATCAGTTATTTGGGCCTTCGTACCACCGACGGCTGTTTAGCTCAATGGTATGAGCAACGCTACTTTGGAGCGTCTATCCAGCCATCACAGGTTCAATTGCTGCTGCAGCAGCACTATCTTTTCTGATTTGTTTATTCTATTTGCGCTGTCTTGGTCGAATGATGCATTCAGCGTGTAATAATGGGAGATTGTTTCGAAGTAATATAACGCTATTATTACTATTTCTGTCAAATCATGTATCCATTTATTAATTATATGTACATAAATACAAGGGAAACAAATGATTATTATTATTAATATTATTATTATTATTATTTGTGCAAGTGGAGGTGGGGATGTGGGTGTTTATGTGGGTGTGTATGAGAGAGCGAAAGAGAGAGAGAGAGCGAGAGAGAGAGAGAGAGAGAGAGAGAGAGAGATAGCACTGAGAGCGCAGAAAAACACACGGGTGCAATACCAACATTTTTAGCTGGGTCTGAGCAAATATTCATTCGTTTTAGCTCTTTCTTTCGGAGGTATTTGTGTGGCACTCCGTTGAGCTCCGGTATCTCTGGTGTCAGCATTATGACCCTTCATGTACATATCTCTCAATACACTCCAACACAGAAAACAAAAAATTTCCTCTCTTGGATGCTATGTATATATCTATACTCGTGCACGTGTGTACGTATATCTTTTTGCACGTGCGTGTGTATAATATACATGTATGCGCTTGCGTATGTGTGTATGCGTGCGTGTGTGTGTTCGTTTACTGGTATAATAAAGCGTATGGGATTCAATGTGCCAATTTGTTCGATGGTTGAAAAACGTCCTCACATGTAGCATAAATCGTTCCGATCAAAAGCCTAAATCATTGACCGCTTCTACAGGTTCTAGTTTACGAGTTGGGGGTTATTACTGCGTAATTATCCAGGCATGGTGGTAAATAGCGTTCACCTTGTTATGAACCGTCTACCAAAACTGTCAACATAGGTTTCTTCAGTTTTCAAATTGATCTGACTGGCTGGCTACGTATAATGTATGTATGTATGTATGTATGTATGTATGTATCACGCACATAGGTCACACCAACAGAGCTAGAAGGTTGAAAATAAAAAAAGAATCATTCCTTATCTTGTCTAAGGTTTTGTTTGTTTTTTTTCCCTTCCCCAAAAGTTTTTATTCGGAGTTCAGTTTGCAATGTAAGTTTATGCTAATTTTATCCCTTAGATTGTGTCCGTTAGAATTCACGCTATTTTTTTTTTTATGCTTAGACTTCTTTTTTCTATCATCACTACCCAACCGAAGACAAGAGAAGTAACTTATTCCTTGATCCCTCTAATTGTATTTAATTGATCACTCCGAACAGGACGTTGGTCACGTGACGGTTCCAGTTGAGCGTTAAATTCGTATGCCTTATATGTCACTTGTCATGTTTTGCAACTGATTTCACGTAATTTAATCCTTGTCCCTCATTTGCGGAACACGCATATTCGTTCACACCCTGGTCCAAACAACGAACTTTAGATGAGTGATGAGTGATGATGATGATGATGATGATGAGAGGGGGGATGGAAAGGAAGAAAGAAAGCGAGAGAGAAAGAGAGAAATAAGGAAGGAAGGAAGGAAGGAAAAAAGGAAAAGTGTGAATGGACGTGGTATTTCTGCACGTGTAGAGGGAAGCTCCATGCACCGTAGTTAATTAACAATCACGTCCAATGCCACCGTCAACAAGGTTTCGATCCTGATATCGGCCGTTCATGCAAAAAAAAAAAAAAAATGCTTTTTCACAAGGAAAAGGGTGGGCGACTAGATTTCAACACTCTCTCCCGAGTACTTCCGAGAAGGGAAATACTGTTTTTGCCACCTTCTTTTACGGTTATCGATATATATATATGTAAAAAAAAAAAAAAAAAAAGAACATAAATGAACGCACCCGAACGGGATAGCCACCAAAATATGTTTTTTAGAGTCTGACTCAACCGTTTAAAACACAGAAAATGACACACGTTTTCTGGTATACGATATTCGACAGAATAATTGGCACTCTTCGAAGCAAATAAAAAATGACCGTTGTAAGAAAAAAATGTCGAAAATTTGGATTCTGAATCGTGCCTATAAAGTTGATGATCTGCTTGTAGCTTCTCGTACGGACTTACTTCTATATAGAGTAAAATGAATGGCCGTAAAAAAGCTTAATCTTTCAACTCGTATTTCAACTTTAATCAGTAATCATTAATTTAATCAAAGTCTTGATATCTAAGTTAAGCAATAGGAGAACCGAGCGGGGACGGAGGAGCTTTGTTGTGCTGAGCCTACGACACCAACTGGCTTTAATCCGGTTCTGGGTGGAATTGCAGACTCACGACCGTGTCGTGTAAAACTTCAATCCGGTGCCGGCAAGGTGAGTCTTGTTAGCACAAAATAAAATTACCAGGGAGAAAAGGAAAAAACAATAGCCTTCAACCGTTAAAGTTGACTAATTTTCTTGACCTGAGAGAATCGAAGCTTGAGTCGCCACGTGATTGATTTTCACGTTCTTAGCAGGAATTGCATGCGTGTGTGTCTGTGAACCGTGTAAATAAATAAGCGTGTAACCTTCTACATAGTGTACGCACTTGGGCCCAAACGTGTATAAAACGCTTGATTGGAATGTACGCGGGCTTCTTGTGTTCTCTGTTAGCGCGTGCATTTAATTGGAGAGAGATATACAAAGATGGACAGAGAAGTGCGTGACAGCGTGTGCGAAGTGTGTATATCAATCAGCGTGTAGCTTCCTACACTGTGTACACATTGGTGTCTGAATGTGTGTAGAAATATCAAAATAATGAACATGTGTATGTGCCACCTTCTTAGGTATCGTATGTGTATATGCGTTTAATTGGAGAGAGAGTGACAAAGAAAGACAGAGAGAAAGAGAGAGAAATAGACAGACAGAGATAGACGGTCGGAGACTGACAGAGAGAACGTGTGTGTGTGTGTGTGTGTGTGTGTGTGTGTGTGTGTGTGTGTGTGTGTGTGTGTAAAACGTTCAAATGTAATGTATATAAATGAAATGTGCACGCGGGCTTCCTTTGTGAACTCTCTACTTCCTAGATATATGAGTAAAACGTTGAAATGAAATGTACTCGCATATATCCCAGTCTCTTTTGTTCTTTGCGTGTGTGTGTGTTAGTGTATGTGCTTTCCATTAGAGAGAAAGAGAGAGAAAGAAAGAGAGAGAGAGAGAGAGAGAGTGGACTGACAGACGGAGGTGTGTGTGTAAAGTGAGTGAATAAGCGTGTTTCTACACTGAGTACACGCTAGTGTCCGAATACGTGTAAAACGTCAAAATGAAACGTATATACACGCGTATAGGAGTGTGCGAGTGCGTGAGGTAGGCAAATGAATAAACGTATAGCCCTCTTCTTCTTCTTCTTCTTCTTCATCATCATCATCATCTTCTTCTTCTTCTTCTTCTTCTTCTTCTTCTTCTTCTTCTTCTTCTTCTTCTTCTTCATCATCATCATCATAGTTTTCATGCTGGTTTCCGAATGTGCGTGAGATGTTGGAATTAAACGCACAACACGTGTATACGCAAGTTCGTTATGCCCTGTGCGTGAGTCCATTTGATGATAGAGAGAGACAGAGACAGACAGAGACAGAGACAGAGAGAGAGAGAGAGACAGAGACAGAACAACAAGCGCTGATTCATACGGTCTGGAACCCCAACCTCCACCCCCTGTTCGAGCAAAGCGCCATTAAAATTTTTTTTAGATATCTAGATAAAGAAATTAAAAAAAAAACCCAAAAAACAAAAACATATAATCCCAGGTAATAATAAATGAACCTCTAAAACAAACGTTCATCATATCTATTATCTAATTAGATGAACGGGGTGAAAAGAAATCCGAACTTCCCCACCTGTACAAAATCCTGGATCCTCCCCTGCATGCGGATCACATTAGGGTTAATGAGCGAAAATTTGGAACAAGTCTGTTTAGTCACTCAAAAGAAACCGTCACTTGACAATCAACCTGAGCCAGCATGATGCATGGGGGTGATCAATCAAAAAACTAAAACAGGGGTGATAATAGATAAGTTACTTCTCTTTCTTTTTGTTGGGCGGTGATCACAAACATACAGTCCAACCTAGAAAGGGACCAATTTAGCATGAACTTATATTGCCAATTGCCCCCCCCCAGACCCCACTCAAACATAGGAGGTTGAAAAAACGTTTTTGCTATAAATACGGAGTATACGTTGAAATTTTCAGCCCTCTAGCTACATTGATGCAGCCTGTATGCATGATACATACGTAGCTACTAGGCAGCAAGGTGGACTGACTTGAAAACTGAAGAAACCTATATTGACTGTTAAGGTGACAGTTTTGGTTGACGGTTTCAAATCAATACTCATTGTCAGGTATTCCGATTTTTGACAGAGTTTGCTTCGAGGAGAGATTTTTTTAAAATTCTTAAACAAATAAAAGTGTCAAAGTACCCGGTGCTTGTTTTGGATACTAGAGACAGAAGAACGCCAGCTGATAACAGATTTTTTGTTGGAAACTTATACACACAACAAATACCTAAATGCAGTCATACACATTTATTACACATAAGTTGTAGTAAGAGCAGCAATTCTAGTTGTTGTACTACTACAGCAACATAGCACTAGCAGTAGTAGTAGTAGTTGTAGACGCTTGTCGAAAGACTATATAGTCATCCTCAATACAACCGCTTTTACATCGATTAATGATACTTATGCAAATATGAAATTTCTCGTACGTTCATACCAGGACCAAAGTTATCTATCTATCTATCTATCTATCAAGGAGGAGTATAGAAACTCCAGCAGGATTATTTGTGAATGAGTATTCAAGAAGCTTGCAAAATACACGTGCAAAATGCATGCTATCACCATGTTTGTTGTAGTTGAAATAAAAAAAAATATTCGTGTGTCTGTGTGCGCTTATTACTGGTGGTTGTGCTCTTTCGGTCATATTGTCGCTGCTTGGTGTCAAGTGATTAGATCGGCCGAAACGCTGGCGGGGGACAGGTGGTTTCAGGTTATATCTTTCCCCCAAAAATCCTAACGAGAGATTTTAGATATTTTTTTTTTTTTTTTTTTTTTTTGCGTGCGATGAATGAGTGTAGTGACTAAGGTGGATTATGTTTCTTTACACAGGCGTCCAGCTGAAACTGTTCCGGACATGGGGCGGGAGGCAAAAGGGGGTTATATAACATTCGAAATATATCTACCAGCAACCCTGAAACCAGTGAAGAATAATGCTATTTTTTTTTTTTTTTTTGATTTGAGTACATTATGTTGGGGTTACATTAAACAATCGAACCGCACCATTATCCTATATTGACTTTTTTTTCTAATTTTCAAATCCTTTATCCTAGGCGAGAACGCCTGATCGGGGGGGGGCGTATTTACCCACCTAGCAGAGGCCTATGTATGTATATGGGTATCTTATGTGTATTTATGGTGTTGCCAATTTTGCACTTTTCGTGCTAAACTTACCGCATATCTTGTTTTGGCAACGCGAATATACGACAAATAATGCTATTGTTAGCGTTATTTATCAACGATTTGAGCCGATTTTCTGCTTTCCATTTGAGCCAAATTTACCCATTTATAGCGGTGAAAATAGCTGAATGGTCATATTCGTGCTTTTCAGTGTATTTTGGCGTTAATTGACGCTTTTTCGGAGTCGATTTAGGGTGATTTTTTTTTGTTTAGTTGGCAACACAGTGTGTGTGCACCTTGTCTCTTTGCTTTGTATTTCTCTCCTTATGAGTATAGGTAGAGTCTCCGGCGGAGCAGTCTGGTGAAGATCACACAGGAGGTCGGCGAGACTAATGAATGTGCTACGGCAGGAACCAAATATATCAGTGTAGAGTTCACATTCCAAAATGATTGTAGAGGTGAGAAAAGTTTCCCGTCGTCGGTCACCTTTCTATGAACAGGACAAGCAGCAGTTTCGCTTCTTTTCAAATCGACCAGAAAGAGATCGTAAAGGGCAATCAGAGATGGATTTACTTATACGTAAAAAAAATAATATCAGCCTGAGCCCCGATGATGGTTTTAGAGTTTAAGGAAGGCAGAAGTGATTTTTAAAAACCAGATGTATGAGCACATACACGCACGTGCGTACGTACACGGATACACCTACGAAACCCACCCGTACTGTGTATCATACACAGCGCACTATCATGCTCAAATACTGTCATACACACACGGCGCAATTGGAATTCTAAAAGGCGGTGCAAAGCCGTCATCGCCCCCTTTACGTAAGAAAAAACGCCCTACTCTATTAGCCATCCTATTTTTATCAGCTATAACCCTTGTAACACACCATACTTCTTAGTTAGTAAACGATCGTCAACCAATTTTATTAATGGACACATCGTATAGACTTGAAAGTTTTGATACTTGACCCTACTCAGGAAAACTAGTTACTAGGTACTCATACACTGACTCATATAGATAACGGTGCTAGGTCCGATTTAGTCCTCTGCAAATTGTTAAATTTGCACCCCTTACTTACTTTCCTCAGATGTATTGTGTCTGCAGAGTTCTGGTAAACAGGGGTTTTCGGGTATCATTCACCGTCGCTGTTCATAGTCATCCTATCACACATACACACCATGTGTCAAACACACAGCAGACTTCTGTCACACACTCTGTCACACACAAAAAGTCACGTACGCATTGAGAGTCACACACGTATACGGTCACACTAACCAAAATTCAAACTTACGTAGGACAGCACAATTCACTAGTGGAACGAAAAGAGTCAGAGATAGAGGCCATTAGAAAGCTCAAATGACAATGGGCTGGTCATGTTGCAAGAATGGCAGACAATCGATGGACATCACAACTAACAAGGTGGATCTCCACGCAAGTGGCAAAATATGAGATGGCGTGACGACCTTATCATGTTTTGAAAGTATTGGCCCTGCGACGCCCATGATAGGGAGGTCCGGCAAATCTTGGGAGTGACGCACATTAAAAGTCTGATGATTATGGTGACAGTGTCTCGCCTACTTATTCGGGAGTCACGTACCGTTATTAAAATCGAACTTCATTTATCTCGAATAAAACAATATTTAGCAACTTGGCCAACTCCAATGGTACACAATTGGAATTCATACAGGTCGTAGAAGAACTCCAAGGTGATGTATTTTGTGACATCGAAAAATACAAACAATGTTAGATATCGAAGTCTGTTTCGATTTTAGCCATGGTTTTCATTGTTATTGGACATTTCAGTGAGTAACTTTTTCCAATTAATTATTTCAACCGGTTCACACTTACCAGAAACTGTGATGCATAGATTCGACCGCAGGATTCGAGCCAAACAGACGAGGGGTGGGCTGCTTTTTTTTTGGTGGGGGTAAAAGGTGCCAATTTTCCTTAATTGTAAAATTTCAACAAAGTCATGATGATGATGATGATCATCATCATCATCATCATCATCATCTCTTCAGCATGATCATCATCATCATCATCATCTCTTCAGCATTCGTCATTGATTTAGACCTCTCCATTCGCCACACCTCTATAATGGGCGTCGCCGAACAAATACTTTCTGGACTTGTCAAGTTTGTCGGGCCATCTCATATTCTGCTGGCCACAGTTTCACGTATGATCTCTAGGGATCTACGTTGTGAGTGGCAATGTCCATCGGTTGTCCGATAGTCTAATAAACTATGCTGTACTGTGTCTAGGGTATATCTCCACGTGATGTTGAGCATGATTCTCTCCTGTGTGCGTTGCATGGAGCATAGTTTGAAGGCAAACCACGGAGAGGAAGAAGTCCTGGCTCTTCTTTGTCAGTATTTTACGGCTTGTCTTCTATGTGTGTGTTCCTTTAACACTATTGCACACGTGTGTCTGTGTGCACACACGCACGCATGCACATGTGTACGTGGATAAAAAGAATGAGTCCTCCATATCTGGGCCCCTTTTTTATACGTGAAGTTCGGTAGGGAGGCTGGATAAAGAGACGAATGATATTGAATTGTCCCTCATTGATTTAATAGACAACTATGCAGCAAATTATGTAAGAGACATTACGTGAGTCAAGCGCAGATCGAGGTAGAGGGGCCACAGGGTTCCACGTATTCATTTGTAGAATTTTTTTTCCATTGGAGCCCTGCTGGATCAGATCCTATACTAATTTGTTGAGGGCACATTGATTTAATGGGCAAGTATACACCAAATTGTGTTTGCTAGGTTTAGACACATTACCGGGGTACATTTTTGTGAGTATTTTACGTCCTTTATTTTTATTGGGAGGGGGGCACAGGGAGGCATGGCTATTCATTTAGGCAACTGTGTGCATGCAGGGGCGAATCTAATATCGATGGGGGCCCAGGGTACACAATCTTTAGGGCCCTTCTATTTCTTGTATTTAGCAACTATTTTCAAAGAATTTGAAGCAAAAATGAAATATTCATTTGATTTAACATTAAACCCTATGGATCAATCTATTTCTGTGTGACATAAATCCTCATACAAATTGAAACGCTGAAAATAGAAAAAAAAATATATATATAGTACATATCTTGGGTGGGGGCTTGCTAGTCACTTATGGAATTGAAATATGGAACCCTACCAAGAGATTGACCCTCGAACTAGAAATCATGCAACGTGCACATGAGAGAATCATATCACATAGTGAGATCACGACAGCACAGTGTATCTGAGAAAAAAATGGAGCCAGAGATAACATAGAATCTAGCAGAAAACTCAAATGGCAATGGGCTGGCCATGTAGCAAGAATTTCAGACAACTGTTGGACATTGTAACTCACAACATGGATCCCTTGAGATCATATGCAAAACAGTGACTGGTAGAAAAATAAGATGGTGTGACGAATTAGACAAGTTCAGAAAGTATTGGCTCTGCGATGCTCATGATAGATAGGTCTGGCAAATCTTGGGGGTGTCTATGTTCATCTAAAAGGCTGCTGCTGCTTCTGGTGATGATTGGGTGTCGGTAAATCTGCACTGCTTTACGTACAGCCCTGATTGTCCCTTATTTTCGAGTGTTACTGATTTGTTGAGAGCGTACCGATTTAATAGACACGTGTATGCCAAATTGTATTTGCTAGATGTAGAGACATTGCCTGGGTACAATTTTTTTGCTTTATGGGGGAGTATTTTTCTTCCATTCTTATTGGGTTGGTTGGGGTAGGGATTCAGGTATATTATCCGGCTGCATGTGCGTGCCTACATGCGAGCATGTCGTTACGTCACTCCTACTTGCCTGCCATAAATGATGGTGACAGTCCCCCTCGTTTAATGTTTAGAGATGAAGACTGGATTTTTTTTTTCACCAAACTTCGGTCTCTTCTCCTTTGTTATGCAATAAAAGACTTTATTCCCATCTCTTGTTATCTAATTTCTTCCCCCTCTCTGTGTCCCCCTCTCTTTTTCTCTCTCTGTCTCACGCTCTGAAAAAAATAGTAAAAACCTGGATCGCACCAGGGCTGTCCACAATTTTTCCGATTATTCCTCCTTCCACTCCCAAATATTTCCCAACAACCAGAGTTTATTATTTAGACAACATCAACAAGAAAGACGGTTTTTTTTTTACATCAGCAAGAAAGACGGTTTTTTTGACAATTCTATCAAAAAGAATATATTAGAGCAACAACATCACGACGTTTGATGTACATTATGGTGTATTCATTGCAATAAATGTATATGATTACGCACACGCACACGCGCGCACTAACACGTACAAAAACTGTCACACGTATGTACATATTCACCCAGTTACGCATTCACATTCTGATACATTCTCGTGCAATGTGTGTCATACACACCAGTATACTATTACATACTTCTGTGCACCGTCACGCACACGCACTCACAGAGAGAACACTATCAAAAACACATACTGTCACAAACACATACACACTTCCACACGCAGTCACATACACACACTCGTCTCCAGTTTATTGAGCTGAGTTGCAAAGAGACATAGAGAGATAATCAGATCAAATAAACACTAAAAAGCACATACACTGCACACATCATAGGCGTATATGTATGAATGGATAAACCTGTAGACTCACGTACGCAATTGATGCTTTGAAAATAGTTATTTGTCTATAAGAAACATAAATAAATGTGTATATTTGCTGGGTAATGCACAGTACACATACGTGCATATGTAATACGGTTTAGCCCGAAATGAGGAGCTCATACGATGTCGCGTTATACATATACGTGTACAGTGTATTCCTACGGATGTATACTCTTTTATACAGTGCTGGAAAAGAAGTATATGTGTGTAGAGAGAGATCCCCAAGACTGCTAGGTCAATAAGCATCGAGTTCACGCTGCGAAAGACCAAACCTTGGTAGGGAGGCCACGTGGCAAAGATGTAGGACCATCGACCACCCAAGACCACGATGCCCTTCATCATCATCATCATCATCATCATCATCATCATCATCATCATCATCATCATCAGTCTTTTAACGTCCGTCGTTGGACATACACCTTCCCCAGGGTTCGCCACGATTCTCTATCATGGGCGTCGCGGAGCTAGAATTTCCTGAATTCGTCTAGTTCTTTTCCCCATCTTCCCATGTTCCGTCGTCCTCGGTTTCTCATGTGATCTCTGGGGATCCATGTTGTGAGTCGTGGTGTCCATCGGCTGTCTTTCATTCTTGCAACATGGCCTACCCATTGCCAATTTAGTTTTTTTAATAGTTTCTATGATGTCTCAGACTCCCAGTTTTCTTTCTTATGTACTGTGCTGTCTTGTGATCTATCCATGTAAGGTTGAGCATTGGTAAATCTTGAGGAAGGTCTATGTGCATCGATGGACGCTAAAAGGCTGCTATTGCTGATGATATGTCTACAGTCAATGGAGAAGTGGGCCACCGCTTAAGAAATACAGGGACTCCCTGATATAGACCCATCGTCTTCTGGTAATGTTGCAAAAGAGACAGTTCACGGGGATATATAGCGACCCAAGTTCTACTGATCAGCACCCCCCTCCCGTGCTGGAACCAACCAAAGAATAAAGGCAAAGGAAAGGAAGAGGCATCGCAACACGAGGCTCCCTCCAACAACCTGACTATTTCCTGCAACCGCAGTGGAAAGACTAGTAGGCCTCTCTGGCCCGTTTCAGGTACGGAGAACCTTCAAAAATCTTCGTTTGCGAAGGCAAGCCATGATGACTTTGACATGACGAGTGTGGTGATAACATATCTCTGCTTGTGATTGATTGTCCGAGGCATGTGTCTCTCTCGTACAGAACTTCTGGACATAAAAGAAATATAAAACAATGAAATGTTCACATCTAAACAATTTCCCGTCTTTGTTTCATGACTCGGACTGATTCGGTAAAGTATTCCACAGGGAAGGATTTATTTCATTATAAGCACATACGGTAATACTTATAAAGGGTGATTGTTTTAATCAAAGGCGCGTGCCCTGAACGGTCTTCCCCTCTCCACACGAACCCCGGCATCCGCCACTCGCCGTCCAGTCCCATTGACGCACACTTAAAAGAGCCTCTCCTCTCGGACCCCACCACCCACTCCGACGCCATAAATAAGTATTGAGACATAAATATATAGACTAGAACTCAGAGACACACTCGCACACAGAGACAACACTCACACGTACGCTCAAGCGTAAACACATACGCTGACACACGTACACACGTATATATGGATACATACACACACGCGTGTAGGCACATACGCCCGTGCACACGCACACATTGGTAAGGGCTTATGCTTACGTGAATATTTCTTCAGCCAAGAAGAGAGAAAGTGTTTTGTGAAATATTGGAGAATGAAAAATAATTATGCATGAGTTGTTTTTTTTTTTTCAGATTATTGTCCTCAACTCAGTTAATTTTTTGTACTCGCTGTTCCGGCCGTTGCACCCAAAGTGTTCTCAGGGCTTGAAAAATAATTTTGTTATTTGTCCACTCACAAATTCACACATCCATATCTGAATATAGATCTACATTTGCGAACCAACAAATATTGTTTCTACCTTAATGAGATACACGAATGAGAGAGCAAAAACCAGTTGGACGAAAGAAAAAGAATACCATGATCGTAATCATCATCAGTCTTTTATCGTCCGTCGTTGGACATAAACCTTCCTCAGGATTCGCTTCTCTATCGAGGGTATCGTGGAGCCATTATCCTCTGAACTTATCCAGTTCGTCTCGCTATCTCATATTCTTCTGGCCCCGGTTCTGCAATTGATCTCTGGGAATCAACGTTGTGAGTCGTGATGTCCATCGGTTGTCTGCCATTCTTGCAACATGGCTGGTCCATTGCCATTTGAGTTTTTAATGGCTTATATGATGTCTTGGACTCTCGTTTTTCCTCTAATAACCTATGCTGTCTCGTGGTCTCAATGTGATGTTGAGCATGATTCTCTCATGTGCACGTTGCGTGGTTCTCAGTTTGTAGGTCAATAGGAAATTGGACCGTATACTTGCTAACTCTCTCTTCCTCTCACCCTTACACACATTCTCACTCTCTCTTTCTCTCTCTCTCTCTCTCTCTCTCTCATTCCGACCAAGCTTTTCCATAAACGCCTAATAAATTATAGATACGACATCACGGCAGTAGCGAAAAAAGTGCCCATTTTACAACGGATTATTTTTCTAAATCGAGCCTTATCCCAAAACAAGTGATGGATTCTTAGAAAGATGATCAGGTCGTTTTTAAAACGTGTCTACCGTAGTACTGTAAATTTCTGAAGGCCCATACCAAAAAAAAAAGAAGGTTACCAGGGGCACTGAAACGGGAACACACACAGACTAAAGGGAAGAATACCTAGCCACCATTTTTTTTTTTTTTTTGCTTTTTGGTCGGGTTGGTGATCATCGTTACAGTGATTCAATAAAGAGAAATGTTGCAGATCAGATCAGATCAGATCAGATGAAAAAGAGTATTTTTAGACATGAAAAAATCGCGTACTAAACATGTCACAGATTCTACATGACCAATGATAATGTGCGTAAACGAATCTGTCCACACATACACACGCTCATTCACAGGCCTGTCTAGATGTATAAGCATTTTTGTTATGGCTGTGCCATGAATGTGAATAAACACATATACTGAGACACTTATTTGATCTTTTGAAAATAGTTCTTTTTGTCTATATCAAAGGACATATTCTTATGAAATATAAATGCATTCACGTCAATGCGTGTGTATGTTTGGTACACATATATACAAATGTAAAACATAGCATATACGATATGAAAATCAAGCAACGACTTTGTGTCCTCGTTGGGAATTAAATTCTCTTTTATGGTTTGATATCCATTTAAGGGATCATTTATTTGCACTGGGTAAATTCGGACCAAAGATAGGAATTAGTAATATCATGTGACTGTATAAAGTATGGTGACTGCTTCTTACCCAACCAGGGATTTATATTCCTTTGTGCAAATATGGTACTCAATTAATGATTCTGGCTTGTGTGGACAGATCTGAAGAGGAACTCATATATATTCTGATCAGGATGCTGATCCAAAAATACAGAAAGTGGGTGTGGCCCAGTGAAAAAAAAGAAAAAGAAAAGAGATCAAGTCTTTTTCACTGAGGTTTTTGTTCTTTCTTTCTTTTTTTTTTTGCCAATACAGAGTTTTGATTGATCATCTACACGTGACTTATGATCGGAGCAGAGGAGAATGCCCCCATCCCCAGCAGAAGCTTATTTCTCCATGAGACATTTGAAATGCTGGGCAATACAAGACTTCAAAGGAAGTAGTTATCATATACAAAAACTCAAGAAAAATATACATGCATTCATAAATACATATATATATATATATATATATATATATATATATATATATATATATATATATATATATATATATATATTTGTCTGTTTGTGTGTATGTACACACATACAGACACACAGACGCACATATATATGTAGTCTAAAAAGCTTTGCAGCTTTAAATACTAAAGATGTGAAAAAACTTTTTTGTCATTTCAGTCAATTATTTCCAAACATCTGTTCATGTAATATTAGATTGGGTATAAGCAAAGGAGGGGGGGGGGCAAAAATGATGGTTCCCCCAAGGAAATTAGAGCATTAACCTTTTATTTGGAGCCTCAACTTCCCTAGGCAGGACATCACTTTGTGACCACAACTGTATATACAATCCTGTTCCTAAGTATTTAGACAAGAAATGACTGAGTTTCTTACCCATTACTGCATTCTTTTCATGTATATATTGGTGTGCAAATCTTCCACACATTTCTAGGACCTTTGTTAAAAGATCTGAACATTCATCCAAAATATTTTGGTGTGGAGTTAGGTTAAATACTTATTTTCAATGGCTGACTCCAGCTTACGGCAAAGCTGTATGTTTGTTTTTCTTTTACTTTAAGGCTATTCGATTAATTAGTTTGGCAAGTCTTCCAAATATCAATGTTAGTTAGCCTTTTCAATATCCTTGCTGATTGATTCTGAACAAAATTTTCATCGTAAATACTTGGTTTAATTCACTGGAGAATTTAGTTTGATTCTTTCGGAAATTCTTCCCAAAATTTAGCTTTGAGACCCTCAAACATGATTAAAAGTGTGTCATGTGCTGAATCTTATACGATTTGGTTCTTCAAACTCAAAGTTCATATTTTGAACTTTTAAAACAAAGCCATACATACAATTTATATATATATATTCATATATATATGTATGTGTGTGTGTGAGCATGTGTTTGTATAATTATATATATATATATATATATATATACATATATATATATATACATATATATATATATATATATATATATATATATATATATATATATGTTGTTAAAATGTTGACAATATGGAAAAGGAAGAAGAATTGAGACCACTCAGTACATCTGAAAATTTTTTTTTATCAGAAAGTGTAATAGCTTACATACATCTCATCCATCCAAGCTTTGAAAGTGAGAGTTGGTTTGAGAAGAATGGTGAAAATTACAGAAGTGCCTACATGGAAGTTGAGGTTGAGAAATCTTTGGGGATAGGTGGAGATGAATGTACTTTTTGTTTTCATCACATTACGTCAAAGGAAAATGATTTTTGATTTATATAAGTTGGGTCTTGAGACAGGTGGACGTCCCTTTTCTATACTGACAACTTTTCCAGAACATTCTGTTTGATCTATATCCTTTCTCCTCACACATACACACATACACACACACACACACACACACATATATATATATATATATATATATATATATATATATATATATATATATATATATATATATATATATATATATATATATATATATATATATAAGTATAAATAGTAAAAAGTGGATTTGCTACACATGAGGCCCAGAGAGGGCAGGAACATGAGCTAGTTTGTGTAGTGAATCCACATTCTACTATTTATTTCCAGCTCTACTCTAAAATAACTTAACTTCAGTAGTAAAAAGTTGTATGTATCGAGCACTCTTTGAAATAAATCCATTACGTATCAGAAGTGGCTTTATATCATTAATATATCATTATTATATTATGTTATACTGCTAGCCTGATTTGTACTACATGTACTATATATATATATATATATATATATATATATATATGTGTGTGTGTGTGTGTGTGTGTGTGTGTGTGTGTGTGTGTGCGCGTGTGTGTTTGTAAAAATATATACACACACACACACACACATATATATATATATATATATATATATATATATATATATATGCTGTAGAAAAGTTAACAATATGCAAAAAGAAAAAGACATATTTGGAACTCTTAAAATTAAGTTAGTGTTGTTCGTATGATATTTTGACCAATTCTTTCTTTAGCCTTGATCAAGTGTAATATATAATATCCAAAAGGGAGCAAATATTTTTTTCTGGTCTCTTTCCCTCTCTATATATGTATATCTATCTATCTATCTATTTCTCTCTTCCATATATACATATATGTCTGTATGTGTTGAGAAATGGACATATTTGGTCCGACAGAATGAATTATAAATTGCGTTATATCATATAGAAACTTATTTGAAATAATCTCCTGTCGTTACACGGTTAATGTATCACTCAATTAAGATACTTATAATTTATAATTCATTCAGTCGGACCAAATATGTCCATTTCTTAATACATCACTGTCAAGTTGAAAAAGACGAATAGACCAAGGATAAACAAGTTGAGAATTTGGATTGAAAGCAGTCATTTTGACCTTTACATTACTGGCAGCTGTTTAGCTCTATGGTAAGAGCATTGCTATGTCGAAATGGCTACCCCATTGGTTGCAGGTTTCATTTCTGCAGCAGCCCCATTTTCTTTAATTGTTTGTTCTATTTACGTTGTGCTAGGTTGAGTAATACATTAACCGTGCAATGATGGGAGATCAGCTTCTATATTATATAATGCAATTTATGATTCATGTACATATATATATATATATATATATAAAAGGATGAAATGATAAATGGACAAAGAGCAATGAGATAAAGAATGATTCTGTCTGACTATGGAAAATCAAAAGCTTCAAATAATGTAAGTTTTTTGAAATGCTGTGGCAGTTCATGACATATATGTCAGGAGTTTATCTATCTTCTTGGACACATGACGTATACATTAATATGTTATTAAACTTTTGTGACTGCTTCCAAGTTTTTCAGCTCTTTCGATGTTGGAATCTTTGATATTCGGAATTGGGAACAAAATGATTGATTTTTTTGCTTAAGCGTTTTTTTATGGAATTAAAAAAACAAAAAAAAAGTCAGTCTAAAAGAAAAAAGTTTCTCTTAACTTTAACTGAAACTATTGTGACCGCAAAGTTAGACTGAAATAGTTTCTCAACTATCGAATGCCCTCTTGTTAGTACTGTTCGTATGACATTTTGGCTGATCCATTCTTCGGTCTTCATCAAGTCCAATATACAATATCCCCAAAAGAAGAGTGTCTTTTTTATCTGCTCTCTCTCTCTCTGGTAGTGTAATGTAAAAACAGTATCAAACAGAAAATTTGAAAATTCACTTCTTATGAAAAAACACTTTTCTTTTGTTTTCTGAAAATTCACTCCCTGGATATGTTTCTAATGGGAGACTCAATTGACAATGTAAGTTTATGATAAATTGATCATGTTTGCTTTTGAAAATTCAGAATTTAGTGATCACTGTCCAAAAAAAAGGCGAGAGAAATGATGCAAGTGTGTGCTAAATCAATACATTGGTTTATATTCTGCTTGTTTTTTTGAAAAAAACTCAAATGGCCATGGGCTGGTCATGTTGCAAGAATGAAAGACAACTGATGGATATCACGACTCGCAACATGGATCCCCAGAGATCACATGTGAAACCGAGGCTGACAGAATACAAGATGGAGAGATGAATTAGACAATTTTAGAAAATACTGGCTCCATAACGCCCACGATAGAGAATTGTGGCGAATCCTGGGGAAGGTCTATGTCTAATGGCGGACGTTAAAAGAATGATGATGATGATGATGATGATGATGATGATGACGACTAACAAAGGCCAGTGGCAACTAATTTATTGATGATCTCTTTTCCCAGTTTTTTCATTGATCACCTCAGCATGACATGCTGCCAAGTGACATTGGTCCCATGACGGTTTCTATTGAATGATTAACCAGACCAGTTTCATTTTTGTTTTGCTTAGATTAAAAATGATAGCTGAATACAAAAATGGAAGAACCCCAAGAAATGTTTTGCACAGGGTCTTACCAATATCAAATTTGGCTTTAGTGGTGCTCAGTCTTCAAGCCTGGTCTTGTGCCAGACTAAGCTAGTTTGTACCTGTACATTAGTACTAATGCTGCTTTCAGAGATTTGCATAGCAACCTATGCGTGAAAATTTTTTAAGCAGGTGGGTTATTGCACAGAAGACAATCTGTCTCTTTCAGCCCCCAAAGTTGTTTATGCAGTGGAACAATGAGTTGCCACAGTTGGCGTCCATTTTAGCCGCAGAAGTTGCTAGAAAAGAGGTAGAGTTTATCACTAACCTGCCGGAGGGACTGCACTCCTCGTTTGTTTTCTGTCAGAATAACATTCTCTTAGGTGGATTGCCTTGAGGGGCTAAAGGGCTCCAACTGCTCTGCTATTTACCCATAGCTGGGGGCAGAAGCAAATTCATATCTTTCCCAAGGGCATTAGTATAAACTGAATGATTCTGCTTCCAGAGATGATAATTCTTACACCACCCTACATCTTCAGAATGTTTGCATGCTGTTACATGTATGAATGTTTCAGTTTATTTACATATATATGTGTATATATATATATATATATATATATATATATATATATATATATATATATATATATATATATATATATTGATTGTGCATACACACTGTATATTCATGAAAACTACTATTTCTCAGTACACACATAGATGGACATACATTAGAAGAGACATGTACATGCACACACTCATACAGATATATGCAGAGATATGATTATATATATATATATATATATATATATATATATATATATATATATATATATATGCATTTATTTACAGATAGATTTACGTACATCTCTTTGCCTCTCTTTTTCAGCTTCTCTCTCTTACATCTCTCTTTCGGCTTTTTCATTTCTCTCTATTCTGCTTCTATCTCTCTGCTTTCTTTTCTCTCTGCCTCTCTCTTTCTCTCTCCTCTCAATTTTTCTCTCTTTTTCTATTTTCTCTCTGCTTCTCTCTCCACCTATTTTTTTCTCTGCTTCTCTCTCTCTCTCCCTCTGCTCTTGTTTTTACTTCTGTCTCTGTTCTTCTTTCTCTCTATGCTCTCTTCTGTATGTTTCTCTCTCTGTATATTCTTCTGAATATCTGCTTCACTCTCTCTTTTCCTCTCTCTATGCATCTCAGTCTTTTTATTTCTTTCTCTCTGTCTCTCCATCTCTCTATATTCCTTTCTTTATATTTTATCTCTCTCTGCTTTCCTTTCTCTCTGCTTTTTTCTCTCTTTCAGCTTCTCTTCCTCTCTCCTTCTCCCAATTTTTTGCTTTCCTTCTATTTTTCTCTCTGCTTCTCACTCTATCTCTTTTTTTTCTCTGCTTCTCTCTCTCTATACTTCTCTTTCTCTTGCTTTGCTCTCCTCTCTATGCTTGTCTCTCCGTATATTCTTGCGTCTCTCTGCTTCTCTCTCTCTCTTTCCTTTCTTTCCTCTCTGCTTCTCAGTCTTTTTGCTTCTGTCTCTCTGTTTCTCTATCTCTCTATCTTCCTTTCTCTCTGTTTCTCTTTCTCTGCTTTCCTTTCTCTCTGCTTCTTTCTCTCTTTCAGCTTCTCAGTCTTTCTGCTCCTCTCTCTGCTTCTCTATCTCTGTTTCTTTCTCCAAGTTCCACTCTCTCTCTGCTTTCCTTCCTCTCCTTTTCTTTCTCTCTTTCAGCTTTACACTCTTTCTGCTTCTCTCTCTGCTTCTCTATTTATTCCTTCCTCCCTCTCTTCTTTCCTTCCTCTCTGCTTCTCTCTTTCTTCCTACCTGCTTCCCCCCGTCTCTCTCAGCTCCTTCCTCTCTTTCACCATTTCGTTATATCTTTCAATGACTCTCACACCCTTCTTCATATCAATGTTTTTCGCCTTTCACAAACCAATTCAAATCAAAATCTTTCCATTCTTTTCCTACTTTCTCTCCTAATGGTCAATTCCTTCCTTCCCAAACTCTTCAACTGATATTTTCCCTCATCAGCCTCGGCCTCGGGCAACCACATTCCCGAATCCTCTCCTTTACTGACATTAACACCCAATCTTCCATTACTTGTCTTCCTTATTAGTCTGCGATACAGTGTAGCTTTTTAAAGCTTCCCCAAGATGCGGACTTATGCCAATAAATGAGCACATTGACTTGAATTAGGCATACGGGGGCGGATCCAGGATTTTGAGCTATGTGGCGGGGTCCAAAAAAAAAAAAAAAGAAGAAAAATAGAGCAAGTGGGGGGGGGGGTCCATGTAAATGAACACATTCACTTGAATTAAGCGTACAGGATCCAGGAGTGGGGGGGGGGATCCAAATGGGGAAAAAAAATTGTCCAGCAGGTCTTTGTAAATGAACGCATTCACTTCAATTGGGCATTCTGTGTGTAAATGGAGGTGTCAGTGGCCAAGTGGTGGAATCGGTGAGTTAAGTTCATTTTGCATTACTTCCCTTGAGAAAGGCATGAATCCTCATCCCAGCTATGGATGAACAGCCAATAAAATTTATGCGCGCTTCACCTCTAAATCTTTATTTTACATCTCAAACCTTGAAGGACTATGCAGTCTAGCCAGAGAGAGGACTGCAGAGAAAATTGGTGATTTGAGATGTCCAACCGGGGACAACTTTGCCATACTCAGTTGGAAGGTGATATTTGATTTTTTGATACCACGCAAAAAAACATCAAAGTTCTCAAAACTAAACCTAAACAGCTTAGTAGTCAGTATTATACTGAAGGACTCTAATTCTAAGTTCTGTCTAGAGGTAAGAGCTGAATTTAACATCTGATGGGAGTATGTCATTTGTAGGAACACCTTTATTCTTGTATTTAGATATTATTTTCAAATAAATCAAAACTAAAATGAAATATTCATAATTATAGTGTTTAATTTTATGAAAAGTCTTTCACCAATCGATAAAGGGTATACAACCAATGTGTCCTACCGATAGTCACCTATGGAGCTGAAACATGGAACCTAACCAAAAGATTGACTATCAAACTTAGAATCACTCAACGTGCACATGAGAGAATCATGCTCAATCTCCCTTGGAGAGATCATGAGACAGTACAGTTTATCAGAGAAAAGACTGAAGTCCAAGACATCAAAGAAACTGTTAGAAATGTGGCAATGGGCTGGACATGTTGCAAGAAGGTCAGAAGACTGCTGGGCATCATGGCTCACAATGTGGATCCCCAGAGATCTCATGCAAAACTGTGAATGACAGAAAGTAAGATGGCGTAACGAACTAGATAAATTCAGAAAGTACTGGCGTTGCAATGCCCCCACTAATAGGCTGATGATAATATAGTTTAATAAATTCTCAAACAAGTTTCATTTAGGTGTCTTACTTTATTACCGACATAAAGTAAAAAATACTGATATTTTTGAAGACATATTTTTAGAGGGCCCCCAAAAACCTTGGGTCCATGTGCAGTAGCACTGTTTACATTGTCTTGAGTGTGACCCTGCTGGAGGCAATTTAAACTGAAATAACAAAACCAAAATCCTGAAGCATAATTATGGATTTTTTATTGACAATAAAAGTGATTCCCTTTTAAGTTTTGATTTTTGAAAAATCCTGCTAACCCTTTATGTTTACATACATTTTAGTTTTAGGGAAAGTTTTATAGCTTTACAGCCTTTTTTAATAATACATTTTATAAAAAACTAGGAGTTTGATAAAAGAAGTAACTTGAAATTTCAAAATATACTGGGATACTAAAATGAAACTAAAAAAGTATTTTTTTTCAAAGTCCGATACATCACCTAGAAACCTATGATGGGTCACTGCTGACAGGCGTGACATAGGTTTCCCATCACTGCCCTATCAACAACTCAACCGCAGTAATCAAATCCCGAAGGCAAAATCAATTAGCTTCTTAATTTGAAGCATCTACATGAATTAGAAACTAACTACTTCAGACGGAATTTTTGTCCGAATTTCCCGAGATGATTAATTGTGACTTAGTGACAGAAAAGGGTTACATGAACACGATCCACTAATACAGTGGTTTTGAAACTAGGATCTGCCGATCCCTGGGGGTCCATCATTGGATGCTCGCGGATCCGCAGCTGTGTTTCCTCTGAACCCGACATTCCAGATCTTGTGACAGAGAAATAACATCATCTATCACGCAGCTATTAAAAGCATAATTATTGTAAACAAAACTCTACCATATATCAGAATCTAAATCAATGTTATCCAATTTAAATAAATATGATTTTTAAAGGTCACAAATTGATTATTTTTCTAGCTCATTAATTAGTCTAAAAACCAAATACAAAATATATGCTTATGACAGACTGTTTCTTTTATGGAAGGGGTCCTTGAGTTTTCAAAGTTTTCAGACCGCTGAGCTTATATTTTTTGACAGAGGTTCAAGATTTTGAAATATCTGTTTTGTTTTTTTTTTACCAACAAACTTTGGCTCAAAAAAACAGTTATTTTTCACGGTTATTTTTTTGAAAACATTTTTGCATAGATTCTAAAAAAAAAAAATTTTTGATTCTCTGCAAGAAATTGCTGGGGATATTTCTTTCCGAATCCCTGTTTTTTGCTAATTTATTCTATTGTCCATTTGAATGGATGACATTTGGTATTATGCAAATCAAATTGATTCTTTTATGGAAATGAGGTGAAGGCCTCTTGGTTAGGGGGTCTTCATAGGTCATTGAGTGGCAAATTTCTCTTGAAGGATCCTGTGAATGGGTTCATATTTAATAAGCATTTCCTCCCAGAATACCCAGAAATGGGTCATACAAGTGTCAGGGATATCAGGAAGATTAGGCGTTTATGCAAATTATATCTGATATGTTGGACTGCAAAGTATTTAACCCTTTCGTGATCATTCGTTGCAGATGGATAGATAGTCAAAAAGGCCAATTACCATCTATGCAATTATTTAGATATATCAAAAGCAGGACTTCTCAAACTATTGGAAACCATCAACCAAAACTGTCACCTGAACTTTAAAGATAGGTTTCTTTAGTTTTCAAGTTGGACTGGCTGGCTTGCTAGCTACTATGAGTACAAGTCTCACAAATAGAGGCAGAAGGTTGGAAATTTCAATATGTACTCCTTATTATGTTTTGAAAAAACTTCAATTTGCAATGTAAATTTATGCTAATTGTGTCCAGCTTGTTCTTTGTAAATTCAGACTTTTTAGCGGGGTGACTTGCAAAAGGATATATTCAGAGTATATATTAATAGTAACCCTGATACTAGCGAATAATAGTACTATCTTTTAATACGGGTACATTGATTTAGGGTTACAAAAAAAAACAATTGTGCTGTACCATTATTCTTTATTGACTATAAGGTTCCAACTTTCAAACTTTCCCACCCTAGGTGAGAATGCCTGATCAGGGGGAGTGGGAGACAGTATCCCCCAATCGGATTCCCATGCCGGCACTCATTTTAAGCCTTTGGTTCATTTGATATTTACATTGGACTTAAATATTGAAATGGGATATAAGGGACAAATCCTGATTCACACAAAGACTGGCAGAAAACGGAATTGTTCCTCTAAAAGAAAATCTCATTTCATTTACAGATGGAATCCTTCAGGTTTTAAATTTCTTTCCACGGATTCAGTTGAGGTCAAATACTTCGAGACAAATCAGAAGGGAATTAAATGTTGCTCTCTTCATACAACGTCTGTCCAAAAATAATTAGCACTGGTAGTGCAGCATTGATGTAACTTGGAAACCAATCAAAGGGTACCTTATTGTGCATGCATGAACAGAGACTTTCCCTGGGGATTACTCGATCAGGAGTGAGATATTATTTTGTCAACTGTGTTTTGCCCAAATTCCACTTCCCCTCCTCTTGATAATGCTGGAGGCTTCCAAAGAAAAGAAATGTTCAATAGATTTGAAAACCAGCATAGTCGCAGGGGATCATAACAAACTGATTATAACACTTGACATACCCAGATTGTCACCCATCTGGGTATTGACCAGGCTCGACATTGCTTCATTTCAGTGATCATTTAAGAACAAGTGTATTGAGGGCAATTAGGTCTTAGGTGCCATTGCTATAGGTAGGTTTTTATTTTGTTAATATTGAGAGGCAGGATCCTTTTTTTTTCTAGTTTATACTATAAGAGCCCTTATTTTAACATTTGTAAATAGCTGTGATTACTATACTTATGATTTAATGCACTATTCTTACATTTCTTACACTGAGCAATTATGAAGTTTTGAAATTTAAAAAAAATTCTATTTTTGCTCTTTTTTTCACATTTTAAAAAAAGCTCTGCTCATGTTTGAATATAAATTTCTCTATCAATAAATAATTTGTACTTTGTTTATATTTCAATTAGCTAGCTAATTAGATCCTATATAATTTTAATATGGTGGATCCCAAAAATTTTGTGTTGGGTAGGGCCCATTGTGATCTTAATCTAGCCATACTAATGAATTATAGGAACGGCTTTGTTTTGAGAGTCTCCTCTAAGTAAAGTATTATCTAACTTAGTGGCAGAAATCAGGCTTCTGAACTCAATCCACAAATGTTCTTCTGTGTGGGTTTCAAGTCAACCGAAGCACATCGAACTAAATCAACCTTTAGTTCCGATCTTTTCATCCTCTTCTCATCACATTAATAAATCTGATCTAATTATCTTTCAGCAAATATGTTTCCGCCATTTGTTTTTTTTTATTAATTAACCATCTAATTAGGCTCTTGATCGTAATGATTCATCTCGGGGCTGCGTTTTTGATCTGATTCGTTTGCCCAGGCCACCGTGACTCATTTCTTTGGTTTCCCTTTCTGACTTACTCGTTCCAATTTAATTGCAGTTACAAATAAAAGAAAGAAATCAAATCAAGTATTTGCCCCGTTCTGACAGTTTTGCGGAAAAATAATCAAATTCCATAAAACAAGATAAAAAGCAAAATTTGATAATAAAAATGCAATTATCTTTAAAAATAGGAATATAAATCCATATTTATTTTTCAGTTGCTTTATACCAAGAGAGTGTGGGAACAGCTCAAATAACTCGACCCATACATTGCTCAACAGACTTACGTAGATGATTTCCTCTCTTAATTAAAATAGGTCAGATGAGGTGATCTGGTGCGAACATTGTTACAATATCAGCCAGTATTTATTATAATGATAGTTAATCTATAACAAGGAATGTAAATTTATAACAGTGAAAGTAAATTGTTCCAGTTTTTATATCTTTTGCTAAATGTTATCAGCCTGCTATTGTTATCTAAAAGGCCCTGTCCCAAAGTGATCACAATAAGCAGCTTCCTCTTCATATCCTTTGTTTAATGTTATCAGCTCGCTATTGTTATCTAAAAGATCCTGTCTCAAAGTGATCACTAAATCCTTGTCATGGTGACTGAGTATCCTCCATAAGCTGGAGGTAAATCCTGCAGAATTTACACCATCACGAAGAAAAGGAATAGAAACAATAGGTCTGGTTAGTCTCTCAATAAAAACCGTCGCATAGCCAACATCTTTTGGTTGCATACCATGTTGGGGGTGATCAATTAAAAAAAATTGTCGAAAGGGCTGATCAATGAAAGAATTACTTCTCTTGCCTTTGTTGGGCAGTGATTACCACAGAAGTCCAAATTTTCAAAAAACAAGAGTGAACGCTGTTGAACACAAACTAAAGGATCAATTAAGAATAAGCTTATAATGCAAATTGCCCCCCCCCATCGAACTAAAAATCTTTTTGGGGGAGGGTTCAAAAAAACAAAGAAAGGCATTGTTTCTAGATATACTAAGGTGTAAATTTTTTTGACCCCTAAGCTCCATTGGTGCAGATGGTATGCATAATGTATACATAACCAGCTCACAAGCCAACCAGACTTACTTAAAAACTGAAGCAACTTCTTGTCAGTTTTATCACAGTTTCGGTTGACCGTCTCTAACAGCTATTTTTGTGTGGTCTTTAAGTTTATCTGCGAGAATGCATGTCATTTTCTGGTATTCAAATGGCATGAGAGCTTTTGTGAAGGTTCTGAGGATCTAGAAGATGATTAACATTAAGAAAACATCTCCAAGTTGAGACATATCTCATGGAGACTATTTCTACAATCATTCTGATGCTGAATCATTGATTATTTTGAAACATTTATTTCATTTTTTTCAACATTCTCACCAGACTAGATTTTAGAATCTTCCATCCTGCTACAAAGGTTAAAATTAACTAGGCTCTCTTACCCAGCAACAAGAGTTGAACCATAGAGGATAGTAGGGCATGTTAGACCTCCGGATATGTTTGACCACTAATTACTCTTTTGGTACCTCCAGAGCAATAGCTCCCCACTTTCTTCTGATGAAACCCATTTTGGCAAGCTCTTTGATAGAATTTTTTTATCAGCCCTGAGAAAGCTGCAAGTACTTCATGATAAGCTTAATAATTTGAGTCGTCAAAAGTAAATTTTGTAAATTTCACTTATGGTGTATTTTCATGTCAAATCCTGAGAATTTCTACTATCCACTTACAACATCTTAATCTGTCATAAGTTATGCACAATTGGCCGTTACTTTATAGTGTTTACACATTGTCCTCCATGAGTATTTCTCATGGGATGCTGGAATGTTGTTGTGGACCGCAGGGTTTGGGGTAGGTTGGACCAATTAATTAGGCAGTGCCCGATATTGGAGTCTATGGCCAGATGAAATAGGTTGCTGAGAACTCAGTTAATTTCATTATGCTGATTGAGTAACTGATAAAGATGACAAGAAGTCTGTTGTTAGTTATTTAAGATACCAGAAATATCATTACAAGAACTTTATAGTCATTACCATACTAATTGAAACTATTTAGCTTTTGTAAATTCCAGTTGTCAAAATGGAATATATTCTAAAGGTTTTAGAACCAGAATTTGTCTTTTTCTTTTGCTATTCTGTCGCTGATCCAATGTGCCCCACATGCATACGACATGCATCCAATATGCGCCCACTGTGGATTACATTGCACCTTTTGACAAACTTGTGTGAATTTCAATTTCTCCTTTTATAACTATATTTGGAAAGAACTTGATACTGGCTAATATTAAGCAAGACGTAATACTATCGCCCCGTAAAAGAAACTGAGTCTAGTCACAAAAGCAGTTACCAGACAGTCAAAAGTTTGAAATGTGAACTAAAATTCCCCACGCTCCTC
This sequence comes from Thysanoteuthis rhombus, assembly GCA_963457665.1. Classification (NCBI taxonomy): domain Eukaryota; kingdom Metazoa; phylum Mollusca; class Cephalopoda; order Oegopsida; family Thysanoteuthidae; genus Thysanoteuthis; species Thysanoteuthis major. Next base: position 39,017,121 of record OY735232.1, on the reverse strand, counting down.
TAAGCATTATAATCTTACTATAAACAGTTCCTCAGTAGACACTTTTGTCTTTGTAGTATCAGATTCGTCCTGTTCTCTGAGGATGTATATAATATACTTTCCTCGGGTGAGCCTTGGGCAGATGCAGACATTTCCAATTATGGGTTTAATTCATCAAATATGAAACCTGGAGGAAAAATTCTTTTTTTTACAGCCTGGATTTTCTTTTAAATTTTTTTATAAATAATTTTAAACTCACTACTTAACTTTTTGGGACGAAAGAAATTATTCTTAGATGCTATAAGCAAAAAACTTTTGAATGCAGGTGTGTCAGAGTGTGTGATATGAATTTTACAAAGTCAAAAGATCAGTCTCCAAATAAATATTACTAGTTACTAGAAAGCACTTAGATAATTCATACCTCTGTCAATGCCATACATTAACTAAAAACTGAATGAAAATCAGTTCATATATACCATGTATAAAAATGCAACTAGACCAGAGAATGAAATGTAAAGATGTGTCTTCAAATAGATTCAGCATGATACCATCGATGTGGACGTGTGGAGTTGACGGATGGTTAGAAGTGCACAGACTGGAATAGGCAAGGTAAGTTCAAATTCCAGCTGGGTCAGTTGGCGTTCATTTCACACTAATGCCCTTAGGAGAGGGAAGAATCTACCCCCACCCCAGCTGTGGATGAATAATTGTTTTCAAGTGGTTCTGGCTGGCTGGCTGGCTGGCTGGCTGGTTGGCTATGTATATATATATGTATCTATCTATGTGTTGTGCATACAGGCCCAACCAATGGAGTTAGAGGGCTGAATTTGATGTCTCCTCTTCCCTCCCGTCATTTTAGTTTGCCATGGAATTCCAATGTGTTTCCACAGCATGCCTTGTTAGGGGTGATCAATTAAAAAATTGGAAAAAGGGTAATCAATGGATAATTTACTTCTGTCACCTTTTGTTAGGTAGTGATCATTATTAAAGTGTCAATGCTTTCAGACACAAAATAAGAGACCGATTTAGCATAAACTTACATTATAAATCGAATCCCCCTCTTGAAACCTATTTAATGGGGGAATTTTGAAAAAAAAAAAAGAAAAGTTTTTTGCGTCATGAGGAGTAGATGTTTAAATTTACAGTTTTTTGGTTGTGTCGGTATGGTCCTTACACATGATTCATACATACATAGCCGGACAAGCTTGAAAAGTGAAGAAACTTACGTTGACAATTTTGTTTGACTGTTTCTTATCATGACAAACCGGAGGCTTATTCATAATTTCGGTCCCAAATAATCAGAATTATTGAAGATGAACCCACCTACCCATCAAAAAATAGATAAATAAACTAAGGAAAAAAAAAAAAAGGAGAAAATTCTTATGAAAGGGGAGATAATTCAATAGTCATTTATTGCGAGGAGAATAACTCCATTCTAAGAGTAATTCATCGAAATTGGAGAAGAAATTGTGAGATTTTTATTATTGATTCACTTTCCTCCATTTTTCTTTTTGATTATGGCAGAGAAAAGATTTTTACTGATGATAGCAGCTAAGTGCTTTCGTATGTATCTTCCGTGCACATATATACAGAGAGAGTTTATATTTTTCAGAAAGGTGACAATCTTTTTGGTTTGGCTTTTCTAAAGGATAATTTTGGTGGAGGTGGAGACGTAAAACGTGAGGGAAAAATTAGAGAATAGTGATTAGGATGTGGGGCGGGGGGGATGCAGTTGCAGGGGGGTTATGATATAGGAGGTTAAGATGCAGGGGGCGGCAAGCAACGGAGAGAAAAATGGTTGTTGAGAAATAATCAAATTGTTGAGTTAATTCGTAACGTGATGAATTGCAGAGAAAGAAAAAGCTGAATGGTGAGTAAGGCTGAGTGTAATTAAGAATCAATATTTGTTCAGATGAATGAAGAATCAATAAACGATGAAGGTACGAATGAAACTAAAAGGGGGTGAAGGAGAAGAAGAGAAAGAAAAATGAAAGAGAAAAAAAAGAAAAGTGAAATAATAAATGAAATGAATGAGAAAAAGAAGAAAAGGTGAGAGGAAAAAATGAAATGAAGAAGGAAAAAAGAAGTGGAAGAAGAAATGAACTGAAGGAGAAAAAGAAGAAAAACGAAAAAAAGAAAAAGTAGGAAGGACAAAGATGGAAAATGAAAGAAAAATGAAATGAATGAGTGATAGAAGGAGAAGTGAAAGAAAAATGAAATGAAGCAGAAAAAGAGGAAAAGTGTAAAGATAAATGATAGGAAGGAAAAGATAGAAATTAAAGAAAAAATTGAATGAATGAGTAAAGGAAGGAAAAGTGAAAGAAGAAATGAAACGAAGTTGAAAAATAGAAAAGATGAAAAGGTAGTTGGAAGAAGAAGAAGGGGAGAACAATAAGAAAGAAAAAGAAATAAGGGGGAAGAGAAGGAGGAGAGAAAGATAGATATAAGAAGGAGCAACAAAAGAATCAAGGGAAGGAGAAGGTGGAGGGGGAGAATGAAGAGGAAGGGAAAGGAAATGATGAGGAGTGGAAAGGAGAAGAGGGGAAGGGGAAGGAAATGATAGAAAGAGGAGGAGGAGAAAGAGACAAATAAGAGAGGAGGAGGAGGAGGAGGAGAAAATGAGAGGGTGGGCAGGAGAAAGAGATCAAAGAGAAAAAGAGAAGGAATATGTCCTTTGTTTACTAAGAGACAAGTTTAATAGGAATAAGACGAGCCGGTGACAAAGTCCACTGAAAGGGTTTACTCCACTCTTATCTCACATTCTTCAAGTGTACTCGCTTAGTTGCCAAGTGTACAGAGGAATTTGTCTCAATTCCCGCACAATTCAGTCATACCGAGAATCAAACCCAGGTACCTTCTGCATGTGAGGTAGACTGGTTAGCCATTACACTATCCGACTGGACAAGGAGAGAAATTGAAGAAGAAAAAAGATGAGTGAAAAGAGAGGATAAAAGAGAAGATAAAGACGAAAAAAGGGGAGGAGGAAAAATGAAAAAGAAAGAGAAAGAAAAGGGAAGAGGCTGGAAGAAAAGTTGCGGAAAGAGTAAAGAAGAACATTGGAGAAGCAGATAAAAAGAGAGGGGGGAGAAAGCGCAGGGAAGAAAGAGGGTAAAAGAAAGAGATAAGAAGTAAAATAAGTAAATATAAAAATGATGTAGGGGGGTATTTAAAACAATGAAAAAAGAATAAAACTCTCCTCGTCTATCTGCCATAAATAAGTCCATTATTCATGTCTGAAGACCAGGAATTAGATCTAAAAATAACTGACGACCACTTTCGACTTGAAAAGAATTTCTCAAATTTCTCTATTTCACCCAGAATTTCTTTTACCAAATAAAAAAAGAACTCTTTTCTTTTTATTCTCGTCTGGTTTTGTTTGTTGTATTTAAAAATCTATTTCGTATTTATTTCAACTTCACAATTACCTCCGAGCGGACATGAAGCAAATAGGAGTGAATGTTTCTTTGTCCTTCTATTCCCGGTAACCCTAACCCTAACCCTAACCCCCTGCAGATAAACACATAAATTTGTTTCGTCTTGGCAGCCACAAACAATTTCAGGAAACCCTCTCCTCCACATTTAAATGTTTTCCGCAAGTCTTCATTGCCTGAATTTTAAAGCAATAACCCAACGTGGCTTTTAGAATTAGATACGAGATCCTAGAAAATTCTCGATGAAAATCAATTGAACGACTGATTTAGGTGTGAGATTGACTTCTTAGACATTGTCTTAGATTTCTACCTTTTAATTTGAGTTCACTAATATCCCGCTGAATGTTTTCCCTATTAGCACAGATTTGCTATAGTACTCTTTTTCAAGTATTTTTCCTGATGTATTTAGTAATGTTGAGTTTCTGAAATGAATGACAATAAAAAAAATGGATGAATAAATAGATAAATATGAACATGGATAGATAGATAGATAGAAACAGAGATAGATAAATGATAGATAGATATGAATATAGATAGATAGATAGATAGATAGATAGATATGAACAGAAATATTTGTGTATATATATATATATATATATATAGATAGATAGATTGATTGATAGATAGATAGATAAAGAGATATGAACAGAGAGGGATGAACATAGATTGATCGATAGATACATACATAGATAGATATGAACAGAAATATTTATGAGTATGTATATATATATATATATATATATATATATATATATATAGATCGATTGATAGATAGATAGATAGATAGATAGATAGATAGATAAAGAGATATTAACAGAGAGGGATGAACATAGATTGATAGATGGATAGATAGATATGAACAGAGATGAATAGATAGATTGATATGAACAGACTGTGACATGAACAGATATATAGACAGGAACAGACTGAGATAGATAGATTGATAGATATGAATAAATAGATAGATAGATAGACGGATAGATATGAACTGATAGATTGATAGATATAAAGAGATTGAAATGAACAGACTGTGATAGATAAATAGATAGATAGATAGATAGATAAAGATAGATATGAACAGGCAAATAGCTAGCTAGCTAGCTAAATAGATAGATTTAAGCAGAGTGATTGATAGATAGATTGTTATGAACTGACTGAGATAGATATCAAGTGGAAGATATATAGATATAAATTAGCCACAAATTCTTGGCAAAGATTCAATAAAAATCAATTGAACGTCCAATTTAGGTGCAAGATTGACTTCTTACACATTGTCTTCGATTACTACATTCTAACTCGAGTACTTTCTCTCAATAATTTCACGCTGGTTGGAAAGCAATTTCACTAGAATTATTAAAGATATTCGGCCAAATAAAAATATCGCGAGGTCAAAACTGTTAACATTTTAGAATAAGGAATTGCAATATTTGGAATAAACTGATTTATTGTCATAATTAGTTACTGATTGCTTAGGTAGAAATGAAACACTTGTCTTACATATCTAAGAATCTTAATTTTTCACTAGTGTTTCATTTCAACCAATGCTAGTAAATAGGGTTTAATGTAGATTGATGGTCAGGAGTTTCCAAAAAAAAATGGAAGTTCAAAGGCTTTTAACTAGCAGGGAAAAAGAAATATTGCTATCAAATTATAGAAGAGAAAATACTGCTATTTGCTCACAGTAAACTATCTTTGGGGGGGGGGTCAATGTACTTTTATTAGCTGGATGTGTAGAAATTCCATGGGTATAAACAACTTAAACCACCCAGTGTCTCGTGCCTCTCCTCCTGCCTTTTGTTGGTCTCATTCTTTCCAATTTTCATTGCCCCCTTCATGTAAGAAGCCATCAACTGAAACTGTCATCAAAATTACTAACATAGGTGTCTTCATTTTTTGAGTTGGTCCAGCTGGCTGACTGGCTGACTGACAGGCTGGCTGACTGACTGACTGACTGACTGGCTGGCTGGCTGGCTAGCTGGCTGGCTAGCTGGTTATGTTGGTAGAAGAGGCAGAGGGCCAAATATTTAAACATTTACTTCTAATTATTTCTAAAAAAAAATTTTTTTGTTGATTTAACCCCTTCAATAGCTTTTAAGTTTCAAGATCCATTTGCCATGAAAATTTATGCTACATTGGTACCTTAGTTTGTATCTGGTAGCATTCACACTTGTTTTTCGAAAATCATTATCACCATCAACCAAAGGCGAGAGAAGCTATTCATTAAAAACCCAAATTTCCAATTTTTTTCCAAATGGTCACCCCCATCAAAAGACATTGGTCAGGGGACAGCTCTTAATTGAGTGACTGACCGGACCTATTTTCTTATGTTAATATTATGCAAAGTTAGTTTCATTAACTAAAAATGAATAAGAAATGCACAAATGTTTTCAACTGCATCCTCTCTTTCATCTGTCTTTTACTCTTTATCTTCAAAGAATTTTAATTTTTCTTCCTTTTCATCTCTTCAATCTTTTCTTTTGATGTCAGGCCAGCAAACCTGTCTTTCTATGTCGTTCTTTCATCTCCGTCCCTTTTCTCCTCTACATATATATATATATATATATATATATATATATATATATATATATGAATATCATGAATTGCACTATATAATTTTGAAACTCTATTTGAAATGATCTCCTCTTATAACACAGTAAATGTATCATTTGGCCTAGACGATGTAAATAGAATAAACAATTAAAGAAATTGGGACTTCTTGTCAGATTATATATCCATTTCTTAACAACAATAATAAATATATATATATGTATATATGTATGCTCATATATATATATATATATATATATATATATATATATATATATATATATATATATATATATATAAAGTTGACTTTAATTCCCTGATTTAACAAAAATAACAAGTTCTGACTTCCTGTCAAGACAACAAGTTAAGGCTCATGGTAAGATTCAAATGATTAATAGAGAGAGAAGGGAAAAAAAGAAACAGATTCTATTCCCACATCATCAATCAACAAAAGGAAGAGAAAGAGAAAGAGGGAAAGAAAGAAAGAGAAAAAGAAAGTGAAAGAGAGAGAGAAATAAAAAGAGAAAGAAAAAATGGAAAGCTATAGATGCTAGACTGAATTATCTGATGTCACTAAACAGATTCTTTCGATTAGAATTTATTCATTTTTCTCTTTTTTTTTCATCTTTACCATAATTATTTTTTTCTTTCTTCTCTATTCTTTTCAGCAGTAACCAACCAACTTGAAACTTGAAATTTTTCTCATACTCTCCTTATAAATATGGATAAAAGTTATACTTTTTATTTTTTCGAAATTCGAGGCTGAAATAGTTGTGTTCAGAGTGCAGTTTGACCCTGGAGCAGCCAGTCATGTTCCCTTTAGAATTATTCCAATTGAGCTATTATGCACAAATTTTTGCTTAGTTCTGGTTCAAGGCTTCAAGTATGGAGCACCCTGCAAGGATCAAATCCACTACTTCGTAGTAATCATCTACAAAACCAGATTCCTAACCATTACACCATAATGTGTGCTGTATGTTTCTGATCGAGTTGTCAAGCTGGCAGTAAAAACAGACTTATCTCCCCTTACTAGAATTTTTCTTCAGACTCCAAGTACATACAAATTTCAACCATGAAAAAAAAAATAATAAAAAATCCTCCCCCAAAATAACAAAAAACATTTATTCAAATAATCTTTCTGGAAGAAGCGGTTTTGATGCAAAAGTCTTTGATAGAAGAATTTCCCCTTAATCTTGGAAGATTCATTGAAAAATCCCAAATGCAAAAACGAATGATTCTCACTGATTGCCCAGAGGTTGAGAAATATATAAAGTCAAGGAGTTTTGAAGATGGAAGCCCATAACAGAAATAAAAGGGTGGAAACACATTGCCCATAGCAAATACAAATGGCTTTGTTGTATGATATCGACACATATTAATGGAAGGTTCACTGCAGATATGAAGAAGAGATTTATGATCAATGATGGAAGGCTTAGAAGAACCAATTTGTCTATGTGCTTGTCTTATTTCCATGTGTATACATATATATATATATATATATGTACATATATATATATAGTAATGCTCATAAGTATTTGAAAGAACAGAAATTTTGCATATATAGCTTGGTTTTAAGATTTAAAAACACAAACTTCATGCCAAAAAGAACCAAATTTTATGTCTATTAGAACAATAAGGCATGCATTTAGGCATGTTTTTGTGGTTCTCAATACTAAATTTCAGGAAGTTTTGAATAAAAATGTGTAAATGTATCATTTGGTTCCTGATTGTTGTCAAAAAAGTATCTGATACATTCCAAATAGTTCATTTTAACACTCCACCAAAAACCTAATTGCTAGGATGGAAATTTTTGAAAATAGCAAAAAAAACTTTTTTCCAGATATAATGAAGAACAAATGTTGAAATCTACTTCCATTGAGACAGCTTGTATGTGTGATACATACATACATACATGCATACATACATACATACATGCATACATACATACATACACATATACATACATACATAGCCAGCGAGTCAGCCAGCCATCCTATCTTAAAAACTGAAGAAACCAATGTTGATTGTTCTGAATAAATCTTTGATCCAAATTTTGTCAATTTTTCAGTTGTATAAGGATGTCAAAATAAATTTTTCAAAATGCATTGGATACTTTTGCACTCACTGCATATGTAGATGAACAACATTACCTTTGATGAACTAAGCTTACACAATATTCTAAGTAATGGGGAAACACTTTATTAATGATAATTCTTGTGAGACACAGTGAAAATAACTCTGTGATGATTGTTTGAATTCATAACAAACTCACCACTCAGTATGAAGAGAAAACACAGAAATAAAGATTATCGAACGACATCGAACATTGTCACATTAATAATAGATGAAATCATCTCATCTATTCAGACGTCTGACTAACAGAGCAAAAAAAGAAAAAAAGATTGAAGTGACTGAAAGCAAATCCAACATGTCCAATCAGAGACAGGGTCAGGTTATTGATCAAAGTGATTAACATTTTGTCTCACCAGAATAATCTCAGATATTCATTATGAAAGGAATCACAAAATCTTGACTAATTAGTCATTTTTGTCTGGATTTCTGAGATGAGAAATTCTCGTTATGTGCTTATTGTACACTAATTTACTCATACTATAGCCTTTACCTTGGTTATTATAGTCACAAAGTTTTATCCATTGTATCCTCTGACTTACTTCTGTTGTATATGAACTTTTATCTCAATTTCTGAGATAAGGAATTATCATAATTAGTCTCGGACATACCTACATCTTGCTTCAGCCACAACATTTAAGCCATTATGTACTGTATTTTCTTCTGATCAGAGTAGCCATTCTAAGCCTTTTGTGAACTAGCAGAGTTGCTAATCTGTCTGGTTGAGAACCCTATATCTTGAATATCAAAGCTGGGTCTTGGATTAATGAATCAGTCAATAAAGGCTCTGAATATTCATCTGAATATTCATCTCTTCAGGATAGGAGGGGGGGATCATTTATCCATTGCTGGAGAGAGATAGATTCAACTCTTTCCCAGGGGCATTATTGCAAGATGAACACTAACAGTCTAAGCTGGAGTTTGAACCTAGCTCGCTGATTTCATTTTCTATGTTACTGACAGTCTGACCACCAGCAATGCCATAAAGTTAGGGAAAGCAGATTGCTTGTGTATCATTGTTTTATTTATGATCATGACATGTCAGTGACAAAACCAAGATACCACCTGCATCTCTCACCAAATAGAAAAGAGTGTGAAGACAAAGTTATTGGCCCGATTGATTGTCTCCTAGAATCTGGATGTGTTGCAGCAAAGCGTTCAAACGCAGTGGAAGTGGTGTTTAGGTCAACCAAAAGGCCAGAAATAACATTGAACGTAGGTCGACTCAAATTGTAATTTCAAAACCAATTATCTGTCTTCAAGTTGAGCCAGAGACAAAACAGCATTAAAAGTGTTTACCTGCAAATCAACTATAATTTTCTGAATGACTCAATTAATTACAGTTGACTCTCACTAAAAACACAAAACAGCATTTGACTGCATAAAACTCAGAATCGATTAAAAAAAAACAGGTTTGAAAAGAATTAAATAAAGATGGAAAAAAATGTCAAGAAAAAATCTCAACATAGTTTTCATCAATTTCAAAGTGATTCTGCCTTGCCTGAAATATTTTCCCTACGGTAATATATATCTAAAGAGCCATATCTGTCACACATGTAGTATCAGTTGCTCTCCATTCCTACTCACATAGAACTACCTAACTTTCTTTCCTCCTTTCTCTCTTCTTACCCCCGTATTAAATTTTCTCCCTTCTCCCTCCCAACATTCTAATAGATTAGCTCTCTTTTCTCCCCTTTCCCTTCCTTGATGTCTGTCACACTTACAGTTTCAGTAGCAGTCATCAGCTAAGTTTGTTGTTGTACAAATATGATACAAAGCGATAAGTCATTGACTAGTATGAATAACTCCTCATTTTTCCTGAATATAAATTTTGAAAAATTTTTAAATCTCTGGAAGTTGTTTAAAATCTAAACTAGGGGTCTTCAATGTGGATGGTACTATCCACTAGTGGACAATTTCCGATTTGTAGTGGATCATGACAGAATGAAAAGTGGAATAAGATTTATAACTTTTATCTTTTACCTATCCCATAACCCAATGCAGGGTTGTTGGGTCTCCATAGATGATTCTATCAGATAGTCTGACAGAGCATATCCATCTTACGCTGGTTTGGAATCAGAATTGTCCGTCTACTAGATTGATTACTAGCCATAGCTAGAGAGCCTACTCTGTCCTACTATTTACCCAAAGAGCTAGAAGAGATGGATGCATGCCTTTCTCAAGGCCATTAGTCTGTAGAGACACAAACTCACTTAGAGCTTGAACTTGACTCACCAATTCCATTCTCTGTGCTGTTAACCATTTGGCCACAATGCACCTCTCTAGTGGACTAGTTATTAACAGCTCCTCATTTTTCCTGAGCATAAATTTGGAAAATTTTTCATATTTCAGAAAGTGATTTAAATCTAAACAAACAAGGCTGATGGAAAAATGACCCAATCAATTGTGAAATGAGATTTATAGCAAATGAACAAAATTCAATCAATTCTCAATTAGCCCATGGCCTACCCTTCACGAAAATTTCATAGAAATTCATAGAGAACTTCGGGGAGGTTGTGTGGACAAACGTGAAGCTGCAATGCTAGGAATTCAAAAGTAGAAGTTCTGGAGCCACCCCAAGATTCGATTACTTCTTCACTAGCTCATTGCTCAACCTTCTTTAAAATCTCATTGAAATATATTGTCTATAGTTTAACATTCAAAGGGTATTTTTGACAATTAAATTCCTTCTTATTTTTTGAGCTGTGAACGTGACGTTTTAACCTATCCATTCTACGGAAAGGAAAAGAAAATACCTGAATCTTACATTATAAGCACTGCTACAATTAACCAGCATCACATTCAGATTGAACACCCGGAGAAGGCTATAAAAAGATTTGGCCAAGATGTCCGATTAACAGCAGTAACCAAAAGGAGTTCATCATCATCATCATCATCATCATCATCATCATCATCAGTCTTTTAGCGTCCGTCGTTGGACATAGACCTTCCCATGATCCGCCACACTTCTCTATCATGGGCATCGCGGAGCCAGTACTTTCTGAACTTGTCTAGCTCGTTTCTCCATCTAATATTCTGCTGGCCTCGGTTGCGCATGTGATCTCTGGGGATCCATGTCGTGAGTCGTAATGTTTATCGGTTGTCTGCCATTCTCGCAACATGGCCAGCCCACCGCCATTTAAGATTTCTAATGGATTCTATGATGTCCCTGACTCTTGTCTTTTCTCGGATGTACTGTGCTGTCTTGTGGTCTCTCCGTGTGAGGCCCAGCATAATTCTTTCATGTGTACGTTGCATGGTTCTCAATGTCATTGAAATATGTTGGAAACTTTCGGAGATGTTTTCAGGACAAGCAGACAGACATACAAACAGACAAACATGAGTGGTTACATATACCTCTCCCAACTTCTTTGATAGTTGTAAATTAGGTTAAAATATTCTCCCTTGATTCCCTGAATATAATATTTCTAACATTGTAAAATCTTAAAAAGTGATTTAAATCTAAAAGAATGTGACCAATTGAATCATGACTGATTAAAATCCTGACATGAGATTTATAGCTAAAAACTAAATGAAAAAATATCTAATCCTGATCGGAGATTAAATTTTTGAGAAACTTCTTTTTTTGTTTAAATTAATTTACTTACTTTTTTAAAGATATTTTTTTTTATTCATCTTGTAGAGTTTGAGCAGTTTCTTATTTATTTTAAAACTTAATAGTTCACGATTCCAAAGCTGCTAACGTGAATAGATGTTAACGCTCAGTCTATTTTATCAGAGGTGTTATCAAAAAGTGTCTGAGCTAATGTAAGTGTATTGTTTTCAATGCTGGGTGGAAGATATTTCTATCATTCAAATCTTTTTATGGAAGAGTTCATTATTAAGGACAAAGAAACAAACATAAAAGGTTGCAGTGGTCATTATTTCAATATAGTAAGGTGAGAATATTTTTTTCCTGGATGTAAGTTTCAAACCTTTTAAAATCTCTAAATATGATTTAAATCTAAACTAATGTGGCCAATTGAATGATGACAATAAATCTTATCAATGTTCTCTGGGGTTTTACTATAAAGTGACTGGATTCATTCAAGTAGAAGAAACCATTGTTCTAAAGACTGGGTAGGAAATATATTCTAATCAGCTAAATTGTTACCTTTTAGTGGAAGAGTCCATAGTTACTGAAAGAAACAAACCGAAAAAATGCACTAGTCATTACAGGGATACATAAAAAGATTCTTACACTTTCCCATGATTTCTTAATTGCTCCAATGTTTCCTGAATATAAAGTTTGAACAATTTTAAAATCTCGGAAAGTGATTTAAATCTAAACCAACAAGGCCGAATCAATTCGAGATTTATAGCTTGTAACCAATCGAGAAAAAACAACTCATGCTGATTGGAGATTAAATGTCTGAGAAACATTTTTTTTGCTTAAGTTAATTAACTTTTTCTGCTTGTTTTTTTTTTTTTTTCATTTTTGTGTTGATAGATTATGGAGCTGATAAATTGGGCAGACATGTTTAACACTCTGCCCTTAATATGAGTAAGTTGACTTTTTACTCAATTATAAATAGACTTCATAAGAGTTTAGACTTTCTTGCTTACACATGCACACATGGAGAATAAAATAGATTTATATATATACATATCTCAATATAAATACACATACATACACTCATGTATGTATATCAATCTATTTCTATTTCTATCTCTCTCTCTCTCTATATATATATCTATATCTATATATATATATATATATGTATATATATATATATATATGTATACATATATAATGTGAACAATAGGAAGTGAGACAGACTCAGGAGTGAAAGTGTATGGAAACTAACTTCTAACTAACAAATATATATATATATATATATATATATATATATGTATGTATGTATGTATGTATGTATATATATATATATATATAAATTTTTCAATAATCATGTACGTATATATGTGTATGAAACCTGACTTTTTATTAACAAGATGAATTTTGATAGATATCTTGATATGTATTGATAATCTGTGTTCCATGTTATCTCCTTATATATATATATATATATATATATACATATATATATATATATATATATATATATATATATGTGTGTGTGTGTGTGTGTGTGTGTGTGTGTGTGTAAAACTTGACTTTTTGTTAACAAGATAAATTTTGATAAATATGTTGATATGAACTAATAATTTGTTCTCCAAATTATCTTCATTAAATTTTTATCTATAATTTGAAAAAAAATTGATACTTCAAACTTTTCTGAACTTTCAAGGGTTAATTTATCTTCATATTATCTGTGTATATACTCAGGTATATACATATATATGTGTGTGTGTGTGTGTGTGTGAGTGTATGTATATTCATAATTTCTGAGACACTCACAAGGCCAGATGCATAAGTTGGAAAAAGTCAGACATATTATTGAAAAGTACGTTAAATGATGAAGGTAACATCTCAATTAAGTTCTCCATGATCAATTCAAAAGTCTCTGGAGATTAAATACATCTCTTTTTCTACTTAATATCAAGTCAATAGTGGTTATTAATGTTATATAATAATTGAGCCTCATAAGATCGAACGTCTTATGTGGAAATGAATGAAGCGAACTGAGAAATCTGATGACCAAAATAGTGATTTATATTTGCAAAGAATATTTTAAGCAGCCATCTTTTTTATGACTAATAAAATACTTTTTTTTTTTGCTTTAAGTTGGGAAACTAAAGCCTGGTAGTATCTAACAAAAAACTCATTGGAGTTACCTGTAATGAGCATCCTGGCACTTAACTAAATCTTCCGTTCAGATATGCTTGAAAGGAACTTCAATTCCATCCCATTTTACTCTCTTGTCTTTCTTCTATTCCTAATGGCCGTGTTCAGCCATTCTCCTCTAAGATATATCCATATGTTCTCACTCTTACGTTTTTTTTATACCCTCTACCCTGACTCTCTTTCCCTCTACAGGGTCTTTGTGTTGAGATTCCATTCTCACAAACTCTCCTTGGTCAACACCCCTTTCAACATAAAATTGTTAAAGTATGACAGATAGACAGACAGATAGACACGTAGCAAATGATAATATAGATTGAGCCTTGTGAGAGCGTCTTATTGGGAAATAACTGAAGCAGACTGATACATTTGGAGATCAGAATAATTATTTATACTGCTGTTTCTTTTCCCCGATTATTTGAGGAAATGTTGGTTGGAAATGACAATAAGAATGTTGGTCAGAGTTTTATCAAGGACAGGGGGATAACTATTTACTGAAAAAAAGATGACGAGAATTTTGCAAATGATTGTACACTAATCTGTGTGCTGATTTCACAACCAATTAAAAATAAGTCTGTTCTTTGTTGAGGGCTTTCAAATGCATCATTCAGACTAAGTAGAACAAATGTTTGAAGAGTTTTGTCTTTGAAGTTTAAATGATATAAAATAAGAGAGAGTGGGAGAAAAGAGAGAGAGAGAGAGGTATAGTTATCATTCTTTATATTTGCTTTGACAGTGGCATTCCTAGGGTCAATATCACCCGGGGAGTGGTATTAAGAGTCTCATTGCAAATGTTGCTAACTCAAAAAATTCTTTTGGCTAAATCGACTCTTGTATAACACTACCAAAATGCGCTTGAAAAATGCTGTTAGCCTTTCTAAAGCCATTTTTAATAGTTGAAAATAGTTGGACTCATCTAAAATGGCTAGAAAATAGCTAAAAATTGGCTAAAATCACTGAAAAAAAAAGCTGTAAATATTGAATTTTAGCATTACTTAGATATCATGATGTCGTCGCTCTGATGATGTCACCTGGGGTGGGAGCAGCCCACCCCATCGGTATGCCAGTGTACATATAATGATGATGCTGCTGCTGATGATGATGATGATAAAAGTTCCAATAATATTGCTGCATGATCAGAGAGACTTATCTTGACGATGATGATGATGAATGTTGATTGAAATAATTGATAACTGATTTAATGATGACTAAGAACTAACAACGATGTTGAAGAGAATGTAGATGATGGAATAGATAACAGCACTTTAGCTAGGGAGGACACCCGATATCACAGATGATGAGGTCATTATATAAACTTGGGAAGGCTGAGAGACAATCATTAAAAATGAAGAAAAAAACAAAACAAAACATAATTACCGAAGAAAATGGTTTGGTGGTTTTATAGTACACACACACGCACACACTGTCTTTTACATGCACACACACACACACACACACACATGTACAAACATGCAGAAATACACAAGGACATAGACACATACATGTAGGTTGATGAATTATGATTTTTTGCTTTTTTATGCATTTAAAGGTGAGTATAGAGATAGCTATGAACAGACTGTGATAGGTAGATAGATAGATAGATAGACAGATAGATAGAAAGGTAGATATGGACTGAGAGAGAGAGAGATAGATTGATAGATAGGTAGATTGATATGAACAGCCTGAGATAGACAGATATAGACAGATCGATAGATATGAACATAGATAGATAGATAGAAAGGTAGATATGAACAGAGAAAGAGATAGATACGAACAGACAGAGAGCTAGATTGATTGATAGGTAAATAGATAGATATGAGCAGAGATAGATAGAGAGATTGATACAAATAGACAGATAGATTGATAGATAGATATGAACAGACAGACAGACAGTGATTAATAAATATGGACAGACTCTGTTCGATAGATTGGTAGATAGATAGATATAAACAGATTCAGATAGTTAAATTGATACATTGAATTATTGATGAAATAACTATGATACTGAAGCAAATGTAGACGTGGAAGTGAATCGCACTTTAGCTAGGGAAGACACCCAATATCACAGATGCTGATGTCATTGTATAAACCCACGGAGGCAGATAGACAAACAAAAAGAATAACAAAAAGCAATAATTACAAAAGAAAAGGGTTTGGTGGTTTTATAACGACCATTGAGAAATCGATTCGGATCCCAGTTAGGATGATAGAGGTCCATAAG
The DNA here is from genome assembly GCA_963457665.1 of Thysanoteuthis rhombus. Lineage (NCBI taxonomy): Eukaryota > Metazoa > Mollusca > Cephalopoda > Oegopsida > Thysanoteuthidae > Thysanoteuthis > Thysanoteuthis major. Next base: position 39,001,070 of record OY735232.1, on the reverse strand, counting down.
AAAATCGATACTGGCAAAGGATGGGTTTTGCGGTCTTTATTAAACGGATCAAACGTTGTTTCTGCTAAGCTGAATAATGACAATTATTAGTGATTTTTTATTATACAGAAACACATCCCAGTTTCATCAACCTGGTGAAGTATAGACACACCATTATATACTCTAGATATTCATATGCATATATATGTTTATATATATGTTATAGCTTTACTTTGAGAACAAAGGTATGAGAGGGCTTTTCATGACTCTTGTAGATTCTCAGGTGAACTGTGAGGTCGATTTGAGGGAGATGGACCTTACTGCAAAGATTACAGGAGAAAGTCTGGCTGCTGGAGGGAGCTCCTGCTTTGCAATGCTGCCTTCTTTAATCTTATTTTCTTTTGCACATGGTTCCAATATCAGGAAGTTCCTTAGGAGACCTTATGTTGCCACACGTTCATGTCAGTTACCTCTTTTGTCCACTGACTGGGCAGGTGGGAGCGCTCAAGAAAACATTGGTGATGCTAGTTTACTACCCAGGATTCGGCACCATATAGGAGGGTGGGTAATTGTGTGGCTTCGTAGAATTTCATTTTCATGACTTTCTTTAGGCTTTAACTTAAGAAATAGGCACTGAGAGAGGGAGAGAGAGATGAAGTGTTGGACATATATGCTGAGAGATTGTTTTGTGATGAAGCCATTCTAACATACTTAAGGGATGATGATGAAGCAAGGCTGGTGAGAGTGCTCTAGAAGTCATAGGGGAAGCTGGTAAACTATCCAGGATTCAGCACCATATAAGATGGTAATATATATGTGTAGAAAGATCAATAAATTATTGAATGCAAACAATCTCGCCCGAGACATCAACTATGAACATCAATTTTCTTTTCCATGCTGGTAACCGTTATGCCACTTCGGATCCTATTTTCTTTTGGTGAATTTATTAGTACACTAGGCCTGATTTCCAGGGAGTAGTGACCGATTGAACCACAAGCACAGATCAAAGTCATAGACTGGGATTGATGGATAAATTCATAGATAAATGTATATAGATTGAGATAAAAGAAAGGGAAAAAAAATGAGCTCGTATTGTTTTTTGGTTGATAAATTACCAGGGATAGTGATTAATAACTTCAATTTCCCCATATATAGAAGGGACTGATTGATAAATAGATTTATAAGAATATAGATAAAAGGTTGATAAAAAGGAAATATAGATGAAATAAAAAATCTTCAGCAGAAGCACATACCCACGTACATGCATAGACAGATAGATATGAGCACACAAAGATAGATAGATTGATAGAAAGATAGATATAAACAGAAATAGATTTATAAAGAGAGATAAATAGATAGTTATGAACAGAGATAAATTGATAAATAGATGTGAACAGAGATTGATTGAAAGATATGAGACATACATATATATATATATATATATATAGATATGAACTGAGAGATAAATAGATTTGAACAGAGATAGATAGACATGAAAAAAGATAGAGAGATATGAACGGATGGATAGAAATGATATATTGATGGAAAGATAGATATGAACATAGATATATTGATGGATAGATATGAACAGACACAGGCATTTATTTTTGAGCCTTTTTTGAGGTTTTTGCTGAGGAAAAGGGAAGGAGTTTAAGAAACAGGCACAGAGAGATGAAATGATTGGTATATATATATATATATATATATATATATATATATATATATGTAGAAAGATCAACAAACACTTGAATGAAAACAACCTCGGCATATTCATGCGCTCAGTACACCAATTCTGTTCTCGCTGCCAGTAACCGTTCCGCCACTCCAAATCCTATTTACTTACAGCAAATTTATTAGTACTCTAGGCCTGTTTGCCAGGTACTAGTAACAACATATGCGTACACATGCATCTACCGACACACAGAGATACAAACACACATGCCCACACAACACAAATATACGAACACATTCACATACTCCATATGCACGTACACATATGCATACATATGCATGTACATTCAGGCACACACATATGTAGAAAGAGAGACAGGAACAGAAAAGCAGACAATATACCCATAGACATACATGCATGCACAAACAAACACGTGCTGATGCATACATCTTCACACAAGCACACACATACAGAGTTATGAATACACATACACATACTCTCATGTACATACACATTTGCACACATGCATACACGGACAGGTATACATACATTCAAATACACTCATACATATGTATACAGTGAGAAAGAGAGTGATCCAAATTAGATATCCAGATGGAATTGACAAAAAAGATTTACTTGATTGAGTGTGGAAGATTGACAAGTATGAGAGATTGACAAACAGATGAAGTGGTTGGCTTATATATAGAGAGAACCAGTGTAGGTAGATGAAAAATAATATCCGTACAGTGTATCAATAAACACTCATACACACGTGTATTTATATATATATATATATATATATATATATATATATATGAATATGTATAGAGAGAGAGATGGAGAGAGGAAGGTTACAGAAAATTAGATAAATGAGGTCCAAATTAGACATCTAAATAGACAAAACAGATTGACTTGATAATGTAGATAGTTCGGAATAGTCAGAGCTTGACAAATAGACTGAGAGTGGAAGAGAAGTGATGGGCACTTATCTAGAAAAAGGAATTTATGTATACCTAGATGAAAAATGTCACTTCAGGGAACTCACAAAAGCACACCGAGGCACACACACATGAACACACACAGAGACATAAACACTCACGCATGTCGACACACCGATAGACGTAAACACACGGAATCACTCACAGATAGATACTCACACATAGATACACACATAGATACTCACACATAGACACACACATAGACACTCACACATAGACACATACATACTCATATAATACAAATCAGGGTTGCCGTATGATATAATATAATATAATATAATATAATACAATATCCGATGTATAATGGGTCTATTTCAGAGAGTGCTTAAGAAGCCTGAACAGAGCAGAGACACAAATGTGTTTATCTAGCAAATCCTTACCCCATTATATACATATATACATATGTATATATATATATGTATATATGTGTATATATATATATATATATATATTGAGAGAGAGAGAGAGAGTGAGTGAGAAAGCAGTGGAGAGAGAGAGAACAGAAACAGGGTCCAAATTAGATATCCAAATGGACGTAAAAGATTATAAGTGACGAGTAGATGGCAAAGAAAAGAGTGTATTTAAGAATTAGAGGCTTAGAGAAACAGAGAGAGATGCAGAGAGGCAGAGTGAGAGAGTGATGGAGTGATGGACACATATGTAAGACAAATCAATATATAGGTAGATAAAAAAAATAATGTCTCCACAGGGTACCAATAAAAAGGTGATTTGTTTAAACAAACATAAAAATTGTCGACAGATAATGGTCTTTTTATACATAAACACCAACGTTATTATTTTGTTGTCCCTATTTTCATTATGTATTTACACAAAATAGAAAAGGCTATGATGGTTTGTTCATGGCACTATTTTGTGGCCGTAGATGTACGGGAGCCTCAAAGAGTAACTAAATTTGTTTAATCTTTCTCTATATTTATGATATCATTCAATTTGGTAGGAATTCGTTTTTAGAGACATTATCTTTGATTTGCTTCTTTCATTATTTTGTTATAAAGAGTTAAAATCTAATATTTTTCTGATTCATTTATGGAGATTGGAATGGTTTAACAGAGAAAACTGGGTATAGAATAGGTGTGGCAGTATCCAGCTGAGGTTGTGTATGTTTACTTTTCACAAATTCCCCTGGGGAGGGCATGAATCTATTTCTTTTTCCCCCAGCTATGGGTAAAATAGCAAGGCGGAACCAAGCTCTTTAACCTAAGGTGTGACCAATCTGAGCTCACCAGAAAATAGTAACAATTAGTTAGGGTAGAATATCAATTTCCATGAGACTAATTTGGTTTTCTCTTTTTATTTCTGCCATTTATAGATATATTGTCACTACCTTCCTAGAAAAACCAGAAAATGCCCATACGGCTGTCACAGGAGGACTTGGCAAAGGCCATTGTCCAGCAACAGGCCTAGAATGCTAGCAGCTGCTGCTGCTGCTGATTTTATACCTACTAATAAGGTCCTAGGTGATCGCTTAGTTTGCCTAATGTGTAATGATAGCCATAACATACCGAATAGATTATTTCTTGAATCCTTTCCACTTGGACAAAGCCAATGGTATCTCTTGGTTGTCAAGTCTAATGGTTTCTCTTGGAACTATGTAATGGCATATCTTTTGAATAGCTGTATGACTTTGCAATATTCAGAGTAACGGACTGAGAGCAGTGCCCCACACCTTGTAGGGTTCAAGTTGTTCAGGGAAGATAATTAATTCTCTTTTTATTTCAGCAATTTATAGAATCCATCGAAGTTTGCCCAAGGGCTCAATGTGAAAAATCTTATAGGAGTGCAACCTTTGAGATGGAGCCTGATCCTTGTTGACTGCCTTGGACCGATTGTAAACAATTCTAAAGATTAATTCCAAGTGTCTATTTTCCTCACTTGTATTTAGTGCAATATAACAACAGAGAAGCCTTGGGGCTGGTGCTAGGTCATTCCGGGCTCTAAGCCAACCAGGGTATTGAGCGCTCTAGGTCAGAAAGGGTATTGAGATCTCCAGGTCAGAAAGGGTATTTGTCACCCTAGGCCAATACTAGAATGTGCACCCCAGCCTTTCTCCTTGATGATCCTCTGCTACAACCTAACCCCCAACAAATATTTTCCCCTGTCCTGTGAGTTATATCACTAGCATGACTGGAGGGTGGGGCTGAAGAAGAGAGGGTGCAAGTTACACCTCACCCTCGAAACATCACTGCTTCTTTTGAGAATTTTTTGAATTGACTTCATTTTCTTCCTTTAACTAGAACAATCCTCACCTAATTTAGGGGATTAATCTCTTCACTCTTTGTCTATCTTGTCACATATGACCAAACTATATATAAAATTACTTTAAAATCATGACCAAGTGATTGGTTAGTGGCTGTCCTATCAACTGAGCTTATATACCAACTAATTTTTTTGTTATTTGTAACATATTACAAATGTGTTATATTACTTTAAAACTCTATTTGAAATGATCTCTTATCACACAGGGAATGTATCATTTGACCTAGACAGCATAAATAGAATAAACAATGAAAATGGGTCTGTTTTGGCCACATAATAATGGGAGATCATTCCAAATAGTTTCAAAATGATATAATGCATTTATGATTAGTAAAACCACTTCTTTATAATATAATTATATATACAATACAAAAGTTTTAACAATCATCATTAGTCAGAATAAAAGTAGGAATGGAGTTTTTTTCCTGCAGCAGACAGGATTTTACATCATATATATACATATATATATACATATATATATATATATATATATATATATATATATATATATATATATATATATATGTTTTTTTCCTGAATATTGCTATTATCTGTCTTAGCCACTGGTCTCTTTACTTCTAAGTTTTCCTGTTTTTGGTTGGATAAGGAAATTTTGTCTAAGTTGTTCAGATTTTGTGTGGAGTCTCAGATTTTAGCTCCCTAGGCGATCACTTAGTTTGCCTAAAGCATAACAATAGCCATGTGCATAGCATACCTAAATATTGAATATTAGATGGATAACTGAATGAGTATTACAAGGGCGAAGAGGAGTCATAAGAGAGTAAGAACACTTGAAAACAGCAGAAGGAAGGAAGGTGTGGAGGACCATGATCAACCATATCCTGAAGAGACAAGGCACAGAGAGAGAGAGAGAGAGAGAGAGAGAGAGAGAGAGAGAGATTCACAAAGTATCAGGTCAAATGAAATAATCATAATTCTGCAGAGCCCTAATTCATCTGAGAAGCATTTATGAAGTAGAGGCAGGTCTTTTCTTGGTTATTGAGTTTTGATGTCCCATTGGTATATTGAACGATCCGTGAGTCGATCTGGCCAGAAACCAGACCAAAGTAATGATCTGAAACCTTGACTCATTTACGGTAAATCAATGTAGATTTATTAAGTCTTGGATCAATCGCTAAGCGAATATATAACAATTATACAGCCAGTACGGCTGAACGAGCAGCAACAAGTTTCAACGGTTCTTTATTGCTTGCTCTCAATTATTATTTGAAAATATCTCTGAGGATGTTTCGATCTCGTATGCATACATTTGAGTCATAGCAAAACCCGGGCTTATGAAAGCACGGTCAAATGTCCAATAAGAAGAAACTGTTCCTGGACAATGGTTGAAATATAAAGCAAATGCATGTGTAATTTGTGGTCACATTGAGAGCTGTCAATCAGGGGAATTGATTGTTGGGCTGATGATTGGATAGGGGAGAGCAATTAACTGACCAGAAGTCATTATCACCCACAAAACTTACCCACAGTTTTATTATTCCTCCTTTGAATGGGTTGGAAGGGACAGAAAGGGTAGGGAGGGGCAGTAGGGGTGGCGAGTGACTCGCTCTCTCCTTCTTTCTCTATAAGAAACTGTCAACTGGTTGTGCTAGTTTTTAAGTTGGCCAGCTAGCTTTCAATGTATGCAATTGTGCATATAGGCTGTACCAATCGAGCTAGAGGACTGAAAGTCTACTCTTCATTATGCTAGAAAAAAACAGGATTTTAGTGAAGGGGTCAATTTGCTATGTAAGCTTATGCAAAATTGGTCTCTAAGTTTGTATCTGATAGCATTCAAGTTGTTTTTTTTAAATTTGGGCCTTTTTTTAGTGATGACTGCCTAACAAGAGATGAGAGAGATCACTTATTGATAGATCAACCCTTTTCCCAACTATTTAATTGATCACCCCCAACATGGCATGTTGCCAAAAGACATTGGTCACGTGATGTTTTTTTTTGAGTGATTAACCGGAACAATTGTAATATTTTTTTTCAGACATGATGATTCGGTGAAAGCAGGAGGAGATCCAGGGGAGGTGTACCAGAACCCTCCCCTGCAAAGGCAAAGTGCTATTGATTTTTTTCCACTCTAATACATGAAGAAATTTCGTTATTAAAAAACTCAGCTAAGGACCTGCATTGGATGTGAAAACCCTTCTGATTCTCTATTGACTCAGTGAAGCCGTGAATATTTGTCTAACCCCTTTACGTTCTGTTCATCTGTCTCTCTTAGTAAACATCATTGATCTGAATCTTGTTCTATTAATGAACAACTGAACAATTAGTTGGGAATTTTCAAAGATTGTAAACGATTATTGAACCACTCAGTATATATGTATATATATATATATGTATATGTATATAACACAATTATTAATCATGATCAACGCTCTCTTCTTTAGGGTTGAGCACTTTTAAGTAGGGCACTCATCTACTATAAGCAACTATGCAATGATCTTCCAATTCTGGAATGGAGCACCTTGGTGGATGGGGAATTATGGGTAAGTAAAAATATCGGTTAATATGGTCATACTTACCATACAGTTCTGCATAGGGCAGGGATAGAGCATTTGCCTCTGGGTCCGAGGCGAAAGTTCCAACCCTACCTAGCGGTATTTGAAGGGATATCGGCATAATTATTGATTATAATATATTTGTATACATACATACATATATATATATATATTGGTAATATGCACATTGTTTTGAAAATTTTTTTTCCCTCCCCGATTAAAATCCTGGATGTGTCCTTAGAAGATCGCTTTGGTTGACTCTTCTCCACTTTGATGCCTCCACATTTCCATGATTTTCTCCGCAGACCTTTGAACAGGATATTCTAATGGTTATATCTTAGAGTTGAGGTGGTAGCCACATTAGGTCTTTAGGAGTCATATCAGAAATCATTAATCACGACAGTCACCAAAACTGTCTGCATAGGTTTCTTCAGTTTTCAAGTTAGTGTGGCTAGTTGACTGTATATATGTATGTATGTATCAAGTATATGGGCTGCTCCAATGTAGCTACAGGGCTGAAAATTCCAACACTTACTCCTAATTATATCTGAAAAAAACTTTTTTTTTGTTGAAAATTTGCCTTTGAAATTGTTTTTAGTGTCTCTGGCTCAATTTGTGAAGTAAGTTTATGCTAAATTGATCCCATTTTTGTGCCTGGCAGCATTCATGATTGTTTTTCGAAAATTCAGACTTTAGCGTCAAACAAAAAGTGAGAGAAATAACTTATTCATCGTTCATCACTTTTACTAATTCTGATTGATCACCGTCCAACACATGTGACAGTTTCTATTGAGTGACTAACCAGAACTATTATGATTATTCACGGCTCCAAGTGTTTCTGTGGTCTATCAGTCTAGGTCTGAGTAACATAACAGTTACTCACATGGAAAATAGAATCAGATAAAATTTCAGCCAAGGTTGTTTGCATTTACATAACACCAATGTCCTCGGAAAAAGCATGAGCCCATCTGTTTTTTTTCCAACTATGAGCAAAATAAGATGGCTCTCTAGCCTTGATTAGCAACCAGTCTAGGAGTCGGACAACTCTGAATTTAGAACAACGAGCTCTTCCCAGCTATGGATAAAAATAGTGAAAAAAAAAAGGGCGGTAGAGCATGTAGATTCACCCCACAAAAACTCAGTTACTAAAGATGATTGACCTGCAAACTGAAGGGCCGACCATACTGAGGATGTGAGAGCCATGATTATAATAATTCTTTTATGAGGGAAGTTATTCTTATCATTGATATCAATTGATAATCAGAGAAGTGAACTGCAAGTGACCCTGTACCTGGATAAAGAAAAGGTTAACATATGTGAGGTAAGTAATAATTCCCAGCACAGGTATGGCCTTTAGATATACAGTAGAGTTAAACTATCGAAATAACTAAGTCTCAGAACAATTGGATTTCTATGATCACAAATAACAATCCATATCATCTTGTAATCTGACTGAGAATTTCTCAGAATAACTTGATGGCATTTATGAAAGTATTGGGTATTGTCTGAATTATTCACTGATTTACTCAGATTAACGTCCTCATCTTAGTTGTGATAGTCTCAACATTTTGGCCGCTGTACCCTGTCTTCAAGTATCTCATTATCTGTAACCTTCTGGTTATTTCAAACCAACCCTTTCAGTTGTGCCCTTTGGGCTGTGGGGCCCGAATGGAAACATTTTGAAGGACCTTATGATTCACTGTCTGAGATCAGTAGAATTTAAGAGATATAAATAAAGTTAATTAAAAACTAGAATGGAGAATGGAGAGTAATTGAAACATTTAGAAATCTCAGAGAAACACTTTTTTTGCTGTTCCATAATTGATATATAATTAAAAATATAAACTTTTATTTGATTCAAATACAGTAAAAGAAATTCAAAATACAAACAGTGTAAACGAATACAACAGACATTTTAAGGATTCAGAAGATAACTAAAATCGTTGCTATTCTCCGTAAAACCTGCAAATATATAATTACATGTATGTTGCAACGTGTTGTGCATGTTTATCAAGACTAGAGTTGCTTTTCCTAACATGGGACCCTCTTAGGCACAGGATAGACAAACAGACAGTGAAAAGTTCACTCCCTTAAATTAGGTGAGGATTGTTCTTGTTGTTCTAGTTGTAGGGTGGAATCAGAGTCAACTCCAGCCTCTGTCTGCAGATTATGGCAGGATCGATAAAGTTGTAAACTCGGCTCCAGTGACTGAAGTAGGCAAATGACATCACAAGGACGAATTAACTATTTGCTGATTGATTGATAGGATAAATCTTCTGGCAGTAACAGTGGAATGAGAACAATATATCCCTGTGAACAGAATAAAGGCTCAAAGATCAAAATTCCCAGAAGGTTAGTGACTATGATAGACACCTGAAGGAGGCAAGAGCGTTAGAGAGTTGAAACGTTGCAACTATAAGATCCAAGTTGAAGACACTAATCCAAAGAAATCAGTGTATAGTAATGAGAATATTGGGATTTTACAGGTACAATAAATATGATAACTGTAAAGGTAGGAAGAATATGTAGCACCAATATCTCAAATGGAAGGGTCTGCTTGACATGTAACATCAGCATTTGAAATTTTGGTTTGCTTCTGAACACAAGAGCTTGAGTCAGATGCACTACAGTTTGAGCCACTGATCTGGGCCGCTAGATAGATAGAAGGCTGACTTGGAAAGATTGTGATAGATCAGAGGTCGGCAACCTTTTTTGCCTCTGCAGACCAAATTCGCATATCATTGAATTGACAATGAGCCAGATAAATGGCATACAGAGTTTGAAATATGGGAATTATCCTTTTTAAAAACATCTATTGATATTTTGCTCCAAATCAATGAATAATACATGCTAGAAAATCATTTGTGCTTAACCAAGGATACCAATTGATAATCATGAGAGTCAATTAAATTGCATTATATTTCAATCAAGTCATCTCTTAAATCTGTTCAAACAGTGATTCTCAAATTGGCCAAACAGTGCCTTGGGGTTTCAGGGCTAATTCTAGGGAAGCTGTGAGATATTCGAAAATTTCAATAATTGAATCAATGCACTGATGTAAAGTCACAATGATAGTAAGCGGAGATTGAAACTACTAAATTGTGGTATGATCAAGCTATGAATTTGAATTAGATGTTCAACTAAAAACAAGTTTATTTTATACGAGCAAGCTGATATAAGATAAGACTTGAGGCACTGTCAATAAAGCATTATACTCTAAAGGTGTCATGATTTAGAAAAGTTTAGGAGCATCAGTCTTAAGACTGAATGCCCCTCCCCTGAAGTCATTTAACATGGTGACCCTTAGTTTATACAGTGCCCTCCAGCTCCATTTGAATTCTTGTCTTCCTAGCCATATATTCTTGCCAGATTAAGAGGTCTTGATGTACTGAACTTTTCTTCCATTTCTACAAGACGAGCAAGGATGACCAGAAGCTTTACTGGAGCTAAACGAAAAAAAAATCCGAATAAATGAAATATATAAACCTTAGCGAAATATACATACTAGCCGGTTGTTTTATTTGAAAAGGAAAAAATGTAAGAATAGTGTCTAGATGACTGCTCTTTGATCCGTCAAAATTCCTTCAAGGGCTGGATCAAGACTGTGAGCCATAGGTTGCCTACCCCTGTTATAGTTGGACATTTTCGTATCCTTTTATCCTCTGGAGCTATTAATGAAAACTCATTGGACTGTCAATCGGCCTCAAATCAATGCTCCTGACCCATAAAAACCAAAGGAAACAATAAACTAAAATCCCCAATGAGCCAATCTCGATTAATGCAAATCAAAAAAGGCAAGGATCACACAAAATTGGGACAAAACCATCGCTCAATATGCCTCGTGACATTGGAGGAATTACTGCTACTACTACTACTACTATAGAACAGTCAATTATAAGAAACCGTCAATAGAAACTGTCACCAAAAGTGGTTTAAGTCAGTCTGGCTGGCTGCCTGCCTATGTATGTATGCATTTATCACACATATAAGCCACAGCAATGGAGCTAGAGGGCTAAAGATTTCAACATTTACTCTTTTTATGTGTCCAATATTTCTTTTAAAAATCTCCCTGAATAAGTTTTTAGAGGAGGGGTTAATTTACAATGTAAGCTTATGCTAAATCGGTCATTAGCTTTGTGTCCAGCTGCATTCACTTTTGCATTTTTTAAAATTCATACTCTTCAGCGTACAAGTAAAGAAATAACATTCGTTGATCAGCCATTTTTTTCGAATTCTTTCATTGATCGCTCCTAACACAGCATGTCACCAAAAGACGTTGGTTTCTATTGAGTGACTAACCACGCCCGTTTTATCTCTCCATCATTATTTGCTTGAAGAGGCTCATCATGCGTTTGCTGCATAGGAATTACTGCTGAGCCTTATTCTGCACAAAAACAATCAGGAGGATTGATTAAAAGTCTTGAATGGTTGGGTAAGGGTTATTATTGTTTCCTTTGCAGTTTTTGGTCAGCATAAATTTGCAAAAACTTCTTGAACGGGCAATTAACTCACAGCTTGAGACCTGTGGGTCAGTAATCAAACAGTGAGGTCAAGAATAATAACACATCCACGCGTCGATAAAAGACTTACTCGTGAAAACATACAAATAAAAGCATAGATAAAATATTGATTGACCAAATAGAAGAAAAGAAAAATTCTATTTCAACCCTAAACGAGATTTCTTCTTCTTCATTCTTTCCTTCTCTCTTCATTGCTTCACTACTGTCATTCTTTCTTTCTTTCTTTCTTTCTTTCTTTGGGGATTATGGTGAAAAATAAATATTTGGTTTGTGAAATGGAAGCTTTTTTCCATCATTAAGCTACAGACTTGTTGAAGGATCCATGGATCTATATCTGGATTGGTTGGAAGTAATATGCAATCCTTTCAGGAATAATTTTGTGGAATCAAGAAACGTGCATTTTTTTTCATCACCTGGCAGGAGGTTTCCCATCTTATTCTTTTTCAGTTGCATAGGGTGGTACTTTTTATCACTTCCTGCCATTCCCTGCCACTTCTTAATACTTCTAGTTCTAAAACATATTCAAACTCCCTGCCATTCCCTGCCAACATTTCATCAAGATTTGAGAACTAGTTGTTTCAAGAAGTGGCTGGGGTCGTTTTTGCTTCAAAATATTTCATTAATGTGCGGTAGGGAATGGCAGGGAATGGCAGGGATGAAAAGTACTGCCAAATGACCGTCAATTTTGTCATTTGTTTCAGTCTTCTTCCATTGGATCAGAAACGCTAGACTGATAATTGGTACAGAAATAGAATACTATGTTGGGGGTGATGGACTAAAAAATTGGAAAAAAACTATAATCAATAAATAGATCACTTCTCTTGCTTTTCTGTTGGGCCATGGTTATGAAAAAAGTTTGAATTTTCAAAAAAAAGCATGCATTCTCCTGGACACAGACTAAAGGGCCAATCTTGCATAAATTTACATTGCAAATTAAATCCACACGCTAGAAAAACTATTTAGGGGGTAATTTTCAGCCAATAATGTTTTGTCTAGAGATTATATAAAGTTTTTGTTGAGATTTTCAGCCATCTGGCTCGATCAGTGATACATGCATATATAGCCGGCCAGTCGATCAGACTAACTTGAAAACTGAAGAAATCTATGTTGACAGTTTTGTTTGATGGTTCTTAAAGAGTTAGATGGATAAACAGAACAAGTTTGTTTCCTCCCTCCCAGAACCCACAATTATCTCCAAGCTAGAGACCTGTAGATCAGTAATCAAACAGTGAAGCCAAGAATAAAAAACACATTCATGCGTCAACAAAACACTCACTCGCAAAAAGAAAGAAAATATTGATTGATGAAAGTGAAAGACTTAGGAAAAAAAAGGGAAAAAAATCCAATTTCAAGCTTAGAAGGGATATTTCTCTAGTGTTTGCTTATCAGAAGAGATCAGTTCAGTTTCAGCTTTGTGAATCCCGTAGGGTTCCTTCAATGAACTGCCAGTGGTGCTAATCATTCTGGAGTATCTTACATTTTAGAGCTGATAACATTCTGTAGCCATTTTGCCATTGAAAAAATGCAACCCTCGTTAGTTGTTTTCTGAAGTTTTGAGAAGGGTCAATAACATTCAAAGAGGTTTTCGGAAGATTGAACTTTTTGTTTGTAGAATGAAATGTCGTGTTAACAGCACAACAATCAAGGAGGAGTTCAATTAAAACTTAAAATCTTTTTGAATTGTTAGTTGGTATTATACAACTAATGAGCCTTTTCCACTGCTTCTTGGTTCTGGGTTATTTGTAGATGCTTTTCATCAGAAATCCACTCCATTATGTTGACATAAGCCAATGAATGAATGGTACAGATCAGAAATAATGAACAAGCTCTCGTTGAGATTCAAATACGGCCCTTTTCCCAAAGGAGGCCTGGCAAACAACTAACTTAACTGTCTGAGCTATGAGAACTCCACAGCTTGACAGAAATCTAACCCTTAAACCTTGTCTACATAGTGATCTCACCGTCATCATATTCTATTTGTGTGTGTATGTGTATGTGTGTGTGTGTGTGTGTGTGTGTGTGCGTGTGTGTGTGTGTGCGTGTGCGTGTACATGTGTGTGTGTGTGTGTGTGTATGTGTGTGTGTGTGTGTGTGTGTGTGTGTGTGTGTGTGTGTGTTAGTCACCATCCAAAAACGTTTTTTTTGCCGTTTCCAAAAAAGTGCTTTCTTGGGTCTCTGTGGTTATTTTTGACCAACGATGCCCAAATTTTGTGCTGGTATTTTTTTTTAGATAATTTTAGATAAAAATCTATTTTTCAAAGATAATTTTAAATGAAGATCCATTTGTAAAGATAATTTCAGATCTTTTTTTTTTATCATTATTATTCATTTTCAACTATTATTTCTTATCACAACTCAACTTGGGCCATTAACCCACAGCAGTGATTAAACAGTTACAAAAAGCAACAAAAATTTAGATGAACAAAAATCATCTTCATCATTAGCAGCAGTATTTTAACTTATATCATTAAACAAAGACCTTCCTTCCAAGATCCACCAGATGTCTCAATCATGGCACCAGTATCTCCTGAAGTTGTCTAAATCATTATGTGAGCTTATTTTTTGCTGGCAAAAAATTTGCAAATGATCTCTAAAGATCCACATTGTGAGTGGTAAAAAATTACTAATATTTCTTTACAAAACTTAATCTAATAGAAAAAAACAACAACTGTAACATTTGTTTGTAGTTGTAATACAACTGGAGAGCCCCACCTTTTTTGATGGCTTCTTTGCCATGAAGTTGTTATAGACAATTTTCCCTCGCAGACTTTGATTCTCAGGTCTGCAATAATTTCAGTCAGATGTTTCTTTTCACCAGGATGAATAAATCTCAACCAGGCATACAAAAGAATTGAAACCTTGACCTTAACATCTAATAAACCTCTGAACCAACAGAAGTACATTCACAGCACCTCAAAAAAAACAAACAAACAAACAAACAAACAAATAAATAAATAAACAAAAAAAAATGTTTAATTTGAAAAGTGAGCATTTTATGGCAGACAGAAAAGCTTTTATTTAATAAAGAAAATGCTTTTCATTTTCAAGAAATATCCTCTAAGAGGAAAGCATCGTTAATTTTAATTCAAAGTAAAAGAATTTAGAAGTCGATAAATCAACGAGCGACTGGATGATTTATCAGTCTATAAAATTCATTTGGATCTTTTCTGCTGAGAACAAATGAGAGGCAGATCAAAATAGAACGGATACCACACTTTGATCCATATTTAGTCACTTCCCCACTAGAGCAAGATGTGATATGAAGTCAGTTTAATGTGAGGTTTTGTAAATGGGAAAGCTAAAAAAAATTACTCCAGTCCTCGCAACTGGTGTTGTGAAGACATCAGGCCAAGCCTGACACTTGCCGTATAGTGCAATGGGAAGGTACTTACTGATCCCCCAAAACTGGGTTAAGTTTTAAGGCGACAGGACAAGTCCCTGGCCTCTTGCACTTAGGAATACCAAGCTTCAGTAGACCATCATCAGCCACGCAAAGCTACCAAAAAGTAAATTGCAAGCAGCTACCACACTTTGATCAAATAAGTACAACCTGTGATGAATCAACTGAGCTTGGGACTGGCCCTCAGATGGACTGTTTTAAAGGGCTCCAATAATCCTTCTATTCAGCCCTAGATGGGAGGAGAATTTGATTCATGGCTTTCTCAACGGCACTAATGTGAAGTGAATTTGAGCTTGAATTTGGTTTGCAGATTCTGTTTTCCATGCAAGTAACCATAACGCTATTTCATAGCTCCTATACTACATATGAAAATTTCTGTCTCTTCAAAGTATAACGGCCAGTGACCGAGTTCCAGCTTCTGTTACATGCATCTGCTTCGTGATCCTCAAGTCTGTTAAAGACCAGGATTTTATACGTATAAGTTTTTACGACCCCCTCTTGGCAGGATGCAAGCCCACCAAAGGGATATCTTCATCTTAATCACACAGCTTAGAGTGTACTCAAAAAGGAAATATGTCATAATGAAGAGTTTTTCACACTCTCCGCTTGTGATAGGAATCGAGTGCGGGATTTCTGAGTGTAAGGCAGACATTCTAACCATTACACTTTGAGCGGACTTTATAGCATATATGCATTTATGATATTGCTTGAATTCAGTATTTCCTGCTTTTTATGTCTGAATTCATTTTTTGTCTCATCTGAGAGAAATGTTTGAGTCCATTAGGCTATTAGGCGACAGCATACAACCAGTTAATTGAAAGAAATATTCATAAAATTTTGTAATGGTCCCTGGGGTCACTCTTTGGGGATTATCTACTGACTGCAAATAGGAATATTATTGTCTATAGAGAAAGTTGTCTTTTTATTAATTGGGTTTTCTATTTCTCCATCATTTTATCAAAGATACATTAACCAATAACATTTGGTCTGTTCATATATTTTGATCCTGTTCACATCAACCTATCTCTCTCTCTCTCTCTCCATATATATATATATATATATATACATATATATATATATATATATATATATATATATATATGTATATATATATATATATATATACACACACACACACACGCACACACATATATATATATATATATATATATATATATATATATATATATATAGTACATAGTTAATTCATCACAGATTGTACTTGGGCTTTTCATATTGGTCCAAGCCCCATCTCTCTGTATTGACCTTTCAATTTACCCATGACAGGAACTAGTCAGCCAAGATCTTCATATTACTTCATACTCTTTAATTTTTATTTATACATCATTTCCAAAAAGTTTTCCCTTCCCTAAATTTCTCATAATTTCTATTCCTCTTTATGATGTTTTGGAGAAAAATACTTTTGGATCTCAAAGCGTCTTTCTGCAAATTCTCCTGCTGGTGTATTCATCTTCCACGGAATTACAATTGGTTTTTCATTTTGTGGTCAACTAATTCCACTGTGAGTCAAGATTTGCAGAAAACATCAAAAGCATGGAAAAGGACATTAACAGAGGCAGGTCAGCACGGTCAATAAATAAGTTTGTCACATGACCAAAATCTTTTGGCAGCATGCTGTATTCAGTGAGATCAATCAGAAAATTGGAAAAATTGGTGATCACTAAACTAATCTCTCCTCTCTCCTTTTGAAAAGTCAAAATTTAAGAAAAATAACCGTGAATGCTGTTTAGCATACTCTTACAATTAAAATTTCATCCTCTTCCTCCTCCTCCTCCTCTGGTCTTTCAACTTCTGCTTTTCCCCCAAGGACATAGACCTTCCCCAAGATTTGTACACTCCTTTATCGTCGCGGAGCCAGTACTTTCTGGATTTGTCTAGCTTGTCTCTCCTTCTAATACTCTGCCAGCCTCGGTTGCGTATGTGATATCTGAGGATTTTTCTAGACGATATAAGGTGTAAATATTACAATTTTCAGCTCTCTCGTTTCATTGGAGTGGCCAGTACACACAACACATTCATAGGTAGCCAGCCAGCAAGACTCACTTAAAAACTGGAAAAACCTGTTAATGAAGAAAGCATTAAAAACTTAAAAACTTTGAAAAATATCAGAGCCTTCAAAATCATTTTTAGTATTTGTAAAATAGAATAGACCGGAATTATAAATTTTCATCTACTAATATCCACAGCACAAGAGTCCCATTTGATTTGTAATAGTGTTCATAAATCTTCCTCTAAATGGACATGACCTCACGATTTCTTGTCCCATACTCTGTCCAGTGAACAATCATTTCATGATACTCTTCAAATAAAGTGTAAATAAATCCATTTTACCAAAATGGAAGTTTTCCCCGGGGAGACGAACAATAATTTTGGTCATAAAATAATCTTCATTGCACATAAAAAGCACTTAGAGTCAAACAGCTGGGAATTCAGGCAGTCGTCATTTTCAGTCTGCGTTCGACCGGGGCGGGGGGGGGGGTTGCTGAGGGGATTAAGGGGGAGCCTCTTCACACATACCAGAAGGTGGACCAAACTTCCTAAAGGAGAAAACAATCTTTATTTTTATTATGAGACCTCTTGGCTTCACCGACGAAAAAAAAAAAAAGAAAAATGGGAAAAAAAAACAACAAAAAGTCATTGCCATTTGTGTTCTAAAATATCTGTGGGCGGACGACGAAATGACAACTGAGTGCAGAGTTTGGCTTTTTTACAGGGACAGAAGATCTTGGCAATTCTTTAATAAAGAACTGTTTAGTACTGTGTTTTTTTTTTTTGTTTTTTTTTTTGCTACAGCCGAGGCATATTCTTTAGTTCTGGAATTAGAACCAGACAAGACAGCTGTTCCTTCTGATGGTCACATGCTGAGAGATTGGTTCTTGAGAGGTCTTCCTCTTTTTTCCCCACCCTCACCTGGAAGAGGTATATGTATCCAATCGTCTATCTGTTTGTCCAGTCAATATCATGGAAATCGAACAACCGTAGTCAGTAAAGGTGACACAGGGTTCTATCGTTTGTGCTTGGGTGTGTGTATTCCAGCACTCCTGGCCGTGCCATTTTGTCTATAGTCATGAAAATTGGCATCAGTACTCTACTAAACCCCTTTCTGAAAATGATCTTTTTTTGTTTTCGGAAAAAAAGTTTCTTTGATCTTTTCAGGGCCTTATTTTGACGAGTTTATTAATAACATCTAGATTCTCTTGAATCTAGATGATTTTTAGATGTTTTTTCACCCAATTTCAGATGTTTTTTAGTGGAAAACTCCTCTGCATTCAGAGTGTGTTTTTGACCAAGTCTTAAGCTAAAAAAAAATTGCTATTAACTCAATAGACAAAATCAAATGATAGAAGAGCAAGTCTGTTTAGTCACTCAGTAGAAACCATCATATGATCAATGTGTTTTGGTAGCATGCCATGTTGGGGGTGATCAATTAAAAATTTGGGAAAAGGGGTGATCAAAGGATAAAGTACTTGATTCAATGGGTATCAATTACTAAAAAAGTATACAAAAAAAAACGAGTGTGAATGCTGTCAGGAACAAACCAAGTGATTAATTAAGCATAAACTTACATTTGAAAATTGACCTTCCTAAATGAAACTTATTCAGAGAGGTATTTT
>OY735232.1:38944576-38977076 GCA_963457665.1 Thysanoteuthis rhombus | reverse complement strand
CAGTATTGGTCACAGCTTGAATGGATCATTGTGTATGGAAAATAAGAGTACAAATAGTTATAGATGCTTATGTCATTATCACAAACACGCTCAAACACGCTGACGCAAATACAAATTAGATGTGGCGGCAGTTCTGACTGCATTCTCCAACAAATTCAAAACAATTTTTTTTTCACGTTATTCTTGAGATTTTTTAAAGATTATCTTTTAGATTTTTCAGGACCCCCTACTTGCGTTAAGGGGTCTGTTTGTTCCACAACCCGCCTCTGCACAGATACACAAACACACGTATGGTGTATGACATGTTTTTTTCAATACTTACTGGTAAATGACAAAAAATAAACGGTAAATATCTAATCAAAATATGACCTACGACTTGAAGAAGTACCAAGTCTTTTCTGATTTTCTAATCATCTAAAATGAATATAATTACATTAATTTACGATACTTTGTATCAATTGCTTTTAAAAGGTGCCGACAATCTTCAGTTGGACAGGGAATGTTGGCCAATTTTTAGCTTTAAAGTTAGCTGGAAATGAAAACCTTCGCCAATTTTGGCAGTACAGCTAGCAGGAAATGAAAACATTAGCCAATTTTTAGCAGTAAAATTAGCTGGAAATGGAAACCTTAACCAATTTTTAGCAGTAAAGCTAACACGAAATGAAAACACTAGCCAATTTTTAGCAGTAGAATTAGCTGGAAACGGAAACTTTAACCAATTTTTGGCAGTACAGCTAACAGAGATTGAAAGCATTAGCTAATTTTTAACAGTAAAATTAGCTGGAAATGAAAATCTTAGCCAATTTTTAGCCATCATACTAAAATAAACATGTTGTAAAATGTCCTTTCTGAGAAAGCTGCCCCAATGCTTCGAATTGTACCTCTGTAATTACCGAATGTTAATAATTTTAGACAAGACTTTTTATTCAATGACAATTACATAATTTTCAACGGTAGAAAAGACCGTCCAAAAATCTCGTTTTGTATACTGCAAACCTTTGTCCGTACACTTTCGTATTTTCTTGCAAAAAAAATAACACTGCAGTGTCTCTCAGTACCCATCATTTTTCATTGGCATCCGCTCTTTTATACATGCATGTGTGCTCAGAAGAATTTATCATATTTGTGCGTTTTCTTTGCCAACTTCACAATGTCCATCCGAGCAGGCAATCCCACGAGATAAGAAGAAATGGAAGGAAAACGCCTCTCTTGAGTCCTGTCATTGTTTTTGACACTATTTGGAACTG
The DNA here is from genome assembly GCA_963457665.1 of Thysanoteuthis rhombus. Lineage (NCBI taxonomy): Eukaryota > Metazoa > Mollusca > Cephalopoda > Oegopsida > Thysanoteuthidae > Thysanoteuthis > Thysanoteuthis major. Next base: position 38,975,829 of record OY735232.1, on the reverse strand, counting down.
GGACATATGGATAAAGGATGTATGGGTAGCCTAATGGTTAGCAGCACGAAGATTGGACAGTCTGTGTTCATCGTCATCATCATCATGTCTTTTAACATCCGTCAATGGACATAGACCTCCCCACACCCCGAATTCGCCACAATTCTCTATCATGAGCGTCACGGAGCCAGTATTTCCTGAATTTGTCTAGTTCATCTCTCCATCTTGTGTTCTGTCGGCCTCGGTTTCTAAAGTGATCTCCGAGGATCCATGTTGTGAGACGTGGTGTCCATCGGTTAACTTTGCATTAATTTCCTTAGCAAAGCCATCAGATAATCTTTTCTGACCCAACAGCTATTAGAAAATAGCTAGGCAGTCTGGACTTTCGAACCATGGTTGGCAATCAGTCTAGTACACCGATAACTCCAAACCATCGTGCAGTGTCCCCCAAGGATAGTCGATTGCCAACTTAGACTTTCTTCTGGCAGCTCCTTGATCACCAGTCTGTATCAAGCAGCATTCATGTTTGTTTTCTTTTTCAACGGACTCTTTTAGTGATCACTGCCCAACAAAATACGAAAGAAGTAACTAATTCATTGAATAACCTTTCTTTAATCTTTTAATTGTTCACTCCAATATGCCATGCTGCCAAAAGACAGGTTCTACTGAGTGACTATCAAGACTTGTACATATATGTATCAGAGAGAGCGAGAAAGAGAGAGTGAGAGAGTGTGTGTGTGAGAGAGATAGACAGAGAGGGGGGAGGGTGAGTTAGTATAGAGAAATGAATTAATCATATCAACAATTAACAATTAGACAGACCCTTTTAGTGGTTACTGCCCAACAAAATACGAGAGCAGTAACTCATTCATTTATCGAACCTTTCTTCAATCTTTCAATTGTTCACTCTAACCTGTCATGCCGCCAAAAGACAGGTTCTATTGAGCGACTAACAAGACCTGTATGTATATGTATCAGAGAGAGAGAGAGAGAGAGAGAGAGAGAGAGAGAGAGAGAGAGAGAGACAGACAGAGACAGAGAGAGTGACAGGGAGAGAGACAGAGAGAGGTAAAGATGAATGAATTAATCATATCTTCAAATTTCATATGCCAACTTAACAATGTCCATCGAAGCAGGAAGTCCCACGAGATAAGATGCAATGGTAGGGACACTAGTCTCCTGAGCCTTGTCATTGTTTTTGACACAATTCTGCTGCGAAACGGGACAAAGACACATGTCAAACGAAGATTCCTTGGACACAGAATATTTCATACAAAATGGACCAAGTCGGAAGAGGAATAAACCGAGAAATTTAAAAGAAAGAAAAAAAACCCTACACCAAGATGGAAAAAAAAGTATCGGAAAAGAAAACTTGTAAATTGAGAAGTGCAATTTATTAAATCACTTTATATATATATATATATATATATATATATATATATATATATATATATATATATATATATATATATATATTGGCACACACAGACACATGCATGCACACACTCGAAAACATATGGACATGACTCTAATATGTACATATTCATATGTGCGTACATTTATATTCATGTGAAAACATATTTTAACCAGCCTGTCTGCAGCTGAAAGATGCCTTTGCCTATTGGGCAATTAATGATAAATAAGTCCAACAAAACTCAAATGATAAATTATATCATATTAAAAAATATCACGCGCAGTCGGTCCCAACTTTCAATCGTTTAACTTGGAGGGTTATTGTAAGTTCGCTTTTTTTTTATCACTAACCAATCAGAGCAAATGTGATACTTTAGTCATCAAGCTTTTTTTAAAAAGATGTATCAACAACCTTAGAATAAGATAAGACTGACTGCTGCGGTGCCAAACCCCACTCCTACTCTCTTCCGACTGAAGATGATTACTGCAACTTTTGCATCGTGTATATGATAAATAATAAAAATGTATTTTTATAGTATAAATGTATTTATTCATTAGGATGAAATAAGCCCTTGTGTCATTGTGAGCTGAATTTTGTCGATGCATTGTTCTAAATAATGGTGAGGGAATGTTAATATTTGAGCTCTAAATTTGGTGAGGATTGTTCTTGTTGTTTTCTTTACGATAGAAAAAAGTCGACTCCGGACTATGACTAGGGTTTGACTATATGAATACACACACACACATAAACACAAACACTCACACACATATATACATATATAGTTTATGTCGCGATTATTGGCACTTTTATATATTTTATGTATAATCTTTACTATATTTTCAGATATAGAGGGAAATCAACCAAATTGGTATAATCAGTAGTGCTGGATTTACGTATGGGCTGAACGGGTTGCAGCCCAGAGTCTTATAAATTGAGTGGGTCTCGGCCTCCATCCAAGAAAATAAATTGAATTTTTTTCCATCAATCTTATTTCATTTCTAAAAATCAAAATCAGGGGTGTATATCAAGCCGTGTTTATTACAAAAGAAAAGAACATTTTTTTTCAAAGATAAATGACCATAACATAACAGAAACAGATAGGGTATAGGTCTGAGCCATTTTCACGATAAGCACCACATGAAGTACATTTTTGTACAGATATAATAAAAAATAAAACAATTACAATTTATTTAACAACAGTTGATAACAAATATGGTGCTGAGAAGATCGTGGATGGGGACTAAGTTTGAGGGTTTGATTTGTATTGCAACTTGCCACTAAGTTCCAGTAGTTCGGTAATAAGTACGGTCACATTAAGGGAGCCACCTTCCGGTGCTCATTTCTCAACATATTCACATGATCCGGGGCTGCTCGATTTGATACTTAGTAATTTCAGTGCTGAGCGAAATATAGTTCTTACATAAATGTCTTTATAATTATCACATTCTGTCGGGTATAATTTGTCCATCTTCTGATACCGATACTTCATATATTTATACATATATATATATATATATGTTTATATATACATACATATATATATATATATATATATATATATATATATATATATATATATATATATATATATATAGATAGATAGATATTTGCCCTTATCTTTGTCTATGAAATGTTAGATTACGACATTCTGTAGCTAATTGGCCGTTACGTCTCTAAGAGTTTTGCACTGGGTTGATGAAAAAAAAGACGTAGAAAAACGAAAATGTTTCACGGTTTTTGCCTTGTTACACAATTTGTCAACGATTTATCATCGTCATCTTTCGCCACTTGAGCTAATCTCCTTCCGTTTTCTTGTATCGTTGAGATCAAATGTCAGGAAAAGACTTTTTTTTTGTTTTCTGCTCTCTTGACTTATGAATTAGAGTCTTCATTTCGGTTCTTTCTTCCTTCAGATCATCTTTCTTCATCACTCTACCGAGCTCCGATGTTTCCCTTCCCACAGTTTGCGCATGGATGTATTTCAATTCATATGTACATCTCATTGGTTAATTCACCTTCTTATTATGATGTCATGATGAAAATTTCATTGTAGAGACTCTCGAGGATTTATGTCTGATCGCGCATTAAAACATCTTGAGCTGAATTGATACTTAAAAAAAAAAAAAACAACTCGAAATTCAGATACACTGAATGATTGAAAAAAGAATTACCCTGTAGAATAGCTTTAGGCCCCATAGTGCTGATCCATACATAAATAACAGTGTCATGTTCGACCAACACACACACACACACACACACACACACACACACATATATATATATATATATATATATATATATATATATGTATATATACATATATATATATATATGTATATGTATATATATATATATGTATATATATATATGTATATATATATGTATATATATATGTATATATATGTATATATATATATATATATATATATATATATATATATATATATATATATATATATATATATATATATAGTACAAATCAGGTTTGCAATATAGCATGATATACTGTAATATAAAGTAATGTATGATATGCAATGGATTTATTTCATAATGCTCGATACATTCAACTTAATACTCCTGAATATCACCTAAACAGCCCCAAAGAGGGCAGAAACATAAACTTGTTTGTGAAGCGAATCCACAACCTATTATATATATACATATATCTTCCATAGGAATAGAGAACTCTGGTGGATGAGGAATATAAGCTAAATAAACACATCGTTTGAATTCAACCTTACTGACCGTCCAGTTCCGTGGAGCAGGAGTGGGATACCAGCCTCCGGGTCTGAAGCAAAGGTTTCAATCCTGCCTCGTGGTACTTGATGGGAAAATGGATAGTCTATAGCCACACTGAAGAGTTGTAATACAATAGAACAGCTGTCTGTGGATGATACAATAATTAACGCTACCCTATTCAGGGTTTTGCACTCTTCATGTGAGGTGACTCATCCGTTTTAAGCTTATGCAATGCTCTTCCATAGGAATAGAGCTCTCTGGTGGATGAGGAATATAAGCTAAATAAATAGAAACAGCTTTCTGTAGATGACATAATAATAATATTATAGATTTTCTACTGGATGAAAGTCTTCCTATATCCTTCCAAGACGACTGCGACTGAGCTAGCCTCTGCCATGTCTTACTAGCTAACCTTTCCATATCATTCCTCCATCTTGTGTCTGGTCTCTTCCTGCAGTGTTTACTGTCCCATAGGAACCAGTTAGTCAGCCTTTTGCTCCATCTAACTGCATCTTTTTGCTAAGTGACCAGCCCATCTACATCTTTGTTGCTTATCTTTCACGCTATCCCTCTCTCTGATCCATTTTGATCTTTTTCTAACTCCTTGAGTTATTCCTAGCATTGCTCTTTCCATGGCTGTGCGATTCTAGATTTATTCTCAATTTGTTTTATTAATTTCCATTCTTTGCATCTATAAATCTTAGCTGGTATTATGCATTCAATTTATACCCTACACTTTAAGCATATTCGCATGGTGCCCTCCAATATATCTCTATTAAATTATTTGTCTGCTATCGTATGAAAATGTAGATATTTTTAGTGATCACTGACCAACAAAAAGTGAGAGATGTAGCTTGTTTATTGATCACTAATTCATTTATTCTTATATACATTTAATTACATATTCATCTCTACATGATTATACACATATATATGTATACTAACATGTGTATATATTGATATATGTAAGGATGTACTCTAATCAAACTCAAGTGCAAGTTGGAATTGTAATCTCTTACCAATTGAGCTAAACTGACAAGTCTTATATACCTACAAATAATTTAACATGAAATTACATTGCAAACTGAGCCCAAATCTAAAAAAGTATTTTTAGGGAACTTGAAAAAATAAAACTAAAACTTTTTTTTGTAGACAAAACAAATGGTAAATGCTGAATTTTTCAGCCTCCAAGCTCCATTGGTGTGGTCCGTATGCATGATACATACATTTATAGCCAGCCAGACCACTTGAAAGCCGAAATGAACCTATAGTGACTGTTGATGTTACTATTATAAACAAGAGAGATTTAATTATCCTATGTGTAGAAAATCGTTTCCGTCAAATGCCAATCATTTTCGACATTTTCAACTTCACAAAATTCTCGCACTTTCAGTAACGTTCTGCTTAACATTTTTAAGGAACATTATATACTATATAGTCTGTCTATTTTCCTCGTCAATGCGTTCATTTTTTCCCAACGTTTCGGCCATGTACCCGTAGGCCTTCGTTGGGTGTTATTGGCTCTAGAATATGGAATCACTGCTTGTTTGGACTGGAGACATCATATGCCTTTTTTTTCTTTCTTTTTATGCATCTGGCTTAAGTTGTCGGGTTATTACGAGTTTCCTCCCTTGTGGGAAATGATACAACCCAGATATCCAAAAAAAATAGATTGACGTGTCCAGTCCAATTTGAGCATGCGCTCTGAGTGATTCTGCAACAACACCCGATTAAGGCCAGGGGATACGCGGCCAAATCATTGCATAAATGAGGGACATAGCCCTACCATGTCGTACATACTGATTAATACACCTCGTCTAACAAAATGCAGACAAGAATTTTGAAGAATATCTGGTCCTAGACCACTTATTTCTTATCGGATATTTATTTTTTTATCTCCTGGACGGCCCTCGGCTTGTTAACATAAACCTTATCTTTCAAATAAGCCCAAATCCTTTGAAGTGACCTGCAAGATAAGCTACAATTGGTAGACCGCCACTGAATTGATGTTGCAAGTCTAACCTCTCCTCTCCTCAGTACACATATCTGATTCTCAGTATTTCGAAATGAACAGGGACCCTCTGTTTGTCGGTGATGATTAACAGAGCCCAACTATCGAAAACGCGCAATTAAATGACATATCATCGATTCAGATAGTGATGTTCACATGTTCAAATAACAGGAATATATATTTTTAGGTTTACGTTATTGATCGATGGTTTTCAAAGTGAAATTCTATTATTTGAGTTCGTTGCTCAGTTATGTACTTTTCCATGATGAATTCTGCGGGGTTCCTTTATGCCAATCTAAAAAAGGAAAAACAAAGAATGTCCGAGGAGAAAAAGTTATAATTGTGTTAAACCCTTTTGAAACTTTTGCACCACCCTGTAGATATATTGATAAAAATACAACTATGATACATCTACTTTGGAAAGTATATATATATATATATATATATATATATATATATATATATATATATATATATATATATATATATATATATATATATATATATATATATATATGCATATATATGTATATGTATATATATATATGTATATATATGTATATATATATGTATGTATATATATATATATGTATGTATATATATATATATATATATATATATATATGGTACAGATCAGGCTTGCAGTATGACATAATATGATAATATATTAATAATATAAAGCCACTTCTGATATATAATGGATTTATTTCATAGAGAGCTCGATGCATACAACTTTTTACTATTGAAGTTGTTTTAGAGTAGAGCTGGAAATAAATGGTAGAATGTGGATTCACTACACAAATTAGCTCGAGGCCTGGAGAGGGCAGAAACATGGGCTAGTTTGTGTAGCGAATCCACATTCTACGATATATATATATATATATATATATATACATATATATATATATATATATATATATTCATTCTCATCCACATGCCCTGTACTGATGCGTATATGTAAAAGGTTTTGTTTCTTTCTCTGTCAGCTTTGTATCCATTATCAGTCAGTAGCGTCTCATCTGTTTTGGTCCATCGGATGCTTGAGGTATCAATTTCACATCTGGCTTACATCAGAGTCGATCGGATCACTAAGCCTCCCGAGAGCCACAACCAAGGAAGAGACTGATACATTCTATTATTAACGGCCTCCTTTCAAGTGGTTGCCTCCATAGCACATCTATCATTCGTTCATCTGACAATTGCAAAGCCGTCATAAATCCACAGGTGATGGAAATGAACAGACTCTTGCTGAAGAATAGGAGAAGCGCGGCGGGGGGGGGGGCAGGGATGAGAGGAGGGAGACGGGGGTGGGGGTGGAATGGTATGGAATCGGTGAACAGAGGCCACCTCCTCCCTTTCAACTTTATCTTGTCTCTCCCTCTCTCTAATTTATATACATGTACATATATATATATACCTTAATTTTTCAGCCAATCAGTCAGTTAATCTATTTATCTATCCATCTATCTATCTATCTATCGATCTCTCTTTCTATATCTATCTATCCATCTATATATATATATATATTTCTATATATATACATATATATATATATATATATATATATATATATATATATATATATATATATATATATATATATATATATATATATATATACACACATTCAATTACATATATATGCCTACACACATACATGTATGTGTATATGGCAAACCTGTCATAAATCCAGGGGTGATGCAAATAAACAGGTCTGTTGGAGAATGAAAGTGTTGGGCTGAGGGGGAGGGTCTCATTGGTTTTCTTCACTACCACTTTAAACTCTGTTTTGCCATGAAACTCAAACAGGGTGTCAAAGAACGGCCCATAAAAAGCCTCGACCCTGAATGAAATTGATCAAAATAGAATTGAGTTTCTGAAGATTCTGACACGTTTAATATCATAAGTGTTCAACACCAGGATTGGCTGCTATCTGCTACTGATACTAAAAGTGTGACAGACATAATAGAAAGGGAGAAAAGAAAATTAGGTAGTTTAATGAGATGGCAGGACGAGAAGGGAGAATGGTAGTTTGATTTGAGTGTAAGAAGGGAGTGGCAATTACTGATACTTTGAGTGTGACAGACATGATAGGAAGTGAGAGGACAGCAAAGAAAGTTAGGTATTTTAATAAGAGAGTTGGAATTTAGAGAAGCGAAATGAAATTCCGATACTTCAATAAAAGGGTAAGAAGAGAGAAAGGAGAAAATAAGGTTAGGTAGTCTGAGAAAAGTGTAAGAAAGGAGGTGGGGCCGATAGCTGTCACTGATACTATGAGTGTGACAAATAGAAGAAAGGGAGAGGGGAGAAAAGAGGGTCAGGTGGTTTGATAAGAGGGTAGGAAAAGTAAGGGACTGATGGTTGCTACTGATACTATTGGTACCATGGAGCTTGAATAGAGAGTCAGACAACGGCCCATAGAGAGCTTCAACCTGATTGAATTTGATCAATTGAGTTTTTGAAGGTTCTGATATGTTCACAGTGAAACCCTGTTCACCACTCCTCCAGTTAACACTGATTCACTAAAGCACTTTTTCCAAGAATTTTTGCGGCAAAATAAGAGATGGTAAATTTCCGAAATGAATAAAGAAAAAAGACGAGATCATGGACCCTCTCCGAAATAACTGTCCACTGTACACTTTGGTCAATTGGCCAAGTGTGTCAGGATAAACGCACACACATGCAAAATAATTCATAATGTGACGATATACATTGACAGGTAAAAATATTTTAACAGTTCCACAAAGAAGCTATCAGATGAGAAACACAGCACTAATCGATTGTATCATGTTGAAGCTGAACAACATCATATATTTCAAAATAATGAGAATGATCCTGCAACAAGTCTAAGAGAAGTGCTCTGGACACGTTATTCATGCTATGTTAAGATGATCCCGTATAGCATTGTATCATTTGAAGCTTCCTTTCAAAGGGACATATCTGGAGTGTTAACCAAGATTTGACCGTATAATGCAGTGGTTTCCAAACTTTTTCTTTCGGCTGAAATCCTGAACACAGAATCGGGAACATAATTATAGTGATATTTCAGCTATCCAATTGATTTTACTGAGCTTTACTTTACTATGATCTTTGAGTACGGGTACCGGATTTGAACTGACTGGGATACATCAGGGATTCCCATACATTTGCGGATATTTTATCATTTACAACTATGTTCCAGAGTCTCAATGACTCTTTATATTTGAAAATTGCGATGCTTATATATTCACACTATTTTTCTTTTTTTTTTCTCCAGCATCTTTTTTTGTTTTGTTTTTTTAAATCTGTTTTTTGACAGAGGCTTACCCCATGTTCATAAGACATGGTGAGTGATGGCCCTTACACTGTGATACGGATACATGATGTGTTGGCAGGCAGGGTTCGTTGGATTAATGCCCCCCAAAGGCGTTAGTCCAGAGTGAACATAAACTCTCCGTCAAAATTTGAACTGATTGATGAAATTTTTTAATTTTACCTTTAGAATTAAAAAAAAATACCCAGTGATTCGCAGGGGCGCCTTTGCAACTCTAATTTGGGTCAGGACCATGCGTTTGGTAACCACTATTCAAACGCCAACTCATAGTTTCCATGTAATTGGAGCCAAAGGGAATTCTTGGTCTGTTTCCATTCTTCTTGGCTCTTCACCCATTATTTCAATGTGTCCACTAGTTCCAAATGAATTTTCTTAGTCATCGCCTTCTTACCATGATTTATTACTGTCAAATGCTCTGTCTTATATGATCAATCCTCGTCTGCTTCATTTAGCTATACGTAAATTTAATCTGCTTTACTAAGAAATTTTTGCGTGTGGACCAGGATTTTGGGTGGCCAAGTTCTCAAGTGTAATGGCCAATCAGAGACGGCCAGGAGGCTCGTCTGAAATGTTAATTACTCTCAGGTACCTCAAAGTGTGAGAATAGTAAATATTGCTCTAATTAGGTTCGACATCTTAATGGACAAATACCTCAATAAATTACAAAGAAGAGATGTTAGGCAACACGCTGCTTCATGTCTTGGTAAACAAGAAAAACTGTCCTAGAATACAAAGAGTGAAGAAAATAGACAAGGTGTTTAATTTTCTGCACAACATGTTTATAACTTGCGTATTTTTCTGTTCAGCATTTGCATTCTCCTTTCATAGAACCTCTTCATCACCGGGCATTGGAATCTTGATGAGATATACTTTTCAACTATTGGTGTCCTTTTGGTTCGATAAGAGTGCACGTTCCTTGCACAAACCTTTTCTTTGTTTACTCTCTCCACACTTCTATATCTGTTCTTTAATGGTGGCACTAGACTTCTCAGAAAGATCAGATGAGCAATACATCATAAGCACCTTGCCACATCTCAAACTTAGTCTGTCTGTAGATAGAAAAAAAAAGCTTTTCATAGGACTCCCTTTGTAAAAATCAGTTTTGTCGGTGTTTCCACCTTCAACTTGATTGATTCAAAGTTTTTCTGTTCTTTCATCTATTCAAGATTCCAAACATTTTCTAATTGTTGAATACATCTGTGGATTTTCGGAATCACAAAACAGGAAATAAAGAAATAATTAATTAGATAAATCATTTGAATTTAGTTAATTAATACTCCTCATCCTGGCTTGGTCAGAAGGCCGCAATCACATCAAACCATTGAACCCTGTCTTGTGCTTCGTACCTTGCAAGACCCATCTCTTTCAAAGTCATCATCACTGCCCTCCACCAGGCGGTTTTTGGCCCGTCCCCTCTCTTTCTTCTCTGTTGGGGTTATTCTTAAAGCAACTTTAGATATTCTCTCAATGGCTATCCACAGGACGCAACCAAGCCATCATAACCCACATTTCTTAATCTGAAAAGACATATTCCTAATGTCTCTTCACATTCATCATTACAGATATCGTTTGACCGGTAAATATTTACTAATCCTTAGTTTCACACGAGGAAATTTAGATGTTAACAACAAGGGGGATAGCGACCGATCAAAGTTACCTCCTTTACAACTTTAGGTGAAGTTTTTTTTTCTGCTTTTGATTCAATTAGTATAAAAAATTGAGTTTCCACTACTGAAGAGCTTCTGGGTTGCTCGGAACGGTTTCCAGTGGTTCATGAAATTAAGAGTTAAAGAAAACAACAACATAAAGAAAAACTTGTTGTCAATGTCCGTCTTTAATGAATTGGTCAATTAAAAGTTTTAATTGATAGCTTTTTCCAATTTTAAACAGCTATCAAATAAAACCTCCAATCAGTACCTCCATCAAACATCGTTGATCTGCGGGGCCCAATTGGAAACACTTTTTTGTGGGGCCCCAGGTTCACAGCCAAGGTCTGTAGAATCTTAGTGGTACGAATGAAATTTAAACTTTATATATCTATGGTAGAATGGAAAGCAATCAAAATGTGCACTTAAAAAATTCAAAGAAATACATTTTTCGCTGTTCTATAATTAATTAACAAATTATTTAATTCAAGTACAGTAAAAAAAATTCACAAAATCAACAATACAAACAAACACTATTGACTCTTTGAGAATTCCGTAGAAAATTAGAATTGTTGCTGTTGTCTGTGAAACTAGTTATGTGGTGTTAGTTATATATGGCAATGTGTTATTGTGTTTATTTGACAAGGCCAAGTATATTACCCTTGCACAGGGCTCCTTTTGGTGTGGAGTCCAACGTGAGAAATTTGTCCAACTGGCTTAAACTTGGCCCTGATCCATTCAATGAGAATAGCCATGTCTACTGAGACTTGATACAATGGTTCTTAAACTAGGATGCACCCACCTCAAGCGTTGTACGAGGCAATTTAGAGTGGGTGTGCAATACGTGGGTTGCAAAAAACATTTTTGGTTTGTTTCATTGTTAATGTATACAGTGGTGGGCCTGCGGTTGACATCACACTGGGTGATTACTCATGGTGTATCCTACACTCCAAGAACTTGCTCTCTTCCCAGGATATCTGGAATGTTGGTGATCTTTTTGTATTAATACACAATACATTATTCATTATGATTTCCTGTATTATTTACAAACTATTCTCTTTATTTTTAGTTTCCAATTTTTCAGTCCTGACTTTGTGAAATGATATGAAGAAAATAAGTCTGAGTACCATAGAAACGTTCTTATTTAGTATTTGATAACTTCTTCTGTAGCCAGTTGTTCATCCTTCTATAAACTTTCATTGTGATTAATTGATAACTTAGGGAGATATAATGTGATTAGATACGAGCATATACAAAAATACTTGAAAAAAAAAACAAAAAAAAAACGGGAAAATCTCTCAATCAATGAGTAGTTCCTGGATTTGCCCTAAATTTCGAACAATTTTTTGTTCACATCATTGTCCATCCTTCCTGTGAAATTCCTGAGATATCATATGTACAGATAGATGTTTCATTAGAAAAAAGAATCATCAAGAAACTATATGAAATCTTTTGGCAGTCCTCTTAGTGTTACCCCTTATGTTGTTCCGCCACAGAATGTTCTTTTTTGTTCTGTCTCCTTCATGTTCAAATTCAGCTGATAATTTTTTTTCTCTGTGGTAAATGATTTGCTATTTTATTGACCAAGTAAATTAGAAAGTAAACCAAATTTCTTTGGATGTTTGGTTCCGAAATTTTTCGAATAAACAATATTTTTAACTACAACAAAAGTCGACTGTTCCTGGAACGGGGAAAGTTTCATGTCAAGACCAATTTTCAAATTTGTTAACAGCGTATGTAAGGAATTAAGTGACCTGAAGGGAGGGTACTCAGAAAGAAAGAGATAGACAGCATTCTTTTTTTTCAATCCGTTCATAGTGCTGGTAAAGACAGAAAGATACAATATAGAGAGTGAGCTAAGAGAGGTATACTTCTTTTCTTTTTTTTGTATCAAACAACGTCATATTTTTCTTTTTTTAGATATATATTCTCGGATATAATAAAAGGAAAATAATAATGATGACAGTATAATAAAAATAGAAAGTACAAGAAAGAAAGAACGAAAGAAAGAAAGAGAAAAAGAGTAAAAAAATAGAAAGCAGACTATATTGTGTTTTTTGTTTTGGACATTTTAACAATGATCAGCTTAAAAACTCAGTCGGAAACAAATACTTTTATTACAGAAGCAAACGTAGATAAATACTGTCAAGACATTGTTTGTTCATTACAAGCCGATAACTCTTAACACTAAAATGTCACACACTTCAAAGTCAATTGGGGAAAAACAACGGCAGCTGGTGCATTTAATGATTTTATTAGTAATATCTTGATATAGACTTTTAATTCAGTGATGGCAGTAGGTCCAAATGGGACCCCCCTGCAAATCTTTATAGATTATTTATTAGATTTTTCTGCGTTTCCCAGACATATTGTGTCCTCAGAACTCTGGCGCCCCCTACTCTGCAATTGTAAGTCAGGCATGGTATCTTTGTTTGATTCTGACATCTGATAAACTTTAACATTTTGTAAAGGGTCTGCAAAAATGCAAAGAACTGTCAACCCAACAGATCTTCAACTTGAAAAAAAAACAACCTTGTTTAGGTTTTTTTCACTTCATTACATTAGCATCGGCAAACATACATATTGAGGTCCCTGAAGCTTGAACTGTTATAAGTACCCCTTTGCAACTTCCAACAAACTATTGCAAGGACTTTGAGGTTTGAAGGGCGGAGAGCTGGAATGTTGAAGTGGATACCTTGATCACATCTTGCTCTGTACAAAACTGCATTGATTTTGCGGAAAAATTCTCTCATTAAAAAAAAGATGTTTCTGTTGCCCCACTGGGAATACGGGCCCTGAAGCATTAGTTTCGTAGTAGACTCGCCTCTGCACATAAGTGGTAGGGTTCCCAAAAGGGTGTGGCATGACATACTGATGCAGTGAAAAAGGATTGCAAATATGGCACGAGGACTGAAACATTCATGAAGATTAGCTATTTTTTCACGGTTTGCATATTGTTGTGAACAGGGATTTTCAGACTGACATTTGTTTGAACAATCGAATCTCTTCTTTGATGACGGAGAAGAGTGATTCGATTGTCCGAACGAAAGTATGTTAATGACTCCTCCCGAAGTTATGGACGATTGGGATTTTCTGCTCTAACAAATATCAAAGACAAGGAAAGAGAATGGCTTCTTTGTGTTGATTAGATGGAAGTTTGTTTGTCTCAAATTAAACCTAACATGAATGATACAGGTTTAGTTTGTCGCTCAATAGAAACTATCATACGCTTCTTAGCAGCATGCTGTGTTGGGAGTGATCAATTAAAATATCGAAAACGGAGTGATCAAGTTACTTCTCTCACCTTTTGCTGGGCAATGATCACAAAAAAGTCAGAATTTTCGAAATAAAAAGTGTGGAAGCTGTCAGATCAGTTCAGCATAAACTTACCTTGTAAACTCAACGCCCGCTAAAACCCTATTTTGGGAAGGAAATTTGAAAAAAGAAAAGTTTTTGCTACTCATGATAAGGTGTAAATGTTGAAATTTTCTAACCTGCAAGCCATCCAGCCAGACCAGCATAAAAACTGAAGAAACCTATGTGGACAATCTCAGTTTTGGTTCACAGTTTCCAATTATCCAACCACTCAAATGGCAATGGGCTGATCATGTTGCAAGAATAGCAGACAACTGATGGACATCACCACGCACAAGATGGATCCCTAGAGATGCGCAACCGAGGCCGGCAGAATACAAGATAGAAAGATAAACTAGACAAATTCAGAAAGTATTGGCTCTGCGTCACCCATGACAGAGAGTTGTGGTGAATCTTGGAGAAGGTCTTTGTCCAACGACAGATGTTAATAGACTGATGATGATGTGAGATGTTATTCTATATAAGTACATTTTAGGGATGATTCCTGTTTTTATGTAACTGAATCTTTTTTATACTATCTTGATGTTTTATTATAATATAATATTTTATAATAATATAATAAAACAGTTTTGTTCTCTGTTATGAATCAAGCACCTCTAAGAGATTATTTTTTAATGTATTTTCTCTTGAAACCCTTATGTGAAGAAACATATGTTGATAATCAAAAAACGTACACCAACAAGCATCAAAACTGATCCCTGGATTAATGCACATCTATCAAGAGAGGTTACAGGTTTCAAGATTACCAACATTACTCTACCGGAGATACAGAGGTGATATGATTGGAATGTATGAGTTATCATAAGGTTTTTACGGTGAAGGTGCAACCCGAAACTTCCTCCGATTTCTATCCAGGCACTTGCGAGATCACAGATTTCGAGGCCACAGGTTCAATGTATACAAAGAGAGCTGTGAAAAAGATATCAGAATATTCTCTTTGAGGCGCTGAGTCACTGATAAGTGGAACAATCCCTCAAAGGTAATTGTAGAAGCACTAAGCCCAAATGCATTCAGAAATTGCCTGGACACACTGATGCAAATCTCTAAACAATAACATTTACTTGCGGACCAGTATAAAGAATGATGAACATATGTTTGAACTTAGTGTAAGAGGCCATCTTTGAGGCCATATCCCAGAACACGACTAAATTATCATATTATATTATATTGTATTATATTGTTATATATTATTGAAGATTTGGTGTGGTGTGAGCAAATTTTTATTGAAAAAGTGCAATGCAGAGAGAAAATTTTTGAAATTGCTGAATTAGTAAATCATTCTTTTGTAGACTAAATAAAGAAAAGGTAGAAAGATAGAATTGCTATAACCTAGGTATCGACTCCCTCTTTTGAAGGTGGGCAAAAATAAAATAGGGACCAGGATAGAACAAATGAAACGATTATCATAAAAAGGCGATGGAAACAGCTTGTTTTTTTTAATTACTTAGATGATTTTAGCCCTTTTCTGATATATCTTTTTGGATGTTTGACCGTTTAGTAATAGAGATGTTGAAGATGGCCTGGATGGCTGTAACATGTACAGCTATCAAAAGACTTCCATCAATCCAATACACAATCCAATATGCTTAACTGAATGAGAGAAAGGTGAGATGAAGTGGAAAAAGAAACTTGAACTAGTATTTTGAATTCAGATTTTCAAGGCAGCTAATCTTCCCTAATTTGACATTTTAAAGATTTTTAAAATTCTGTAGTTTTAGAGTTTTGAGAAGGCATTTCCATTATTATAATTTATTGTTTTAAAATCTTTTTCAATTTTCAATGGCAAGTGTTTTTCTTTATCGATATATAATGTTACCAAGAGATTATTGATACATAAAATGTTACCTAGAGATTATTGATACATAAAATGTTACCTAGAGATTATTGATATATAAAAGACCTGTGTTAAATCCGAGGTCATATTTCTACAAAAATTTCATTCTGTTTTGATTTTCCTTTTTTAAAAACTATAGCTAAAGAACAAAAACATAAGCCCCATCAATGTTAAATCGTGCCCCTGTCTATTCTCAAGAATTTTTTACGAGAAAAACCTGGCACGGAAGTTACAACATTAAAACGTATACTTGGCAGCTTAAACTGTAAAATTGGAACATGTTATTTCCTTACGAGCTAAAGAGAGACTCCATTTGGAGAAGAAAGATTTTGATTGGGTAAAAAAATGTCTTTAGTTTATTGGCTTAAATTGTTTGTTGATTGTTAGAATTGGCCTTCTAATCAACAATCTGTTTCTAAGTCTGTCGCTCAATCAATTGTTTTTTTTTATTTTCTTGGCTACCTTGGTGCCTCTCATTAATGGAGTTGGCCTGCAAGTCCTTGTTTGGACAGCAACTGGAGATGATGAGCATTAGTAGAAGAGGGAGAGGAAGAAAGAAAGTTTGGAGAAAAGGAAAAAAAATGAAGAAAAAGAAAGGAAGAAAAATAAAGAAAAGAATGAAAATCAGGGGAGAAAAAAGAAAAGAAGTGAAAAAAAGAAAAAGAAAGGAAGAAGATATTTTATGCGAGAGAAAACAACGATGAAGAAAAGGATGAAGAAATGTTATGCAGAATCGGTGGAGTTGCTTAATTAAAAAGTTTAATTTCGCCTTGATTAAATAAACTTTTGATCATAACAGATAGTTGTCTCCTATCCTTTTTTTGACTAAACAAATTCTGGATCAAATTAAAACTTCTGATTTATCTAGGTTTTGTAAAAAAAGTTAAAACTATATATTTACTTATTTTTTGAAAAAAGTTTAATTTCACAAACTTTGATTGGAAAAAAAAGTTGTTTTATATCTTCGTTCTGATTAAATGAACTTTTGATAAAATTAACTATGCATTTATTTGAATTAAAACTATGTACTCATATTTAAAAAAAAAATCTTTGTCAATTAGGCAATTTCAACAATTTGGCATAACAAATGTATATATATATATATATATGTGTATATATATATATATATATATATACATGTACATGTACATGTATATATATATATATATATATATATATATATAACAAAATAGTTATATTAACATGACTCCCCGGCGCAGATCAAAACCCTCTTCCCTCAAGCTTTAATTTTGATATTCAGTTTGATGTATCAATTTTAAGGCTGTGTCATAATTCATATAATCTGTAAGTATATATATATATATATATATATATATATATATATATATATATATATATATATATATATATATTTATATATATATATGTTTTTATATATGTAGTCATATATATATACATAAATATATATATACATATATATATGTGTATATATGTATAAAGGAAGACAGAGTAAGAGATAGTGAGAGACAAAGAGTTGGAAAATGTGTTGAGATCAAAAGTGAAAAGGATTTTTGAGAAAAAACATTTTTTTTGCTTTTCGTCAAAATCTTCAAAACCTCTGAGCTTAATTCAGTATGTAAACGACTTTTTGACTTGAACGATCTGAAATTAGGATCAAGGATTATACATTCCAGTTCAACTTCTAAATATTCAGGCTTAAAGATTAAAGGACCTCAAAAATAACTTCAGATCATCAAATGCTTTAATCTCTTTGAACCTTAATCCAAGATTAGCACTGATTTATAAAATCTCTCAATGACCTCTTATTTAAATAAATATTATAAATTAAGATTCTGCTTCAGATCAATTTATCTCCGAGATAGCAAGATTAACCTTTTACAATAAATTTGAATTCTAGCAAAGCGGTGAACATTGATCTTATATAATCCTTTCTTAATTGATTCTTCAAATAGCATGATCCTTAATTTTTCGCCAGTAGATCATCAATTTTTAATTCATCCCCACTTTAGGCCTTATCAACTAATTGGTGGGGGTAGCATAACAGCTAACACCATGGACAATGGATTTTTAAAAATTTTTATTTGATGAAGAATTATAAATTATTATTATTCGCATCATTACACATCGTTACTTCACAGTGCATTAAATACCGTGACTACTAGAATGTAAACAAACATGACTGCCATCAGAATGAAGGATTAGTTTGGGGGTATAATTTGAACTTCTGTGTCCTGTTGAAGTCTTTGTGGTTTAATTGGTAATGCAGTCCGGTCTAAATTGAGCTTTCCCTGGCTGCGGGGATGAAAGTTTGCATCTCACCCAAGGCTTATTCTTCATTTTCTGATCAACGCTGTTTACAAGTGCTGGAGGTTATTCAGTCTGCGCAAAATGTTGTGGTAAAAAGCAACCAATAAAATCAAGATGAAATTGAAAAGTAGTAAAATATTTTTTTAAATGATCCTGGACAATGGAATCAGCAAACCTATTTCAAACCTTGGTAAAGACATGAATCCATCTCTTCTTCTTTAGCTATGATTCTTTGATCGGCATGATCCTTGATTTTCGGCCATTAAATCATTAATTTTCTATTCACCTCTGCTACGGACTCCCACCGTAGGTGTTATCAACTAAGAGATGTGAGTGGCATAATAGTTAACAACATGGATTATGGGGATGGAAAGTCTTGTACAAACTCTGGCTGAGGCTCTTTACATTTGCCCAGTAAATGACTTTGGTAAAGTCTTCTTTCTTCCAGCCATAGGTAAAATAACAGGGTAGACTGTTCTCTAGCCTTTGGAGGCAACCATTCAAGGAGAAGGACCTCTGAATTCAAAACCATGCTGGGGTGGATCTTGACAGACCACTGAGCTTTGAGGCTCCAATTGTTAATCCACCCATGCACAAATGATTGGTCAAAAATGTGCTTCATCAAAAGCTGAGAATCTTCCATGCACATGGGTGTATCGAAACTTTTTGGTTCAGAAGAGCAGAGAGCTTGATTTGCCCATAACTCCAAACTCCACACAGATTTCCCTGAATTACACTGATTTACCTGAAATTCAACATGGTTTTGATTAAATTTGAGTCGGAGTTGAGTATAATATATAACTCAATTTACCATTCATTCTGTCAGACCAAGTATGTCCATTTCTCAAATACATAACTGTTGCAGTGAAAGAAAAAGACCGAGAATAAACGAGATGAGAATTTGGGTTGAAAGCAGTTATTTGGCCTTTGCATTACCAGAGGGCTGTTTTGCTCAATGGTGAGAGCATCAGTACATTGAAACGGTTACCCTATCAGTGGTTGGTTTCATTCCTGGCCCATTTGCTTTTCTATTTTACATTGTCTAAATTGAGTGATATATCAACCATGTAACAACGGGAGATCATTTCAATAAGTTTCTATATAATATAATGCAATTTATAATCCATTTTCTTGTACAACAGTAGTCCAAAAACAAAGTGAATTATTCTAAAAACACGGGAAGAAGTCAAAGAGACAGACCCAGAAAGAACAACCTTTGACCAAGAAACACTTACCGATGACTGTGAAGCTAAGAGACTGTGGATTGTGCAATTAACAGCTGTATAACCAAAGAGGGTATAAAATGAGATGTAGAGAAAGTTTCAGTGAATTTTATCGGTGAACTAAGTAGTTCACAAAGACAGACTTCAACCAAGTGAAAGTTGAAGTAACAGTGCGGTGACCCCAAAAGTCAAATGTTCCAGTACATTCTTAATTATATAAGCCACTGCCATATTCCTGAAATTGAATAAGTCAGATCGATGTTGCTCCTGCTAGTATATGGTTGATCTTATCTGTAACATCATTAGCAGAAAGAACTTTTGTGTTTTATCTACACTGGTAAATATCTATTGCTTTGCTAATGGTATATCTAAAGCTGTATCCTGTGTCAGTATATTCACACAGCAATTTAAAAGATTAATGCAAGGCATTGTTAAGTAAAATTTTTGTATTCATTTTCAGTAAAAAACAAAATTGACCTATAAACAACAGTAGCAGCAGCAGTAGTAGTTATAGTTATATTATCAGCGGCCAGCAAACGAACTCACATACTCACACAGCAGAAGGGTATCCATATTCCTGTGTTCATAGATACCCCATTTCTTTGTTTCTGTTTGTTGTAACAGACAGACAGACAGATACCATGGATTTTATACAAAGGATTTTGCAAATCATAAATAAATTTAAAGGGAAAGTTTCAGAGAATTTTATCGGTGAACAAAGTAGAATATAAAAACAGACCTTAGCCATAGTTATTCAAACACCCAAAAGACAAATATCCAAGAACATTCGTAATAAAATAAGCCACTGACGTGTTGTCATAATTAAATAAGTCCAATTGACATAGTTATCGCCTGTATATAAATGATCCTATACGTAACATCATTGGTACAAAGAACTTTTGCGTTTTATCAACACTTAATATCCTTTGCTTGGTTGTCAGTATACCCGAAGCTCTTGTTTGCATAACTATATTTACACGGTAATTCCAAAGGATAATAGAAAGTATTGCTAAAATTCTTGTAATGATATTTGGTAAAAAAACAAAACAATCGACAGCAGCAGCAGCAGTAGTAGTAGTAATTCTAGTTGTACTATCAGCAGCCAGGATTAAGCGAATCATAAATAAATTTGGGAAGTACAGAAAGTTTCAGTGAATATTATCCCTGAACAAAATAGTATATAGAGGAAGACTTAAGCCAAGTAAAAGTTGAAATAGTTATGCAGTAACCCCAAAAGTCAAATATTCCTGAACATCCCTAATTACATAAGTCATTGCCATGTTGTCATAATCAAATAAGTCTGATCGATGCTGTTCCCACCAGTATACAGACGATCATGAGTGTAACATTATTAGCACAAAATTTTCATGTTTTATCTACATTTCACTTGTTTTTTTCTGAGTCGTGGATTCTCAGGTGGGATCCTCGAAAATGTCCGCCAGCAGATCATCTGACTACAAGAAGCGGAAAAAAAAAAAAAGTCCGTATATATTTTAAAACCATTCTTGGTATTCTTGTCATGGAAATTTATTTAATTAAAAGCTCTCTCATGCAAAGTGGCTGTAAGTAAAAGTAATCGAGTCTTAAGAAAAAAAGAATTTCACTTCGGATTTATTGAAATTTATTCCCAGGTCACAAAGGCTAATGGAAATGTTGTAAGAAATTTCTGTAAAGCAATTTTACTGTCTTGCTTAAACTGATGAATCATGAGAAAATGCTTTCAATTACAGTTAATGTCTATCTGCATAAGGCATGTTTAAAAAAATGCTGGAGCATCCCATCTTTCAAGAGACAAATCTAAATGTAATGTGGAGGCTAATGAAGAAGTCTCAGTTTCTGCTGCATGCCTCAGCTTAGTGATCCTTGCAAGTCACAAGTCTGGTTGAGACCAGGACTTTATTCCTACAACTTTTTATGTCCATCCTCTTGGCTGGATGCAAATCGGCTGAAGGTATACATCCACCCTAATCTCACAACTTAGAGTGTACTCAATTAGCTGCTGAGTGCACAGAAAAATTTCTCCCGATGAAGTTTTCTACACTCTTTGCTCATACCATGGATCAAATCTGGGATCTTATGCGTGTGAGGCAGCTAACTGTTACTCTATCTGACTGAGCATCCTAAGAAGACATACTGAGGCTCTTTTTTTTGCTACCTCATATATCATTCATCAATTCAAATCTATAGAACAACGTTAGGAATGACTCAAAGATATAGAAAAAAGTTAAGCATGGATAAAAAATGGCGATGAGCTGAACATGTAAGAATAGAGGATGATAAATGATGCAAAAAAGTGGTTGATTGTTTCCCAAGAGATAGCAGGATAGAAGAAGACTAGACGAAAGATGGAGAGATGGGACAGAAAGGTATGCTGGTAAGACACGTCAGAGGTTAGCACAGTCATGGTCTGTATGGAAAGAGCTTTTTCAGAAGTGATGGCTCATGATGATGATGATGATTCTGCCATTAAAATTATGCCTGAAATTCTGATATGAAGTGTTGCTGTTATTCTATTGATCACCACCACCACCACCACCATCATCATCATCATCATCATCATCATCATCATCATCAGTTATTGTCTGTCCATTGTTAGACTTAGAACTTCCCCAGAATTTGCTACACTTCTCTTTCATGGACATCACAGAGCCAGTACTTTCTGAACTTGTCTAATTCATCTCTCCGTATTGTGTTCTGCTGGCCCCGGTTTCTCATGCAATCTCTTGGGATCCATGTTGTAAGTTGTGATGTCCATCGGTTGTCAGCCATTCTTGCAACATGACCAGCCCACTACCATTTAAGTTTTCAAATGGATTCGATGATGTTTTGGATGTCTGTTTTTTCCCTGATATACTGTGCTGTCTTATGATCTTTCCGTGTGAGGTTGAGCATCATCCTTCAACGTGAACGTTGCATGGTTTTCAATTGCAGAGATGATTCAGACTAATTCTAATTCCACTTAATTTTGTCTACTTGCCTTAATTTTTTTCTCGATCTACCAGCAATGTCAATCGGATCAGACCTGCTGCCAGCAAACACCTACACAGTGTACAACTTGGTTACCATTTGCTTATTATGTATCTGTGCGTTTGCATTACTCCCTCTGTTTCTTTCTGTTCTTTATGTGACAGACGGATTGACATGTTGCGAATTATAATATAGATTAGAAAAAAAAAGACGTAACAGCCAGGCCAACGAAAAACCTCAAGAAATCTCTGTAGACAGTTTTAGTTAAAGTTTTAGTTAACAATTTGCAACAAAATCAAGAAAGCAGTCTTTATAATTTCATTCTGTTGCATGTGATTTTCAAGCCAAATGGAAATTTGTATGAATCTGATTTAATCTATTTGTATATTTCAGAATTTCAGATATTGGAAATGCAGGCAAAGACACACTTGGAGTGCATGCATGAAATTATTGATTTTTAAACCTTTGCTAATTCCCTAGCTTCTATACTCTGTATGCTAAGATGTGGAGATCCAATGATACAAAGTCTGCCATTCTCCTCTGGCAAATATCTTTATGTTTCCACTCTACCATTTTGTATACCCCAACCCTGCATCTCTCTCACCCTCTCTCTCTATCTCTTTGTCTTTTCTACCTTTTCCTTTTCTCAATGTGCCAGCAGCTTTAATCAGATCAGACCAGCAACCTGTAAACGCACAGCAAAACTTGTTAGCACAAGCCGATTTTGTGTTCATGTGTTTGCATTACTCCTTCGACTTCGACACTCTCTGTTTGCTATGACGTAGACAGATTGACATGCTGCAAATTATGATATGAACTACCATAAAATCTGTCAAAAATTACGGTTATCATTTTCACGGTATTATGGTGTCTAATCAATGAATATACAAATTTTAGATCTTCTGGTAAATTCGAGCCAAACATTATTGTGTAGATGTAGAAACCAAATCAGTTTCAGTGATTGGATTTTAGTTTTTAAATTCTTGTGTTTTATGTGTTTTTAAATTTGCCACAATGAGACAATGAAATATTTACTGGTTTGCAGCTACGAAAGGCGGTTGCCAGATCATATTTGAAGTTGTATTGTACTCGAGTAAATACGGCAATAAACATCAAATATCAAATTAAAGAAATTGCATATTGAATTGGAAGATATTTTATAATTGTAGCCCATTGTATTCTTTTTCCTTCAATACATGATTTGCTTGTCAAATTTTATTTCTTAAAATCATGCCATATAGCTCACGCGTAGGTCATCAGATAACTAAGGTCAACATCAGGTGATCGGATTATGGTAATGTTTTTTTTATATATATATCAGTTTTGAGTAGCATGACAGATGAACAGAAATCTACACAAAAGAGTGACCACGGTATTTACATAGTCAAATTGATAGAAGGACAATAAGTAATTAAGGAAGCAGCCAATAAAATTCCATCCCATTGCATGCGAAGCCGAATAAAAATTTGCATGAATCTGATTTAATCTATTTGTATATTTCAGAATTACAGATATTGGAAATGCAGGTAGGGTCACATATGAAGTGTGTGTGTGTGCATCTACTTATTGATTTTTAATCATTCAATACCTTCCTGGCTTCCACCCTCCGTACACCTGAATTGCAGAGATCTGAGGAAGCCCATTAATTCTTGCTTTCGTACCTTTTATTACGAGAGTGAGGTTATTTGAATATGCTGACATATAGTAATTACCCAAGAGTAATTTGTATGAAATGCATGGCAGGATAACAATTAATTCTTGACAGAACCACTTTACGCAGTTTATATTACTTATATAATTCTGAATAAACGAGAAAAAAAAAAAATTGTATATATATATATATATATATATATATATATATACTATCTCAGTCTTTTCCAATCTATCATTCAATTGATCTATCTTCATATCTATCTATCTGTCTATTCATGTTTATATCTATCAATCTGTACCTGTTATTGCCATATCTATCACTGTTTAAACCTGTATAACTATATGTCAGTTCATAGGTATTTTCATCTATCTATCTATCTATCTATCAATCTATCTATCTATCAATCTATCTATCTATCTATCTCAGTTTATATCAGTTTATATCTATTTTTGCATCTATCAATATCTATCTCAGTTTATATCTATGTTTATATCTATCTGTCTATCTATCGGTCTATCTATCTATCTCAGGCTGTTCTTATCTACCTATCTGTCTATCTATCTATCCATCTATCTATCTCTCAAGTTGTTCGTATCTATCTATCTATCTATCTATCTATCTATCTATCTCAGGCTGTTCATATCTACCTATCTATCTCTCAGGTTGTTCATATCTATCTATCTGTCTATCTATCGATTATCTATTTCAGGCTGTTCATTTCTATCTATCCATCAATCTATCTATCTATCTATCAAGTTGTTTGTATCTATCTATCTATCTATCTATCTATCTATCTATCTCTCAAGTTGTTCGTATCTATCTATCTATCTATTTATCTATCTATCTATCTATCTATCTATCTATCTATCAATCTATCTATCTATCTATCTATCTATCTAATTATATATCTATTTATCAAATATCAATTGACAATACTACTGTAATTATCGTGTCATCCATGAATTAAAAGAATCTTGATCTTTGTAACATTAGACACTTTGATTGTGTACATATCTTTTGACAGAAATTTACCATAGCCAATTGCACATTTTGAATCAAATTGTTTTCTTCTCATTATTGGTTGATTCAGTCAGGGGTGTTTGTGGGTGGGAGGCTCTACAAATTACACATCAGGACTGAAGATATATGTTTTCCTTTGGTTGCTGAAGATGTCACATGGGGAAAAAAAAAAAGAAAAGATTTTCCATTCCTAAGTAATGCCAGTTTTACATATGGGCTTAGCAGACAGCAGCCCAGGACCTCATGATATAATGGGGCCCAGGGCCTCCTGCAAAAAAAAGTGAACTTTTACAATTAATTTCATTTCACCTGTACTTAGAAAGTACATCCAGTTTTACTGTGTTTGTTTGAGTAAGAATGAATTATTTTTCAAGAAGTAAATTATTGAAAAGTAACTTAAACAAAATTTATTTTTTTTAAATATTAGTGAATAACATTGAGCCAGTTTCACAATAAGCACTTAGAAGAACACATTTTTGTATAGGGATAATAAAAAATAACACTTGTTACATAGTTATCCTTTTCAAAAGATTTTCAAATATTTTTACGGCTCCCAATAATTTTAATGTAACCCTTATTGGTCCTGACCACTGTGGGTCCCAACCCCTGCACTGAAAACCTGTCCATGCCCAAGGCTTCCAATTGCTTTAATCCTGCACTGTTCCTGAGTGCTATGTAAATGTGTGTGTGCATATGCAAATGCAATCTCATACACATGCATACATAAATATCTATATCTCCACACGTATGAGGTATGCCAATTCGATAACAAAACCAAGCCATATGGCATATTGTACTCTTTTATTGTAAAAGCCCTTGATTCAATGGCAAATATCAATAATATAGATCAAACATTATACAGTGAATATTTCAGATCAAAATTCAGCTATGTGTAATGCTGTGGATTTATTGATCCACCTGATACACGTATGTACATATGTTTTTGGAGGTTGTATCAGTAGATGTATTTTCATGTCTAATACACGTTTGTAATATCCTAATCCTTATATTAATTTGTGTTCAAGCATATACGTTAGTTTTTGTACAAATACATATTTATCTGTTCATTAAAATAGGTATTTTGCATACATATATACGTATTAAAAGTATTTAAAGTACCCATCAGAGCGGACATATCACAAGACAGCACATTGTATTAGAAAACAAACAGATTGGATATATTACAGAAATCATTGAAAAATTTGCATGGCAATGGGCAGGTCATGTAGCAAGAATATCACACAACTGCTGGACATCACAATACACTGTGGATCCCCAGAAATCATATGCAAAATTGTGGCCGGAAAAACAATAAGATGGGATGAAAATTCAGGCAAATTCAGAAAATATTGGCTCCATGATGCACACAATTAAGATTTCTGGTGAATTTGGGAGAGGGTTGATGTCTATATATTGTATACACTGGGTACACTATTAAGCTGAGGGGAGGATCCCTGCCCTCTCTTATTCAAAAAGATAGTAGCCAAATGAAAGAGGAGCTCTAAGGTCTCCTCCAACAGTAAGCGCAGTACAAGTCTTTGACTTGAACTCATGTCTTCAGCAAAGGCATGAGTTTACTCCCTCCCTGCCATGGTTAAATAGTAGGATAGACCCAACTCCCAAACATTCACTGGTAACCAGTTCAGGAAGACAACTCTCATTCAATAACCACGAGTGGAGCCCCTAAGGTGGATTTGCTTCAACTGTTTCTTTAGATTTATCGGCAGATTTTAAAATCCTTCAACAGAACATTTTCAAAGCTACTAAGGATATTTGTGAAGATCCTATGAAGGTTTCTGTCTGAATTTTTTAAATGTGAAATCATCATATTGTATGAACTTCTTCAGATAGTTGATCTCAACATGGTTCATCTTTTAGACTCAGCATTTTGGCCGTTGTACCCTACAGCCATCTTTAGCTGGTCATCATAAATATGGAGATTTTGAAAAGCTGAGATGAGGAGGCCCATCAAAGCATGAGGTCAGAATGTCCTTATTCCACTGTTTGTTTTTAGATGAGAGAAATCCTTGCATCACAACTAATCCGTCGGTCATTTTTGGTCTCATATTATGTCAATGTCCAAAACTGGTGTCATAGAAGCATTCCTCATGGGTTTTGTTTAGACCTAGTGTACAATCTGCCATACTGGTATGGAAGAAGAGGCAGTCAATCTCTCCTTTTTGAACTCACTATGTCAGGAAATAGTCAGCAAGAAGAGTTGGTTAACTGTTGGCAGACCCCTACGTTCCATGATACGGAAAATTAGGTTTATAGCCAGTTATGAAAGAACAGGTCTGGTTAATCACTTAATGCGATCAATGTTGTTTTGAGGTGATCAGTTAAAAAATTCGGAGAAATGGTGATTAATGAATAGTTTACTTCTCTCACATTTTATTGAGATGTGATCATATATAAGCCTAAACTTTCCAAAAAACAAGTGTGAATGCTGCTGGACACAAACTAACTGACCAATTTAGCATGCTCTTACATTGCAAATTAAATCGCATATTGAAAACCTATTTAGGGGGTGGATTTACAAAACATTTTTTCTTGACATATTAAGGAGTAAATGTCTAAATTTTCAGCCCTTGAGCTCCATTGGTGCAGCCTATATGCATGATACATACATACTTAGCCAGTCAGCCAGACCAGCTAAAAAACGGAAGAAACCTTGTTGACAGTTTTTGATGACATTTGCTAATAATAGCTGCGTGTTTTCATCATTTAAAAAAACCCAAATATTGCTCTTATATAGGTTCTGGCGAACATGTCCCTACTTCAGCTCTCTGTATCAATAGTTTTCTTGATGTTTCTCTTCGAAATTTTTGATATATGAAAATAGACTTACAGATAGCATCACTAACTTCAACTGCTATTTACCCACAGCTGAAGGGAGATCTGATGGATTTATACCTTTTGCAAACTACTGAACATTGGTGTACGAGCCAGTGAAAAGTCTGGCAGAACAGTAAAATTTCAGACAAATTAGTGTAATTTACGCAAAACTCTGAAAGATTTCAGGCAAATCGAACCCTTTAACAAAGAGTCCGATAATCATTAGTTCTAAATGAATGCAGATTTTCTCAGCTGGAGCTTTTCTATGATGCTAACCATTTGGCTACCTACACTTCCTTCAGTTAATAAGAAAAAGAAGTTATTTGTCAATATTGCAGAAAATAGTGACTCCTTTCTTATATTTATTCATTATTTATTGAAAGCATTTTTTTGTAGTTATTTAAAGCACTTGTACGTTAGTTATTTGTCTAGTTTCTCATGGACAGGTGATTGCTGTGTGGTTTGCAAGGTTTGTGTCTGTGTGTTTGAGTAGGAAACGCGGATCTTTCGCAAGGAGAGAAGGAAGATCTCCGAGGAGGAAAAAGAGGGGAAGAAGAAATCACCCCGAGGAATGCATTGCGTAAAAAAATTCAAACTGTTCATTTGGTGATTCATAGCGGATCTTCATAACGGATCAAGGAGTTCGAGCCAAGGATGGTGTGCGTGTGTATGTGTGTGGGGGGGTCCGATTTGTTGGGGGGGATCAATCTTTTTTTTTTATTCCATTTGTCTAATTAGACATTAGACAATGGATATGATAATTTTTTTTTGTTTTTCACGGATAATTTATGATTACTTGGGATTATTTGGGTTTTTTTTTTATTTTTAAATTTCTTTATTTTAAAAGAATAATTTAATCCATGCTTTGGGGAAACTTATTGCCATGGGGGAAATCACAATCAATTTGAAAAAAATCACACAATCAAATAATGAATAAAAAAAATCACTCTTTTTGCTTTATGATAAAGATGCAAGAAATAAACATAACAAAAAAATATATAGGGTGAATAAAGTCTTTGCAATTAAGGAAAATCTGCTGCACCAAATAAAAAGAGCAGAGGTAACCATTACCAGAACGGAAAATGGAATTAGCGAATGAAGTTCAGGTTTCAGCTGAGGCTGCTTATGTTAACTTCCCACAAATATCCTTGGGAAAGGCATGAATCAACTCCTCCCTGGGTATATAGCAAAGGCCATTCAGCCAGTACTATGCCTAGGTGAAGGATTAGGGTTGAGCAAGGAAGCATGCAACTCCACCCCATAAAAACCCAACTGCTACTGAAACCATAGCAGCATTACCGAGCGTGTTGTGGTTGTGGCCCTATGATTCACCAAGAGACTAATGGAATAAACACAGACAAATAAAAAGAACTGTTTAGTCCCTCAACAGAAACCATCATGTGACCAACATCTATTGGCAGCATGATGTGTTGGGGATGATCAATAAAAAATTAGAAAAAGGGGTTATCAATGATAAAGTTACTCCTCTTGCCTTTTGCTGGATAGTGATCCCTAAAAAAATCAGGATAAGA
Source organism: Thysanoteuthis rhombus (assembly GCA_963457665.1). Lineage (NCBI taxonomy): Eukaryota > Metazoa > Mollusca > Cephalopoda > Oegopsida > Thysanoteuthidae > Thysanoteuthis > Thysanoteuthis major. The sequence continues at coordinate 38,945,998 of OY735232.1, read as the reverse complement.
AAATTTTTAAAAGTGTCAACACCACTGGATATAAACTGTAAACCTATTTAGGGGGGTAATTTTTGTATAATAAAACAAAATTTTTTCTAGATATAATAGGGAGTTAGTATTCAAATTTTTAGCACTCCAGCTCCATTGGTACAGCCTCAATACATGATGTATACATGACCAGCCACCAAGCAAGTCAGCCTGACCGATTTAAAAACTGAAGAAATCTACGTTGACTGTTTTCCTGACAGCTTTGGTGGATGGTTTCTAAGGGAAATTAAAAATTTAATGCCAGCATTCCTGCAAGAATCACAGCTACCCGAAATCTCACCCACCCGGAATGACAGAAAAACTAATTTACTTTCGAACGGGTTGTAGTTTGTTTGGAGAGGAAAAACATGGTGGAGAAAATTGACAGGTCTCTTTTTTGCCGTTCTTTTCAAGTTTTGCAACAAATGTAGTCACCGTTTGAAGGGAAATCTCACAGAGCCTTAAAAATCTTTCTTAACAACTCCCCTACCTGACCCCTCTGTGAGTACTTGGGTGAGCAAGGTGGAGAGCAGGGGAAAGGAAGAGAAATGAGAGAAAAAAAATGATGGATTAAAATCCGAAAGGCTGTTTTAAATCAGCTGTCAATACTTTTCATGATTTAAATTGAAAAGAAGAAAAAAAAGAATTCGAGAGATTCAAAAAAAAAAAAAGTTTTTTTTATTTAACTAATTTATTTTCCACTTTCAGCTGCTTATACGTATCGAAAAAGGGATTATAGAGAAAACATCAATGAACTCTTGAGCAAGTTCTTTTATTTTTTCTTATTTCTTGTTTTTCAGTTCAACTTGATTAAGAGAAGTACTGATAAACATCAGTTCGACTTGATCGAATAACGTTAATTCCTCGAGAGCTACTGGGCTTCGACAGACGTTCAAAACAAAGACAAGGAAAAAAAAACACCCCCACATCTATGGGGAAGGGTGGGGTTGGCATGTTAATCACAAATTCTGATTTGCTATCTATTTGTAATTAAATCAGGATTAGGATGAAATCAATTTCAATAAAAATTTTAAAAAGTAGAAAATTTATCAACTGCCTCTTAATATCATCAACTGTTTCACTTTCTGCCTTCTGAGTATGTAGGAAGGGTGCCTGATCATGTGTAGGGGGGGTATGATCGTGTGTGTTGGGGGTGGGAAATAGCTTGGCTCAGTTGTCCTTTTTGCTTATCGACTGTCAGTAAATTTGGCTATTTTCACGTAATTTCGAATTAAGGGGATTTAAATCAAATTTAATAGAAATGTGTAGATGGATAGATATTGATTACTGAGATAGATATTTAGATCTGAACAGACCACGATAGACAAAATATATAGATCTGAATAGACTTCAATGGATAGATAGATAGATAAATAGATAGGAAGAGATTTAAGCAAGTGTCTT
>OY735232.1:38929576-38942076 GCA_963457665.1 Thysanoteuthis rhombus | reverse complement strand
GCTGTGGATCAGGAGAGGAGAGCTGTGGATGGGGTACGCGACCTAGGCACAAACCGTAGCTCTATTTAATCCTCGCTCGGCTGCTTGGGTTAGGGTGAAAGACCCAAATCACTCAATGAAACCAGGAAACATTCACAATTGATGTGGTGTAGGCAAATGGATAACGACTTGATCGATGTATTCAGCAAGTAGAGTTCAAATTCTGATTGAGACAATTTATGTTCATCTTATCCTTGGGAAAGGCATGAATCTTATCCCTCTCAGCAGTCAGGGGTAAAATACTGCAGGGTGAAGTGTGTGAAACTACCGGGGACTTGTCACCAAAAAGCCTATTTCACATGTCGCCAATAGGCCCATTCAGAGTCAGTAGTAAAGTGATATGTAGAGACTAAACAGGGATGGCTGTAGCCATAACCAGCGTAAGGGCACTACTTACTTTCTTTTTGAAAATTATTTCTGTCTGCAGAATGTCCGTAATGAGAGAAAGTGAAGCAAAAATGGATTTATTCAAATCCTCATAGAATATATTTGAAATCATTTTGAAAATTTGAAATTTAATTGGTATATTCAATCCAGTTTTTGCCGCGTATGGAAGGTGCGGCTGGCCTGGTGGTTAGAAGCACAGAAAATTGAATCGATGAGCCAAGTTCAAACTCCAGGCTGAGAAAATCTGCATTAACTTTGAACTAATGCCCTTAAGGAAGGCATGAATCCCCCACCTCCCAATTATAGATTAAATAGAAAAACTGGAAATGGTATAAATCCTTATCCAGTGCTAAGAGAGGCAGCTAATGGATTGAGCAGGGAACATGTCCCTAAAAGGTATGCTTATTTGGGCTTTAGTGAAGCTTTGATGGGCCTAGAAAGCCAGAAATGGATTATAATAAATTCTTAGGTCAAATTGCCCTGGGATACCCTCGATTGTACAAATGGATGGATGACTTTGTTGTTTATATTGTTACAGGTCACTCTTGGTCAAGCATTGTTTCCTGCTGTTTCTTTCCTTGTAATAAAACAGGAAAGACAGAGCATCCCGCTACAAAAATACTTTTCCCTCATGATGGGTTTAAACTATATTTTTTGATGAGACCTTTGAACAAGCATCCTCGTTTTCATAGTTTTGATGTTTGCACCGGTGTGCTCTCTGGCCTTCCACATGTGTATATTGCTTCTGGCAAACTTGAAATGTTTTTTTTTTGTGAAATAAATAAAAATTCAGTGTGCCAGTTTAAATCTTTGTCATCTACTAATCGGTGCTGGGGAGAAAACTCGATGAGTACCATGATAATGGTAATAGAAAGACTTGCTGTCACTGGATATGACCAGTGTAATTATAAGTAATAATCATCTGTGCCTTGCCAGAAAAATGAAGAAATTATTTAGTATGGAGTTAACAGTTGTGCCGAACATTACTTGAGCACTGGGAATGATCTTGAAAAGCCGTGTGAAAAGGCTTGAGGAACTGAAAATTTAACGGAGAATCAAGACTATCTAGACAAGTGTAATCAGTTAAAATACTGAGGTGGGTGTTGGAGTATTGAAGAGATTTGCTAGCACTTGATCTTTAATGAAAGTCACCAGAACAGACCAGTGAGAAAGTCAATAGAAACAAGGACAGACCGACCCCTTAAAGCATCCCACCCTTCTATTAATATTTGACTGATATATACCATCTTAATCAAGCATTTGTTTCTAAATGCCTCTGAAACATATAATGTAAATTCATTCGAGGCCACTTAAAGAATAGACTCTTGTCCGACAGCTCAGTTCACCCCTGCACAGAGATAGTAATAAGGCTAGAATACTAAGAAGAATGAGATAGTATTGAGGAGACTTGCTGTCACTTATCTCTAGTGTAAGCCCACTTGATAATAATATATAATAAAATCATTGCTTAAAGTAAAAAGGAAAAAAGATTTTCATTGAGATTTCATACTTTCTCTGAACGCACAGGAAATCATTTAAATCTATGAAGGATAATTAAAAACTTGTTGAAGTATTGTATTTCTTTGCATTGAGGACACTCTGACCACAGACACATTCCAATTTTGATTTGAAAAATCTTGGAAAAACAACAGACAATAAAAAAAAATGGGTCTAGGGAGTCATTCAATAGAAACCGTCATGTGACCAATGTCTTTTAGAAGTATAACATGTTGGGGGGGATTAATTAAAAAATATGAAAAAGAGTTGATCAATGAATAAGTTTCTCCTCTCGCCTTTTGTCAGATGGTGATTATTAAGAAAATCCGATTTAAAAAAAAAAATGCTGTTATACACAAAATAAGGGACCAATTTAGCATAAACTTACATTATGAATTGCACTCTAACAAAAAACCTATCTTGGAGGGAATTTTGATAGAACAAAAAAAATTTCCTCCAGGCATAATGATCAGTAAATGTTTAATTTTTTCAGCCCTCTAGCTCCATTGGTTTGGCCTGTATACGTGATACATAGCCAGCCAGCTAACCAACCAGACCAACTTAAAAACTGAAGAAACCTATTTTGATAGTTTTAGTGACAGAAAAAAATGACCTTTGACCTGTGAGTCGTCGGTTGAATCTTTCAGGCTTATCCCAGGAAATAAATTTGTGTCTCGGACGTTGGGAAATAGGATAATTTTAATTACAAAGAAAAAGTAGAAAGTCACCTGAAAAGATCGACATTTTTTTTGAATGAAAAATTTTGTTTCATGCCTGTCTGAATTTCTGAGATTCAGAATTATCATCAAATTATTTTCTGCATTTTGTTTGGTGTTTTTTGTCCACAATGTTTTGGCTGTTGTGCCCTATCGTCTCCACCGGAGAGTCTTGATCATTAATGCCCAAACATTCCGGTAGTGATCTCAATTACCTGAAGAAGGCCATTAGGTGCAACATTGTGTACAAAAAACAATCAAGATGAGGATACTAGCCAGAAATGATCTGTATATAATTTTAGATAACGTAGTCAAATACACTGCATTTTAGAATTTTTGACAATCCCTGTCTCATAATTGTTGCTACATACGCATATGTATTTTGTTAGATAAATGTAACAACTATTATGGGACAGAGATAGTATTTCTATATAAAAAATCCTTTCTGTTTTTTTCATCACCTTTTTCTTTTAATGAGAAAAATGTTTTTCGCCTTTATAGAATTGGAAAAAGAGAAGAGAAAAAATGTGGCAAATGACATTGAAAGAATAGTACTGACATTCCTGCCGATGAGAAACAAGCCGACCACCTTTAGAAACTTCATCCAAAAGTTTTAATGAATTTTGAGTTGCAAGTCGTTTCTCATAAAGCAATGGATATGGCTTATAAGATATATCATCCAGCAGTTGACTGTATCAAATCTTCAGTAAAAACAATTTGAATCTATCTTCTTATCTATCTATCTATCTATCTATCTATCTGTATCCATATCTATCTATCTCTATATATATGTATTTATATAGATATATAGATATATAGATATATAGATAGATAGATAGATAGATAGATAGATAGATAGAGAGATAGAGAGATGTGTTAATGAAAATGACAATTTGAAGGTGAAGTGAGAAAAGTGTAAAATCTCAAAATTTTCTCTGTAGCACCTGTCTCTTGTGTTTCTCTCTTCACCTGTCAATTGTCTTTTCCATCTGCTTTCTGTCAGGTCACTTCACATTCACCATACAAACGTATGTAGATATATACACGTCCCTATCTCACATGAGAACCTGTCAATTTGTGCAACGCAATGTATTCATGTTTATCTATTGTTGAGTTTGAGGGAAAAGAATCAAGTGTGTAAGTTGATATGTACATTTCTATAATCAACGATGATGTTATCAAATGGTTATTGCTATCAAGATCAGTCCGTCCCAAACACTTCTAAAATCAATTTTAAAATTTATATCAATTTCATATTGATTTTTATTAATGTGAAGTTGTTTATAACAATGAGTATATATTTTGTTCTATTTCTTATATCCTCTGCTTAAAGTTATCAGTCGGTTATTGACATCTTAGGGACCCTGAGACATCACAAAGTGATCACAATAACTAGCTTCCTCTGTACGTATATATACATACATACATATATATATATATATATATATATATATATATGTTTGTAAATATATACAATGCTATATATATATATACATATATATACATATATATATATATATATATATATATATATATATATATATATGTATATATGTATATATAAAATATTTTTGCCCCGAGCCATGCCTGACCCCAGGGTTATCATTTGATGAGGGCTTTGTCGGAGGCAGTGCACTTGTTTTTTGCAGCAATCATTGTATGAACTTTCATATACATATACATGTATGTATAAATACATTTGTCCAACATCTGGTCCCAAATTTTATCAAATCTAAAATCTCTAGTAGTAACTAAGTCCTTATTTCAAGCTACTGGAATATTGGAAAGTGTGTTAGAAATAAATAAATTGGAAATAACTTCAAATTGCTCTCCTTATAAGACTTTAAAAGATCAAGACAAGAACTTTTAGATATAAACAGTGAAGATGTTGGTAATTCCTCTTTGAATTGTAACTACATCTATTGTGGATGAGCATATCTTACATGCCAACGCACAATAAGGTAATTCTGCATATATTTATATTCCAATATGATGATTATATATCTAAGCTTCATAAAAGTCATATCAAGATATTTACTCTTTCTTAGAGAACTGCAGTTATAAGTCATGAATATAGATAGACTTTTATGCATGGAAAGTTATTAAACCAGCAGTTCCCAAACTATGTGCCTTGGCACAGTAAAGAGCCATAACTATATACCAAGTGTGTTGCGTAATTTTCCCTAATATGTAAACATATATTTTGAGCTTTGAACAGGAATCATGTTTGTCCCGCTTCCACCACAGACTTGCAAATCTGGTAGCGTTTTTGCTAAATTTTATGATATCTCAAACTTTTACCAAATCATTAAGGGAAAAAGGTTATGAGTTCATATAGTAATAAGCTGATACTAAAGTTTTGTCCAATGACTACTGAAATTTATACATTATTAGCAAAGGAGGTTTATACATATATATATATGATTTATACAAAGTTTTATACCCTAATTCTGGCATAATATATACCCTTGTATATTCATGATTCAGTAAAGTAAAGAGTTAGTGTGCCACTGAAGTCAAATATATTTCTTGGTGTATCATCTTATAATAAAGTTTAAAGGCCAGAGTATCTAACTGATGAGTAAATAATGCTCCAATTCAATAAAAGAAATTCTTACCTGTAGAAAAGGCCAGCACCAGAGTTTACAAAAATCAGATGAAAATTTACATGAAACATCTGACAGCATCAAATAATCATCTTATTCTGAATTATTCTATTTAGATTATACAGTTCAAGTCCTACCCTCTTAAACATATTATAGGCGATCCTCAGTACTTGGTGCCCTGGGCGACAGCCTGTGTTGCCAGTACCTAGGACCGGCTCAGCCTGTTGATGAAAAAAACAAGTTTGACGCTGAAAATAATGATATATTTTTTAAAAATTACTAAAAGAATTAAAACTTTTACAAATTATTTCCCAAACATATTTATGTATATAAATATATGTTTTTTTTTTTTAATTAAAAACACGATAGTGGACATGAAGAATGAAAGAGCTTCTTACCTGAAGAGGATGAGGTTTCAAAACCTCCGATGATCGTATAAGTAATCCAGCTGAAAACGGATTTTTCTTGTCAGGGGTGGGGGTAGCCTTTTTTTTGGAAATTTTTTTGTATTTTTTTCTACTTTCACTTTTAAGGTGTCACATTGTTTATAATGAAAACAAAACTAACAAAGAAAAAAATCCTCCAAATTGCAAACGAAATATTTTTTTTCCTTCAGTTAAGATTTTTTTTTTTTTGTCAAAGAAAATCTCAAGATACTAGAATCCTTTTTTGTTTTTTTTTCCCGCCACCGCGGGTTAGTAGGTGGGTGTAATGGGTGTGGGAGTTTCCGAAGACTGTGTCTTTTGTAGAAAATGTTGTTTTGTATTTATTAAAATTCTGTTTTGTCTCCGTATATCCTAACTCTTAACTTACTTGTATTTATCCCGGATTTTTATCCTGGGAGACTTTTTTTTTTTTCTTTTTCCCTTTCAAACGCGATGTCGATAGTTATTCTTCAAATGATAAATAGCAGTGGTATAAATAGTGGTTGTCCTGATTCTGGTAATGGTGTTGATGGTATTGACAAACGGCATGCAGAGAAGAAAGCAGGGGAGGGAAGGAAGGAGGGAGGGTCTTCCCCAACACATGAAGCTGCACTACTGCGGACGATGAGAATTCGACGACGACGACGATGATGACGGTGATGATGATGATGAGGATGATTGAGGGAATAGCAGCAACAACAACAACAACAACAACAACAACAACAACGACAACCGTGACAATCAGAAGGCAGGTACTCGTAGCGAGCGTGGTTGGCCGGTGCAGGGGGGGGGAACCTTTGCTGGCAGACTGTGTGCGTTTGCTTGTTGGCTTGTTGATGCTAACACTGTTGTTTCTACATTAAGCTTAAGCCTCTAATTTCTGTTTCACTTTCTCTCTCTCTCTCTCTCAATTTCTTTCCCTCTCTCTTTCACTTGATATCTGTTGACTCTTTCTTTCTTTCTCTCTCTATCTTTCTTTCTCTCATCCACTTGATATTGATACTTTCTTTCTTTCTTTCTTTTTTTCATTCGTTCACTTGATATTCATTGATGTTGCTTTCTTTCTTTCTCTTCACATAGATGCTCGCTCTCTGTCTCTCTTTCTTTCTTTCTTTCACTTGATATTGATACTTTCTCTCTATCTTTATTTTTTTCTGTCTTTCTTCTTTTCTGTCTTTCTTTCTTTCTGTCTTTTACTTGGTATTTATGCTTTCTCTCTATCCTTCTTTCTATCTTTCTTTCTCCCTATTTTTCTTTCTTTCACTTGATATTGATGCTTTCTTTCTATCTTTCTTTCTCTCTTTCTTTCTTTCTTTCTCTCTTTCACTTGATAATTATTGATGGTTACTTTCTTTCTATCTATCTTTCTTTTTATCTTTCTGTCTTTCTTTATTTCATTTGATATTGATGCTTCCTCTCTTTGTCTTATCTTTTACTTGAAATCACATTTTTCTTTCTTTCGATCTTCTCATTCTTCATTTTCTTCCTTTATCTCTTTCTCATATTTTTGCCTTTCTTTCAATTTTTTCTTTCTTTTAACTTACTTACTTTGAATATTTATTTCTTCTCCTTCCTAATCTTTATCTTCCTCTCTCTTTCTTTCTCTCAGTAAATTTTCCCTCCTTCCTTTTTTTTTCTTCCTCTCTCTTTCTTCCTTTCAATCTTTTCCTCTCTCTCTCTCTTCTCTCTCTCTCTCTCTCTCTCTCTCTCTCTCTCTCTCTCTCTCTCTCTCTCTCTCTCTCTCTCTCTCTCTCTCTCTCTCTCTCTCTCTCGAGAGAGAGAGAGAGAGAGAGAGAGAGAGAGAGAGAGAGAGAGAGAGAGAGAGAGAGAGAGAGAGAGAGAGAGAGAGAGAGAGGTGGGGAGTACTTGGCTGATGTCTCCCCCAGTCTGTTAGATCTGAGGAGGAGGAATTGGTCAGTACAATTACTGCAGACTGTAGGGTGAGAAGGGTTCACAAAGAGGGGTTGAAAGAGTGAGAGAGTAGGAATGCGAGTGAAGAGAGATTGGGGGCAGTGGGGATGTGAGGGTTGTTATGGGAGTCAGATGTGGGGGGGGTTGTATTGGTGATGAGAAATATAATTGCTATAAATGAATGAATAGGAAGATAAAACAGGGTGAGAGTGGGAAGGGAAGGGTGCCAGGGAGGGTTATTGCCAGCTGAAAATTTGGGGTGAATGGATTAAGTTGATGATGGGAGATGAGGGGGGGGATACCTACTGGGGTTGGATAGAAGGGGGCAAGGGAAGTCCTGGCGAGAGAAAAGAAAGAAAGAAAGAATGAATGAAAGAAAGAGAGAAACGTATTGAAAGAATGGGGAGATGAACAAAGACAAAGAGAGATTGAGATGGAAAGAAAAAAGAAAACAAAGAAAGAATACAGAGTGATAAGAGGAATGAGATCAAAATAAAAAAAAGAGTGAAGAGGGAGAAGGAAAAAAAAGGATAAAGGAAGGAAGAGAGAAGAGAGGGGGAGAGAAAAATATAAGGTAAAGAGAGAGAAAGAGAGAGGAGAGAATCAAAGACAAAAGAAAAGAGAGAAGAGGAAAATAAAGTATAAAGAGATAGTGAAAATGAACGAAAACAACGAGAGGAAGAGAGTGATAGAGAGAAAGAAGGAAATAAAGGAAGCATGCAAAAGAGAGAGAGAGAGAGAGTGTGTGATGAGATGCAAAGAACAAAGGGAGAGAGAGAAAGAAGAAAGGAACAAACAAAGTAAAGTATCGAGAGAGAGGGAGATGAACCAAACAGATAGGAAGAGTAAGAAAAAGCGAAAGAGAAGAGAATGAGAAGAGAGAAGGAAATTATGAAATAAAGAGAGTAAGGTTTAGAGTGAGTGGGGAGATGAACAAAAAAAAAAGGAAAAAAAGAAGGGACAGGGAGTGAAAGGAAGAAAGAAAGAAAGAAACCAAAGAATGGAGAGAGTGGGGAAATGAACAAACAAAAACGGAGAAAGGTTGGATGGGTAGAGTAAGAAAGGATAGAGAGAGAAAGAAAGAAGAAATGAGAGAAAGGACAGAAATCAGGTGTAGAGAGAGTAGGGAGATGTACAAAAGAAAAAGGGAGAGAAGAGAATAAGAAGGGACAGAGAGAGAGAGTGAGAGAGAGAGAGAGAGAGAGAGAGAGAGAAAGACAGAAACTAAGGTACATATAGAGTGGGAAGTTGAACAAAGGGAAAGAGAGAGAAAGAAAGGAGTAAAGAATAGTATTGATGAATATTAAATAAAAATAAAATTTGAAGTGTGCCTCGGTGTTGATACAGTGAGAGATCCTAACTGAATAATTGAAATGTTGTGGGATTCATAAGTGACAAAAGTTGAAAGTGTTATTTATTGTTCTAAATAGAATCTATAAATATACAAAAACACAAATATATGTAATTTAATGGACATAGATAGATAGATAATGTTAGGTACATAGATACAAACAGATAGATGTGAACAAATATGAACAGAGAGAAATGAAAGATGTGAATAGATAGATAAATAGATATATGAATAGATGGATTTGTACAGATAGATAAATAGATAGACAGATGTGAACATAGATAATAACAGGAAGATAGGCTTCTGTACATAGGTTGATATGAACAGATAGATAGATAGATAGATAGATAGATGTGAGTGTTTATGAATAGATCGATAGAGAGGTAGGTAGAGATGAACTATTGATAGTTAGAGTTAGACAGATACATAGGTATGAAAATCTATCTATAGGTAGATAGATGTAAAGATAGATAAATATGAGCCGACAGATTGACAGGTGTGGTTAATAACAGAAACGATCTTGCAACCAATGTCTTTTGGCAGTAGGCCATGTTGGGGGTGATCAACAAAAAAATTGAAAAATGGGTGATTAATAAATGTTATTTTTTTTGCATTCTGTTGGGCAGGTATCTTCAAAAGAGTCCAAATATAAAAAAAAAAACAAATGTGGGAAACAATTTATGGGACAAATTTAGCATAAACTTGCAATGCAAATTGAGCCGCCATCTAAAAATCCGTGTAGGGGTAAAAGTTTAAATTTTCAGGCCTTTAGCTCTGCCAATGCAGCCTATACGCATAATGCATACACACACAGCCAGTCAGCCAGACCAACTTAAAAACTGAAAAAAACCTCTGCTGACTATTTTTATGACCGTTTCAGTTGATTGTTTCTAATAGTTAGATAGTGAGACCAATAAGAACATTGATAGATACATAAATAGAGATAAAAAGATAGATAGATAGAAATGAAGATACATATGGAGATAGATAGATATAAAAACCAAGATAAATAGATACATATGAACATAGATAGATAGATAGATAGATAGAAAGATAGATATGAACATAAATAGATAGATAGATAAATAGATATAAAGTACATTAAAAGAATAAATGAGAAGTACATTAAAAGGAAGAAACAAATTTGTTTTGGGAAAATATCACACATTTTTATTTATTCAATTATATATATATATATATATATATATATATATATATATATATATATATATATATATATATATATACATATATATATATATATATATATATATATATATATATATATATATATATGCTGACACACATACACACACACTCACACACACAAACAAAGATATGGTGATTAAGAGAGAGGGGGCCACACAGAGAGTGGAGAATTAATTTTTTTAATTTGAACATGAAAATAGATAAATGATAGTGAGGTTGACGCTTGAAAAAAAACCCAATTTGTTCCATTAGTAGTGGTGAGAAGACTTCAACCAATCAACGGCCAGGTAAAGAGTGGTGATAAAACCTCAATTCAAACAGGTAGGGCCTATCAAACCAAGAGATTCAAGCTGATAGATTCATAGGTAGAAAGTCTGATAGGAGGGATAGAGTAGGAGGGACATTAAAGAGACAAATAATAATTCTCGCATAATTTTACTTGAAAGTGCTAAGAGTAGATAGATCATCATCTTTTGTCTTAAAAGTATTTCTTTAGATTGTAAATCATTATAATAGATTTATTATAACTATCTACCTTTATTTGAATTGTTTTTGATGTTCACCATATCAAGACTCAGGTTTGGTTCCCTCCAACAGAGAATAGATAAATCAACAGGATGGATCGGAATTGAGAATAAGTTCCTGGTGAGGATTGATCTCATGCTCCTCTATGCCAGTGGTTGGTTCCCTTAATGCACGACTGCTCTTACCACTGAACTACTGGAACTTGGTGGAGAGGAAGTATCAAAATCAAACCCTTAAACACATTCCCCAAGGTGAATTTTAGCGAAGAATTCATATTATATATATGTATATACTAGTATCATCATCTTCATCAACCTTTTCTCACTCCTGGAACGGGAAGCTTTTCCTTGTCCTGTCTCATTGATGGCTGTCGTTACTATTGTTTTGATTTTGTATCTGCCATACTTGGTCCTGGGTCTACCAAGGGGTTCCTGTTGGGGCTTCTCTTAGATCAATTACCTCCCTAGGCTAAACAGCCCTATCAGGCCAGTTATTTCATCCATAGCTGGGGAGAGAAGAGATGGATTCATGCCTTTCCCAATGACAATAGTGTGAAATGAACAGCCTTGGTGGTCATTTGAATGGGCTTTGTCAGCAGCGTTAATCATTACGCCACTCATAAACAGGTCTGACCAGTCAGTCAATGGAAACTGTCACATGACTAACATCTTTCAAACAAGGGACTAATTTACTAAAAACTTACATTGTAACTGAACATGCCATTGTGGATGGAATTTTGAAACCACAAAAAACTCCTTTCCTCAATATAATAAGGAGTAAACGTTCAAATTTCAAGTCTTGTAGCTCAATTGGTGCAGCCTTTATGCATGATACATACATACATAGCCAGCTAGACCAATATAAAAACTGAAGAAACCCATTTTGACAGTGTTGATGACAGTTTTAGTTTACTGCTTTTAATAGGTAAATCTATCAGTCCATAAACTAATGAGAGATAAAACATCAAGTTTACATAACAATTTTTAAACATAATCTCCTTCCTTGACAATGCACTTGACTCAATGCTTCTACATAGATTATATATATTTAACATTATACAGAGAAAATTTGTGATAAATATTTAGCTGTCATGCTATGCACTTATTAATGCTCCCTTGTACATTTAATATATATATATATATATATATATATATATATATATATATATATATATATATATATATATATATATATATATATATGGGAAATTTTAATACACACTCACACAGCACACACCAGTGATGATGGGAAGAATCTCAAAACATGTCTGGACAATTTACTTATAAGGATTAATAAACCTTACCTCCAAACACCTCACTCCCGAGTCTGTCTCACTCTTTACAGTACGCATTATATATATATGTATATATATATATACGTATATATATATATATATATATATATATATATATATATATATATATATATATATATATGTAATTATAAGTTGTGTTATATTATATTGAAACTCTTTTCTGAAATAATCTCCCATCATTAAATAGTTGATATATCACTTAGCCTAGACTGCGTAAAAAGAATAAACAATCAGAGTAAAAGGGGCTGCTTCAGAGACTGAATCTGCAACTGATATGATAGCCACATCAAGGTAGTGTTGCTCTTACCATTGAACTAAACAGGGGCCAGTAATGCAAAGGCACAAATAACTGATTCGACCCCTAATTCCCATTTTTTGCTTATTCACAGTCTATAACTGCTCGTTGAACCGACTACCCTATTGGTTACAGGTTCGATTTCCTGCTGCAGCCCCAGTTTCTTTAATTGTTTATTCAATTTAAGTTGTCTAAGCCAAGGGATACATTAACCGTGTAATGAC
>OY735232.1:38907076-38927076 GCA_963457665.1 Thysanoteuthis rhombus | reverse complement strand
GAAAACCCACTCAACATAAATATTTTGTCAGGGGTTCAATTTGCAATATATGTTTTTGCTAAATTGGTCCTTCACTTTGAATCTGGCATCATTCACAATTGTTTTTTTGAACATTCAGCATTTTTTAGTGACCACCATCCAACAATAGGTGAGAGAAGTAATTTATTCATTGATCACCATTTTTACTATTTTTTCAATTTAACTTAACACTGTGCGCTGCCAAAAGATATTGGACAAGTATCAGTTTCTATTGAGTGACTAACCAGACCTGTTATTATATTTTTCTGATGTTAACACAACTATGTCAGTGTGTGTGCTTGAATGAATGTGTGAATATGTTCATAAATGTATGTGTCTGTGCACTCTCTCATTTGTTCTAACTCTCTCTCTCTCTCCTGCTCTCACTATTGTGCCTACACACTCACACAAAGGCATAATTTTATCGCCGCATCTCATGTTCATGCAAAGTATGTATACGTGTATGTGCGTGTGTATGTGTGTGTGTGCGTGTATGTGTGTGCGTATGTGTGTGCTGATATTTCTTTTTTTATCAGGCTGACTACCCCCAAACCCCTCAGATTACTTTTTAGATCTTTTTAGATTGTTTTTTTAGATTTTTTTACATTAATTTCCCTAGATTCCTCCAAATTGTATATTTAGATTTACAGAAAAAACTGTTTAAGATTTTTTTTTAGATTTTTTATCCAAGATTATTTATCATTATCCCACCCCCTCGTGGGATTCACGGGTTCTTTGCACTGCCTGTGCTTATATATTAATGTACGAGGAGGTGCGAATGACATAACAATTGATGGCGCGGACAATTGAATCAGTGAGTTGAGATCAAAATCTGGCCAAGGTTTCTCACATGCACTCTGTGAATAATGCACGGAAATAGCAGGGATGACTAGGCTCTCTAGCCTTGGGGAGCAACCAGTCTAGGAAAGGGGCAACTCTGGATTGAAAAACAGCTCAGCAGAAAAAAGTTGCAGTTTGTGAGCTCAGTTAGCCATTACCTCCCAAAAAACGATAGGACCATACAATCATGTAATGGGAAGGGTTGGGAAAGGCCTTTGTCCAGCAATGTATATGATGATGATGATGATGATGATGATGATTACATGTGCAAATATAACTTTAATAACCCAGCTGTTTATCTGTAAATGTCTGCTCATGTCTTTTCCCATCAAGGTCAGTTCGTTTCCATCAATCTATCTATGAATGTATTTCAAATAAATACTGTCATCTATACATATAACAAGCATATATGCAAATTTCTTCCCTGTTTGTTGGTCACTGATGCATCTCATTGGTCAATTTACCTTATCTTATGATGTAACAATGAACATTATGTCATAGAAACTCCCAAGACTTTACGTCTGATCATCACACATCAAAACAGTAACTATTGAATTGGGACTCGTAAAAAAATTGTAATTAGGATGCTTGAATTATTAAAAATAAATTACCTGTTAAAATAGCTTTGGGCTACTTAGTTCTGTTCCATTCATAAATAAGCTGGTCATTGTTAGGGGTAAGTGTTAGTAGATGAATTAAAGGATTGTGAAAATTTCAGATTATCTGCTGCCATGACAAAATAGGGTATAAACAGAGGCCAAACTGACTCCTGGTTTTTCATGAGAAATTACTGAGATTTGAAAACTGATTATTTGTCTGTCAGTTTTGGAGAGAGCGGTAGCAAAAAAATATGAATCTGTCTTTTGACCCTATACATCACTAACCATCTCTTATTCAGACTTTACTCTTAAACCCTATCTGCCACTAATGTCTGGACAGTTTTTATAGACAACTGATTTTTCTCAGCTTCAATTTGAAGTTCCTTCTTTTTAATCAAAAAGAAAATACAATCCTTATTTTGTTTGAAATAAATGCATTTATACAAAAATATACAGGTGTATAATTTATTCTTACTCAAATATTTCTGGGATCTTTTCTTGAATTTTTTACACATAAAACACGTACAATATCTTTTTTTCTTTCATCTATTTTTCTATAAACTTTACGTCATTATTTTTTTTCAAAACTATTTACACTTCATTTTTTTCTTAGGTAACATTTTGTCTTAAGACTTTATTTCCGGTCACTCTTTTGAAGTTGAGACACAAAAAAAAATTAAGATTACTACACATGAATTATCAATGCCTAGAAATAACTTTTTTTTTGTTTGTCAAAATTCCTTCCCACCAAAATACTCTTTTAAGGGGGTTCAGGTTGCAATGTAAGTTTTAGCTAAATTGATCCCTTAGTTTGAATTCATTTTGAAAATTCTGACTTTTTCAAGGATCACTCCCCCACAAAAGTAACAAGAGATGTAATGTATTTACTGATCACCCACTTTTGTAACTTTTTTAATTTCAGCTAAATGGTTGATTGATTACCCTCAACACAGCCTGCTGCCAAAAGACATAGGTTGGATGACAGTTTCTATTGAATAACTAACCACCCCTGTCTATCTGTCTGTCCATATCTATCTATCTATCTATCTATCTATCCATCAATTTGCCAAAATATATTGGATGTGGTTTCTAAGGAGTGACTCACCAGGCCTGTTCTTTTTTCATTTACAACAGTTTAGTTTGGCACAAGGCCATTACAGTAGAGAACTGAATGAGAATCAAACTAACTAACCTAGTGATAGTCTCTGAGATAAATTGTTACACTGTCGTGGATACCCATCCTCAATGCTTAATGTTTTGTTTCTTTAATCTTCAACTTGTACTTGTGGTGCCCTGGGGACATGAAGAAAATGGTTACACTATTCTGTTCATCCATTTTTATTCTTTATTTTGCTGGAACAATCAATATTGATCCACTTCCAGCTTCCTAGGCCCATCAAAGCTTCATCAGAGCCCCATTAGATAATTTCTGGAACACATTTCCTATTCTGTCAATGTTGGATGAGAGATTGAAGATTTTAATTCAGAGTTATCTTTTCTCTTAGACTGGTAGTCAACCAAGGCTAAAGAACCGAGTCAGTCTTGTCATTTACTAATAGCTGGTGGGGAGCAGAGATGCATTCATGCTTTTCTCAAGGGAATTCATGTGCAGTATACCCTTCATTTTAGGACTATTCTTTTTGGGATTTTTTTGTTCTTGAAGGCTGAGCTCGATCTATCAAAGTCTTACCGACCAACTGCGTTTGATTCCTTCTTCTTTTGAAGATTTCATGGAGATCCATTGTCCTACGTAAATGTTGTGGTTTACTTTCTTCCACTCTGCATTTTTTATTTTAATCGTTGTATCTTTGTCCTCAACATACTTGTTGTGAATGACCTTTGTTTTACTTAAGTCCATGTAAAGGCCAACTTTCTTGCTTTCTCGATTCAGTTTGGCTGGCATTATTTGGTGATAATGCTGGTTCTCAGAAAGAAAAGATCATCTGCAAGGTTACTTAGGTATTTGTTGTCTATTTCAATTCCTTTATTTGCCGAGTCTAGGTTTTGGAATATCAACTCGAGGCAGACCAGAGTTTGAACTTTGTTCACTGCTTCCACTTGATTCCATGCTCCTAACTGTTAGGCCACTCTTACCTCCGCTTAATAGGCAAAAAAAATAACGCTTTTATTGTTTCAAATGGATAATAGGTAAACATTTTCCCATATCTATTAGAGAGGTACATACACGTTTGTACGCATATATACAAACGTATACATCTATAGTTATATACAAGATGTTTATTGATTTAATACTTCACCCTTCCTTAATAGACATTCGTCTTTGTCTTAGCACATCCATGCACATGGGAAGGCAAATATGTGCATCTATACTTATTTTGCGTGTACATTTTCATATCTTTTACCAAATTGCAAAATATATCTCTGCATAAGACAATTACCAGGAACACATCATTTCACATAATATCTATGTCAAACATACCAATATCACTAATGCCTTACCAAAAATAGATAAAATAGTATACATTCTTATTTTTATGTACATATATTCCCCACCTCCTGTTGTATGAAAGTAGAACGATCAGAAACAATACAGAAACCTTCCATAAGCCAACATGGCTTAGAGTGAAGAGGCAATTACCAAGAGTTCACATTAAACATTTTTTTTAAGCATCCCCAAACCCCCCAAAATAGAGATGGTGTTATATTAGGCTGAGTTGTTAGAGATTGGGGTGGTGAGAGGTACAGGAGACCTAGATGTAGTAGAGAGAAGAATCGGGCGTGTGCTGCCTCTATAATGGTTTATTGCAAAACAAACACTGGAGGCTATTTTTTACTTTTTGTCTTTCAAAAAGTGAGGGATACCTGCATATAAAAATTATACTTATGTATATGCTTACCTATTGATATAGATACTCATACATCCTCTCCCATACATATATCAATATATATAGAGATTGATAAAGAGCACCTAGAAATGCACATATATTATCTACAGTGTATATTTATTGGAGATTCTCTTACGCATTCTGTCAAAAAATCAATGTGTTCTGTAAAGTAAGTTACACATTGCTATTATTTCAAGTATTTTTGTCTCATTATATCTCTTGAAAATTCCTACTTATCTTCATAAATGTAGAAAAGGAAAAATGATGGAATATATATGAAATTGAGCGATATATATTCAAATACTCATCTTAGCAAATGTTGTATTGTTATCTATCTGTCTGTACAGATATGAGTTAATACTTGCTCTATGTACGTGAGACTAAAATTGAATGTATATATATATATATTGGTTTGGCTCCGAGGATGAAGATTTTGGGAGGATTTTCCCTGACTCTTATATGGCTGTGCCATGTATGTGAATAAACCCTCCAGTCTGCACGATGAAGTGTTAAGGTGAAGTGTGACATGTGCGCAGCCTTAGGTTTGATCGTTGGTATATGCCCAAACTGGCTATGGGGGGAGTGACATCCCTTAGTGGGAATAAGAGGGCTATGGAAGAATACTTAGATAGGTGAACAGATAGATAGATCCTCAGAAAAAGAACTGGTTTCTGATTGTTGGTGTGATCTTAAATTAAAAAGTATCCTGCATATATAATGGAAATTGTGAAATGGAAAATCAAAATCTGCTGCTATGAACAAATGATATTGTTTAGTTTATCTGTCCTTCAGATCAAGAATAAGAGGTTCTAATCATAAGCAATATTGGAAAGGAATCTTAAAATTGAGATATAAAGTAAGCAAATCTCAGATGATGCAGTTTTTTGTGCGTGATGTTTTGGAAGGTCGTACGCTTCATGGTACATTTGATGTCTTATTGTAGAAATTCATCATCATCATCATCATCATTGTCATCATCATCATCATCATCATCATCTTCATCATCAGTCTTTTAGCGTACATTGTTGGACATAGACCTTCCACAGGATCCACCACATTTCTCTATAATGGGGGTTGCGGAACCAGTATTTTCTGAATTTGTCTAATTCATCTCTCCATCTTGTATTTTGTTGGCCTCAGTTTCACATGTAATTTCTGGGAGTCGTGATGTCCATCAGTTGTTTGTCATTCTTGCAACATGACCAGCCCATTAGCATTTGAGTTTTCCTATAGATTCTCTGATGCTGTGGACTGCCGTTCTCTTTCTGATATACTGTGCTGTCTTGTGATCTCTCCATGTGAGGTTGAGTATGATTCTCTCATGTGCACACTACATGCTTCTCAGTTTGCAGGTCTGTCTCTTGGTTAGGTTCCATATTTCAGCTCCATAAGTGACTATCAGTGGAAGAAATTCAGCTGTGACAACCAATATACATTGTTCGACAAGCCATAGAGACATAAACTAAAACAAAAGAATTATAGACAGGTTATAAAACTAATTTTCACGTTCCTTTATAACGAAAAATCCCACCGCAGAGCAGTGTGAATAAGCTTAAGTAAATAAAACTTCTTTATGCTATGAAAAAAGTTTTTTTTCTTGGTCGAAGATACCAGTTACCAGTGACTGAACGAGTCAATGGATGACATTTCCAGGGAAGAGATGAAATCACTACATATCATCTTACTTCATCATCATCATCATCGTAACTCAACATACAAGTTGATTTGGCACCCGTTAACTGATGGACAACACAACTCACAACATGGATCCCAGGAAATCACATTCAAAACTGAGGCCAACAAAATACAAGATGAAGAAGATTCTGGGGAAGGTCTATGTCCAATGACGGATGATAAAAGACTGCTGCTGCTGCTGCTGCTACTGCTGCTACTGCTGCTGCTGCTGCTGCTGATGATGATGATGATGACATAACAGTAAACTTGACCTTTTTAACCAATGCAATTTACTAAAATCAAGCCAAGTATCAGAATTTAGTCAGGTATGTCAGTTAATGTGTCATAAAAGAGTTGAAATACGGCTACGTCATTGTTAAATATCATATGTATCAAATAACTATTTCAAATGAGGAAATAGATTGTATAGCTGAGTAAACCAAGTAAAGAAATAGGTTTGGTTAGTCATTCAATAGAAACTGTCATGTGACCAATGTCTTTTGACAGAATGTTATGCTGAGGATGATTAATTAAAAAAATTGGAAAAAAGGGCGGTCGATAAATAAGTTACTTCGCTCGCCTTTTGTTCGGTATTGATCACAAAAAAAAATCCGAATTTAGAAAGAAAAGATTTTGTTACTTTTCTTTTCAAATTCTCCTCTAGTTTTTTGTGAGGGGGATTAATTTACTATGTACTTTTATGTTAAATTGGTCTCCTGGTTTGAGTCCAGAAGCAGTCATGGTTGTTTTTTTCAAAAATGTCACATGCATATATAGGATTGTGTGTGTGTGTGTGTGCGTGCAGATGTGTGTTGATGTATGTATGTATGCGTCTTTTTCTTTCTGTGCACGTGTTTGTATGTATGTTTCTGCGTCTGTCTCTGTCTGTCCTTGTATGTGTGTCTGTGTGTAGGGGAGGAGTATCTGCCGCCACTTTTCTTGAGAGGGAGTCGGGGTAGCAAAGGGGTATATTTCCAGAGGAATGCAAAATTATTGTCTTAGTAGCAACCCTGTTAACAGAGAAGAATAAGAATAATACCATCTCTTCTTTATGGGTACATCAGGTTGGGGTTATATAAAACAAGTGAACAGCACCATTATCCTTTATTGACTATGATGTTCCAACTTTCGGACCACCTCAATCTAGGTGTGAAAGCCTGATCCAGAGGGTGGGGTGTTATGGGGAGAGAATTGCTGTGTTTGCCCCGACCCCCAGCGGATGCCTTAGAGAGAATTCAGTAAGGCAGGGGGTGCAGGAGGTACATCAAACTCAGGCCAGAAAGTGGGAAGAGGGGTCTAAAGGGGCCCCGGGAGCTAAACAGGTCAAAAACAGAATAAAACAGGATACCTAATGGAGAAGGTTATGGGGCCCTTCAGAAATTTGTACTCTCTGATGAAATTCCATTCAGAGGCCCTGCAGTAGAGAGAAGGAAAGAATGAGAGGGGAAATGGAAAGAGTGATGGGGTTTACAGGCTGGGGTGGGTAATGTGTTTAAATTAGGAGACAGGAAGAGAAAGAGAATGGGTAAGGTGTGCCGTGGACAAAAAGAGGCAATGAGAGTATGAAGAGAGAAAGAAAGGATCATTGTGAGAAAGAGAGTGACAGAAAAAGAAGAATAAACAGAGGGAGAGAGAGAGAGAGGGAGGTGGGAATCCGGGGCGGGTGCCGATTTTTTTTGTTGAACAAGAATAAATCATTGTAAGGATGAAGAAATGGCATTTAGGTTCTTTTAATCCAAATTTTGTTCAAAATACGAAGAGAGAGAGAGAGAGAGAGAGAGAGAGAGAGAGAGAGAGAGAGAGAGAGAGAGAGAGAGAGAGAGAGAGAGAGAGAGAGAGTATTCCAGGAGAAGAAACATTAGTAAGAAAACCAAGAAAGAAGACAATAGAAAAAGACTGAGATTGAGAGAAAAAAAGAGAATTAACCCTTTTGGGACTCCTGGTACAAATATATTCTTATGACTCTGGGCCATGGGAGACAGCAACTACTTTTGGAAGGGTGGGGGACAAAAGGAAGTATTTCCAGCGGGGAGGGATAAATAAGGAATATATCTAAGTAGCAAACTGCAAATAAAAATGCCATCGTTTTATATGAGTACATTAAGTTGGGGTTTTATAAAACAATTGTACTGCACCACAATCCTTTATTGACTACAAGGTTCTAACTTTCACACTCCTTCACCCTCAATGAGAAGCCCTGATCCAGGGGGATGGGGTGCAAAGGCCCTTGCTATCTTGATATATATGCCCCATAAATCTCTTGATTGATGAGACATTTAATTCAGGCATTAAGCGCTTTAAACAATTTGTTTCATTGCAGTTCTCTGGTTCACTCTATAAAATTTCTGTTTTATTATGACTGATGGCACAGTTCTATGTGTGAGTCAGGGCTTTTATCTTACAATGGATAACCTGCAATGGATTATCTTGTAATGGATAAAGGTTTTTATTTTGCAATAGCTTATCTTTAAATAGACAAGGGCTTTTATCTTGAAATGGATTGTCTTGCGATAGATTATCTTACAACGGACAAGGGCTTTTACCTTGCAATGAATAACTATTACTCTTCACCACTTTCTGTAGATTTATGGATAAGAAAAGAGAGTGATGAAGAGAGAAGGAGTTGAGAATAAGAGAGAGAAAGACAGTGAAGGGAATGATAACAAAGGGAGAGGCAGGAGAGGGTCAGAGATGGTTATAAGAGAGAAAAAGATGGTTATAAGAGAGAAAAAGAGAGAATAAAATGGCAATGAAAGAGAGAAAGAGAGGGGAGAAAGAAATAGATAATCACAAGAGAGAGTGAAAGAGGAAGGAAAAGAGAAAGATATGTCAACAACAGAGAGAAAGACAGAGTCAGAGAGGGGAGAGAGGGTCGAGAGGGAAGGAAGGAAAGAAATGTGAAAGAAAAGGAGCTTCAGGAACTGCCTCGACTGCTGTTCTGCTATCTAACGAATGCGTTGCTGCGTTTACACGTGTGTATGCATCTGCCTGTGTGTTTGGCTGCTAATGGATATTTGCAAAGCTTAGAATATTCACACACAGGGCCGCAGAAGAAGAAACAATGGTTAGGAAGATTGTGTTGCACCAGTTTTATAAGAGGAGAATTGGATATGTTTTTCAATCTTCCACTCATGGGAATCTAATGTCACTTTTCCTGGGGAATATATCTCATAACTCTGTTACCGGTGATTATATGAGTACATCAAATTGAACTAACATAAAACAATTGTACTGGAAAGTGCCCCATTTGCAACCCCACCCCAAGATACCCCCAATTTCTCTATTTGGGAGTAGCGGTGAAGCAGAGACATCACTTACGTTATTTTGTCCATCTGTTTATTTTATACATTCCCTACTTCTGCCCATTGCCAGCCTCTCCTTAGACAGGGATTTTCCTGGTTTGAATCCATTGTTACCTATCTCCTAGACTGGTCGACAACCAAGGCTGGAAAGCTTGGGAAAACAGATGGATTCATACTTTTTCCAAGGACCTTAAGCCAGCTGTCTCAGCCTGAATTTCTATTTCCATACTGCTTCCCGTTAAGGCCAGCCTCGATCAGAGAAATCATTTTTGCTTTTATTCTGACTCTGTCTTTTGACAGAGATCTGCGTTCAGGGTGATCAATTGGAAAAAGAATGAATTATTCGCTTCTGTGACCTTTTGTTTGGCAGTGATCACTAAAAAAAATCAGAATTAAAAAAAACAAGCATGCTGCCAGATGCAAACAGAGGGATCAATTTAGCATGAATTTACTTAGCAAATTGGATATCTCTGAAAAAAAACAGTGCTGGGGGAAGATCTTCCAAAAAAAAAAAAAAAAAGATTTTTGTTGACAAAATGAGTAGTGAATTTCAAGATTTTTAGCCCTCTAGCTCCATTGGTATGGCTTGTTCACATGATTAATTCATACATAGCAAGCCAGACACCCAGACCAGCTTAAAAATTAAAGAAACCTATAATGGTTGATGGTTTTTAATATACAACCACCTCAGCCACCAAGCAAAATGGTCATAATGTACTAGTATAGGTTGAACCTCACTAACCTGGTAAGCTATAGAGTAGACAGGTGCCTTAGTAGTGGATTTTCCAAACCAGTGAAGCTTCAGGTAAAATAGGATAATAATTCATGTACTCCACTGTATTACTGATACCTATACAACTTACATAGGCATAAACCTAGCTGAGGCTTACTGAACTTCTTTATGACAATGTGTTAGTTTGTAGTATAGAGCAATGAGAACGTTTGAGAACAGCATTATCTTTCACTGTTCAGGAAGGGGAATGGTGTTCTCTCACTATCTATATACTACAAAATTTCTCATTCTGTATATGCTTGTGCCCAAAAACGATGCGGGCAGTGCTCGTTAAAAAGATGCATGTTTAGATGGAGCAGGACTTTATGGTACGTAGAGAAGCCTGCCATAATTGTCATGGAAAATAATTTTTCGTCTGCTGTGCGAAACTATGGCCTCGAATGATTCTGGTTACTTTTTTTTCATGTTGTCAATTTAGATATTTCATATCTAAATTCAGATCTATAATTTTGGATAAAATAATATTTATAATCTGTAGTTCTTTATTCATTTTTTATTAGATTCCTCGAGAACCACTGATCCCCAGAGATCAACACTGCACTGACTTATGTGCTGATTAGTATATCTGGCAAATGCCAACTATGTACAATGGCCAGTTGTTGAGTAATCACAGTGCATTAGATTTCTTTAGAACTGCAAATCCAAACAACTTCAAATTTGACACTGCCATGTCTAGTATACTGACAAATATATATGGTGAATATCAAGTGGATAAAATGGCCAGTTGTCAAGTTATCTGCGTTCATATACACAAACGGATAGAGACATCTTCAAGTACAGTTAGCCATATAATAAATTGAATCAAGGCACCGCTGAAATGACCTCTCCATCCTTAATTCTCTCTCTTTTTTTCACCACTATACTAATGGTGTGAGTTTAATTTACAATTTGTAATGTAAGTTTATGCTAAATAAATCCCTTAGTTTGTGTTCAGCAGCATTTATAGTTGTTTTTTTTTTAAATTTAGACACTTTTGTGATATAAAATAATTGAACGTCTGTTTCTCCAATATTTTATCTGATCCCTCTTAACATAGTATGCTGCCAAAAAACGCAGGTCATGTGATGGTTTCTATTGAGTGACTAACCAGACCTGTTTTTCTGATTGTTAGTGCGTGTTCAAAGAAATCTTGTGTCTCAAGAAAATTCTCCACCCTTTTTTGGTTATGAGAAAATTGATTACAAACAATTAATGAAGAAATCCTAATTAGTTCAGGCTTTGATGTATTTCACACTTCCCAATTCTCTCATGTCTATTAGAGCTTACTGCAAATATTTTCTTTGTTTTAAATTCCATCCTTTTAATTAATGATGAGAAAATATTTGAGGAATGTGAGATGTGTACCAGATACATTTAACCAGTGGTGTAGAGCTCAGGACAGAAATGCAGGGCTGTGTATTGTGGAGTCTTATAGCCCTTGGACAACCTGAATTGAACTAATTTCAGAGACATTTTGAGGCCGTATGAGAAGAGTATTCGGACAAATATTAGCTAATTTTTGTCTGAATTTTCTCGATGGGAGATTATCATTATGTATAGATTTTTTTTACATGTCTTCATCTCGGTTCATCTTTTGAGCACAACATTCTCAAAGGGCAGCCAGTCTCACTTTTATTTTCAAATCCACAACCACATGGAATGAAGTACAGACAATTCAAGGTCAGGTTCATATTTGATGGGAGTTAAGTTATGGTCATATATTTCTGAAGGATGAAACTGCTCCACGAAACTGTTTTAATTTATGTAAGTACCGTAGACCATTTGGATCTTTTCAGGTACACCTTTGATATAAGGTAAACATACTGTTGTTGATTTTGGGCTTTTGTCATCTACCCTTTCCGTCTACCCTTTAACCTCTGGTTGTGGAAACTGATGCAGTGCTTGCAAGGTAATTTGTGCTCTGAAGGTTTTTCATGACTTTCACCAACTCTAGCTGGTATGTGTTTTGGTTGCAACATGGTGATGGTGAGCTTTGATGTTGGGGGTTTGTTCACCAAGTTTCCAGCTGACAAGGCCCTAATAACGGTTTTGGAAAAACTGAAATCTGACCCCACACATTCATATATACATACTTAGATATGTATGTGTGAGCACAATATGTACATAATATGTATATATATACATAATATGAACTGTAGAGAGTGAGACAGACTCAGGAGTAAAGTGTATGGAAGTTAGGTTTCATTATTATCATCATCACCATCAGTCTTTTAATATCCGTCGTTGGACATAGACCTTCCCCAGGATTCACCACAATTCTCTATCATGGGTGTTTCGGAGCCAGTATTTCCCGAATCTGTCCGGCTCATCTCTTCATCTTGTGTTCTGTTGGTCTCGGTTTCTTATGTGATCTCTGGGGATCCATGTTGTGAGTTGTGATGTCTGTTGGTTGTCTTTCATTCTTGCAACATGGGCTTCCCATTGCCATTTGAGTTTTTTAATAGTTTCTATGATGTCTTCCTAATATACTGTGCTGTCTTGTGATCTCTCCATGTAAGCTTGAGCATGATTCTCTCATGCGCATGTTGTATATTTCTCAGTTTGTAGGTCTGTCTCTTGGTTAGGTTCCATGTTTCAGCTCCATAAGTGACTATTGGGAGAATGTATTGGTTGTATGCTCTTCTTTTTAGGATTATTGGCATTATCTGGTTTTTGAAAGTTGAGCTTACATTTATCAATAAATGTTTTTATCAATGGTGGAGACATGTTTCGGGAGGTATTCCCATCTTCAGTAGCGTGTGCTGTGTGTGTGTACTTTTAGAGGTTATAAGTCTGATGTGGAACATGAGTCCACCATCAGGAGCTTTGTTTTATGAGCAAAAAATAGTATCCCATCTGCTGGGGCATCCTGTTGTGTGAGAGAAAGTACAACCAGTCTCTCTCTCTCTCTCTCTCTCTATATATATATATATATATATATATATATAAATATATATATATATTAGAGTGAAATGGCTCAGTTCTATACCAGCACATCTGATACCTCCCTGATGACTACATGACCCAGCTCTTTCTTTATATACTTAAAATCCAGTTTAATCATTACATCTGCCCACTACAAGACATAGACCTTATATAAACTTAATAAATAAATTCCTTTATCTCCATTGTACTCTCTTGAAAAAGCCAGAATGCACTGGCAAAACGGTTAAATAATATCTATTAACATATTTCATTTGCACAAAACATAGTCTCCTGAATATGTCGAATAAATCAATATCCTTATTGATACACTGGTCATATATTTATGTACATATATGATGGTTGACACACTAACAAATCACTTTATCTTATTTCAATCATTTTTTATTAAAGATAAAATCCCTTCCTCTCGTGGGGTCTAAGGTGAGTTTTAAGACCTGGCGTTGTTTATGAGTGTTTGGCTAGAATATAAAAATTGGAGCAACTTAAATTCATTGTTATATTCAACAAACATAACCATCAAAGATGGCAAAGGGTTTAAATGCATGTCTGTTTATGTGTTTGTTTGTGCGTTTGTTTGTTCCAGTGCTTCTGGCCGAATAGTTTTATTTATAGACTTGAAGATTGGCATCAGTACTCTGCTAAACCTCTTCTAAAAAATTTTTCCTTTAGGGTCGGAGAGGGAATCTTCCTTTACTTCATTACTTTATATAATGAAAGAATTAATATCAAAAACTGTCGAGCAAAACTGTCACCAAAACTTTCTTCAGTTTCTTAGTTGGTCTGGCTGGCTGGTTCCGTATGTATGTATGTATATTTGTATCACATGTAAAGATCGCACTGATGGAGCTTCAGGACTGAAAATCTAAGCATGTACTCATTATTATGTCTAGTAAAAAAGGCTTCTCTGTTCTTGTTTTTTTTTAAATTTCCCCCATAATAGGTTTCTAATAAGGGAGGACAACATGCATTGCAAATCTATGCTAAATTGATCTCTTATTTTGTGCCCAGCAGATTCACGCTTATTTTTTTTCAAAAATTCAGACTTTTTCAGTGATCATCGCCCAACAAAAGGCTGGAGCAGTAATTGATCACCCCTTTTAATACTATTCTAATTATTTTTTTCATTCATTTTTGATAATGCTTTTGTGACAAAATGTAATAGCAATAAACATTTGATAACAATATTCATATCTATAATAAACAGCTCCCCTTCTCTTTCTCCCTCTGCTTGTGTGTGTGAGTGTGTGTGTGTGCAATATCCAGGTAAATAATTAAGGAACACACGCCAATACAACTATTGTATGCATCCACTCACCCATTGGCTCACACACGGGCCTGCCTCACCCACAGATGCTTAGACTCATGCAACTGAGATTGGTGAAGTGAGAGAAAGTGAACCCAATGCTGTGACTAACTATTGAGAGGAGGGTTGAGATCGGAAGTTGCGGGTGGGCAACCAACGGAGAAGGAAAAGATTTGCTTGCTGGTGGTATGTGGGGGATCTTTAGTACCTAGCAGTGGTCGTAGAGTAGGGGATGGGGGTTAATGCAACCCAGGGAAGGAAGCCCTTTAATACCACAATAAGGAACAACAGAATTTTCCAAGTCATTCATTCTCTGTGTATTCAAGTTGTGCATTCACAACCAGAGTTGCAAACTCAAAAGAAAATTTGTGCTAATCTGACTGACTAGGATTGTTGAGTTTGAAATAGAAGCTAAAAAATACCAAATAATGGCCAAAACAAGCCAAAAAAATGTCCAAAATGTTTAAGCATGTCTGTACCAATTTAACGTTTCTTTTTCGCACTGCCAAAGCACAAACTGACCGACTGACCAACCCCTGCCAATGTTTCGCTTGGGGTGGGGATCCTTTAACTAATCAAGGAAGGCTCGAGGACCGAACAGTTAACTGCATGGAGAATTGGATCAAACTCCAGCTGAGACAATTTGCGTTTTCACCTTGTACTAACACCTGTGGTAAATGCACAAATCAATTTCCGTCCTATTGCCACCATGAGGTGCACCAGCATGACAGGGCAAAGCCCATTATCCCAACCCCTCTATATCATACTCTAGCAGACCTTGGGGGAGGTCAATGTCCAACAACACACTTTAAAGGCTGATAAATAAAGATACCTTAATCATCAACAATTGTGGCAGCTCAACTTACTGAAATCCCCTGGATCATACATTGGATTTCGGATTGCACCCTCTAAAAAGGTTTGATCTCTGATGGCAAATTCTACATTCATTGGATTTGGAGGAAAGCCATTCCATTTCAAGTGAACTTAGATATTTGAGGAAAAGTTCTTTGATGGAGAAAGGAGAAATGGGAGTTAGTTAGGCTTGTTTAGTTAGACATAAGGCCACAATTATTGAGCTCTCAGTGAAAACTGGATTCATTAGCAATTGTACGAGAAACTACTATGTTAACTGTGGCAAGGTTTATTTTTCATCTTTTCACAGTTTACAAATGAATATCGACTAATCCAAAAGAAGAAGAAATCAAGTGAAGAATCACTCAAGAATGGCAAACCTTTGGTAGAGTAAGCTCAACCTTCAAAAACAAGATGATCCCAATAATCTTGAAAAGAAGAGAGTACAACCAATGTATCCTCCCGATAGTCACTTATGGAGCTGGATACCCTCAACAGATGGGATACCATTTTTTGCTCATAAAACAAAGATCCTGATGGTGGACTCATGTTCTACATCAAACCTATTACCTCTAAAAGTACACACACACACATACACACAGCACACTACTACTGAAGATGGGAATACCTCCCAAAACATGTCATGACCATTAATAAAAACATTTATAGATAAATATAAGCTCAACTTTCAAGAACCAGATGATGCCAATAATCCTAAAAAGAAGAGTATACAACCAATGCATTCTCCTGATAGTCACTTATGGAGCTGAAAAATGGAACCATACCAAGAAACAGGCCTGCAAATTGAGAAGTATGCAACATGCGCATGAGAGAATCATGCTCAACCTTACATGGAGATGATCCCAATAATCTTAAAAAGAAGTGTGTACAACCAATGCATTCTCCCGATAGTTAATTATGGAGCTGAAACATGGAACCTAACAAAGAGACAGACACTCAAATTGAGAACCATGTAATGTGCACATGAAAGAATCATGCTAAACCTTACAAGGAGAAATCGCAACACAGCGCAATATATCTGGGAGAAAACAGGAGTCCGAGACAATCATTGAAAACTCAAATGGCAATGGGCTGGTCACGTTGCAAGAATAGTTGACAACTGATAGACATCACAACTCACCACATGGATCCCCAGAGATCACATGTGTAACCCAACCCGGCAGTTAACCAGATGGAGAGATGAACTACAAAAATTCAGAAAGTATTGACTGATGATGTTGAAGATGAATCAAAAAAAAATTTGAGTTTTGCATTTGTGTGCGTATTTAAGCAAATGTATGTTTGTTTTGTCACGTTCATAAGTTTAGACTCATGTATTTGTACATTTTAGCATTTGCATATACATTTTGGGATTTATATGTATATATAATTGGGAACATGCAGACAAATTAATCACTTGTGTGTGCATTTGGGTGCATGGGTATATTTTGGCTTATATCTAGTGCATATATATATATATATATATATATATATATATATATATATATATATATACAAACTATCAATCTATAGATGTACTGAAATCCTTGTGTGTGTAAACAAGCCATGTCTAGAGGCAAAGCAACAATTTGCAAATATTTCTCTGGCAAATATATATATATATATATATATATAGGTCTGGTTAGTCACTCAACTGTCACACGACCATGCTGTGTTAGGGGTTATCAATTAAAACATGGGGGAAGAAAGGGGTGGAAAATGAATAAGTTACCTCTCTCGTCTTTTTATTGGGTAGAGATCAATGAAGGATTATGAATTTCTAAAAAACAAGCATTAATGCTGTTGGGCACAAAGTGAGGGACCAGTTTATCACAAACTTACATAGCAAAATGAACCCGAACTAAAAACCCATTAAGATAGCTTTTCTGGACATGAAAAAGCGTTTAAATGTTCAAATTGTCAGCCTTCTAGCTTCATTTAAATGTTTAGATTTTCAGTTTTCTTGTTCTTTTGGTGACACCGGTACTCATGATACATATATACATAGCCAGCCAGACTAACTTAAAAACTGAAGAAACTCATGCTTTAGTGACACTTTTGGTTGAAGGTTTCTGATGTACAAAGTCTGTTTGGAATGTGTTGAGCCATTTTGAAATTCTTTTGTGGGGTAACTCAGTCGTCAGTGAGACACCTTTAAGTTAGCTTGTGTACTGTGCGAAGATCACATTCATGTTTACTGACATGACAACGTGTCTGCTCATTCTTCGTGTCTCGTCCAGGGTTTTTTCTAAAAAATCATTGCATCAACAAGATCTGTCAGCTACCCAACAGTCTTGATTTAACTCCCGGCAACTTCTGCTTTTCCGCTGTTGAATTGGAATTCTAGACCATGGACAAGATTAAGGAGAAAGTAATTAGGTAGTTGATGGTTATCCCAAAACAGCATTTAGCAGACAGTTTGATGAAGTGGAAGGGATTTTAGGATAAGTATGTGATGTCCGAATTTGGAGGCATGTAAAAAAATTCTGTTGAAGAATAAATATGGTCAGAATAAATTCTATCTATGACATCACCGGCATTCTACACTGGAAATAATAGAACATCCAGTAAGATTTTAAAGAACCCAGATGTTGTTGATAAACCAGGATCTATAAAAAAAAAGAAAATATTAGAAAGGGTTTAGTGGAGCACATATAGAAAAAAAGGATTGAAGCCTTCACCATCTTTGATGGCTATGGTGGTTCATTGAATTCCATATGAAAAATAAGAAAAACAGATCAAGGTATATGGTTTCTCTTTTCCTTGTCTTTGCCTTTCATTTTTTCTCAATATCCAGGCTTTGTTATAAAAACTAAGGACTAAGGAAATAGTTCAACAAAATTGCGTGCAATAATTAAAATCCAGACGATAACAAAAAAAATCAAGACCTTAGAAACAAGAAAACATTTTTTTTAAATCATCAAACAATCTAAATTAAGAGAACTTTCTTCAGTTGAGATGTTAACCCCCACTCTGGAACCTCTCCCAACCCTGAAGCCCCCACCTCTTTGAGTCCAACTCACCCTGAAACCCTGACACACAACCTTACCCTACCATCCTTAACTACCCAGACTCCCACAAACCCCTGAAGCCCCACCCATCCTAAATATGAATCAGAAAGAGAAAAAAACATATCCTAATATATTCATAATGATGTGATGAAATGTCTTATAGAAAAAGTCTTTGCCGATAACAGTACTGGGTGTTCATTAGTCTTTCCATAATTAGTTGATTGTTCTCTCAGCACTGGGGGTTACTCGATATTTGGGGAATCTTTTTGACATCTTAATTCAAAAGATAAATTCTTCATTTTGAGTCATTTTTTTCATTCCGAATGTTGAAAAGATAGAGGACTGCTTTGGGTCGAACTAAAAAAACTCTTTGATAAAAAAAAACAGAGAAAGGCGAGATACTAATTAAGAGAAAATAACGAATACAAAGGGAAAAATTAATTATTGTCGCAATATTATTTCAGAAGTTTATTTTTCTTCATATATATATCTATATAAGCCAAGCCATTCATTATATATATATATATACATATATATATACATATATATATACATATATATATACATATATATATACATATATATATACATATATATATACATATATATATAGGTATACATATCATAAAGTAATAGATTCATAATCCAACAGAATAACTATGAATGCACTCTATTTATTTGAAACTCTATTTGAACTGACATCTGTTATTACACAATAAATCTATCAGTTGGCCAAGACAGCATAAATAGACTAAACATTTAAAGAAACGAGCAGCTGCAGGAATTAAACCTGTGTCCAATAAGAAGTTGTCAATACAATGCCACCCTCACCATCTGAGCTGAGCAACCAGCTGGTAAGTCAAAGGCTCAATTGAGACTTGATAATAATTACCTTACTCTTCTCATCCTGTTCATTCACTGTCTATATCTGTTCCTCAACATGGACTATCATATTATAAAGAAAAGGATATAAAATCCAACAGAATAATTATAAGTGCGTTATTTTTATTTGAAACTATGTGTGAACCGACATGCAGTTTTTAGTTCAGATGGTGAGAGCAGTGTTACATTTAGACAGCCTCCTGTTGGATGCAGGTTCGATTCCAGCAGCAGTCTATTTCTTTAATTCTATTTATGCTGTCAAGGCCAGCTGGCATGTTCATCATGTCAAAATGGGTAGTCAAATAGAGTTTCAAATAAAAATAAGGCACTTATAATTGTACATGTATATGTATAGGATGATTATAGAGAAAATGTTTTTGGAAACATATTTTCTTTGGAAGATGAATTGACTAAGTACCCAATTGAACAACCGACCATGTAAATTAAGGAAAAAATGAGCCACATCCGGGACTTGAACCTGCATTCATTAGGAAGCAGTCTGAAGAACTATTCGGCTCAACTGACAGAGTTTACACTGCCTTTGGCAAGCAGGAGTTTGAAATACTTAATTCCCATTCTGAACGAAATGTGTTTCCAAATAAATTGTCTCAAGAATCATCACATCCTGTTGGACATAATCTGTCAAATCTCATGATATACACGGACTGTCGGCAAAATGGTAACTCAAATAATATATATGTAAATATCTATGCCTATGACCACTAGAGAGGTGGGTAGTTTAACATCTGTCTTTGGACATAGACCTTCCCAAGTCAGTGTATAGTTAGGGTTGCAGAGCCAATACTTTCTGAATGTGATTAGTTCGTCACACCATCTTATATTTTGCAAGTCAGAGTTTCACATATGATCTCCTGGAATCCATGTTGTGAGTCCAGCTGTTGTTTGACATTCTTACAATGTGACCAGCCCGTTGCCATTTGACTTTTCTAATCTA
>OY735232.1:38797076-38904576 GCA_963457665.1 Thysanoteuthis rhombus | reverse complement strand
CTATCCTGGCCTTCTCATATTCTGCCGGCTTCAGTTTTGCATATGATCTCTGGGGATCCATGTTGTGAGTCATAATGTCCAATGGTTGTCTGTCATTCTTGCAACATGATAAGCCCATTGCCATTTAAATCTCCAAATGGACTCTATGATGTCCAAGACTTCTGTTTTTCCCCATTAAACTGCGCTCTTTTGTAATCTCTCCACGTAATGTTGAGCAGGATTCTCTCTTGTATACGTTGCATGGTTCTCAGTTTGAGGGTCATTCTCTCAGTTAGATTCAATGTTTCATCTCTACAGGTGACTATCTGGAGGATGCATTGGTTGTATGCCCTTCTTTTAAGAACTAATGGGATTTTCTTGTTCTTGAAGGTTGAGCTTGCTCCACTGAAAGGTTTCATCCTAGAGTGATTCTTCACTTGATTTCTTCTTCTTTTAAAGATTCCATGACAAAAATATAATTCCTTCATACTTACTTTCATTCATTTAAAAATTATGTTTTATATATCATATCATCTTAATTCATAAGACCATAAAAAAATGGGAGGTTTCAGTGTTTGTGTTTTTACTTCTTGCGATTAGGCAGCAGATTTTACTAGTATTATATCATGACCATAAAAGTATCAACATTTACAATTGTTTAAGTATCAAAATTTGTGGTTTTATAAAATTTAGAATTTGTGATTTCATGGGTTACAATACAGACAATCTTGATAACACTTGATATTAAAAATTTTCCTAGAAATTCCAAAGACTGTGTCGTCGTTTCATTTGACCTTTTAATTTTAACTTATTCAAACAGAGAGTAGACATGTGTGAGTTTGAAAAATATCATCCTATTTTCCAATTGAAGCTCATTAATGTGATATTTTCATACTTATCTTTATTTATCTAGAAATGATGTTTTATGTAAAATGTCAACTCAATTTATGTGATCATGAGAAATCACAATTTTTTGGAGTCCATATTTTTACAAGTATCAGAAACCATCAATCAAAGTCTTTAGTTTCCAAGTTGGTCCGGCTTGCAGGCTATGAATGTATCGCGTGTACGAGCAACTGCTAGAGTGCTGAAAATATTAACATTTATATCCCAGCATGTCTAAAAACATTTTATATGTTTTTTGAAAATTCACGCTTAATTGATCTCCTAATTTGGGTCTGGCAGCATTCACTCTAGTTTTTTTTAAAAATTCAGGTTTTAATAATGATTACTGCCCAACTAAAGGCAAGAGAAGAGGGCAGAAAATTAAAACATTTATTCCTCATTATGGCGAGAAAAAAAATTAGGTTTTTGATGTGCGGTCAATAGCAAATGTAGATTTATGCTAAATCAATCCCTCATTTTGTGTCCAGCAGCATTCATGTTTGTTTTTTTGAAAATTCGAACGTACATAGAGATCACAGACCAACAAAAGGTGAATGAAGCAACTTATTCATTGGTCAACTCTTTTTCCAATTTTTTAATTGATCACACCCAACACAGCATGCTGTCAAAAGACATTGGTCACATGACGGTTTCTATGGAATGACAAGCCAGAACTGTTATATCTATAAATGAAAATTTATGATTTTTAAAGTTGAATTGATGCATATGAGTCGAAAAAAATCGCCATGTCAGTCCAAAGACTCATTCGGCAATCACAGGTCAGAGGCCATCAAGACTCCTCTTACAATCACTACCATTCTTTTGGATAGGGAGGGTGTGACTCCACTCCTAGTTTTCTTCACCCAAATCACACAGCTTAGTGTGTACTCACTTAGCTGCTGAGTGAACAGGGAAATTTGTCCTGATAATGAGTTTACCACACTCTTTACTCATACCAGGATATACGAACCTGGATCCTTCTGCGTGTGAGGTAGACGTGCTAACCATTACACCATCTGAACAACCTAGTCATTCTGTCATGTATTACAGTCCAGACTATCTCGATAAAACTTGATATTGAAAATTTTGTGATAAATTCTTGAAATTGTGTTTTTTTCCATTTGACCTTTCAATTTTAACTTATTCAATCGGACAGCAGACTTGTTCACAGGATTCCCTTTTTTGAATTTTCAATTAAAACTTACCACTGTAATTCTCTAATACTTATTTCCACCTACCTAGAAATTGTGTTTTATATGAAATGTCAACTCAATTTATGAGACTCGCATATTTTTCAGTTTTATTATTTGAATGCAGAATTTACAATTTATGATTTCAAAAGTATTGAAATTTGTGATTTTATAAATACCAAAATGTCTTTTCTTACAAAGAATGCTTTTTGAATAATTTGAAATTTGGATTTAGAGAAACTGACGTAATTCAAATAATATTTCAGTTTTTCCTTAAACTTCTGAAAAATTAGAAAGATATATACACACAAAAAGATGTTTTCAATCTATCTGTCCAATGATCAAAGTCTATCCATATCTATCTATCTTATCAAGAAATGGATATATGATTTGATAGAATGATAATGAATGCGTTATATTATATTGAAATTCTTATTTGAAATTACATTATTATACAGTAGATGTATCATTTGGCAGTAAATATAATGAACAATAAAAGGAAATTTGGCTACTGAAGGAAATCGAACTTGTAACCAATAGGTAGGTTGAAGTAGCTACCATATCAGTCACCAGTTCGATTTTCTGCAGCAACCTCATTTTCTTTAATTGTTTATTCTATTTACGTTGTCTAGGAAAAATGATACATTCACCGCGTAATAATGCAAGATCATTTCAAATAAGAGTTTCAATATAACATGACGCAATTTATAATCATTTCAATCTATATATTGAATCATTGTAGCCCCAACCAGCCAAGTGTCTATCTATCTATCTATCTATCTATCTATCTATCTATCTGTGCATTTCTATCTATCTTCCTATGTGTCTATCTACATCTATCTATATGTCAATCTATTTCGGTCTGTTGATATCTATCTATCTATCTATCTATCTATCTATCTATCTATCTATCTATCTCTTCATATCTATATCTATCTATCTATCTATCTATCTCAGTCTGTTCTTATCTATCTATCTATATCGATTGACAGATAAATATATTTTTTTCTCTCAAATAAGGGAGATTACCAGAATTTTCATACCCGTGTGATTCGTGGAAAATTGCAATGCTCGGAGACGATTCCTGCTAAAAGACAGTGAATGGAAAGTGCCTTGAAAAGTTAACAAGAAGTAAATTAGTCTTTATTTCATAAAAGGGTAATTTGAATGAAAGAGAAATAATTCTAATACTTGGACAAGTCTTTTGTTGGCAATGACCAGTATATAGGAGAAGCTGTAAAATCTCAATGTCTCTAATAGAAGGAAGAAGAAATCTTCATTGACCATGAATGAAGTGCTGATTATGATAGGAGATGCAAGTGGTATAATTCAGAGGCAACGTCTGGGACCCGCAAACCCCGCAAGTGCTGGGGGTCCTGTTGCTCTGGGGGAGCAATATCACTGGGGAACCCTTGAAAATCTAAAAAGTTAGAGCTGACTTTGTTTTTCTCCTGAACAAGAACAACAAGAACAATCCACACCGAATTCAAAGGAGTAAACTCTTCACTGTTTGTCTATCATGTCATGTTAAACCAAACCTATATATAAAACTAGCATTCCAAGGGAAATTATGAATCCCCGCCATCCATGTATGCTTCTTTTTACCTTGTGAATTAAGATATGGTTGATACAAATTAAGGGATCAATATACAATAAACTTGCATTGCAAATTGAAACCCCAACAAAATAACAATGGGGTGGGGCTGGATTTTTGAAAAAACTATCTCAAATTTCCGTTCTCACTGAAAGAAGTGTGTGTGCAAAATTTCAAGTTTCTATTATGAATGGTTGGGTCTGGGAGAATACATGAATCACCTAGACCCAGGAAACCGTCTGTTGTGGGCGGAGCTGACTGATATTTCTCTAGGGTGATTTGAAATCATGAACATATGATTGGTAGGCGGCTTCCTTATCAACTGAGTTAAACTGACGAGTCTTATATACCTATACAATATGGAAGTCGCGACAACCGTCCTCAGTCAGGATAAGTAGTTGTAGTTTGTACATGAAGCGGCCAGGATTGTTAACATAAGCATTTCTGTCTGAATTTTTCTGATGAAAGATTGTCTTTTTGTACCATTTTGTTTGAACTTTTGTCTTCCTCTTGGTTCATTTCTTGAACAAGAGTATCCTTTGCCCCGCACAAAAGCCTCTCCACTCTCGACTGTACGACTACTGATTTTTGATACCAATTACAACCAACAACAATGTTCAGGACCATAAATTAACCCCACCCTGAAAGTAGACTGGGATACATATGTTCCAGGTGTCGCTGTGCTGTGGATTTATTTACTCACTGCTGAAGAGTACCATGCCTGTGTTTAGATGTGATCAGAAATAAGATCCCATTAATACTAAAAAGAAAGGTGTATAACCAAAGCATCCACCCAATAGTCACTTATGGAGCTGAAACATGGAACCTAACCAAGAGACAGATCTGCAAATTGAGAACTATGCAACATGCATATGAAAAATTTATGCTGGGCCTCACATGGAGAGACAACAAGACAGCACAGTACATCTGAGAAAGGACAAAAGTCAGGGACATCATAGAATCCATCGAAAATATCAAATGGCGGTAGGCTGGCCATGTTGCAAGAATGGCAGACAACCGATAGACTCACAGCATGGATCCACATGCACAAACGAGGCCGGCAGAATATTAGATGGAGGGACAAGCTAGACAAGTTCAGAAAGTACTGGCTTTGTGATGCCCATGATAGAGAAGTGTAGCGAATCCTGGGGAAGGTCTATGTCCAATGAAGGACGTTAAAAGACTGATGATGATGAATAGTAGCAAAAATGAATAATATTGAAAACTGTACTGAGATGAGAACAAAAGTCTGAGTAAATCTCTACATGTTGAGATCAGGGAAAAGTTCTGAACCAAATTGTACGTGTTGATATGAGGACAAAAGTTCAAGCAAAAGTGTACAGGTTGAGATAAGTACAAAAGTCTGAACAAAACTGTACGTGTTGATATGAGGACAAAAGTTCAAGCAAAAGTGTACAGGTTGAGATAAGTACAAAAGTCTTAACAAAACTGTACGTGTTGAGATGAGGACAAAAGTTCAAGCAAAAGTGTACAGGTTGAGATAAGTACAAAAGTCTTAACAAAACTGTACGTGATGAGATGGGGACAAAAATCCATACAAAACTGTACAAGTTAATAAGCATGTGAAGAATGGTGGCATAACAAATTTGAAATTGTTTGAATATCTGAAAATCCTCTATGGAAACCATTGAAACCTTTTAGGGTGATTGGTCTTTATAATTTAGTCTTTGGTCATTCTGGCCGATTGATGGTCAAGAGAAGGCTTACTTGTTATAGACAGTCCGTAGGTTGTATGTTGGCAACGTTTGTACAATTTGCCTTGAGGCTAAAGAGTAGCTGGTCATTTTGGGCGAGTAAGGGAAAGGAGGGAAAGATGTGTACATCTGGATTCAGCCCCAACCTACACTTACATGCATACGCAAACATACACCTACATATGTGTGCACATAAGAACACATGCAGATAAACAAACATATGCACACAATTATACAGAACAATTGAATATATACAAGACCTCTTATTTTTCATTGTATGAATATGTGGGCACGTGGATGTGTGTCCATGGTGAGCATGTTCATTAGGGAGTTAGAGACAGAGGGGAACAATGACCATATCGGCATACAACCCTTAACCTTCACATGAAAACATACATACACACGCACACATTATATAATTGATAGATAAACAGATAGACGGTGTGTGTGTGGGGAGTGCAGACAGATGGAGGGGGTATATCGACAAAAAGAAACAAACTGATTGACAAATATTCACAGGCAAAAAATATAGAGAGAGACCCAGCAATTATGCAAAGGTCGCCACACTCATCTCACAAGCTGTGGATAGTTGTTAGGTTGTCTTTTGGCAACATTTATAGGTTCACCTCAAAGCCAAAGGGAAAATAGTTTTCAGGCAGCTAGAGAGAGAGTGATGCCAACATGTGCTCACAACCCCAACCTACAAACACGTGCACACTCACACACACAGAGAGGCTCATACGCACACACTTATATAATGAACTATGCAAATTTTTCTCTATCTCTGTCCATAACAATTAAGGTAACAATAGTGTTGATAAAATTTCGCCCTGCAAACCATTTAGAACAATGGATCTTTCACTGAATTGAGTTCAGCAGTTTCCTTCTAAAAAAAAATATCCTTGGATTTTTTCTCTGGGGTCAAGTATTAATTGATATATAGAGGCAAATCGTTTGACAGACAGAAAGACGATGGTGGACATACGAACAGGAAGACCCAAAACCTTTGGACAAAAAGAGCTGAAAAATTGATAACAATATTAGAAGTTTTATTTTAAGATCATTGAAATCTTATTCCTGACTTTCTGTCCATAGGCAAATAAAGGAGAAAAATAAGGATTTTTGCCTACCCACAATTCAAATTTCACTGAAAAACAATTATCTGCTTATTTTCTCCCTTTGTGTACCTTTTGAAAAAATTCAGAAAATGGACAAAATGTCAGGAATGAAATTTCAATTATCCTAAAACAATACAGGAGTCTAAGATATCATATAATCCATTAGAAAACTTAAATGGCAATGGGCTGGTCATGTTGCAGAAATGGCAAATAACTGCTGGACATCATGACCCACTACAGGAATCCCAAGAGATTACATGTGTAGCCATGGCTGGCAAAATATGAGATGGCAGGATGAACTGGACATTTCAGAAATATTGGCTCTACGCCGCTCACGTTAGAGAGGTCTGGCGAATCCTGGGGAGGGTCTATGTCCAACACGGGATGATGAAAGACTGATGATGATGATGATGATGATGATGATGATGAGATATAGACAGACAGACAAAAGTTCCTTGTCATAACTTGAAGGTTTATAATACTCTGTAGGTTGAATGTTGGCAACATTTGTGGATTTGCCTCAAGGGTGAAAGGGTGGTCATTGGGAAATGAGACAGGAGACGGAGGAATGTCTACATCTGCATACGAACCCCCCCAGGCACAGGCAAACAAACACATATAAGCACATAGACACACACACACACACACACACACACACACACACACACACACCAAGATACGCATACACATAAACACGTATATCAGATAATTGTTAGGTAGAGGCAGCTGGAGAGACATTTAGCTGGGAAGAGGAAGATAGACAGAAAGAATCAAACTGATGGACATATTGATATGAACAGACAGACAAAGGTATGATATTCTTACCATAACACAAATTATGGCTTCCCTATTAGTAAACCTTTTATCATGGATATGAAGTTCAAAATGCTTGAAAAGGTGATAATCGGTCGGAGAAATGTCAGCTTAGACTCTGTCGGCTGAGACGTGTGGAACTGGGATTGTCAGAGAGCATCACATTCAGTTAATGAGAGAAACATTTTCCAAATTTTAATCTTTCTGATTGCTTTGCGATGATGGAGTATGGTTGTTGCTGGAGTCTTCAGGAAGTGTTCAAACCATTCTTCATGAGTTGTTGGCACTGTTACCAATAATTTTTCATTATTAAAAACAGGTTTAGGCCTCC
Organism: Thysanoteuthis rhombus; assembly: GCA_963457665.1. Taxonomy (NCBI): domain Eukaryota; kingdom Metazoa; phylum Mollusca; class Cephalopoda; order Oegopsida; family Thysanoteuthidae; genus Thysanoteuthis; species Thysanoteuthis major. Next base: position 38,896,951 of record OY735232.1, on the reverse strand, counting down.
ATCAAAGTTTATCATCGTTATCAATATTTACAGGCCTAGAGCTATTGAACCAACGTCGAACAGTTTGCATTGTAATGATGTTCTCTCAAAATGCTTTATTACCTTATCAGCAGCCTGAGTAGCATTATGTCTCAATTTGAAATTGTTTCTGAAAATTAGTCAAACAGACACTATTGCTGTTCAGGGCTAGAAAACCTTCAATAAGAACTATAATTCCATTTCTGTTTACATTGAATCTGAAAAAAAAAGATCTTATATGATAGGGAATCTTCCACTTTTGACGGTATTCTTTTTTGATGAAAAAACGAGAACCATTATTTTGATGATGCATTCACCATCTGCGATAATTGTAGCAGGAGGAGAAGGAAGTGGAGCAAGTAATCTTTCTCAATTGGTTCTCATACTTGTAAAATATTAATGATGTTGTCCCTTTAATGACCGTACCTTGTCACTAATGTCCCAGTGGTTGGTATAAATCCACATCCCTGTACTCTGTCCAAATACCACATATTGTTAGCTAAGCTACGGGCAGTTTCTAGTTTTTCATCAAGGATAGGCTTGGGTCTCCTTAAAGGTTAATTGTTGTTATCCATATTTACAGACCTAAGTAATATTGTATCCTAATTGGAAATCATACTTGAAAATAAGTCCTACATTTTGGGTAGAAACCATTGCTGCCAAGGGTTCAAAAACCTCCAAAAATGATAAATCATTATTTACATCTGAAAATATAAATGCATCAGATGTGGTCAGTCACTTAACAGAAACTGTTATGACCAGCATCTTTTGGCAGCACACAGTGTTGCTGGATGATCAATTAAAAAATTGAATTGGTTACTGTTCTTGCTTTCTCTTGGATCACGAAAAAAGTAAATTTAAAAAAAAACAAGAGGGCACTAACTAGCATAAATTTTACATTTTAAACTTACATTGTGAATTGAACCTATTATGGGGGAAAATTTTGAAAAAACAAAAAAACGAGATAGTAAGCAGTAAATATTTGAATTTTCAGCCATCTAGCTCCATTAGTGCAGCCTGAATGCATGATACATACATATATACATACATAGCCAGCCTGCAGTACCAACTCTAGAAACCTATTTTGACAATTTTGGTTGTTGGTTCCTAATCATCATCATGATCAGCAGCAGCAGCAGCAGCAGCCTTTTAGCTTCTGTCATTGGACATAGACCTTCCCAAGGATTCGCCACACCTCATTATCTTAGATGTTGTGGAGCCAGTGCTTTCTTAAGTTGTCTTATTCTTCACACGATCTTATATTTTGCTGGTCACAGTTTTGCTTATGATCTCTAGGGATCCATGTTGTAAGTCATGATATCTATCGATTGTCTGACAGTCTTTCAACATGACTAGCCCATTGTCATTTGAGTTCTCGAATGGATTCTATGATATCCTTGACTCCTGCAGTTTTTCTCTAATATATTGTGTTGTCTCATGATCCCTCTATGTGGTATTGAACCTGATTCTTTCATGTGCTCATTGTATGGTTTTTAGTTTGAGGGTCAATCATTTGTTAAAGTTCCATGTTTCAGCTTCATAGGTGATCATCGAGAGGATGGTTGGCCCTTGACCCATCTGTATAAAACTAATGGGGTTTATCTAGTTCTGAAAGATCGGGCATGCTCTACCAAAAAGTTGCCATCCTAGAGTGATTCTTCACTTGATTTCTTCTTCTTTTGAGACTGTCATAGAGATTTGTTGTCATAGGTGGATGTAGTGGTCTACTTATTCCATGTTTGCATTTTTCAATTCAGACTTTTGTGTCCTTGTCCTGAGTAAATCTCTTCACTTTTAGAATCTTTGTTCATAATTTGAATAAAAAAAAAAACATTTCAGGTTTAACAACCTTATGATAGATGTGTTGAGTGGCCAGGAAGTTAGAGGCAGGGAGTATGGAAATGACGAGTTCAAACTCAAGCTTGGGCAGTGCATGTTCAGTTTATACTAATGCTTGTGGGAAAAGTATAGACCAATCACTCTCTCCTAACTATGAGTAAAATAGTACAGAGTGAAGTGAGTGACTCAACTTTGGTTGCTTGCTGCACCTAAATCAATTTCGCGTACTGTAATCCCCAGAGATCACCTGCAAAACCAAGGCCAACAGAATACAAGATGGAGAGATGAACTAGATAAATTTAGAAAATACTGGCTCTATAATGATAGAGATGAATGGCGAATCCCGGGGAAGGTCTATGTCGAACAAAGGACATTAAAAGATGATAATGATGATTTTGATGAAGTAGTAATGGGATATGTGGAATCCAAATAGGGATAGCTGAAGCCATGGCCAGTGTAAAGACACGATTCACATTTTACTTACAAGCTAATTGATAGAAAGAGGCCAGACACATTTACAACCAAAGATTTGGGAATGATATTTTAAGTATCCTCTCCCCTAAACCAGTAATTTAGTTAGAAACTGACAACCAAAACACAGGTTTCTTCAGTTTTTAAGTTAGTCTACATATATAATGCTTACAGACCACTCAAATAAAGCTAGACAGGCAGAAAATTGAAGCATTTATTCCTTATTATGACAAGAAAAACTTTTTAAAAAAAATTAGATTCTCAATGTGAAGTCATTGGCAATGTCGGCTTATGCTAGATTAACCCCTCTTTTTCTGTCCAGCATCATTCAGGCTTGTTTTTTTGAAAATTCATACTTTTCTATTCTGAGATCACAGACCAACAAAAGGTGGGTGATGCAACTTATTCATTGATCAGCCTTTTACTCAATTTTTTTAATTGATCACTCCCAACATGACACACTGCCAGAAGACGATGGTCATGTGACAGTTTGTAGTGGGTGACTAACCAGACTTGTATCTTTTCTTTTTATCAACAGCTCAGTACAAAAGCGGTTCATGAGGAAAAAGTGGGAATTGAATAAAGTGAGAAATAATGATTCAAATGTGACTTTTTCTCTCTAGAAGGGGCGAAGCACCTCATGTAGGCCAGACATATAGCGGCTCTCACAAAAACGAAAAGAAAATATGAAAAGAGAAATCAAAGGGAGAGTTAATTAAGAAGAAATCATTAATTAATAATTAACGAAACTGTCTTGAAAGGGATGGGCCTTATCAGGCCTCATCAGGCTATCCTACCCTTGACACACCCATAATAAAAGTATGAATACACCAACAAACCCACACTGGGTTTCAGAATAAAACTGTGGTCCAACGTGGCAGGGTGAAACCCATCACTCCCCACGTCTTACACTTACAACAACAGACCTTGGGAGGGGCCTATGTTCAACATTAGACTTCAAAGGCTGATTATAATGATGAATGAAAAAGGTTATTTCTTTATCTTGATATTTTAAAAAAAGATTGTTGTGCTTTGCTCCAGCATGTGGGGTCGGGGAATTGGACCCCTCTAGATCCTTCGTCCTGGATCCGTGTCTGATCTGCTCCTGCAAAAAATGAAAGAAAATAAAAAAGACCATACAAAGTAGAAAGTGATTAAGAAAAAATATTAATAACCATATGTATTGTTGGATATAAGTCAACTGCAAGTATAAGATGGGTTCTGAATGAAGCGTAAAATTTGAGAAAATCAAGAGACTTGAATATAATTCGAATCTGTTATTTTACCCTCATGATTTCTTGAGAGATATCCCCTTCTTATGAAGTTACCATTCATGGTACTTCGTCATCTATCACTGAAACATGAATTTCTTTTATCTACAACATATTGATCATTGTTTTCAAATCATAAAAGTGAAATTCACATCAGTGATAACAAATCTATCTGAAAAATGGTTTTAAATGAATACGAAATAAGTATTGTATACTATCTACACAGCATTTTGTACAAAATCATTGTAATTGATTGAATTAAAACCATGGCCATTATCACTCTTTTAAATGCATTGGGTCAATCGATGCAGTTTTCATATAGGTAAAAGTATTAGTCATTTTTGACCTATGTAAAACTGTTAGCATTCAATGCAATTGTGGCTGGAATATCAAAGGGAGAAGTAGCCACTCTCTAAAAGCAAGGCTGGAAGAACATCAAAAAGAAAAAAAAATTTTATTAAAAATCTTAGAAGGGACTATGGAGTCAGATATGGCTGATCATGTATGGCTGATGAAGGTTTGCAGGGTGTCACCTATGGAACAATTTAGAATAATTAATAGAGATCAACATTGCAGAATAATGAAAATTAACTGAAAAGATGAAGTAACAGAAGAATTAATAAATTCAAGATATCACCTGTCATGGAAAGAAGAATGAGAGCAGTTTACGTGGATTGAATAAAGGGCTTAGATTGAAATTCCGAGAAATTTCGTAGAATAAAGCAGGTGCCTGGAAAAGATAGATTTTTCAAATTTGTAAATCCATTTGAGTATGGCGATTTCTTTGCGATTTCAAAATACTATTTCTTATGTGTAATGAATAATTGAGACACTGTTACTTGAAATGAATGAATATTTCAACACTGTTTCATTTAAAATCTCCACTTTGATAAAAATGAAAGGCAAGATTTGGGTGGAAAAAATTCAATTCAAACACGACTATTTTTCTGTATTACACAGTACACACACACACACACACACACACAAATATATATATATATATATATATATATATATGTGTATATAAACAAACATCCTTTTATAAATATGTATAAAAAGATTGGTGTATAGATGAGCAAAAAGTAAATAAATATTTTTGTTATAAATCCTTCTGAAAACAATTTCGGGCATGAATTCTAAAACCCATTCAGTACAAATAGTGTGCAATAATCTCAATCAAATCTGTCATAACTTACAATTGATACAGCAGCCATTTACTACTACTGCCACAAACAAGTCATTATGGAAAGAAAAGATTGACTCGATTCTTATTATATCTTCTATCTTTGTCGACAGCTAAATGGGTGGGGGTAGATATCAGATTGTATTTCTATCTTTCTCCCAGCGTCTTTCTTTCTCTGGGGCCTTATCAAATAGGTGACAATCATGACCCCCATAAGAATTGAAACCTTGCTTCTTCCCATTACATTTTATGAATCCTTACAAAGGCTTAATGCACCGATCCACATTCAAGAATTTCCAGATTATTACAAGAAGTGAAATTTGAATATAATGTATTTGTTTCGAGGAGGGTTTACATTCCAAGAATTGCAAGTGGTTGGAAGTGAGTGTTAACAGTCAGTTGCTGCTGCTGCTAATATTTATTAGGGACCAGCTACCAAAACTGCCAACATTATCCAAATAGGTTTCTTCAGTTTCTAAGTGAATCTGCCTATGTCACATTTAAAGAATTGCAAGTGGTTGGGAGTGAATGTTTACTGTCACTTGCTGCTGCTGCTACTATTTATTAAGGACCGGATACCAAAAGTATCAACATTGTCCTCATAGGTTTCTTCAGTTTTTAAGTGAATCTGCCTATGTCACATTTAAAGAATTGCAAGTGGTTGGGAGTGAATGTTTACTGTCACTTGCTGCTGCTGCTACTATTTATTAGGGACTGGATACCAAAAGTATCAACATTGTCTTTCTTCAGTTTTTTAGTGATTCTGCCTGATCAGGTAAGTAGATATATGTTACGCATAAAGACTGCACAAATGGTGCTCGTGAGACTGAAAATTTTAAAAATCCAATCCTTATTAAGGCTAGAAAAACGAGGTAGGTTTTTTTCGATAAGTGAGTTCTGCACTAAATTAATCTCCTACTTGAGTCTAACAGCATCAGGATATTCTTTTTTTGAATTTGGACTTTTTTAGTACTCACCACCCAGCAAAAAATGACAAAAGTATCTAATTCAATGACCACCAGTTTCTTAGAATTTTTTTTCAATTGATCACTCCCAACACCGCTTGCTGCCAAAAGACATTGGTTGCATGACTGTTTCTATTGAGTGACTAACCAGACCTGTATTTCCAAAGAGTCCAGAGTATGTGATGCAAGACAAAACGAGGGGATGGGACAGTGATTCATTTACTGATTCAACCATTCTCCATTGTTCCTGGCACCGAGGGTCACAGCTGAAAGGAGGGGAATCAGGGTGGGCTTTTTTTAAGACCCACCTCCAACCTTGGTTGCCAATGGAGGCTGGCCCTCCCAAAACTATGAATAGTAGTTCACCTACTTCATTTCTACTGATGCTATACAATAACAAATCTCAATAAAAATTGGAGGAGACCACTCCAGGGGCTAAGCCCTCAGAACCCCCAAATCTCCAGCTCTACCCCAGCTATCACCCTAACATCACAGATTTTTCTATGAACTTAATCAATCCCTCATTTACAATTTTTATATTGGAGCTGAGTAAGATGGTGGTTTTTTTTGTACATTTTTATCACCAATGATTTTATGAATTGATACAAGCACTCAAAGGTTAATATTTTGCATTTTTAATGTTTTTTGGCACCATGCTGTGTTAGGGGGTGATCAATTCAAAAAACAGAAAAAAAATTTATCAATTATTTAATGATTTCTCTCACCTTTTGTTAGATCACTAAAATTGTGTTGGACATGAACTATTGATCAATTTAGCATAAACTTACATTACAAATTAGGCTATCAGCTAAAAACCTATTTAGCGGGGTGGGGGGATTTTTGAAAAAATAAAAGAATTTTTTTTCTAGACATAAGGATTAAATATTGAAATTTTCTGCAATCTAGCTTTACTGTTGTGGCCTTTTGTGGCACACGTATACATAACCAGCGAGCCAGACCAGCTTGAAAACTGAAAAAAAACAATGTTGACAGGTTTGGTTGACAGTTTTTATTAGAATAAAAAACTACACTCTGCATTCAAAATAGTTGCACCATGCTAGAAACCATTATTCCCTGTTGTCTGCTGCTGATTATGACTTAGTAGTGAGAATCCATCTCTTCTGAAAGAATGTAACATTGACAAATTCATTGGGACAACATTTGCCTTTGTTCTATACAAAACCAAGTATGGATCCACTGAGGTGAGGACCAATTAAAATTTTTTGTAAATGTCCTCATAAAAAAATTTTATAAACAAAAAACCCAAATATTCCCAAGTAATCATGAATTGATCATAAAAATATTTTTAAATCTCTAGATAAAAAATTTCTATGAACAAAAAACCCAAATAAGCCTATGTAATCATGAATTAGCCTTAAAATTTTTTTAAAAATGTCCAGATAAAAAAAATTCATAAACAAAACCCCAAAATAATCTCAAGTAATCATGAATTAATCATACAGATATTTTCAAATATCTTCAATAAATAATTTGTAAACGAAAAACCCAAATAATCCCAAGTAATCATGAATTGACCATAAAAATATTCTGAAATGTATAGATAAAAATATTTTACAAACATAAGACCCAGATAACCAAAGTAATAATGAATTAACCATAAAAGTTTTTTTTAAAATGTCTCGATGGAAAAAGTTTATGACCAAAAAACCTAAATAATCCAATGTAATCATGAATTGACATTAAAAGTATTTTAAAATGTCCAGATGAAAAATTTTATAAGCAAAAACCTCCAAATAATTCGAGAAATCATGAATTAACCATAAATCTTTTTCTTTGTTTCTCAACCAATACACGATGACCCAGAAATTGTGGAAGTGTTTCATACATTCAAATCTTTTCAGTTTAAATGATTTTTAAAAATTGTTTTTAACAAATGAAATAAATAAACAAGGGAATTTTAATCAACCTATGAACAGAAAATTGTTTTTTCCAAATGATTGCCCTTTTCAAATTCAAAAATTCTTCTTTTCCAGATTAACATTCTGCAAAACATTTTTCAAAGTATACCTGATCCTCTACACACATATGTATGATTTTCAGCATATTGGATTAAACATGGTCTCCCTGATTGTGAATGATTTAAGTGAGCTCAATTTTCGAAAATGCAGAAACAATTGAAAAATCATAGACTCAGATGATGGTGTCGACATGTTCAAATAATGAGAATATGCTTCTTGGGGTTAATCTTGAAAGTATTTGAAGTAGAATTCTATTATTTTGATTCATAGTTCAGTTGTGTTCGCTTCCACGACGAATTCTCAAGGGTCGCGGAGAAAATGAAAAACCAAAAGAATATTCAAATAAAAAAGTCATGACTGTTTTAAATCATTTTGTGACTTTTGCATAACCCTTTTTTCCTTTTATCTATTGGTTCTGTGGTAAATTTCTTGGCATAATTTTTCTCATTTCACTCATTTCTCAATTCTAGCGCTAAAAAACTAAGACTCAAAAGTAAATGGAAAATGTCAGATCTCATACTACTTTTGTGTTTTTGATATTTGGAATTTGTTTTCTTTTTTACATATTCATTTGTAAAAATAAATTCTTCCGACTGTACCTCATCTGGCTCTAAATCTTGGCTCTGCCATTGGAAAGGTTTGTTTTTAAAAACATGACCCATTTGAAACAAAAACCTTCTCCAAACAATCTTTTAATAATAATACACCATCTCTGTTAAATTCTTAAAGCTTCATCATAGACCTTCCTTATGATTTGCCAGACCTCTCTATCATGGGCATTGTGGAGCCAATACTTTCTGAACTTGTTTACTTTGTCTCACAATCTTATATTCTGCTGGCCATGGTTTTATATATGATCTCTAGGGATCCACATTGTGAGTCATGATGTTCAATAGTTGTCTCGCAACATGATCAGCCAATCGCCATTGAGTTTCCTAATGGATTCTATGATGTTTTGGACTTATAAGGCTTAGTGGTCACTTATTCAGTAGAAGCTTGAATTATGGCTTCCCTGTTATTGAGAGAGCAGGAAAAAGTAAATCCTTAGAATATTTGACAGTTCCTTTTTGAGATTCTCCCTCTCATTTTTGCCTGCCACAGTTCCTGCTTTTCCTTTACAGGAATTTTGATTTTCATTATCTTATTATAACTTTCCTATTGCACATATGTTTTTAATAAAGGTGTAGAACATTAAATTAAGGGTGCAGTACTAATTTTCAAGTGCTGGAGCATTTCATCACATTCACTTCATTTCGTTTTTTTTTTCCTTCACTGAGGAGATGGATTGACACCCCAGTAAGCCCTGGCACCTCTCTATAAAAGCCACACTCAACTTGATGTTACCATTGAACCAATAACTATTTGCTCAATATTTTTTCTTCTTCTTAATAAACGTAAATGTGTTCTAATCCAACTGACTTTAAAAACATCCTACTTGAATGTTACTTACATTTTTGTATTCTTAGTTCTGACTATCAAATTGCTGCTATGAATCTGGACTTTGCCAAGCCTTAAATGTTCACCATAAAATCTTCTAATTATGCTCACATGCATACACCTTAATGAGTAGGGGATGGAAATTTCTTTTTATTTTTCCTTAGGTTTTTAGATGGGTATTCAATTCACAATGCAAATTAATGCTTAATTGATCCCTTTGTTACTGTCCAGCTGCACTCATGCCCATTTTTCAATCACTGTCCAACTAAAGGTAAGAGAAGTAGCTTATTCATTGAGCATTTCTTTTTACAGTTTCTTTAATTTTTGGTGACCCCCAACACGGCATGCTGCCAAAGAGGTTGGTCACAAAATGATTTTGTTGAGTGATTAATCAAACATGTGGTAATTTTCGACTAGTTTCTTCATCTCTTCGTCAAATCTTTGGCCGATAAATGAAAGATGACGACATTGACAGATAGACCAGAAGTGAGAACCAACCTTGTTCAGGGACCAATAGAAAATGAAAAAATCATAACCTTCCTACATGGAAGTAGAACATAAAAGCCACATTCTGCTTGATGTTATAATTGAATCAATAAATATTCTTCAATCTTAATTTTAGTTGCTTCTCATTGCAAATACTCAGACTGTCCGTCTTAGGCATTGAACAGCTCAGATCTGAATCAGTCAAGATTTAAACTCACATTCCCTTTGTCTTGGGGGAGTTCTCCTGTGTATTTCAACAGTTCTATTGATTGAGGTTCTACAGATAATATTACAACATTTTTGACTGATTTATCCTTTGGCCTTTAAATCAAAGAGAGAGATGAGGACCACCTTTTTTAGAACTCAAACTCAGATTGCTTCCAGTGTGGTCATTGAATTGGCCATTTGGCATTAAATCAATCATTGGATTGGCCATTGAGTTAAAGAAAAAGATATATAGACCACATTTGAGTTTATCAAACCACATTTCCACTGAAGACATCAAGAATACTATCAGAGGTGCCAAAAGACTAAAGGGACTTGCTATCACTTGATTCTCTGCCATACCAGAGCAGTTAGTCATCCATCCACTTGCACTTTTGAGAGTTATTTCACGTGAGTAGTCCTAAATTTACTTTTAAGAAGGGCCTGGCTTCCTGCAAAAAAAAAAAAAATTAATTTACCATTAATTTTATTTTATTTGCAGCTATAAATACCATGGGCTTGTATCAAGCTTTACAGTGTTTATTACAAGAAAAAATTGAAATCTATTTTTTAGTAAATTAGATAATGTAACAAAAAACATCTTTTTTTTTCTTAACTATTGAATAGTATTGAGCAATTTTCTCAATAGGTACCAGAAAGAGTACTTTTTTGTATAGAGTTGATAAAAAATATTAGTTACAAAATTATCTTTTAAAACAGATTTTCAAATATTTCTGTGACTCACAATCATCTTTACACCTCACTCGGGTGGGTGGGGGCTCCTTACTTCTTCTCTAGGAAGTTGTGCTAGCCTAGGGCCCTTAGTTGCTTTAATCCAGCCCTGCACATGAGCATCTATTATAATCAATTTTTGGTTTGCTAGGCCCATCAAAGCTTCACCAGAGCCTCTTTGACTGTATATTTCAGGAAAACATTCCCTACCTATTTCCTGGCCTCTTACAGCACTATTTGAAGGCTTAACTTTGCTGAGTTTTGCTATTTTACCTATATCTAGGGTACGGGAGAGAGACAAGATTGATTCATGCCTTTCCCTGAGGAATTAGAGTGAAGTGAAGGCAGCTCGGTGATTCATTTTCCATACAGCTAATCACTTTGCCGTTGCCATTTTGTATACCAGATAAAACGGATAGAATATATAAATAATGATAATTCGAAAACTGATATTGAAATTATAGCATAGAGAAAAAGAGAAATCTTCAACAACTATTTTTTTTTTATTACTTGGTATTCCACTCAGTCATTGCGACACTGCTTTATCTTCTTACTGTCACTTATTTATTAAAACTCAAAACGGAATTTGTTTTTTCTCAAAGACTGCCAAAGTCAATATTCGAAGAGACACAACATAAATAATTCATTTCAAAGGCAAATGAATTGACAACTGCTCAATTATACAACAAGGAGGAAATGCTGTTTTATAGATAAAATATATACAAATAAATACATATACACACACAGACAGGCACACACACACACACACACACACATATATATATATATATATATAGATAGATAGATAGATAATATAAATGTATACAACGAGGAAACGTTTTGTAGTTATAACAGGTTTGGGATTTCCATGTTTCTTACTTAGTTATCATTTTTTTTCTCACACCAGTTTGTATCTCATAACTTTAAGTGATTACAAAAGAGTGTTTTACCTTCGAGACACATCTATGTATTTATATGTGCTGGTATGACTGTTTGTGTGTGCATGTGTTTGTATGTTTGTGTCTGTGCGCTCATACAGGTGTAAATATATGTGTAAACATGTCTTTCTTGTATACTTTGTCGAATTGTAAAAACTAAATGAATGTTTCACTTTTAGTGGTTACTAGCATAAAAAACAGTTAACCAAAACTGTCAACATAGGTTTCTTCAGTTTTTAAGTCGGTCCAGCTGGCACCAATGGAGCTAAGCTTTAAAAGCATTTACGCCTGATTATGCCTAGAGAAACATTTTTCTTGTTTTTTGAAAATTACCCCCAAAATAGGTTTTTATTGAGGGGCAGTTTGCAATGCAAGTCTTTGCTAAATTGGTCACTTAGTTTGTGTCCAGCAGCATTTATTTTTGTTTTTTGAAAATTCAGATTTTTTTAATGATCACTGCCTAGCAAAGGTTGAAAGAAATAACTTATTCATTGATTTTTTTCCAGTTTTTTAATTGAACACCCCTAACATGGCATGGTGCTGGAAAACATTGGTCAAGTTACGGTTTCTTTTGAGTGACTGACCAGACCTGTTTTAAAGAGAATTAGTGTTCAAGATGTATGTGTGCATCTGTTCATGTGTTCTTGTGTATGTGTGTGTGTGTGCACATATGTGTTGGCTCATATGTGCTTACGCATGTGTGTGTATGTGTGTGTATGTTTGTGTTTGTGTGTCTTCCTTGATAAATACTGTAACAGAATATTCATGAAAGAATTTCGGTTCTGAATTTTTTATTTTACGGAAAAAGAATAGAAAAGTTGAGAATTATCTCATTGGAGATTTTGAATAAATTCCTTTGAACAGATATATGCAGACATTTTATGTTTCTGCAAGGTATATATATATATATATATATATTTGATATATATATTTACAAATGCGTAATATCATTTGAAATGCTTTTTGAAATGACTCCCTGTTATAACATGCAGAATATGTCACTTGGCCTAGACAATATAAACAGAATAAACAATTGAAGAAAATGGGGCTGCTGCAGGAATTGAACTTGTGAACGATAAAGTAGCCACTTCAGCGTAGCGTCACTAAGAGGAATATGATTTACTGTGGAGAGGTTTATCTATCTTTCCATCTGTCTTTCTGTCTGTCTCTCTGTCCTCAAGATATCTCCGAGAGTACTGAATGGATTTCGATGAAAATTTTATGAAAGGGTCGGGATTGAAGGAAAAAAAGAAGTGGTTGAATTTTCTGGGCTGATTGAGGTAGTTGTTTTTAATTGAAAGATATTTTTCAGTTTTTTTCATACATTTATTTATATGCTCATGACTGTTCACATAATATCTCCAAAAGTTCTTGTGTAACAATGACATCGAGAATAAGGACATAACTGTCAAAATCAAAGGTGCAAAACTGGGGAAAGTAAATCACTACATCTACCAAGGACAACGAATCTCTATGAAACCCACAAAAGAAGAAGAGATCAAGCAAAGAATCACCCTAGGATGACAAGCCTTTGGCAGAGTAAGCTCAACACTCAAAAGCAAAACAATCCTATTAATCCTAAAAAGAAGGGCCTACAACCAATGCATCCTTCTGATAGTCACTTATGGAGCTGAAACATGGAACCTAACAAAGAGACAGGCCCACAAACTGAGAAGCATGCAATGCACACATGAGAAAATAATGCTTAACTTCACATGGGTGCAGATCACGAGACAGCACAGTATATCAGGAAGAAAATGGGGGGGGCAAAGACATCATAGAATCTATTAGAAAACTCTAATGGCAACGGGCTGGTCATGTTCCAAGAATGGCAGACAACCGATGGATATTACGACCCACGACATGGATCCCCAGAGAACGCATGCGAAACCGAGGCCGGCAGAATACAAGATGGAGAGACAAACTAGACAGATTTAGAAAATACTGGCTCTGCGATGACCATGATAGAGAATTATGGCGGATCCTGGGAAAGGTCTATGTCCAACGATGGGCGTTAAAAGACTGATGATGATGATGATGATGATGATGATGATGATGATGATGATGATGATGATGATGATGATGATGATGATGAAATTTTGTAGAAGGGTTGACAGTAGGCTATGGAAAAATTGTTTTAATTTGGCTTCATGCACAATTACTCCCCCTGATGATGGCATTGGCGATGGTAAGTGCCCTGTAAGTGCTTTCAATTTCCCATCAAAATCAAAGATCTTCAAAATTTCCTATTAATATTTGTAACCTTTGATGTCATCATTGATGATAAATACAGCAGCCATATCTACCGATATATGGACAAATAATCATGGAGATAGTTGAGAGTTCTTCTCTCTGTCTCCTAATTGCTTACAAGTGAAAGCGCTCTGTTACTATGATTGTCAATGAGACAGGACACGAGGAGTGCCAGATTCATGCCTTATCCAAGACTATTAAAGTGTACAATGAGGTATAGCCAGTATGCTACTTATACTATAAGTGTAGTTGAATGAAGGGAGAGGGGAGAAAATAAAGTCAGTTTGATAAAAGAGTTAATAAGCGTTAGATAGTTTATTTAGGGGGTAGGAAGGGAGAGAAGAGAAAAGAAAGTTATGCTTTGTTTTCAATGACAGATTCTGGTTTGTACAAATGCTACAAGCATAGCAGAGTTTCAAAAGCAGTTTTCCTTCTCCCAAGTGAGTCAAAATAAATAAGTTGTGTAGATAGAAAAAAAAGTTAGAAAGTTTCAATTCATGAAAGTCAATGCTATCAATCACGTATAATTAGATGTCTCTTTGCAATGCTACAGTCCCAAGATGGAGGGTCTGAGAATCCTTAAGCCAAGATTAAAGAATTAGTAATTTGCTAAAAACCTATGAATAATTCAGAAAGATTAAGATGGACAATGACATCTGGAACGAATGATTGAGTTATTAATGCAACATGATACACAGGAAGCAGCAACAATTTATTAATATTTTCAGATTTTATTACAAAATAAGAAAACATTAAGATGTTGAATTTGTTTGTCTTCTTGAGAGAAAAAACAAAACAAAATATAAAACCACGTATCGGATGGATAAATTCTAGAATACGATTATATATATTCATATATGTACTGAGAAATGAATATATATGATCCGACAGAATGATTATGAATAGCATCATGTTGATTAGAAACTATTGGTGGCAGGTTCGATTCCTGCAGCAGCCCTATTTTCTTTAATTGTTTATTCAATTTGCGTTGTCTAAGGTGATTGATAGATTAACCATATTATGACAGGAGATCATTTCAAGTAATATAACGCAATTTATAATCATTCTATCGAATCATGTATATCCATCTCTTAGTTCATAACAGTTGCATTGAAAGATGTGAATAGACCAAGATTAAATAAGATCAGAATTTGGTATGAAACCAATTATTTGGGCCTTTGCATTACTGGCAACTGTTTAGCTCAAAGGTAAGAGCATCACTACATTGAAGTGGCTACCCTATTGGTGGCAGGATCAATTCCTGCAGCACTCCCATTTTTTCTTAAATTGTTTTTGCTATTTGTGTTGTCTAGAGCGAGTGATACATTACATTAATCATGTAATGATGGGAGATCATTTTGAATAAGTTTGTACATGATATAACACAATTTATAATCATACACATGTGTATATATGTACATTTGTCCTAATCTGTATTTTGTATTTTGTGAAGAGGGAGAGGAAGAATCTTTGATCAGCTACGGACATATCAAACAAATGTTTTGCTTGTCTAGTTATTAAGGTTTTGTGTTTGTATGTAAATCCCAAAGATTTGAGATAAAGTTATTTATAACTTGTACAAGTCTCTTCTTGTCTCTATTCAAACCTGACACTTTTTAAGGGTTACAGAGCAAGGGCATAACAGATAAGTTCAAGTTTTCTCATATTCTGATGAATTCTTGGAAGTCATATATCATTTTGAATGTTATAAGAAATAGATTTTATTCATGGCAAAACTATACAAATATAATGGTCATGTGACCTCATCATGTATGTTGAATTGGCTGCCATATTCAAAATGGTTGTGAAATTTAAAGTGCACTTATATGTGCTTCTGGCCTGAATGAGTTGAAATATCATTGATTTCTTTTTTTTAACTGTCACAGTAGTTCTATGGTTTTAATGAAAGTAGCTCTGTGGACCTGCCAAAATCTTGATCAGAGTAAATTACATAATAATGTACTAACAATAATTCTTTTGCATCAAATGAGTGAATCCACTAATTAGAAACTGTCAACCAAAACAGTCACCAGAACTGTCAACTGTTTCTTCAGTTTTCAAGTTGGTCTGGCTGGCTGGTTAGTTGGCTATGTATGCATATAAATATCATGTGAACAGGCAGCACCAATATAGCTAGTGGGCTTGAAATTTAAACTTTTGTTCTTTATTATGTCTAAAAAAATATTTCTTCCCCTCATAATTTGATTTTTAGTGGAGGAGGTTCAATCTACAATGTAATTTAGTGCTAAAATGATCCCTGATTTGTGCCCAGCTATGCTTTTAGTGACCCAACAAAAGGCAAGAGAAGTAACATTCCTTGATCACCCCACTTTCTAATTCTTTAATTGGTCAGGTGACAATTGCTGTTGAGTGACTAACCAGACATATTTATATCTAAGTCACACGGCCTAGTGGATATAAGCGTTGGTTATGCATATCTTATAAACTGCTCGGTAGTTTGATCCCTGAGTCAGGTGCAAAAACATCATATGCTCTGGTTCAGAGGCGGACAAGCGTCATTACAAGGAAGAATTAACAAACACAATATCCTTTAGCATTGACTGTAGAGTGTGAACAATTTACCATCATTTTTAACAAAGGGTTTGGCTCGAAATTTAGAACATTACTAGAATAACCAAGATAAGAATATTAGTCCATTTTTGAAGTCGATGTTCATCATATAAATTATTCAGCACCCCAAGTATTGCAGAGTTGAGTTTGAAGTTGCTTTGATCAGCAGTTGAGAAATCTAATGCATAGCAATTACTTGCCATGGTACAAATTTAACATTTGCCAGATATATAGTTAGCACACAAGTTAGTGCAGTTTGAAATTTGAAGTTTTGGGGATCAGTGGTTCTCAAGAAATCTGATAAAAACAAATTAAAAAAATACAGATTATAGATCTTTATCTTAAATCATAGATCTACAGTTAGATCTAAAATAACTAAATTGGCAGCACAAAAAGAATTAATTGAAATAAGTTGAGGCCATAGTTCTGTACAACGGACAGAAAATTGTTTTACATGACAATTGAGGCAGGCTATTTCACCCACCATAAAGTCCAGCCCCTTCCAAAAATGCCCTTTTAAATTGGGCTCTGCCCTTGTAATGATAATACCTGATCACAGAATTTCAGACAAAGGTCCAATCTTGTTTGCACAATATAATTTACTTCCTCAATTTATTGGAACGTTAGCTAGCGGAAGAAATAAGAATGGATCATTTTGAGACAGGCTGAATCAAATGATTTTATTGTTTTCACATTTATATTAACAACTGTTACTGCACCTATTGCCACTAAAGCATTTGTGGCGATCCAATGAGCCGGGAGATTTTGGACAATGTCCGGAACCAAGTTACAGATGAATGATGGTTAAACTGTTTTACACCTTTGGAACTCCACCACCAGCTCCAAACTATCATAACAAGCACTTAATCTATTTTTCTCAATGATTTATGTTAAAACATCCGAAATTGCAGAATTAATAAATTTGAAAAATATCCTTATTTGTTAACAGTGCTTTAGAATATAAAAATATAAGAATTTTAAAAAATTATTTCGCAAAAAATCTGATCTTAATGATTTTGCAATTTCCTACATCTTAACAATGTAAAATACTGTGTAAGGATTAGAAATGATAAAATCCTTAGTATTTAAAAAAATGTATCATTGATTCTGCAATTTCCAACATTTTTACACAAAATTGTTGACATAATTAGATTTAGTACTTATTAATATTGTTTTAGACAATTTAGGTTTAGATAATTAGATGAACAATTTAGGCTTAGTCAAATTGGGTTGAGACAATTTAGCTTAGACAAAGTGAACTGTCACTCTCTAAACACCTTTTTATATTATCTGAATTTAGTTAGACGGGGTGCATCAGTCATCACGTATGACATGGTCAGACTATTTTCCTATAAGTTCATTTATTCTCTTATGATAATGGCTCCCAGATGCTATTGATATCAATGCATGTTCAGCTAAGGTAGTCGGGTGGGCACAGTCACCTGTGGGATGGAGTTTAAATTATTGAAAGGGAGAACAATTAATGAGTAAATAAAGGGTATGGCACACATATTTTCTTCAGTGGAACCGATTAGCTGACCAAACATTGATATCAATAGCATCTAGTAACTTTTCCTCATGAGAGACTTTAAAAAAACCAAAGAAACAGATTACTCAATGCAACAGAGAAAACTTGGTTGTCCTTCGAAAATACAACCCGGATATACAAAACATGGATGTGATATGACCGATCTAATTGAACATTCGCTCCTAGTAGTAATTCTACATTCCGGATCAACCACACCCAATGGAGACTCGGGGGTTCACATCCAAAGACATTGGAAACAAAATTGGAGGAGCTCAAGATAAGAGGGAGGATTAAGACTCTGCAGACCTACCGGGGTCTGCACAAATACTAAGCAGAGTGCTGGAAATATTTTATAGCTAGAATGTAAAAGGCATGTGTAAGTAAAGCTGAAGAAGATTGGGAGAATAGAAACCATAGGGCTGCTGAGATATGTGAGGATGATGAGAGGAGGGCTGAAGATCTGAAGAGACTTATTGTCACTCAGCCTTCAGCGATCCCTGTAGAAAGGAGATCAAAGTTTAGTCACCAGAGAAGTAGAGTAGTACACAAATAAAGAGTGGCAGACCAGATAAAGGGTCGGATTTCCTACTGGCTCCTGGCTGTAGAAGTACTGATTAATCTCTCTCTTTCCCTCTCTCTGTGGGCAATCTCTCTCTCTCTCTCTCTGGACAAGCTCTCTCTCTCTGTGAGGGAAGCTTTTGTTTGGTTTTCAAACGAAGACTATCGATGTATTTTCAGTGGACCGATTTAGAATCCCGACAAGAGTCTTGCGTATTAAGATTAGGGATGAAATTAGGACCTGTTTGCCGATAGGCAGGACCCGTCGGCAGAGGAACTCCGATCTCTATGGTCCTGGGCTCCAGATGCTGACTACATGAACAACTCTCCCTCACCTGGAGGTTGGCTCAGAATGCATCACCTCTCAACAACGTGCTTTTCAAGATGAACAAAGCGAGACTATCCGACTGTAGGAAGAAACTGCTGAGCACGCTTTCGTCTACTGTGTAAATGTCCAACCACTGTGGGTGCACGTCAAGGGTGGGGCCTGTATGGAGCCCAGTATAACTTTCCTGTCTCTTGTAGCAAAAATGGTTGTGTGGCAAAAACAAGTGAAGGAAATTTATGAAGGTGAGTCTCTTCCCCATGAACAGCTGATCTTATGCTTTAAACATCAGCTTAAAGTAAAGATCAGACGTGAAAAAAAAAAAGGTTAGACCCTTTCAGCTTCAGCGAAAGATAGGCGAAACTGCAAGCTTGGTACATATGAAATGGTTCAGACTTGAACGGCATTTGTAGTGGCTCTGTTTCGGTAGGAGGTGAAAGTTCCGTTTGCCCCCCACCCCCACCCCGCCAGCAAATTAAAGAAAAGCAGGCACCCCCAGTTAGTTGGATGGATGTAGCTCTCAGACCACAATCCACTCCCCGACCCCCTATACTGGCAAATTTCCCGCCCGAAAAGACCCGACACCTCATCTTATTGACGGGCCACCACTGATTTCTGGCAGAAGAGAATGAAGCCGTCGTGCCTCCCAATGGTTGATGCTCGCCTCCTCAACCTTTCCCAACCCCTTCCTTCATCTTCATCTCCATCATTCTTACCTGTAAATACCTTCCCATTATTTATCGGGCGGGGAAAAATCTTGGCCCCCAGAGTGAATGGACGACAGAAATTGACGGATGATCGGACTTGCATGTAATAAAATTGTCAAGCGAATGGTTAATGACCGAGACTAGCAACGACCGAAACCTCACCACCCCATGACCTTATGCCACATCCAGATTCTGTATTTGTCCCACGTTTTGCATTTTGATTCCTTCGAATTGACTTGTATTCATACTTTTCTTTGTATTTTTTTAATTTTCTTATTCCTTGTGAAACTACTTTTGTAATTCGGTAAAATGAAGAATACATTTTTGTACATATAAACTCGGCCCAGTCTCGGGCAAGCAGTTGGCCCTGGAGCAGTACCGTTCCCTCGCACTCAAAGGGATGCCTTCGCAACACCAATTGCCGGGACTGGAGCTATTTTTGATGAGTTCCCTGAACTGGGATCCCACATCAATAACGACCTTGTGTCACATTTCGCTCTTGTGTGAGTGTAAATAAATAAGAAGCTCAACCCCTCACACGGAGAGACCATAAAACAGCACAATGTATCAAGGAAAAAACCCCCAGAAGTCTGAGAAATCATAGGATCCATTAGGAAACTCAAATGGCAATGAGTTGGTCATGTTGCAATAATGGCAGGCAACCGCTGGACATCACTACAAACTAAAAAAAGTACTAGCTCTGCCACGCCTATGATAGAGAGGTCTGGTTGATCCTGGGGAAGGTATGTGTCCAACGACAAACGATAAAAAACTGATGATCAAATCCATTAATTAATGTACAAAGTATTAAAAGCCAATGAACAATTTCGGAACATTTCCCGAAAATTTTGGTGGTACTGTAACGCGCCCTATACGTTTACTTAGGAATTAAATACGAAACCTTTCTTTTAGCAAGATATCGAAAATGTCACTTTTTACAACGACCCTTATAGAACCCTGGACGCACAAAGTCAAAATCTCATTGGTGTCAGCACTCCTGGCTGGTTATGCTTTTGGCCCCGGCGCTCGTTGCCGGACACTCTTTCTCTCTCTGTTCTGACGGCCTCAGGGTAAGCTCGTTTTTTTTTTTTGCTCTCTCCTTAGTTAGGATTGCTGGGTTGGAACTCTTTGATTAATTAATTTTCAATTGGATTCTAAAATGCGCCGGAAAATGAAAAAAGTAACCCATTCTTCTTTCATCTCGAAGAACACAACGCAACTAAGGAGAGAGAGCGAAAAAACGAGCTTACCTTGAGGCCGTCAGAACAGATAGAGATAGAGTAGCCGGAAAGAAGTGCCGGGGCTAAAAGCATGACCAGCAAGAAGTGCCAATGAGCGTTTGACCATGTACGTCCAGGGTTTTTTCGGGGTCATCGTAAGAAGTGACGTTTTTGATATCGAACTATAAGAAGGATTTTATATTTCATTCTTAAGTAAACGTATAGGGGACGCTAAAATGCCATTAACACCTCTAAAAAAAGACTTTATTGTTATGAAATTATCTCGGTTCCCCTTTTTTCCTCTCTTTCATTAGTAGCTGGGTTGGAACTCTTTGATTAATTAATTTTCACTTGGATTTTAAAATGTGTCAGAAAGTGAAAGTATATTCATATCAAGTTTCAATGTAAACCTAACTAATTGTTACAGGAAAAACGCTGGTTTCTCTCTTAGTCTGTCCTGACCCCCACCTTTCTATTGTATTATAAATTTCTTCCTCTCTCCGTTTACCTATGTTTACTTATCTCTGCACTTCACGTAACTAAGGCGTTGGGTGGTCACCCACGAAGCTTTTTTTCGTCGTCTCGTCTCGTTCACATCGATCGTTTTTATTAATATATAGAGCAGCTTCGAAAAGAAAACGAATTCTCTCCGTCTTACACCAATCTAAAACTTCGAAAAGAAAAAAGAAAAGATTTCCCACGGAATATTTCAGGCTTCCAGAACAGGTAGAACCATTTTGAAAAGAAAGAACACCTCTTCAAAAGTAAGAAAAGACTCTTGACTAAAAAAATTATCAAAAGAAACACACTACAAATCAGCCTTACCACCTTTGATATTTCATATCTAAGTTTAGATATTTTGAATGAATTTAGTTATTTTATACGTAAATTTGAATGATTTTGTTGCGTTAGAATGCGAGAAATCGTTTTTAGATATTTGATTTCAATTTTGATTTATTCTTTGTAGGGCTCAATTTTTAAATTATTTTTCCGTAGCAAAATCTGAATGATTTTAGATTTTTTTTTGGTATAAGCTAGATATTTTCAGATACTTTATCAAAAATATCAAAATTTGGCCAAATCAGTTGTTTTCAGATATTGGATGCATCAGCTTTGCTATATTTTTTTCAATTAAGTTCAGATATTTTTAGATTATTTTGGTTAAATCTTGATATATTTTTTGCCTCAATTTTGGATATTTTTTCAAAATAATTTTACAGAACAGCTAGATATTTTTGAATTTTTTCCCCCAATTTCAGTTATAAAAAATTCAGGAGTTGGTAACGCTACAACAAACCGAGAATGGCTTTCCGAAAGGCAGCTGAACTCCGGAAGGAGATGGAAGATGCGAAAAAATATGTAATAGCTCTTGACGTTGACTTGAAAATTAAAATGAAAGAGGCATGGCAAAACCACATGAACCTGGTGGAACTTTCAGAGAATAAAACCAGGGATTTTGTTGCCGATATGCAGAGAAAAACAACAGAACATATTAAGAAAATGGAGGCTCTAATCTCCAATAAAGAAAGCCTAATTACATCAATGGAATTGATGGGCCAGAGTTCCAGAGAAAATCCCGAAACGCTGATTGAAAATCTGGAAAAATCAATCCAAGATATTTCAAATGACTTCTATTTATTCAATATCTGTTATCAGGATTGGTACAAAAAAGTTCACCAGAATATGGAACAATTGTCACTGGGACGATATCAGCTTGTAAAGGCAAATGGAACCTTTCCCCAAAGAACATCATCCCTAACTGAATCGTTAACAGACATAGTGAGACACGACCCTTGCCAATTTCCACCAAGAGATTCACGCGTCTCTTGTCGATTCGCACCACCGATTCCCAAACTGAGTGATACGAATCGGCAAATTAATCAAAATGATTATGCGATAATGACAGGTTTATTGGTGAACAGTAAAAATCAAATCTTTTTGTGTGATTATGACACAAGCGAATTGAGAGCGTACGATGAAAATGACAAATATATGTTCACGTATAAACCCGAGGGGATATTAAAACCCAAGGACATTTTCCTAATTTCTCCTAATGTATTCTGTGTGATTTATGAAGGATGGAATTTATTTATGTTTGGAGTGGAAGACGAGAGACTGAAATTACTGCGCCAGTTTAAGATGAAAGTTGATTATGTATCGCTGTGTTCGACGTCGGGATACTTTTTGGCTTGCGACAAAAATTGCCGTATCGACCTATTAAATACCGAAGGCAAATTCGTTAAAACAATCGTAAAATTGCCCAAGAAAATGCATCCTAAATGGATTGAATTCCATAAAATCCGAAACGCACCATTTCAAGACTCATTTCTGGTGTACGACCGTTCAGACAAGAAATTGTTTTGTGTTGATATGAATGGAAAAATTTTATTCCATGTCGGAAATTACGCTGATGAAGTGACCATTGATGATTTTTGCTGCGATCAAATGGGAAATATTTATTTGTGTACAAGTCGAGGAATTGATTTATTAACACACGGAGATTGGGAACGTAAAACTCTATTTACTTTTGATCATCCAATGTTCGGTGGGGTTGTCCAAACATTTATAAAGGACAATTTTTTATATCTAACAGTCCCTTTAGGGAAACGAAACCAAATCAAAATTCTTTCTCTCAATTTTTAGGCATTTATTTATTTAAGGGTTATCATTACTTACAAATACCTGAACAAGCTCAGATTTGCAGATCACACCGTCCTTTTTTGCAAAGAACCTTCAACAAATGCGAAAAGAACGGAATGAAAAAAAGCATGAAAATCGGCCTACACATGAACTTCAGAAAAACAAAGGTTATGTGCAACAATCATGTCGGAAATAAATTCAACGATCAAAATCGAAAAAGCAAAATTCAAGAAAGCAGACAACTTCAACGAATCTCCCAAAGAAGAAGAAATCAAGTAAAGAATCACACAAGAATGGCAATCTTTCGGGAACAATATAATCTCATAACTCCCAGAAAGAAGATTATAAAACAATTGCATCCTCCTGTTAGTCCCCAATGGAGCTCTGAGACATCATAGAATCTGTTTGAAACTCAAATGGCAATGGGCTCGCCATGTTGCAAGAATGGCGTACAACCGCTAGATATCATAACAACGATGAATCATTACTTCTAAGATCTTATCTTTTTATTATTCATCAAAGGAGGTAATAAAATTTATCACCAACTTGAAGATTACCTCCCTCAGTTATTTAGTTTATTGGGACAAACAAGATTTTAACAAAAATATGAAATAATCTATTGGACTGAATGAAATAAGAATGTTATTGGAAAGAACAATATCAAGAAATTAAAAATAATTTATTGGAATGAATTTAAATCAATGATTTATTGGAATTATTAACCCAAACCCTGAACCTTAAACCTAACCCTACTTCATAATTTGATGTAATTTGATTTGAATTTAATTTTAAGCAGAATTTGAGGGAATTCATTAAATTTTCAACAAGAGGATATTATACAAATGATTAAACAGCAAAAATAACAACTGATGGAGCAAAAGATCAACTGACTGTAACCCATGAGACAGTGAACAGAGTAGGAAAAGACCAGGCATTAGGTGGAGGAATGAGATAGAAAGGTTTGCTAAGACATAACAGATATTACAGAGATGAGAAAGGCTTTTATCCAGCAGTGGACTAACAAGGGCTGATGAGACAATATGCTTGCTTAAGAGATACAGCCAAAAAGACAATATTTGGTAATGTCAATGTTTGACATGAACTGTTTTATGAAACCGCTTGATGAAAAAACAATGAGTAAAAAGAGTCATCTTTCGTTTTTTTCAAATTTATTTTTTTATTACACAAAGTATTATAAATCATTATTGTTTAAAATATTTCTGACGACATTTTACCTTCCTCTTGTATCATTATACAGGCGTAAATATGAAAGTGTTTGAAGTCACAGCATAAAAATTAAAGTGTTTGAAGCTTAAATCGTAGTCACAGCATAAAAATTAAAGTGTTTGAAGCTTAAATCGTAGTCACAGCATAAAAATTAAAGTGTTTGAAGCTTAAATCGTAGTCACAGCATAAAAATTAAAGTGTTTGAAGCTTAAATCGTAGTCACAGCATAAAAATTAAAATGTTTGAAGCTTAAATAATAGCTTCAAAATGAAAATGAATGTATTTGAAGTTCAAGTAATAGCCATAGCATAAAAATGAAAGTATTTGATGCTTAAATAATGGCCACAACATAAAAATGAAAGTATTTGACGCTTAAATCATGGTCATAGCATAAAAATTAAAGTGTTTGAAGCTTAAATAAAAGCCACAGAATGAAAATGAATGTATCTGAAGTTTAGATGATAGCAACAGCATAAAAATGAAAGTATTTGAAGCTTACATCATAGCCACAGCATAAATAAACACAAAGGTGTAAACTAGTCTCCCTTTGGCAATGAGGTTGTGTGTTCAATTCTCACTGTAGGCTCACTCTTTACATCCAAATGTGCTATTATTCAATGTTTGACATGAACTGTTTTACGAAACTGCTTGATGAAAAAACAATGAGTAAAAAGAGACATCTTTCGTTTTTTTCAAATTTATTTTTTTATCACACAAAGTGTAATAAATCATTGCTGTTTTAAATATTTCTGATGACATTTTACCTTCCTCTTTCATGATTGCAAAGGCGTAAATATGAAAGTATTCGAAGCTTAAATCATTGATACAGCATAAATAAACGTTCCAGGTGAAAAATAGACTCTGGCAATGAAGGTATGAGTTCAATTCTTTCTGAAGGCTCACACTTTACATCTGGATGTGCTGTTATCCATTGACATAGAAAGACAACTGAAATTAAGATGAATTTAAAAACTATTCATGATTTAATAATGTTTAAATGATGCAAAAATAATATGTTACAATGCACTACATTCAATAACAATAAAGATCGATTAAAATAAAGATAGAATGTTAGCCTCGGTGCAAATTCCATGAGTGTCTTTCTATCCAGGTATAAATGGAATTTGAGAATAATTGTATGCACTTGAGCATTGAGTCATATGCACATACGTACACATGTGCATTTTCTCTGACTGATATAAATGTATACACACGTTAGCAGGTGGTCAAATATACATACATACAGGGTCTATTTAGAAATTAATAAAACTGATTAAGAATATTTATTATCAACTTAATTACAAATTAACTTCATCTCCTTAAAGTGGTTCCCCCTTGGAAGCCACACACTGGTTGAGTGGAAGCAATGCACGAAGTCCACAACTGACACTGACTTCACTCAGTGTGTTGGATGTACGTTATTATCATCATCATCATCATCATCATCATCAGTCTTTTAACGTCCGTCGTTGGACATAGACCTTCCCCAGGATTTGCCACACTTCCCTATCATGGGCGTCACGGAGCCAGTACTTCCTGAACTTGTCTAGCTCGTCGCTCCATCTAACATTTTGTCGGCCTTGGTTGCGCATGTGGTCTCGGGGGATCTATGTTGTGAGTCACGATGTCCATCGATTGTCTGCGATTCTTGCAACATGGCCAGCCCACCACCATTTGAGATTTTTAATGGATTCTATAATCTCCCTAACTCTTGTCTTTTCTCGGGTGTACTGTGCTGTCTTGTGGTCTTTCCATGAGGCACAGCATTATTCTTTCATGTGCACGTTGCATGGTTCTCAATTTACTGGTCTGTCTCTTGGTTAGGTTCCATGTTTCAGCTCCACAGTTCCTAAATGGCTTTGATTTTTGGGTGCAGGAAATCGTCATGAGGACTCCGATCAGGGGAGTGAGGGGGCTCTTGTACCACAGGTATGTTTTTGTTTTTTTGTGAGAAACTCATTCACAAAAAATGAGGTGTAAGAAATCGTCATGAGGACTCCGATCAGGGGAGTGAGGGGGCTCTTGTACCACAGGTATGTTTTTGTTTTTTTGTGAGAAACTCATTCACAAAAAATGAGGTGTAACAGGGTGGTATCGTGATGAAGCTTTAAAGAATCTGCAGTCTCAGGTCTGACAGGAATGACCCTTTTACTGAGTTGTTCAAGGACCTTGCAGTTCTAAATTTAGTTGACGGTGTGTAATTCAGGCACACATTCCTTATTATCAATACTTTGATGATCACAAAAATCAAATGAGCACTGCTTCGATCTTAGCTTCGCTCATTTTTGTTTTCTTTGAACGTGATGAGTTACCTCTGTACAACATCTAATTTTGACCTTTAGTGTCTGGGTTGAACTAAAAAATCCAGGATTTGTCGCCTGTAACGTTATATTTGATGAAATCAGGGCGATTTGTTTCCATATCAGAACCCAAATCTGTGGTCACCATTTGCAAGCTGTTTGGAACATCCAACAAAGCTAACAAAGCAACTGAAGGTAGTGTCAGTCAAAGACTTCCAGCACTGTTTCCAGGAGTATGAATAATGAATTAGTTGGTGTGTGGCTTCCCAAGGTAAATATTTTTAACGGGATAAAGTTGATATATAATTAAGCTGATAATCAATATTATCAAACATCAATTTCTAGACAGACCTCGTATACATATACAGACACCTATCAACACATTGTTTTTCTCCATATGTGAATAAACTTTTCTTTGATATATGATATCATTCTGCGTGTTCCGACCAGTATTCTGAGCTTACACTATTAGTAAAAGTACATGGGAAAGGTTAAGTAGTTTGATTAGGGTAAAAAAAGGGGGTGCAGAAAAGAAAATTAGGTAGTTTCAGAAAATATTAGGAAGAGAGAGGTACAGAAAAGGAAGTTTGTTAGCTTAATAGTAGAAAGAGAGAAGGGCAAAAAGAAAGTTCAGAAATGGGTAGGAAGATTTTTGTGTTTGAAATTAATCCATGTTTGTATTCTATGCAGATGAAAATGTTCAGTTGTAATCAATCTATATTTGTATAACATTTAGATGAAAACATGGATGTGTGAATGCAGTTTGGCATGGATTAGGATGAGAATGAGAAGATACAAAGCGAAGGATGAGAGAAGTGCTGAGGTAAGATAAAATGGATGATATCAACACCCATGGAATTTCCACAAGTTCAGTTTCAATTAATGTCGGTGAGATTCCTGGTCCCTTGTTCTTCATCATGAGATGAAGCCGAAATGAAATTAGTCAAAAAATTCCTCATTCCTTATTGACTTTGTGCCAATATCTCTAAGAATAAAAGCCAGGAATCATTTGTCTTTTAGTTTTTCTCGATTCCCAGCAGAAATAACCAAAGTTCTGCAAGTAACAAGAACTAGTTTTCATTTTCTTTGCCCAATTTCTTTGTCCGTCCACTCCTGTACTGTCGGGTCAGCAATCTTCTGATCTGGACCTTCTCACTTACAATGTTTGACCACTGGTCACTGGTCACTTATTCATCCATTACGTAAGTTAATGAAACATCTCAGTGGGTGGGGTTGGTCGTACAAATTCCCTGAGGCCACTTACTCAATACACTCTCTGATGTCTTTATGAGGATGGACAGGTAATTCATTATAAGAATAGCCAGGTGAATCGGAGAATGGTTTCATTTCAATCCTTTCATTATTACCTTCCATCATATTAGCTTTTTAACCCCTAGCACTCTCGATTCCTTCCTAAAGGGCGCCAAGATTTTGTGCACTTAGTAACTTTGAAAGCCTGGAACTTGTGAGTCTCTTCATATATGACCATGGGCGTCTTCAGCCACTTTTCCAGGGGGCCACAAAAGGATATATTTCTGGTCGGGGCACAAAAGGATACTTTAGACATAGACTTACCGTTTATTTTTGATTGCGCTATTTTTAGTTTGATCTGGTCGAAATTTTCTGCCGTGTCAGATAATCACTTATCTAGGTTATGAATGATGTCTGTTCATTGAGATAAAATCAGTAATAATAAAATTTGGTTCATGAGCAAAGTCAGAGAGAAGTCTGGTAAAGAAGAAATCAGTTCCTTTGGGATGATTAGCTGAATTCAACTTAAGCTCTATAAATTGTCTGCATGTGACAATGATTTTCTTCTTTGTTTAGTATTGTAATAAAAATAACTAAACAAATTCTGGAATTTTCGTTCTTCAAAGATATTTTTTTGAATAGATTACTTATATCACTTTTGTTGAGTAAATGAGTAGATTAAATGAGCTATAGCACCTTCCCGGATGGTGCAGATAGAACCTCATCCTTGATAGTATTGGCGTCGGAGTCAAAGCAGAGCTGGCTGAACTGTTTGTGGATCCATATGTATATAATCGAACGGTGTAATTTTTTTCACTTTGTTTCAGCGTCCATAACAATGAACTCTTCCATTTGACAGTTAGGATTTGCAAATGAAAATACCTCCCACACGCCATTTTCAAACAACTGTCTTTTCTACTTGAACGAGTTCAGACATTTTTTAACATAATTCCAGATGGAATTGATAAAATCTAATCATTTATTGATAATATTACCTACTTTGAAGTGGTGAACTATGAAGTCTCAAAGTAAGAGAATGTGAAAAAACTGCTTGAAATTTACAGAAATACAAGTAGACTTTTTTAATTAATGCATCGCAGCTTCCAGTATATGTGTGTATATGTCTACACACATACACACACACACGCACACACATATATATATATATATATATACACACACAAACACACACACACACACACACACACACACACATATATATATATGTATATATATATATATATATATATATGTATATATATATATAGCTCATTATGCATTTTCAAATTAGTAAGAATACAAAAAGAAAGAAATAGAAAACAGATTTCATCTGTTGTTGGGAATATTTAATTATTGAGCTCAAAAGTTCCTGAAGAGTATGTGAGGCATGAAATATCAACATTCAATGGGTATATATCCTTGTAAATCTTATATATATATATATATATATATATATATATATATATATATATATATATATATATATATATATATATATATATATATATATACATATATATATATATATATATATATATATATACATATATATATATATACATATACATATATATATATATACATATATATATATATATATATATATATATATATATATATATATTCTACTTTGTAAAAAAAACTCATAGAAATTCCAATATATCTATGAATATTCCACAGGTAATAACTAGCATATACATATGTGTGTGTGTGTGTGTGTGTGCATATATATATATATATATTTATATATATATATAATTGTATATCCTTGTGCATGTGTGCACATTTACCTGATGGAAGTGATCAAAAAAGAATCCCAAAAATGTGCCTCCTCTGCCTCCTTTGAAGACCAATCCATAATTAAACGGTAAGTATTTTTTCCCCCTGCTTATTCAAAGAATTTTGAAAGGTTTGCACCCCCGTCCATTTGCCTCACCATTTTTTCCTCCTAATCCATTTATCTCATGATTCTTATCCTAAAACCATTCATTGTAATTTTCTGTCACCGTGTCCTCTACTTAAGTGATTAATGACTTTTTCCTCAAAACATCAACCACCCTGACATTAAGTTATCTAGATCCCAACTTGGAAGATCGTTTCTGACATTAAGATCCAACCAAATAAGTAAAAATTGTCGTCATTGCCAGAGACAATCAAACTGATCTTCACCTGTCTCTACGTATGTTACGCCAAGTCGCTGAAATTGCTTAATTGGCAAAAGAAAAAACTTTCAAAGAAAACTACTTGCTATTTTCAGTTTCTAAGCTGATCTGGCTGGCTTATGTTCATGTATATCAAGTGCACAGGCCATACCAAGGGAGCTGAATGACTGAAAATTCAAGCATCTACTCTTTATCATATCTTGAAAATTCTTATTCTTGATAGGGTTTTATCAGGGGGTTCATATTGCAATGGAAGTTTATGCTAAATTGATCCCTAGTTTGTGTCGGCAATGTTCATGCTTGTTTCTTGGATATTCAAACTTTTATTTTATTGATTCTGGCCCAACAAAATGCAAGAGAAGTAATTTATCCAGTGTTCTCCCCCTTTTCAATTCTTTTAATTGATCAACCCCAACATGGAATGCTGCTAAAAGATGTTGGTTATGTGATGGTTTCTATTGAGTGACTAAACAAGAGAAGTAGTTTATCCACTGTTCTCCCTTTTTTCAATTTTTTTTTAATTGATCTACCCCAACACTGCAAGCTTCCAAAAGATATTGGTCATGTGATGGTTTCTATTGAGTGACTAAATAAACCTGTTTTACAATATTTTGTAAAAAAAAAATTCGATTTCACTTTAATTACTTGAAGTTTTGATTATAAAATATAGTCGTTTTATATCCTTTCTATGATTAAATAAACTTTTGATCAAATTAAAACTATTCATCTATTTTTTTTTAAAGAAAATAGTTAAATTTTGCCAATTAAAGCCAGACAGAAAAAAAAGGACAAATTCAGCATAAACTTACAATGAAGTTCCTACTAGAAACCTATTTTGGAGGGGAATTTAAAACATAAAAAAACCCCATTTTTTTCTAGACATAATAGGGAGTAAATGTCTAAATTTTTAGCCTTCTATTTTCATTGGTGTAGCCTGTATGTTTGATACATATGGAGCTAGCCAGCCATCCAGCCAGACAGAAAGACCAACTAGAAAACTGAAGAAACCTGTGTTGACAATTTGTTAACAGTTTTGGTTGATAGTTTCAAAGATAATCAAGCTTGGCTGTGCTGAGGTGAAACTCCCTTGCTTCATTAAAATCTAAAAAGTAAACAAAACAGAATTAATTTCTTCATGCTATATTATTCCAAAACAATGTGTCCCACTTCAAATCCTTCATTAGAAGTTCCTGTGAATGGGATTTGCAAACTTCAGCTAAACAAGTTGGACTTTAGAAGTGGGTGTGAATTAGTCATCAGTTTTTGAATACGTCACTATATCACTGTTATTCGTTCATGATGTCACTGGTTTTTGGCCAGGTCATTTTTGTCAATCATTGTTGTTGAACACAAAGATGAAGTCAAAACTTGATATTAGGAGTTTGACAATGAAACTATGTTTGAGCCAATCATCAAGTGTAAAATCAACTGGAATAAAGATGTGAGCTTAAGATAGTTTAGGAGTAAATCTTTTATGTATTTGAAGAATGATATGCAGCTGGCCTGTTATAAGTTTTAACATTACAAATTGCATCAATTTATTTAGAGGAATTCATTTGTTATAATCACAGAAGAGGTTAACAAACAGTTATTGTTATCAAAATCAGTTTGCCAAAAACGTATTGGGATGGGGGATTAGGTTAAAACAGAAAGAAACATTTTTCTTGACATAAAGAGTAAATTTTCAGCCCCCTATCTCCATTAGTACAGCTTGTACATGCAGCACATTCATACATAGCCAGCCAGCCAGCCAGCCAGCCAAAATCTCTTAAGAACTGAAGAAACCTATGTTGACAGTCTTGGCTGACAGTTTCTAATTAAAGCGATCAATTGAATGTATTTTTATTGATCCTTTCCAGATGAACTGGTCAGATCTGACTGGCCAAACACATATGTTTCTTTACAGCTGAATCCAGCAGCCTCGCTCAAAATTAGCGATACGACCAAATTCCATGAGTGAAAAATATTCATAGTGATATCCGTACTTTGCATGAATGAATCACCATAGCCTGCGCATGTATCAAACCTAAAACATTATCAAATATCATCTGAGAAATTATTTAAAAAAAATTGCTATAGACTGATGGTCCAATTTAGTTGTGATAAAAAGCAAGAAAAATTCAAATGAAAGGGGTACTTCAAAAATTGATTATAGACGACTTTGCTTCACCTGATAAAAAGAGTAGCATCAAGATGATATAATTGTAAGTCTGTCTGAAAGACTAAAATTGATGTATATCTTTTATGAACAACCCAATAACAATGGTTCTCCAGAATGAATAAAGAGTTGTTCATAGATTATCAGTTCTTTGATTTATTCAGTTCAAAGGCTCCAATCTGACAAAGTTATCTGGAATCTTCTACAATGGTCGTCACCAAAGGTCATGAATCTCTGGTCAGATATCATAACTCTTATTATTTAGCATTGTTACATTTCCAAAGACAAACAGAATGTACATGGATTTGATATAGTTTAAATTTGCAGATAACTTTCCTGATTATCAATAGTTTTCCTACTGTTATATATTATTTGTTTCAGTTTTACTCTCATATTTAGGTAAACAGTCTTGTACTCCAGAGTCATACAACCGGAGAATCTCCGAACACTGAATATTTTTTGATTCAGTCTTCTGAGTTTATTTTCTTTCATTCCTAAAAAGAAAGGTCTCCAACCAATGCATCCTCCGGAAAGTCACCAAAAACTGAAACATGAAACCTAACTAAAAGATTGACCCTTAAAGTGAAAATCCTGCCACGTGCCAGAATCATACTCAACATCACATGGAGAGATCACAAGACAGCGCAGTATATCATAGAAAAAAAAACAGTCCAAAAGATGCTCAAGTAGCAATGGGCTAGTTATGTAGCCAAAACGTCATATGACTGCTGGACATCACAACTCACAATGTGGATTCCAAGAGATCATATGAGAAACAGTGGCCAGCAGAAAATGGGATGGTATGACGAACTAGACAAGTTCAGAAAGTATTTGCTCTGTGATGCCCATGATAGAGAGGTCTGGCAAATCTTGGGGAAAGTCTATGTTTAACGATGGATGCTAAAAAGCTGATAATGGTGTTGATTTACTTAAAAATAAAAAGTAATTTTATGGTCTATTTTCATCTCATTTCATTCAACACTACAGGTAATCTGTAATATTAAAGAAGGTCAACCAAAACTGTCAACGCAAGTTTCATCAGTTTTTAAGTTGGTCTGGCTGGCTATGTATGTATGTATGTATCATGCATACAGGCTGCACTAACGAAGCTACTGGACTGAAAATTTTAACATTTACTCCTTATTATGTCAAGAAAATTTTCTTTTCATTTTTAGAAAATTCATCCACAAAATAAGTTTTTTAGTTAGGGATTCAATCTACAATGTGAGTTGAATTGGTCTGTAGCTTGAGCCCAGCTGTGTTCACTTCAAAACAAAAGGTAAGAGAAGTGACTTACTTATTGGTCACCACTTTTTTCCAATTTTTAAGTGATCACCCCCAACGTGACATGCTGCCTAGAGACATTGGTGACAGTTTCTATTGAGTGACTAACAGGACCTGTTGTTTATATTCTTGATTAATCCCTCTCAATGTGAATATTCACAAGGTTCTCTGCAGAGACCTTGCCATTC
Source organism: Thysanoteuthis rhombus (assembly GCA_963457665.1). Classification (NCBI taxonomy): domain Eukaryota; kingdom Metazoa; phylum Mollusca; class Cephalopoda; order Oegopsida; family Thysanoteuthidae; genus Thysanoteuthis; species Thysanoteuthis major. The sequence goes on along the minus strand of OY735232.1, from coordinate 38,863,056 downwards.
TCTATCAATCAAATTTATCATCATCATCATCATCCTCATCATCATCATCAGCAGCATTTTGGTGTCCATCATTGGACATAAAACTTCTCCGATATTTGCCAGATCTCACTATCATGGACATCATAGAGTCAGTACTTTCTGAATATCTAGCTTGTCACACCATCTCACTTTCTGTCGGTTACGATTTCACATATGATCTTTGGGGATTAATATTATGAGTCCAGTGGTTGTCTAACATTCTTGCAACATGACCACTTGCTTATCCTATACTAAGATACCTGTACTATCTTTTCAAAGTCTGGAAAATTCCAAAATCTGAAAAGTTTTGAATTTCCTAAAACTTTCAAGTCCCAAAGGTTTTTTAATAAGAAATAATGAGCCTGTATGCTTGTGAACTGACTAATTTACGGTACATACTTTTTCGAGCTTACATTGCTTCGTAGTTTCTTCTTTCCCTTCTGTTTTCTTATTTGATATCTCCCCCTTGGACTTTCTCATCCAGTTCTCTCCATCTTTTAAACTCCGAACACTTCAATTGCTAAAACCGAGTGACAGCCCTCATGTATTCCTCTCAAATGTTTAAGATTTCCCAGTCTTTTCTATTTTCTTGTATTGTAATTTCTCTCATCAAAAAGACTTTTATCAATTGAAAAGGGCTTTCTTTATGCATATGTTGGGACACAAATGTCTGGGACGCCAAAAGAAAGAAACGGATGCAAATGTCCAATGATGCCACTGACTAGGACATAGTTGTCCACTAAGTAGACCACTACATCTACCTAGGACAACGAATCTCTCTGCAACCCACAAAGGAAGAAGAAATCAAGCAAAGAATCACCCAAAGATGGCAATCCTTTGGCCGAGCAACCTCAATCATCAAAAACAAGTCAATCCCAATAATCATAAAAAGAAGAGTATACAACCAATGCATCCGGCCAAAAGTCACTTATGGAGCTGAGACAAGGAACCTAACCAAGACACAGACCCGTAAACTGAGAAGCATGCAACATGCGCATGAAAGAATCATATTCAACGTTACATGGAGAGACCACAAGACAGCACAATATATCAGGAAGAAAATGGAGTCCGAGAGGTTATAGAATCTATAAGAAAACTTGAATGGCAATGGGCTAGTCACGTTGCAAAAATGGCAGACAACCGCTGGACATCACAACTCACAACATGGATCCCCAGAGATCACATGTGAAACCAAGACCAGCAGAATACAAGATGAATAGATGAACTAGACAAATTTAGAAAATACTGGATCTGTGATGCCCATGATAGAGAAATGTGACGAATCCTGGGGAAGGTCTATGTCCAACAACGGATGTTAAAAAAATAGATGAAGATGATGATGATGATCATCATATATAACACATGATCAGTGCCAGCACCTCCTCAAGTCAAGCCTTGGCTCCCAGTAGCCTTGTCCAAACATTAACCGCTCTTGCAAAATTGAACCGTAATAGATAATGTGCTGAAAACCTAAATCTTGATGACATTTTCCTTCAGATGTGGAAGAACACTAGAACAAGAGAAATGCCATTACGTAGTTTATCTTACTGTTCATCCTTTCATGCTTCATTCTTCTTATTTATTGTAACTTTGCAAATACATTTGTGACTTTGAATTTAATTTATCATTTAAAACTTACATTATTATTTATATAAAAACTTGGCTTGTCCTCATAGTTTTCTGGCCAAACTTTGCAAAATGCTGGCACCGTCATCGCACATGATCATTACAGAAAATTCAAGTCAAACTCTTGTATTACTAGTGAAAATCTATATTAAACAATCTATTCTACACCAGGTTAAGGGTTAACAAAAGTCAATTTTCAAATTGTAAGAAAGTTTTCAAAACTGTTGGCTATTTTCCTGTGAAGATGACGTCATCTATCACTGAATGCAGAACAGGTTGAAAAGTATAGAAAAATTATTTTCGCTCGAAATATTATTTCCCCATTTTTCATACCATTTGAAATTCGTCCAAACATCTTTTTTTTCCTTATCGTCATGATTTTCAAAATTCGTACTTATTTCATTTTTCTCATTTTTTTCTTCTTTGCTGTTTTCTCTTCTCTTCTGATTCTGATGCTATGAAAAATGAAAAGCAATTCTTCACTTTTCAATACGATGATTAACGGCCATGATTGATTTTCAAAATTTTCTTTAATACAAATTTCAGAATTACAACTGATTTTTTTAAATTTTTTATTCACACCCAGTTTTATAAGTTTTTAGTCTCTTTTCTTCCTATTGTCAGTATTTTGCTTGGATCTTTATATTTTTGACCAACAATGATATGAAGAAACCTTCATAACCTAAAATTAAAAAAAATAATTCCCCCACATGACTGAAGACAAAAAAATTAATGTCAACATATTGTGATATTTTATTCTTATTTCCAAAAGTCTTTCGAGGAAGTCGACTGGTTGCATTGACATGAAATTACCATCTATTGTTTTCATGGTACTAATAAGACTTCATGTTTCAGACGCTTCAAAAAACAAGAAATTATTCGGAAAAGATTAATCAATTTTAATGAAATTTACTTTGATTTCGGGGCATTTATTGTCAGAAGGATTTTTTTTTTATCATTTGAATAATTTTCCCTTTTTCCTACTTCATGAAATTAAGAAGTGTCATTGATATAAATTGAAGCATTGTGAAAAAGTTTTTATTAAAAATTAAATTTGCTGGAAGAACCTCAGAATAAGAAAAACATTGGCTTCTTCTTGTGAAGAAATAGATTCAATTTCCAAGCTGTAAAGAAAGAAGTTTTTATTTTTAAGCCACAAAATTTTCTGTAACATTACAATTTCTATCTGTGATTATTTTCTAATTTAATTTTTGTTAATTGCCAAGAAAGTTGTCTTTCTAAACTTTGGAGAGTGCTGGAGTATCAGGGAGATTTGCTGTCTCTTGGTCTCTACAGTAATCCACCAATGTGTATAAATAACAAGCCTGATTAGTCCCTTGATATAAACCATAGCCTGACCAATATAATTAGGCAGTATGCCATATTGGGGGTGATCAATTAAAAAACTTGGAAAAGGGGTGATCAATAAATTTTACTTCTCCCTAACTTCAAAGGTACTTTTCCAATCAATCCCTCAAAGATATTAACAGTAAAAGAATGTTTAATTTTGTAGCATGTAGTGCCTATATGCATCATACATACATACATACATACATACATACATACATACATACATAGCCAGCCAGCCAGCCAGACCAACTTAAAAACTGAAAGAAACCTATTTTGACAGTTCTGATTGACAGTTTTGAATATAAAGATCAAGTCTCGAGAATTCAACCCATTGATTACATTATGGGTAATGTAAAAAGTCATATACACTGGAAGAGACATGCAAGCAACATTTGGTTCCAGATTCCAATCTTCCTTGACAGGACAATGGCTTAGTGCAGTGGTTTCCAAAACTTCAAAAACTCACGGACCTCTTACTTTTTAGACTAATTAATAAACTACAATAAAAAGCTATCTTTGACCATTTAAAAATGATATTCATTTAAAATGGATAACGTTTATTCGAATTCTAATAAATGGACTAGATCTGAATACAATGATTGTCTATTTTTTCTTATAGCTGTGCAATGAATCATGTTTGTTTCTCTTCCACAAGAATCTCAATGCAGATCCCCAAGCATTAATTCACGGATCCCTATGGTCTGCAGACCCCAATTTTGAAACCAGCAAACTAAAGGAAAAAGCATATATTGAGTAAGTGTAGAAACCTGTCAGATAGTTGTGAGTTTCATCCTATGGTTAGGTTGTGCCATAAAGTGGTATACTCTAGTTCAGATATTAATATTAAAGTAATAGGAATTTTAAAGATATTTTAAGAATCAGAGACCTGTAAGAGAATTTACCTTATGTAGATCACAGCACTGCAGAAGTTAGCAAGAATACTTAGGAAAGTGCTGGATATGAAGATGCAGATAATCATTATAATGGAAGAAGGGAGAAGAGAAAGAGAAAGAGGAAGATTGTAAACTAAAGAGAGGATCATAAGAGTGAGAAAAGGAAGAAAGAAAATAAGAAAGAGAGAGAGAGAGAGAATGATAGATGGAGAAAGAGAGAGGGGATCATTGAAGGAGAAAGAGAGAAGAAGGTGAAAAATGAAAATGAAGCAGTGGTTCATTATTTTAAGATCCAAATAAAAATTGCACAATAAAGAAATTAAAACAAAATCATATATTAATAATGATCTTCACGAGAGAGAAAATATCCAAATACGTAAGTATTTCTCAACATCATTTGTTGGAATGGATGGATATCCTCGGATCCAAGGAAAAAAGCAACCGGGGGTATTACGACAGAGAAATCGCTTTCTGTCTTCCTATTAAATCTGAATCCGTGATATCTTCCACTTCTGAGGATTTTCCGAGATAGTTCCCGTATTTTTTTTCCTCCTCGAAAATAATATCAAAATTAATGACACAATTTAAAAGCAACAGGAAATTTTTATCAGTCCGAACACTATTGATAGAGGAGAAGAAGAAGAGGAAGAAAGAGAGAGAAAGAGGATCACAGAAGAAAGAAGACTATAGACAGGGATATTGTTATAGAGAGAAGAAGGAGAAAAGAAAGGAGTATGAAAACAAGAGAGTGGATCTTGAAAGGAAGGAGAGGAAAAATGAGTGAGATAGAGAGAGCATTATAGGAGAAAAAGAAGAGGAAAGAGATCCATTATTTAGAAGAGAGGCAAATCCATGTCTGCCTGAATGCTGATGATATTCTTGCAAACCTTTCTGTATGATGTCATAGATTTAAAAGCAAAAATATAACAATAAGTTGATTCTGATTATTTTAAGAGAAGATGGTTGGATTTTTGATGTTTCAAACAAAAATATCTATAAAGCCCTTTTTTTTTAAAGGGTAAGAAAATTATAAAACTGTCAAACTACATCTATTGATTGATTTGTCCAGAATGACATTGATAAAAGAAAAGGAGAAGGGCATTTACCATAAACTCATTCATTCAATCATAGAGCAGGGTTGGGAAGTTCTTCCACAGGTAGTGTATTCTGCAAACCTGCCATCTTTAAACTATCACTATTTCTCAAATAAATCATCAAAGTGAACGGTATCATAGTTTTATGTACTTGAATGTACTCAAAATTAGTATTTTTTTTTATAGTTATTAATTGCATCATTAAGCCAGCTTCAGTTTAGTTGGCATGGTATTAAACTAATGAGAAAATTGGTTGTTAAGCGTCTCTATGACTGATACCAGGATAAATGATATTTTTTTGAATATTCACATTCTCGGATGTGATCGTCTTTTCAATTAGGCTGTTCCATGCATCTGCTACTTTTGCCGAAAAGAAATTTTTTCTAACACCAATGGAGGTCTGAATTTGTTATTCATGACAGTGTCTTCTAGTTTTATTATTGATTGATGGAGTAAGCATTTTCTTTTCAGGTCAATCTTGGAAATACTTTGGAGCCATAGATTTGAACAATGTACAGAAAGATAGGGTGCAGTTTTAGGACAGAGTTACATCGTAAATAGAATCCTTACCAAAAACGTGTTTTAGAATAATTGTTTCTCAATGAAGTCAAGGGAAGTAATCTTAATACCCTGAAACTAGTTTTGTTCAGTGGACAGAAAGAGAGGGTCCATTTTAGTGGTATATATATATTGCGAATAGAACCTCACACCAAAAGATGTTGTATTCAAAAAGTTGGATTTCTTCAGTGAAGGTGACATTGAAAAATCTCCCAAATGTAAACACATCTTCCTTAGTTCTATGCCCACACTTCCAAATCAATTGTGAACATTCAGATATATTGTTCTGCGTATATATAACTACGATGCAGGGGAGGTGAATGTGGAAAATTCTTGGATAACCCCCCAAAATATTTAAACACTGCTTCCTTAGGCCACAAACTTTCATCGGAATTCATCAAGAACTATTGGAGATATTGTGCTGTGTAAATACAGCTACAATGCAGGATAGGTGACTGTGGATTATCCCTGGATTCACCTCTAAATTCAAACTCCACCTCTTTAGCCTGTGGCCTATTTTTCCACATAGTTTCACTGAACTGTTGGAAGAGAAGTGGTGTTAAAGTTCTAAATAGATAAAAATGCATCAAAGAACAGAATTATGATTTAGTAATCTGCTATCAAAATTATGATATGGATATGAGGTCACGTAAAAAAAAAAAAAACTTCCTGAAGAAAGTGTACTCACAAAGAAAATTCTCTGATGATTTTATAAAAATTCTTAATTGACGTAATCAACATAAATTCAGGGTCCAGTTCTGCAAACAAATTGCCAGGCCCTGCTGGAAGTAGTGGGTGAAAACCACCTAGATTTATTCTTCAAGTTACAGCATTCCTAAGATGTGGAGCTAAGAAGATTTTCCATACAATATGCTGTTTTTGCTGGGTTATGGTTATATAGATGTATGCCTAGAAACATGCTCTTTCGCATCCTGATGGTGATTTGCACCTTGTAATAAAGCTCAGAAGTGGAAGACTATCAAGTTTTGATTATGATAGTTTGTAATACACGGTAGAGGAGAACCCAATCACAAGTGCTCAAAAACTTATATCTATAACGAAATGGTGTCATATATAATCTTTAGATGTGTCCATGAAGTCGGCCTACACATGAACTTCAGGAAAACAAAAATCATGTGCAATAATCATGTTGAGAATAAGAACATAACTGTCAAGATAGAAAATGCAAAATTTGGTAAGGTGGACCACTACATCTACCTACGACAACAAATCTCCATGAGACCCACAAAAGAGGAGGAAATCAAGCAAAGAATCATTTTGGGATGGCAAGCCTTTGGCAGAGCAACCTCAACTTTCAAGAACCAGATGATCCTAATAGTCCTAAAAAGAAGAGTATAAAACCAATGCATTCTCCCAATAGTCAATTATAGAGCTTAAACATGGAACCAAACCAAGAGACAGACCTACAAACTGAGAAGTATGCAACATGTGCATGAGAGAATCATGCTCAAACTTACATGGAGAGATCACAAGACAGCACAGTATATAAGGGAGAAAACGGGTGTTCGTGACATCATAGAAAGTATTAAAAAACTCAAATGGCAGTGGGCAGGCCATGTTGCAAGAATAAACGACAACTAATGGACATCACATCTCACAACATGGATCCCCAGAGATCACATAAGAAACCGAGGCCAACAGAACACATGATGGAGAGATGAACTGGACAGATTCAGGAAATACTGGCTCCACGACGCCCATGATAGAGAATTGTGGTGAATACTGGGGAAGGTCTATGTCCAACGACGGACGTTAAAAGACTGATGATGATGATGAAAAAAGCATCGGAGTAAAAGTCTGTAAAAATATGAATATTTTTGATAAATGTTAATATTGCATTAATCAATACATTATTGGTCAAAAGTTTGATTCTCAATCTGTGAACACTGAAAGTTGCACGGAACATAAGAATCTAAATCTATCTTCTTTTTCCATCTTCGTGAAACTAGCCAACTTGAGAGAAAACTATGTTCCCAATATGGCATAGGAAAAATAAATACCTTTTGACGATCAGAGATATTACTTGTCACAACATCTGAAATACTAAAACTAGACTGCACTCAGAAAGTCTATGCCAATATGTAATGCTAATTAGAAACTGAATGAAAATCTGTTCATAAATAGCTTTGATAAAAGGGGTGATCGAATTTTGTTTTTTCAGTTTTTGGTAAAATGTCATGTACAGCAAACATGTCGGAAACAATCACACGATGATCAAAATCGAGAAACGCGGAGCTGGAGAAAGGAGACCACTACATCTACCTTGGAGAACGAATCTCCATGAAATCCCCAAAGGATGAAGAAATCAAGCAAAGATTCATTCTAGGACAGCAAGCCTTTGGCACATCGAGCTCAACTGTCAAGAACAAGAGAATCCTATGAGTCCTAAAAATAATGGTATACAACTAATGTATCCAAGATAGTCACCTATGTACCTGAAACATGGAACCTAACCAAGAGACAGATCTGCAAACTGAGAATGATACAACATGCACACAGGAGAATCATATGCAACCTTACATAGAGAGATCATAAGATAGCACAATATAATAGAGGAAAAACAGATGTCTGAGACATCATAAAATCCATAAGAAAACTCAAATGGCAATGAACTGGCTATATTACAAGAAAGCAGACAACCGCTGGACACCATGATTCACAACATGGACCCCCAGAGATCACATGTGAAACTAAGGCTAGCAAAATAAAAGATGGCAAGATAAACTAGACAAATTCAGAAAGTATTGGCTCAACAAGACCCATGATGGAGAAATCTGGCAAATCCAGGGAAAGATCTACATTCAACGATGGACAATAAAAATCTGATGATGATCATAGATTTGACTTCTTACTAGTTCCAAAGAAGACTAAAAAAAGGAAAGGGTCAGCTTTACTACATGTTCGCATTGAAAGTCATCAATTTCTTTCTAGGTCTAAAAACCTGCTCACAATGCTACTGTGACATGAGTTTTGGCCATTGACATGATTATGGCAAGATAAATGACGAGCGAATAGATTACGGAATGAGGACATTCTGCCCACACATTTTGATGGGGGCCCCTTGTCTTGATATTCTAAAACCTCCCCCTTTACTGCACTTTCCTGAAGAAGGCCATTGGTTGTAACAACTGAAACATTTTATCCAAAAGATGAACTGAAATGAGGACAACAGTTAGACGAACTCTATACATTGATGATCCCCCATTTTGCATATTCCAACAGATATTACTTACGTCTTCGTAATAGATGAGAAAAAACATCTCTCTATTGAAAACGAATTCCTTGTTCCATCCTCAATTTTGGTCAAATCTTTCTTAGCCCATGACTCACTCTCTAACGATGCCATTCAACTTCATTGAGAACTTTTGGAGATACTGTGTGGACAAACATGAGTGAATGCATATTCCTCTTTCAATTTGCTCAGTATATTCAATTTTTAACGCATTAAAAAGCTGCACCAGTTCCATAAAATCTTAGAATCAAAATCTGTCTTTTTCCCACATTCTTGAGAGCTACCAGCATAAGAGAAAACAATGTATTGTAACTTGGCACGAGATGACATGTGATACCAGCTCTGTATAAGGAAAACTTTTGTTTTCTTATTATTTTGTATGGAAGCATCAAAGGAGAAAGATTGAAAATCAGCAAAAATCAAGTTTCAAAATATTAGGAAAAAGGTAAAAGGATTTTCAAGATATTGTGACATGTTTACGGCCTTCTGTTTAGGACTACAAGAATTCATATACAATTTTTATCAATACCAATACATACATGCATATACACATATTTACACATACTTTTATACTTATATAATATACAACAATGAGTTTATTTATTGCTAATTTTATATCCTTCATAATCTGCCAAAAGTGGTTGTCTTGTTGTTGTTAACAAGAGAACCAAACTCCAGGAAAAGCACATGCATACATACTAACTCAAACCTTGTGAAGATGTAAGTTTGTCCTTGAAAGGCCAATTCATAAGTACACACACAGGTACATACACTTACATAAAGATATATCTATATGCACATGGCAATGGGCTGGCCATGTTGCAAGAATGGCAGACAACCAATGGACTCAAAACATGGATCCCCAGAAATCAAATACAGAACTGATACTTGTAGAATCTGAGAAACTGGACAGGTTAAAAAAATATTGGCTCTGGGTTAAATTAAATATGTATCATCTGTCATGGGTGTTGTGGAGCCAACATATTCTGCATTTATCTAGTTTGTTTCACCATCATATGTTCTGTCTATATCGGTTTTGCATAGTGTGGGCGTTGCAGAGCTGATATCTTCTGAACCTAAACAGTTTGTCTCACCATGTCATATTCTACCATTCCAGCTCGAGAAAGGAGTAAGACAAGGTGATACCATCTAACCCAAACTTTTTACGGCCTGCCTTGAGATGATCTTCTGAAACCTGGACTGGGAGAATAAAAGAATCAAAATAGACAGCGAATATCTGAGCAACCTCAGATTTGCAGACAACATTGTCCTTTTTGCAGAGAACCTATATGACCTCCAACTAATGCTAGATGAACTAAATGGAGAACGCAAAAAAGTCAGCCTTCACATGAACTTCAGTAAAATGAAAATCATGTGCAACAATTACATCAAGAATAAGAACATAAGTGTCAAATTGAAGATGCAAAACTGGAGGAAGTGGATCACTACATCTACCTCGGACAACGAATCTCTATGAAATCCACAAAAGAAGAAGAAATAAAGCAAATAATCACCCTAGGATGGTAAGCCTTTGGCAGAGCAAGCTCAACCATCAGAAACAAGATGATCTCAATAATCCTAAAAAGAAGAGTATACAACCAATGCATTCTCCCAATAGTCACTTATGGAGTTGAAACATGGAGCCTAACCAAGAGACAGACTTGCAAACTGAGAAACATGCAACATGCGCATGAGAGAATCATGCTCAACCTCACATAGAGAGATCGCAAGATAGCACAGTATGTCAGGAAGAAAAAGGGGGTCTGAGACATCATAGAATCTATTAGAAAACTTAAATGGCAATGGGCTGGTCATGTAGCTAGAATGGCAGACAACCGATGGACATCACAACTCACAACATAGATCCCCAGAGATCATATGTGAAACTGAGGCCAGCAGAATACAAGATGGAGAGATGAACTAGACAAATTCGGAAACAACCAACATTAAAAGACTGATGATGATGATAATGATGTACAAAAAAGAAATAGTGCATTATTGCTATCACCACACCTGAAAGTGGTGGTTTTGGTGTTTTCAGGGCTAACACTGGCAGCACTCACACAGCCACACTTACTGAATTAAATGATGTGGAAATGTTACATTACTGCATCAATCCAGTTGATCTTGAGTTTGTGGTTTGGTGCTGTGCACTTCCTCCTTTGTTTACCCTCACAGAAAGGTCAGGGTATTGCGTTACATGTAATTTCTAATAGGGAGTTAGTTCTCACCCACCTTGTATGTATATATATATATATACATATATATATATATCTTCACCTTATATATATATATATATATATATATATATATATATGTATGTATACATATATATATATATAAAAGGAAATACTATATATATAAACGGACATAAATAGATAGGGATAAAGAGAGAGAGAGAGAGAGTGATGAAAATACTGTACATTTTTTAGAATTTTGGTCCCCCTCAGCAAAGCTTTGCGGAAATTTTTTGCATCAAAGGCTTTGTAAAGGTGAGTTCTTCATGCTGCAGAACTAAGACATTAGTTATGGTGCTTGTTCACTCTGAACTTGAAAATGTCCAAATTTACTTGTCGGGAAAACATTCAGGAAGGAGTTTCACAAAACAGATGTCATTGAGCATAAGCCGTTTGCATGGAACTTACAGTTAGTCCTTGATATATCTAAAAAAAGATTTGCTGACAAAGGTATGCTTCTTGAAACATTTGAACCAACAAAAGCAGAAACGTTTTATTGAAGGAACTTTGCCCACCATTCAATCACAGCTTGATAGGAAACAGGCAAGAAATTAATGCCTCTGCATTTTAAATGTCATCTATGGAGTGGAATTGAAAGAAAAAATTGGCTGAAATAAAACATAACAGTTCCTCTATGGAAGCTCCTCTTTGAAGATTTAATTTAGTTAAGAGATACATTAAACATTATTGCAATAAATATTTCTCTTCTGATGTTTTTGTGCATTTGCAAAACTAAAACATCATTGAAAATTAAACGCACAGCATCTGATATTTGGATTTTGCGGATTTTTCTCTTCCTGGAATAAATCGTCAGCCAATACTGTCAACATTAACATGTCCCTCAGTTTTTAAGCTGGAATCATTGGCTGTCTGAGTATTATTAATACATGCTGCACCAATGGAGCCAGAGGGCTGAATATTCAAACAGTTACTCCTTATTATGATAAGTGAAAATAAACTTTTTTTTAATGCTTTTATGCTATTAAGCTTATGCTAAATTGGTCCCTTCTGCTTGCGTTCTGCAGCATTTATGCTTGCTTTTTGAAAATTCGGACAGTGATCACTGCACAACCAAAGGCTAGCGAAGTAACTTGTTAACTGATCATCCCTTTATCCAATTTTTCAATTCATCAACCCAAACACTGGATGTTGTCAAAAGACGTTGGTCACATGATTAATTCTACTGATAGACTAACCAGACTTGTTTTTGTTGTTTTTCTTCGTTGACTCATCAAATGTTCATTATCATGAAATAAGAGCCAAGTCCGTAACTCCTATGTAGACTAAGAAAGCCTTTATTTAAAGCACATAAACAAAATGAGGTTAACGTGCAGATTTCATGAAGAGGAAGAGGGGAAATGAAACTAACAAGAAATGTTATCTACAAAGAAAGGATTTGTTAATATGCATGTAAATAAATAGCATAATACATATATATTATACAAAGATAATGATCATTCAAACTAACATGTTGTCATTGAAGCGTGGGTGTTAAATCTTCTTTGGGCAGAATTCCATCTTTGACAAAAAATGGTCAGTGCAAAATCACTGAATTGGTATGAAGAGCAAAAAAAAAATTGCTATTTTTCGCCATTTTAAGCTTTTTTTTGGGTGGTTTTCATCATTTTGGGCAAGTTTTCGTCATTTTTGTCTATATTTTGTTGAACGCTTTTTGGCAGTCAATCTAGCACAAAAATTTTTCTTGAGTTGGCAACACTGAATTTTAATCTTGGCAATTTTTCTGCCAACACTTATGTTAAAGTATTGTAGAGTTTGAATTGAACTCTTCTGAAATTATCCCTCGAATAATGTATCAGATATCAAAGATACATTATCCATTAATGCTATAAATACTCTTTGTCTAATGTACTTTGTGTACAGAACGGTCTCTCTTTCATTGGTTTACTTTTCCATTTCTTATTTAAGACTTTTAGAAACTAGAATAGCAGGAAAAATTGAACAGCAGACATTTGATATTTAGATTTCGCAATGGCTTACAAGACGAGCACTGCAACAATCTCTTTCTGAAAGCTTTTTTGTGAAGTTTTAATTTAGTTAAAAGATGTGTTGACCATTATTGCAACAGGTGTGGTTGGTCTACAAATAGAAACCATCACATGACCAATGTCTTTTGGAAGTGATCTGTGCTTGGGGGTGATCAATAAAAAATCGGCAAAAAAGGATCAATGAATAAGTCACTTCACTCGCTTTTCTCATTGGACCGTTAAAAAGTTTGAATGAGAAAAAAAATGTAATTGCTGCTTGGCACAAAAAAGGCCTAATTTAGCATAAATGTACATTGCAAATTCAACCAACCCACAAAAAACCCAATTGGGGAGGAAATTTAAAAAAAGATAAGTTTTTTCCCAAAGGAATGGTTGCATTTTCAGTGCTCCAGCTTCTTTGGTACACTCCATACACATGATACATACGAACATAGATACATAGCCAGCCAGACCAGCTTAAAAACTAAAGAAATCTATGTTGACAGTTTTTGTTGATGGTTCTTATGAGCATGGATATCTAAATTTCCGATATAAGTACAAAAGTGTATCTATTTAGAACTCTTCTTTGAAGTTTTAATTTAGTTAGAAGATATATCATTGTGACACATCTTGTTAGTCACCCATTAGAAACCAGTGAATAGAGACCAATGTCTTTTAGTAGCATTCAATGTTGAGGATGATCAATTAAAAAATTGGAAAAAAAAAGTGATCAATGAATGAGTGACTTCCCCCACACTTCGTTGGGCAGTGATCACTGAAAAAGTCTGAATAATCAAAATAAACTTGAACACAGCAGGACATAAACTTGATATAAATTGATATATGATATATTTAATATATATACAATATATGCATATATACATAGTCAGCCAGACTAGCTTGAAAAATGAAGAAATCTATGCTGACAGTTTTAGTTGATGGTTCTTGTCAGCAATGAAAATTAAACTCATGACATCTGATAATCAGATTCTGTGGATTTTCTCTCTTCGGCATGTATGAGTGTATGTGTGTATGTATATGTGTGTATGTGTGAGTGAGTTATATAACTCACTAACAATGGTTTACGAGACAAGCACTAAAACAGAGTCTCTACGAAAACTTCTCTTTGAAGTTTTAATTTGGTTAAAAGATACATCGAACAATTATTTCAATAAATACTCTCTCTCACACAAACTATTTTCACGTCTCTTGTTCAAGACATTTCATAACTAGAACAGTGTGGAAAATTAAACTAAAGACATTTGATATTTAGATTTTATAGATTTTTCTCTCCTTGTTTATTTTTTCTCTCTTGTTTTCTTCATGGTTGAGGATGTCTTTCTGCGTGACCATCAATCTTGTCAAGTGAGTTGTGTAAAGATTGTAATTTTCAGCAGCTTTCGTTCTAGCATAAAAACTGGTAAAACCTTGAGATGGAAGTTATATAATGAACAGGACTGGTTAGTCATATAATAGAAACTGTCATGTGACCAATCATATTTTTGGTAGAATACTGTGTTGGGGTTGATCAATTAAAAAATCAGAACAAAGGGATTATCAATGAATAAGTTACTCCTCTCGCCTCTTGTTGGGCAGTGAACTCTAAAAAATGTTAGAATTTAAAACAAAAACAATTGTGAAAACTATTTGATCAATTCAGCATAAACTTATTTTGAAGCACTCCCCAACTAAATAAAAAAAGTAATGAGTGTTTGAATTGTCAACCCTCTAGCTCCATTGGTGTGGCCTGGAAGCATATATATATAGTTAGCCAGCCAGACCAGCTTAAAAACTGATGAAACCAATGTTAAAATTTGGCGTTGACGGTTTCTAATAAGCCTTCAAAGATACAATGAAAGAAAAAATGAGACAGAAAAAATCAAATCGTGACTAGAATTATTATTATTCCTTTTTTGATTTCATGTGTTTGAGTGTGTGTGCATAATTTTCATCTATTTTTTAAACCATTTTCCAGTGGAATTGGGTGATAATCTATATCATAATTTGCAACATCTCCATCTGTCTGTCCATCTGTCACACAATCTAGAGTTGATAATTCAGTTACGTTGTCTAGACTTGACAACCCCTTGATTACTGAATTTATTTATGAGAAGGTTTCTTTCTAAAAAAAAATTACAGAAAATTTTTCTCACGTAAGGACTTCCCCATCCCAATTTAATTTTAGGAAATTTCAATATATAATGAATCAAACAATTAACCGCATTCCTATGTAATGGGAGAAAATAATCTGATTTTTCTGCATATTGGGATTATGACCTAAGCCCACTTTATTCAATCTAATGACAATAAACCCCGAAGCCAATCAGTGTGCTTCATCTTTTCGGTCGATTTGAGTTCAATATAAAAACTTCAGTTAACAATCATCATCACCATTACCATCACCATCATATTTTAAACATCTATCATTAGACATGAACTTCCCCCAAGATTCACCTGGTCTCTATCGTGGGCATCGCGGAGCCAATACTTTCTGAACTTGTCTAGTTCGTCATCCATCTCATATCTTGCTGGTCACAATTTCACATATGATCTCTGGGGTCCATGTTGTGAGTTGTGATTGTCTGACATTCTTGCAACATGACCATTTTATTGTCATTTGAGTTTTCTAATGGTTTCTATGATATTTATGACTCCTGTTTTCTCTCTAATAATCCTGTGCTGTCTTGTACCTTCCAAATTACTGCAGCTTACGGTTACTATTAGTTAAGTGGATGGTATTTAACAGAAATTATGGAAACTGAATGGAATATTTGAATATAAAAATGAAATGAAACAAGTCTGGTTAGTCACTAATTAGAAACTGTCATGTGACCAACGTTTTTTAGGCAGCTGATCTGTTGGGGATGATCAGTTACAAAAATTGGGAAAAAGAGTGCTGAATGAATAATTTACTTCTCTTAGCTTTTGTTGGACAATGATCACTGAAAAAGTCTGGATTTCCAGAAAACAAATATGAATACTGCTGGAAACAAACATAGGGATCAATTTAGCATAAACTTACTTTGTAAAGCTGGAAGCTGAGAGGGAGGCTGTGTTTGATTAATACTGCTGGGTGGCCATGTTAATATAACTGTTTTGTTTTAAAAAATACCTGAAACAGTTACATGGTAAACAACTGATGATCCCAATAAGAGAAAATTTACTCATTGTACCATGATAAGAAAATATATGTGAGACAGGGAAAAAACACTGAAGAAAATTACGTATATCACATCAACAGTTATTGGTGATTGAAGTGACACATAACGAATGTAATTCTGAATAAGTTTTTTAATGTCTAGTGTTTAAAGCTGTAAAGCTTTCTAGAAAACATACATATCGATGTATGTTCTTTCTTCAGGAGTTGATATATATATATATATATATATATATATATATATATATATATATATATATATATATATATATATAAATTTATATATATATATATATATATCAATGTAGTTTTACTCTCACCATTGAGCTGTAATGCAAAGGCCTAAATAACTCCAAATTCTCATCTCATAAATAGGATTCAACAGAATGATAATAAATTGCGTTATATTATATTAAAACTCTTATTTGATAGAATCTCTTGTCATGATGCGTTTAATGTATCACTTGGTCTAGACAACGTAAATAGGATACCCCCCCCATTTCCATTCATTGTTTATTCTATTTATGTTGTCCAAATTGAGTGAAACATTAACCATATATACATATATATATATATATATATGTGTGTGTGTGTATGTGTGTGTATATTTATATATATATATATATATATATATATGTATAAAATCATGAAAAATTTAAACAGATACATAAAACTTCTTCAATTGAATCTATTTTGTGGTTGAGAGTTATAAGGAGGGGGAATGAACTGAAAGGGATCATTTCGAAAATGCAATCGATCAGCACCTCCATCTTGAAATCAAAAAGTGTCATTCATAAATAACAGATAGTACAGGTCTGGTTAGTCACTCAATAGAAACCATCACATGAGCAACATCTTCCAACAGCTTGCCATGTTTAAAAAATTGGAAGAAAAGACAATCAATGAATAAGTTACCAATTTTGCCTTTTGTTGGGTGGTGATCACTAAAAATGGCTGCATTTTAAAAAAAAAACATGAACGCTGTAAGGTACCAACGAAGGGACTAATTCTGCAAAAGTTTACGTCGCAAATTAGATCGTCTCAAAAACCAATTCAGCAGAACAATTTGAAAAAAAAACATTCCCGGCATTGTAAGGAGTGAATATTTAAAATTTCAGCCCTCATGCTTCACCAACTTAAAAACTAAAGAAACCTATATTGACAATTTTGTCGACAGTTTTTGTTGACAGTTTTGAATTTGAAATTGGCTGAAGGCTTTGATTCAGTGACCAAACCAAAACTTCAACATATTTTTCAGATGATTTTTGGGATAATTACTTCTGGTACATAAGCAGGCTATGGTGATTCACTTAAGTGAGGTAGTGATATTTACATTTGCTTCGAGTCAACTACTTTCCTGACTGAAAATATTTTCAAAGGGGGATCTTGGGATAATCCTCATTTACATAATCCAAACTGATCCTTCAAGCAACTCATTGAAATCGTGCGAGGTGACATGATACAAAAAGGCCCTTAGCTGAGGGCTCTCCCATCGTATGATAGCGGGATTAACTTGCTAACCCCTAAATCCATTTTTTTTCATACATTTCGAGCCCCATTAATCCTAGGCAACAGATTAGGGTCTTAAAAATAGAGCAGAAATATTTATCTTACAAACAGGCGATAACTAGTAGTTGTTTTTGCACTCGGTCGGCCAAATACCAAAATGCCTTAAGTTAATCCGTTCATCTCTTTACTGATCTTTTTGAACTGCAAGATTTTTCGGTGATTCTATTTTTGGTAATGACGTCTAAGAATGATGAACGAACTGAAATGGTTCATTTTTTCTCTATTTAAGCCTAGCTTTTGATTTGTCGACTAAATAATCCTGTCAAAATATTTTTTAGGTGAGGAGTTTCTACATCACAATCCGTCATAATCCTGTAGAAAATTAAAAAGCAAGGTTATGAAGATATCAGATACAATTATTTAATAACAATATGATTTTGATTTGAATGAATGCTGCCTGTCAAAAATGAAGAGTAAATATCCGTACCTTGCGTAAATGAATCAGTGTGGCCTGTGTGTATACCAGACCTAATTATCAAAAAATATCTAGAAAAAAGATTTTTTCAAATAAAATCATCCAAATAACAGTAGATTTGATCATTGTTAGCCCAAAATGATCATTGTGAAACAAAAAAGAACTTTTTAAGAAGGTGGCTGGTGGTGCAATCTAACAGATTTTCAAGGTTGTAGCCCCAAAAATGCAACTAGGAGTATCCAGAGACACAAATATAGACAAGCAAAGAAGGAAGAATATGTAGCCTACTCAGCTGGATGATCAGACCATTCGCGGGGCTATGGTGATTCAATGAATAAACTAGAGTTTTATCTTTGTTTGAAAAAAAAATCCATCCAAATAAATACGGTCAGAATAAATTCTATTTCATGACATCACTGGAGTTTCCCACTGAAAAAGATCTACAACGGAGCATAAAACAACTGGAAACATTCTGGGGAATCAAGACGTCATTATTAAACCTGTTAAAATTAGTTCCTAAAAGAAGATCAAAAAAGCTTTCTTTGCCAAAAAAAAAAACTTTTGTAAGAACGGTTCTAGAGTACCGTTGCCTATTTTAAAATCTGTTGACAAAACAGTATGGCCAGAAGCACAGGAACTCAGAAACACATAATCAAACACAAACACACGTATATATGAAATAGGATAGAACCATGCGGGATTTTTGGTGGCTACAATTGTTCAATGAATATTGAAAAAAAGCAAAAAATAAAAAGCAATAATCAGAGGAATTTGACAAAATCCCCAAAAGCTCATTTTTTCCAGGAAGAAAAGTATTGCCATCAGTGTTATCCTGGCTGTACTTAAGGCAGTGCAACCAGTGGAGCTGCATTGGCTCCCAAGATTTCAGGGTCCCTGAGAAAAATATTACCTCTATTTCTGGTTGATATAGACTGAACAAAAAGTGTTATGATGCCAGTCTGCCGATAAGGTTCTTTTGCTTGCTGGTGATTTTTAGTTGTCGATTCATTGTTAGATTTTGAGATAATTAATTACTGAATTCATAAGTAAACATATTGTGCCCAATGTCATTTTTTAGATTAGAAAGAGTATGATGGCTGGTGACAAAGTCCCAGGCTCTATGGTATGTGTTAGTTTAGTGAGCTTTACTAGTCTCAACTCGGGTTGAGACTAGGACTTTATAACTACAAATTTTTATGACCATCCCATTGGTAGGAAGCACTCAATTAGCTGCAGAGTGCATTGGGGAATTCATCCTAATGAAGAGTTTTTCACTCATGCTCTTTGTTTATACCAGGAATCAAACCCTGGACCCCTCAGCATGTGAGGCAGACATGCCAACCATCACACTATCCGAGTGGACATAATTTTGAGTGATATATTAAAAAATACTATGATGGTTTTTGAATATTTTTGTAGGTAAAAATGCAAAATGTCTTGACTAAACTTTTTTGGAGATTTATATTGCATATAGATTTATCCATAAAGGACTTTACATTAAATTAAAAATCATATTTTTGATTTGTTTGACAATATCAACTAAACACGTATATAGGAGGGCTCGCAATAAATGTTATGCACTGGGGCCCATCAATGTTAAATTTGGCCCCAAGTGAGGACATTTCTAAATGGAATAAGTCTAATTCCATAGTTGTCTGATTTTGAACTCCAAATATTTGTGTTTTTTTTTTTTTGTTTTTTTTTATCAAGGAATGGAATCAAATAAACTTCCATAAGGTCAACTCAATGGATCAGGTCTAGGGGGAATAGATTGTCATATTTGATGCCAAATATGATTTTCCAAGGGAATTTCCCTCAAAGAACTGCAAATATTTCTTGAAAATCATAAAGGATGATTATTTAGCTGAAATAATTGAATCTTTAAATGTACAGAAATATGGTACTCCTACTCTCACATACAGACATGCACACACACACACACACACACACACACACACACACACACACACATACTTATACATATATGCACATATCTAAAATACCAATAGACAAACGCTCACACAAAACAATTCATACAAGCACACATACACTAACCAACAAGGACACGCATAAATATCCACTTACTTGGAAATATATAAACACACAAACTCTTATAAACACAAAGGTATACGTTCAAATACAAACACAAACAAGAAAAGGCTCTGACACATACACTCAAGTAAATGATCACACAAACACCCACAAACATACACATACATAGAAATATACAACGACCACACTCATGCAATCACACTCACACAGAAATGCACGCATTAACACACAAGCACCAACACACAAAAACACAGACAAGTACGCTTGGGTAAACACATCCACATCCACACTCATACAGCCACACACACACATACATGAATATATACAAGATATCACACATGTACACATAGAAGGTGTAGCGCCAAAATGTATGTTCATATATGAGATAACAAATAAACATGTAAAAATATAGTGTCTATATACTTATGAATAGAAGAATTATGCCCAATCTAATCAAGTTATTTTGTGTATATGTTAGTATATTTTTCAAGAATCATAATCATGTACAAAAATAATCATTATACAAAAAATGAGATTATATATAAACATATATATATATATATATATACATATATATATATATATATATATATACATAATCTTGTCATCACAGTCAATAATTGAACAACTTTAAGGGTCAAAAATCGAAGTCATGTCAAAAAATTCCATCGAAGAATTAATATTATCAGAATGAATTCTATTTATGACATCGAAGACGTTTTCCACTGGAAAACATCTGAAATAGAGTAAAAAAATGTCTAAAAACATGTAAATTCTAGAGAAGCTAAATGTTATCTATAAACCTGTCAAAATAGGGCCCCCCCAAAGGGCAAAAAAGCGTTTTTTTTTTTTTTTAAATTTTTTTTCTCAGGGGGGATCTACTTGAGTAATGATGCCAGTTTTTAAGTTTGTAGACAAAATGGTATGGCCAAGAGCACTGGAACAAACTAACGCACAAGTACAAACACACACACACATGATTAATTGGGAAGGTTATAAAGTTCATAAGGTCACCATGCCTTTCTTCTCTAAAGGGAAGATGCTATTTGAGGTTTGTGGCAGAGTCAACCTCCCAGGGGTCACAAGTCAATTCCTCAAGGGGGCATGTGATGTTCTGCGAGTCTTATCTGAGAAGAATTATCCTAGAAATGTCTTTTGGGAATCAAGTTGATGCCAGAATTTCTCCGTCTTTGGAAAGACTAAAAACATTGGCAACAAGATCTACATTGATATAAGATCTATATTTAATCTTATCATGTTTACATAGATATATATGTTTGCATTTTCTCTTGATTTATATAAAACTATGTATGGGAGTGCGTTTGTGTGTATGAGTGTATAAGCATATCATATCAAATATATATCATATTTATATACACTGATGAGCCAAAATATTACAACCAGTGACGTGTGGCAAAAATGACAGCTACTATCTCATAACAACTACGCATGTCCTAGTCATAGGTTTATAAGGAAGTAAGACAGCCTCGAGGACTCCATTTTGATGGTTGTATTTTCTCTCATTCTTGATATATACTCAAATATATGTGTGTATATGTGTGTGTGTGCGCTTACCACATGGATACATGTTATATTTCTATATAGATGTGCATATTTTTAGGTAAATGCTAACTTAACAATATGAACAGATAACATGGATCCTTAAAGATCACATGCACAAAGGCGGCCAGCTGAGTATTAGATGGAGAGACAAGTTTAACAAATTCAGAAAGTACTGGCTCCGCGACGCCCACAATAGAGAAGTGTGGCAAAGGTCTATGTCCAATGACGGACATTAAAAGACTGATGATGATGATGATGATCATGACGATACATGCTCAGAACATGGATCACAAGAGATCATATCTGAGACTATGGTCATCAGAAAATAAGATGGGGTGACGAATTTGACAGGTTCATAAGATATTGGTGTTATGAGAATGGCAATATAGATATTTGGTGTGTCTTGGGAACGGTAAAAGATTTTTTCAACCCAATACAGAGTTAATCTGTGAAAAAATTGTTCAACAAATAATTTCTTCATGAATTTAGTTTATTCGATTCCTAGTATGAACAAAAAAATCTTTTCCCCAACTCTAAATGTTTTGGAGATTTCTTCAGACCTAATGGAAGATGAAATCACATCTTGAAAAAAATTGAAAACTTTTGAAGTGACAGTTTTTACCAAAGATCAAAAGGGTATTTGAGGAACAAAAAAGATGATGGTAACATTTATTTTTTGCTGTACTTGAAATTTGACAACAAAAAATGAAAATTTAGAGCATTTTAAACAACTTTTTTTTTGGATGCAACGGCAAAACTAGCCGATTCTCATGGTAATGAAAATCATTTAATGATTTAACTTAAAATTAAATTCATTATTTTAGCTTTTTTGACAAAAGGATATCTGTCCTGACCAATTTATTATTGACTTTGACATATTACTTATATAGCAGCAATAAAATTATTCTTTGGACCAATCAAAAAAGAATTACTCTAATTTGTCATGCCTAAATTTATTAATTTTTGTCAAATTATTCTTAAGATTTAGTTGAAACTAATATTTTGATTTAATATCTATCAAAAATATTTCTTTTTCCATTGGCTTGCTGTCGCAGGTTCAATCCCTTGGTGGAGTAGTAATATCATAAACCTAATGGAAAAATCAATCACAGGGATAGATTATTCTTGTCCCATTGTCAATATCTGGAGGAGGGGTCATATATTGATCTTTTCTCCACCAGTGCGCTCTTGAGGCATCTGATATAGTTTTTCAGCATCCTTCTAGTTTTGTTTCTGGTTAATTACTCTAACATCAACGCCAATCTATCTCCCAGAAAAACAGACATTGGTCTCACTACTTCACCCAGGGATTGAAACTGAGACTGCATTGCTGATGATGAACAGACAACGAAATTTCAAAGGAAAGTGATACGATGCTTTGAAATAGATAGAACTCAACAAGTTTAAACTTGAAATTGTAATATTCAATTAGATTAATATTAAAATGCTCTTTAAGTGAATGACACTGGCACTCTGAGAATTTAATATTTAATATTTTTGATTTTCAGAAATATCTATAATGAGAATGGAAGAGAACATTGATGTCAAGTGTGTGAGGTGCAATGGAAATGATGAGAAAGAGACGTTAACTAAATGCTAATATCCAGTATAAAAGGGAAATTCAGAAAGGGGTTACCACGGGTTCACCGATCCCGCTGAATTTCATTGATGCATTCCCTGAGAGATTTGCCTTATAGAGGTATGCGCCTGACATGCTATACACCTTAGCCTTGCAACAGGTCATTCTAATTACATTGGAGGAACCAGATTATATCTGGGAGGGAAATCGGCTGGGGCAAACACTGGGTTGTGATATGAACCTCTAGGAACTTCAGATCCTGTAGAAGCCAAAAATGTGTGGATATTCAACTGCTGTGAATACGATGGAGACTGTTCAAATAACAAATGTAGCTGTGAAGAACTTTCTTTGTTGGAGACGTATCTTTTTAAGACTTAATGTATTTTCTTGTTCTTAAAGGTTGAGCTGGCCCTACTGAAAGCTTGTCATCCTTGAGTGAATTCATGATTGATATCTTCTTGTTTTGTGGATTTCATGGAGATTCGTTGTCTTACGTAGATGTCGCGGTCTACTTTTTTCATATCTGTGTTTCCGATTTGGATTTTTTATGCATCCGTCTTATAGTCACCTAAAAATTGACCCTCAAACTGAGAACCATGTAACATGTACAGGAGAGAATCTGGCTCAATATTGTATGCAGAGTTCATAAGACAATACAGTATATTAGAGAAAAAACAGGAGTCAGGGATATCCATTAGAGAACTCAAATGGCAATGGGCTAGTCATCTTGTGAGAATGGCAGACAACCGATGGATATCATGACTCACAACATGGATCCCCAAAGATCATATGCAGAACTGTGTCTGGCAGAATATGAGATGGTATGACAAACTAGACAAGTTCAGAAAGTATTGGCTCTGTGATGCCCATGATAGAGTGGTCTGGTAACCCCTGGGGAAGGTTTATGCCTATTAATGGATGCTAAAAGGCTTGTCTCGATTAAACAATTTTTTAGATGTGTCAAACCGTGTAAAACTGTGTTTACATCTTGATCGACTGCAAAAATCATGAATTTTCATCACGCATGAACAAATGTAAAAAACAGAAAAATTTATCTAAATCAAAAACAAATTCCTAGATCCAACCCAAAATTTGATTGCATCTTTCTTACCATGCTCCCTACCTTTCCACAAAAAAATTGAGACTTTTTGGAAATATAGTGGTGAGAGAAAAAGTGAATACAGACATTTATGGAGAAAGAAGCTCAAAATGATCTGCCCAAAAATGAGTTCTTCCTTACAAAACAACTGATCTTTCTAAAAAATTTCATTGAAATTCATTCATTACTTTTGAAGATATCAGATAGCAAAGGCAGGAGCAAAAACAGAAATACATTGAATATTAAAACGAAAGATATATCTAAATTAAAATCATGGATCCGCCTTCAAATTTAATCACATTTTCTTTACCACAGGGCTCAACCCTCAACAGATATATAATTTAGGCAGTCGAAATTATTAATTTCCATCATTGCGCTGGTGTAAATGTAACCAAAAAAGTTATAAATTTAGAATGATTCCATACACCCATCTCCCATTGGGTCAGGAGAATTTTTCTGAACATTTAGGGTATGGAAAATATTTTAAGTTATGCTAGAGATCTATTTGAGCATATTGGGAGAGGAATTTTTTGGTAAACAATTATTTTTCTCTTACTAGAAGGTCTGTTTCTTACAATAGATGTTAAAAGGCTGATGATGAATACACATTAATCTATATGCTGAAGGTGTGTAGAGGCATAACAGTTCACGGCACGGAAAGCAGAATCAGTAAACTCAGTTAGAGTTCAGGATATAGCCCCTTGCATCAACTTTTTAATAACCTTAGGGAGGCAGGAATCCATTTCTCCCCCAACTGTGGATAAAAAGTAGGGCAATTGTAGCCCTTTAGCCCTGAAAGGCAATCAAATGAAGAGAATGTTACCTTGACAGAAAAAAGTCTACAGCTTGGCAGTTGAGATAGCTGGTCCAAAGCCCAGGTGAAGGGGGAGGTTTAAATGTGGGGCAAGCAACTACACACCATTAAACTTACTTGCCACTGAAACTATGAAGCAGCCCTTTGCTCCACAAGGAATTTAAAGAAATGAACAACAACATAGCTATGTAGGAAAAGAATTTTTTTTTATATATATCCATATACGTAGAATTTTACATGCAAATTCATCATCATCATCATAATCATCATCCTTTTAGTGTTTGTCATTGGACATAAACCTTCCCCACGATCTGCCAGACCTCTTTATCATGGGTGTTGCAGAGCCAACATTTTCTGAACTTGTCAATATTCTGCCTACCTCAGTTTCACGTATGATCTCTGGGGAGTCATGTTGTGAGTCATGATGTCCATCGGTTGTCTGACATTCTTGCAACATGGCCAGCCCATTGGCATTTGAGTTTTCAAATTGATTCTGTGATATCCCTGACTCTGGTTTTTTCTCTAATATACTGCACTGTTTTGTGATTTCTTTGTGTGATGTTGAACCTGATTCTCTCACGTGCCAATTGCTTAGTTCTTAGTTTGATGATCAATCTTCCAAGACCACTACATCTACTTAAGACAGCTAATCTCTATGAAACCCTCAAAAGAAGAAGAAATCAAGCAAAGAATTACTCCAGGATGGCAAGCTCTTAGTTGAGCAAGCTCAACCTTCAAGAACAAGAAAATCCCATTTGTTTCTGAAAAAAAAAAGGATCTACAACCACTGTATCCTCCTGATAGTCACCTGATAAATTAATATTTTCTGAGAGCTCGTTAGAGCTTGATGAAACACATTGTTTGCACCATTTTATCATAATTATTCAAAAACTGTAACTTCTGATTCGGTCATTAAATATGGATCTGGGAAGGCAACAAGGGCTTTGTATCCCTATTTACAATAAGGATATGTACCCCTATTTACAATAAGGGTATGTACCCCTATTTACAATAAGGGTATGTACCCCTATTTACAATAAGGGTATGTAGCCTTATTTACAATTAGCAATTTAATGGTTGTATGCTGAAGAAATCTAAATGCAATTAGATTATAATCTCATTGAAATTTCGATCGTTCTTTGAATATCTTATATTCTTTGTGTTCTTCTTCTGGATAAATGCTTTCATTAAATATAAAATATATGACTATGAAAAACTTAAATGGCAATGGGCAGGCCATGTTGCAAAAATGACAGACAACTGATGAGCATCACGACTCACAACACGTATCCCCAGAGATCACATGTGAAACTGAGGCCAACAGAATACAAGATGGAGTGATGAACTCGACAAATTTAGAAAATACTGGCTCTGTGACACCTATGATAGATAAGTGTGGTGAATCCTGGGAAAGGTCTATATCCAATGATGAATGTTAAAAGACTGATGATGATGATGATAAATGTTCATAATCCTCTTAGAACATTCTGGCCTGTTGGAAGCTGGATGATATCAAAATAAGAATGGTTTAATTAGTCACTCAATAGAAAACATTACTTTTGGCAGCATGCTGTTCGGGGGATGATCAATTGAAAGATTGGAAAGATCAATCAGTTACTTCTCTTACTTTTTGTTAGATCACTAGGAAGTTAAAATTTAAAAAAAACAAAGTAAGCCTTCTGATTTAGCATAAACTTACCTAGTAAATTGAATCCCTTCCTTAAAAACCTTTTTTTGGAGGAAATATAGAAAAAAAAGTTCTTTCTCAGCTTAATAAATATCTAAATTTTCAGCCAACTGTCTTCATTAGAGTGACCTGTATGTGTGAAATATACATAGCTAGCCAGCCAGCCAGCCAGCCAGCCAGCCAGCCTCACTTAAAAACTGAAGAAACCTATGTTCTAGTTAACGGTTTCTGATAAGATAGATATAGATTTATAAGTGTTGGTGTATAATGATGTATTGAATCACTAAATCTCCTCTCTCACAGCAATTCAATAAGATGGTGGGTGTGGCTGTGTTGGTGACTGACCAGTCCAATCTGTGAGAGGCATTGATACTGGCAGTCTGGGCAAATGAAGTCGGCACCTGTCTGAGGTTGATCTTGATCTTTGGCGTAGCGTACTCTTCGGTGCTCTTGAAGCTGTTCATTCAAAGTACCTTTCACCAATGTGGCAGATCATTCGTCACTCAGAACGATTTAGTGCCAGCCTTTACCAGGTGTCAGTTGGAACATTGCACGCTTCGAGATTGGATTTTAAGACGTCCTGGTGCCTCTTATACTGGCCTCCTTTAGAATGCCAGACATTGTACATAATGCTCAATACTCAACATTTGCACATATGTTATCATTAGTTTTTTCTTGCTAGATAGAGCATTATCAACCATAATCAATTTTTGACTAAAATTTCTTTCATCCCAACTTTGGCTGCTTTTCTATGCAGACCAACAGTCAACAATCATCGGTACATAGTACAGATGGAAAATAAAGAATGAGCTTGAGGCAATATTATAACTTGTATCACGTTTACCTTGGGAAGCCTGTCCAAATTCAAAAGCTGCTTTACCATTTGAGCTAGTAGAGCTATCACTTCCAGAAGATCAAATCTAACCATATAAACTTGCTCTTTATTTCTCCCCATCACTCGGTGCCATATTTGATGTAATCATTTTATATACACTAGCAGTAAAAATATTTTTTCATCATTCACTGAAGTATTGTCTACCATTATTGATATCTGATTACTATTTCTTCCATCTTATTCATAGTTGAATTTTATCACAACTACTTAGACTTTCAGTCTACAGCTGTAAGTAAAAAGTGCAAATCTGAGTTGTTGTTTTGAAAAGCAACTAAGTTTAGGAAAACTTAGAAAAAAATGAATTATGATTCACTCATATATTCAAACATAAACAGTTTTACATCTATTTTCATTATCAATATATATATATGTATAAGTTGATGAAAATGACAAAAGGAAGATGAAAAGAAAAACTCAAGCGATAGATGTTATATCTTAACATTATTTTTATTATTCTGTGGGCATGTTTCAATGCATTTCGACTGGAGCCAGCCATCTTTTCAAGAAAAAATATTTCTAGCGGTTCATAGAAAAATTTGCTGTTTACATGTTTTAATGCTGAAGAGAGAATGGGAATATTTTTTGATTATTTAGTAAGAGCGGGAGGGGGAATGTTTGTACCTGTGAAGATGATAGTGACATTTGGTTTGAAATGAGGTGGATCTGTGAGAAGAGGGTACAGGGGGTGTTTGTTTCCTTTCTCTGAGAGGAGAAAAGAGGGGTTAAACTTGTCATTTCTCAGGAAAGCTTGATTTGTAATCTTTATTGGATGGAGAAGTGGTGTCTAGCATTTAATGGATAGGTGTTGGTGAATACGGGGCAAGTTGGAAGTAGGGTGTTGTTTTTATTTAATTTCTCTGGTTGATGGTGGGTGAGACTTCTTTGACTTTTTTTGTAGGGGTGATATGTGCGTGTCTGTACCATTTTTCAAAATTGACTGTTGGCTATTAACCAACACCTTGTTTGTTGGTGTTGCAATATATTGTATCTATATGATTCTGTTTTAAAATCAATGCATTTAGAAGGTTTCCAATCTAAAAGTGACCATACCTATTTGTCATTGTATTGCATTGGGATATAAGGGCTGTATTTGAATGTCAAGGAGTCATGAATATTCTTGACAAGATCAGTTTGGTAAAAGTTGAAGTTGTGGTTGTGTAGGTTTCTATGTTTGACCAGGGTATTTGTCCTTTCATACACTTTGAGGTCTCTTTTATGCTTGTATATTATTGACATTCTTGATATATATATATATATATATATATATATATATATATATATATATATATACAACTATGAACAGGAAGTAAGGTTCTAATTTCGCATTATAGTTAGATTATAAATAGAAGCCTCCTCTAAAATGCTTGAATAGGCTTTCCTTCTCAAAACTCTATGATTCAATTTACATTTGATCCATTAAAAGAAGGTCTCATCTCTTTAAACCCCTTACAGAATTATGCATAAACATATAAAATGAGAAGATATGTATATGGGCAGAAAGTGCATTCCATTTATTATTATAGTATCATTGTAAATATAGCCAAATCTAAAAACCTTTGAAAAATATTTTTCTCCAAACTTTTTGTTTTCAAACTTCCCCCAAAGTCCATTGAATAGGCATGCCAAATTTGCTTTGGCTAACCCCTTTATTTTGAAACTTTTTATAGCGTGACATAAAAACACACAAGCAGACACCACTCACTTTTTTTCGCACATGGCAAATTTTACCAGCTCTCTCCAAAAGGCCCAACCGCAACAGTTGCTTTGGGTGGGGGTGATGTGTTCAAATATATATACATACATATATTTGTATATATGTACGTGTATATATTCAAACAGTTGTTATGAAAAAGATCTAACACTCCATTATGAAATCAGGTTGGTGAAATTTCTGTGAAAAGCATAAACTTTTTCTTTCTAATGAAAACAAAAGCCAATTCTATAATTCATTCATTATGAATGTAAATCTAAACACATCTGCTCAAAAGTAACAGCTCACTTAGTGAAAGATTTATGTCTTTTAAAGCCATACACAACATCGACACATTAATTGGTATTTTATCATTAATTATTCAATTATCAAGTGTTCAACCCTTTTAATTGAGATTCATAATTCCATCACTTGTTGCCTTTAAACAGCAATAATTACATTTCTGGTTGAAATTAATTCATGGTCTGTTTTAATAAAACTGGCTGTGTGGATGGCCTAATGGTTAACAGCAGTAAAAATCGAATCAGCAAATTAAGTTCAAACCTGGACTGAGATAGTTTGTGTGCTAATTCCCTTGGGGAAGGTATGAATCCATCTCTTCCGTCCTCAATAATGGGTGAATAGCAAAGCAGACTTGTGTAGGAAATACATAACTCTGAATTGAGACTTTAGGAGGTACAACCTTTTTATATATATATAAAGTTTTAAAATTGACCAAATTTGTATCAAAGATTACATGATAAAAAAATTAAAAAAATTTTGAAAAACATTGAAAAGTCAATAACAAAAATTAGAAACCTTTTGTCCATTTTCTGTGAATTTTGAAGCTTCATAAATATATTGAAATGAACTTTTTTGAAGTGTATTGGATACTTTTGCACTATATATATATATATATATATATATATATATATATATTTTCATTTACATTTATATATACATATATTTACATATACATATGAATATATATATATATATATATATATATATATATATATATATATATATATATATATGTACATATATATATATATATATACATATGTATGTATATATATTCATCTATGTATATATATTTTAAGGAAATGGATATATGATTTGACTGAATGATTATAAATTGCATTAAATCATATTGAAACTATATTTGAAATGATCTCCCGTTATTACATGGTGAATGTATCATTTAGCCTAGACAATGGGGCTGCTGCAGGAATCAGCCCTCTTTGCATTACCAGTAGATGTTCAACTCAATGGTAGGAGCGACGCTATGTTGAAGTGGCTACCCTACCGATCAAAAGTTCAATTCTTTTTTGATATTTTCTCATTAATTGTTTGTTCTGTTTACGTTGTCTGTGGTAAATGATACATTCACCATATAATGAGGGGAGATCATTTCAAATAGAGTTTTGATATGATATGTTACGTGATTTATAATCATATACATATAGATTGATATTGAGACGGAAAGAAAGGGAAAAAAAATCAATACTTGTATTTTATGAGTGCAATCATCAAGAACATTGCACTCATGAAATACAAATATTGACTTTTTTTACCCAAACTTTTTGTCTTATTATTAATATACGCTTTGATGAAAACGTCTGTAAAAAACATTTTCACGAAAAATGGTCACCGAGCATTCCAAAAGATAATTTTGAAAAAAAAATTATCGATACAGAAAGCAATAAAACTAATCTTTCCCCAAAAATATCTTCTTGATATATATACAAATATATATACATGTATATATATTTATACAGATATATATTTATACAGATATATATAAATATATCTGTATATATATATCTATATATGTGTATATATATATATATATATATATATATACATATATATATATATATATATATATATATATACACATATGCACCCACCCACATAGAGACAAACTGACTTGTTTGTTTCTTGTTGCTTTGTATCAAGATGACCACTAGATATGAAAGATTGAAGATTTCGCAATTACTAATGAAAAAAAGGAAATAGGAGGAGATATTAGTGGTATCAAATACAAAACTTGGACAAATACGTGATTCATTGGATAAATCATATCATCACCAAAAGATAATCAGAAGGAGTTCAAATTAAAGTGTAATGAAGAAAACAACGTATGAGAAAGACCGATGGATATAAATTCAGTTGAGATACAAGGCGGAAATTGAATTATTTCTGGATAACTCGATTGTTCCAGTCTGGAAAATGGAAAAGTCCTCTTTGAGACAGTGTCACCATTTATGGTGACTATTTCTAGTGCTTGGAATTTTGTCAATTCTACCCTAACGCCTTCATAACCAGACAGTGAAGTATGTCATTAGTAATCACCAAACACTATGTTAGTCAATGTCTATATCATGATCAGTAGTCGGTGCCAATACAAGTCCATTATATTTCTCCTGACTCTTCCTATGATGACTGTGACAAAGCTAACCAATTCGACTCTTCTATGTTATCTCTTCTTATTTCAATGGTATTCTACAATGGTAGTTATACCATGGACATCATTTAACTATCACTCAACTCTTACACCATCTTTTGATCTTACTATGTTTCCTGCCCACCTCTATCTTTGTTGCTTAATTACTTCTATATCTCTTGCCATTGTCTGCTCCCTGATCTATGTTGATCTCTCTCTCTTAGAGTTCTTCCTTAGATTGCTCTTCCCGATGATCTTCATATTACTCGGTGTATGTTTTGACACGATTAAGTTAACTCCTATCTCATTGCTGGTATTTTACAAACATTGTATTCTTTAGTTCACATTTGAGCAACTGTAGATCAAGGGGCCAGATCTTTTTTTTTTCTTGTGGCCCGCCAACAACCTAGCCATTAATTCAAAATCTTATACAATCTTTCTCAGAAAGTCAATTCTGTGATTTATAACTATTGTTTCAGCTTTACAAACCAATCTTTTGATGATTTATCGATTCATATGGTTGTTTAAAGTAGAAATTGAGAATGTTTTCAGTTATATCATATACATTTTTTTAAGTGAATGTGTGGCCCAAATAAAGATGAAAATAATTCCTTATGTTGCCTGCAAGATCAAAAAGGATTCACATGCCTGCTTTAGCCAATGCCTATATAGGCAGACCAGAACCAGGATATTTACAATTGTACAGAAATAGAATTTTTCTGGAAAGTGAGACCATCATCTTTGGCTGAATTAGGGTTGACTGTTGGCTTCCATGGCCAACATTTTCAGTTGCGCAAACTAACATTCTAAAACAAGAAAATCCCATTAGTTTCAGAAAGAAGAGTCTACAACAAATGAATCCTCCTGATAGTCACCTATGGAGCTGAAGTATGGAACCTAAACAAAAGATTGGCCCTCAAACTAAGAACCATGCAATGTACATAGGAGAAAATCAAGTTCAACATTATTTGGAGAGAGTACAAGACAGCATATTAAATTAAAAAGATATATGGTGCAAAAATCTCAGATGGCTACTGAACAATATGGATTCCCAGGGATCATATAGGATATCATGGCTGGCAAAAAAAGAGAAACGTGGCATGATGAAGTATATAAGTTCAGAAAATAGTGGCTCGGCAACGTCCATGATCAAATCTTGGCAAATGTTTATACCAACCAATTGACTTTAAAAAGGTGATGATGATGAAAATCCCCTGCTTTGAAATATTTTTTTAAACAAAAAAAATTACTAAAGAATGCTTTATGTTCAGAATAGCCTTTTCATATTTCAATGTACAAGATATAATACATATATATATATATATATATATATATATATATATATATATATATGTATGTATGTATATGTATATGTATATGTATATATATATATATATGTATATGTATATATATATATATATATATATATATATATATATATATCTAGTCTAGAAAGCTTTACTGCCATAAACACTAGACACATTAAAATTTTTTCCAAAATTTTTTGTGTCACTTCGATCACTTATTTCCAAATAAATAGTAGCATTTAAATCAAAATCACTATACTAACATGTTTCTCCTTTCAGCTTTGTGAAAATAGTCATTTTGAATGAGACAATATTGAAAAGATTGTTTTTCAAGTAGATAATGTCCCATAATATCTTATCAGGGTTTTGCAAAGGCTAAATATTTTTGTATCATTTCAATATTGTTTCATTCAAAATTACTCCTTTGACAAAACCGAAAAGTGAAACATGATAGTATAATAGATTTGATTTGAATACTTCTTTTCTTTTCATTGTTCGCTTGATAATATTCATATATATATATATATATATATATATATATATATATATATATACATATATACATATCATACAAATCAGGGATGCAATGTAACATAATGCAATGTCTGTTGTATGATGGGTTTATTTTATAGAGTGCTTGAAACATTCAATTATAATTGTTAAGTTGGTTTAGAGTAGAGCTGGAAATATTGTAGGATGGGGATTTGCTACAGTAGCTAATTCCCATTCTACTATATATATATATATATATATATATATATATATATATATATATATATATATATATATATATATACATATATATATATATATAGTCTAGAAAGCTGAGCAGCAATAAACATTAAACATGGTAAAAAACTTTTTCAAAATTTTTTTGTGCCACTTTAGTCACTTATTTCCAAAAATCTATTCATGTTATTTATGAAATTTTCCTCAGTGTTTTTTATGTTTTTCACAAACTTTGGTATTATGGAACAACGTGTAAATTTCCTCTTGTTGGGATCATCAGTTGCTTACCATGTAACTGTTTCGGGCATTTCAAAAACAAAACAGTTATATTAATATGGCACCCTAGCAGTGTTGATCAAACTCAAACACCTTCTCCCTTTCAGTTTTGATTTAGTTTATGTCATACATGTTGTTTGTTATTCTATAGAAGTTATCAAGTGTATTGTATATTGATATTATTTTATACTACTTATTATTTACTATTTTGGAACTTATGTTATTGTTTACTTATGCAGGTTGCCCCCAAAAATTGTTCAACAATGAGGGATCAGTGTGTATAACAACAGACGTGACTTGCTGTTTGTCTTACTTCTATTGAGTGTTCACCCATGTGAATATTAAATCCGTTGTGTTGGGTTTAAATCTCAGATTACATGCAAATAGATGATATATTTAAGAATTGTAATTTCATAGAAAAGCTTTTCCAAGTTGATTCACTCGTTAACTTATTCAACCAAAGAATTTGAAAATTTTTTCCATATCATATTATATATGCGTATCACTTAGAATAAGTTTAGTGTCCCATTAACAGTGGAACTTTGGAATCCAATGTGTATATTTTCTATTTGAAATGAATTAAAAATCATATCAAAACTAGAATAAACACATCAGAAGTGACTGGTTTATTTATGTATGGATTGGAATGAAGAAGTCTAATGCTATTTTATTAGGGTTTTCATTCTTAATCGATCAAATAAACTAATTTTAGGTTTTTTAAAAATTCTCGGCACATCTCAAGTTGTTTTAATGTATGATGATCAGACATGAAATATTAAGAGTTTCTATGACATAATTACGTCATAATCTGAAAGTATATCAACCAATGAGATCAACCAATTTGAACACAAAGAACCAAACAAATAAATGAACTGAAAAACTTCTGTATAAGCTCATTGTATGGTTAGATACTTATCTAAATTATATGATTTTTTATATTGTAATTATGTTTAATAATGAATAAAATATCATAACAAAGAATTTATAACAATGAATGTAAATTCAAAATATATGTAGATGATAGTTTGCAACTAAACTTTTGTTTGTCGTTTATCTTAGGAAAGTTTGGTTTTAGTCGGGGAAGTTCTTTTTCGACTACTTCGATCTACTTCCTATGCCGTATTTTTAGAATGTACTCAGTAACCTCTACTCTGCTGAAATGCACTCAGTAAACTCTACAATGAGTGTGTGCATGCATGTGTGTAATCATACATGTGTGTGTGTATGTTTGTGTGTGTGCCTGAAAAAGAAGAGAATATAACCAATGCAATTTTCAAAATAGCTCCGCTAATTTGCAATGCCCCCCCTCTGCCCCGAGCAGGAACTTTTCCGAAGGCCCTCAACATTTTGCATCATTGTTTTAACAGTAATTATTCCGTCAGTATAAGAAATTACTCTGCGCGGCTAATGACTCCACTTCACGCCATTTGTTTTGGCAAATCGCGTAATCACTGATAAGATCTTAATCTCTGCACGCAGCCTCTCTCTCCATCCAATTATTGTCTCTCAACACCTTTTGCCCTAACCCTAAACCTCACCATCCAATTACTGTCTCAACACACTCGGCCATTCTAATAGAAAGCAAATAACCAACGGTCAAGACAGACATTTGGCCTCAGGTCAACTTGGAGTATTTTCACTTGTTTGCTTGGAGCTAACACTTGATGCTGCCCTTTGGGAGAAAGCTGAAGGATTAAAGCTTAAGGCAAGTGGCTTTAAGGTTTGGGGTTAAATGTCTGAACTTGGTTGCTAAAAATTCAGGCAAGAAAAAGATATGTATCTATATAATGAACAATGCGACTTTTTTGGTTTTCCTCCTTTATCCAGAAAGATCGCCTCTTACAATGAAAGATGAAAAATTTGCTGATAAAAATATATTCTAACTACCACTTGAAACATTTTGTTTTATTATATATATATATATATATATATATATATATATGCATATATATATATATATATATATTATAAATGCGTTATATTACTTTGAAACTCTATTCAAAATGATCTCTGGTTATTATACATGAATATATCATTTAGCCTAGATAGCGTAAATAGAATAAATAATCAAAGAAAATGAGACAGCTACAAGATACGAAACTAAGACTGATAGGCAGCCACTTCAATGTATTGCTCTTATCATTGAGCTAAACAGTCGTTGGTAATGCAAAGGCACAAATAACTTAGTTTCCTCCTGCAGCCCAAATTTCTTCAATTGTTTATCCTATTTACACTATCTAGGTCAAATGATAATGACACCAGGTAATAATGGGAGATCATTTATCATATAACGCATTTATGATTATTTCTGTCGGATTATACATCCATTTCTTAATGATATATATATGATTATAAATTGCATTATATTATTTAGAAACTCTTATTTGAAATGATCTCCCATCGATACACTGTTAATATATCACTTGAACTAGATGACGTAAATAGAATAAACAATTGAAGAAAATGAGGCTGCTGCAGGAATTGAACCTGCAACCGATAGGGTAGCTGCTTCAGTGTAGTGTTACAGTTATCATTGAGCTAAACAGCCACTAGTAATGCAAAGGTGCGCATAACTGTTTTCACTCAAAATTCTCATCTCATTTATTCTTACATTATTTGTTTCTTTTGAAAGCAACAGTTATGTATTGAGAAATGGATATATATGATCCAACAGAATGATAATAAGTCGCATTGCATTATATAGAAACTTTGAAATGATTTCCCATCGGTTAATGTATCACTTGAACTAGACAATGTAAATATAATAAACAATTGAATGAAATAGAGCTGCTGCAGGAACCTGCTACCAAACTGGTGCTGGTGATGCAAAGGCCTAAATTCTTAAATTACTAATTCTACTTATTCTACTAATGATACATTTACTGTTTAACAACGTGAGGTCATCTAAAATAAGAGTATCAGTATAGTATAATGCAATTTATAATTTTATGTATATATATAGATATTTATAAAATTAATAATTGTGTCATCCACAGACAGCTGTTTCATTGTATTAAAACTCTTCAGTGTGGGTACAGACTTGATATCCCTTCCAGTACTGCTAGGTAGGGTTGAAATCTTCGCTTCGGACTCAGAGGCAGATGCTCTACTCCAGTCCTATGCAGAACTGGACAGTCAGTACGACCAAATTAAGCATTATATTTACTTATGCGTAAATACATATATATATATTCACAAATAAAAGAGCTCCTGATAATACTTTTAAAGCAAAACTGCTATTGGGCCATAAAAAATGAAAATAAATTTATACCTTAGTACTAGTGTCTCTTTCATATTGCACATAAATATATGTAATTCCGTGAACAATAAGGAAAATAGTAGCATTCAAATCAAATTTACTATACTAACGTGTTTCTCCTTTCAGCTTTGTGAAAATAGTCATTTTGAAAGAAACAATATTGAAAAGATTATTTTTCAAGTTGATAATGTCCCATGATATCTTATCATGTTTTTGCAAATGCTAAGTATTTTTGAATTTTCAATATTGTTTCAATCAAAATGACTCCTTTGACAGAGTCGAAAAGCGGAACATGATGGTATAATAAATTTGATTTGAATACCACTACTCTCTTTAATCTTCACTTGATAATATCTTTATATATATATATATATATATATATATATATATATATATATATATATATATATATATATGTATTATATAAATCAGGGATGCAATACAATATAATATAATGCAATGTCTTATGTATGATGGGGTTTATTTCATTGAGTGCTTGATACATTCAATTATAATTGTTAAGTTGGTTTAAAGTAGAGCTGGAAATATAGTAAGATCGAGATTCACTACTGTAGCGAATCCCCATTCTAATATATATATGTATATATATATATATATATATATATATATATATATATACATATATGTATACATAAATATAGTCTAGAAAGCAGTGCAGATATAAACATTAAACACTGTAAAAAACTTTCTCAAAGTTTTTTTGCATCCCTTCAGTCACTTATTTCCAAATATCTGTTTAAGTAATTTATGAAACTATCTTCAATGTGTTTTTTCCATTCTATATATACTTTGCTATTTTGGTACTATGTGTAAATTTTCCCTTGTTGATATCATCTGTCGTTTACCATATAACCATTTGGGGGAATTTCAAAATCAAAACAATTGTATATTAACATGGTGCCCCTGCAGTGTCGATCAAACACCACCTCCCTTTCAGTTAAGATTTTGTTGTACAACGTTTGTCATACATGTAGTATTTTTATTTTATATAGGGTTATATCATGATGTATTGGATATGGACATAATTTTATACTGTACATTATTCAATATTTTTTGAATTTTTGAAACACAGGGCTCATTCACAGAATAAATATATATATATATATATATATATATATATATATATATATATACATATATATATATACACATACATATATATGTATATATATATACATTATTCAAAAATTTTTTGAATTTTTGAAACACAGGGCTAATTCACGAAATAGATAAATATATATATATATATATATATATATATATATATATATATATATATATATATATATACATATATATATATATATATATATATATATACAAACATATATATATGTATATATATATATATATATATATATATATATATATATATTTGCTCAAAAATTCATGATAAGGATTTATGATACTTCAGCTAATAAAAAATGAAAAAGTTTTGACAGTTTTAGTCGATGGTTTTTGATAATATTACAACCACAAATGCAACTGAACTCATAATGCTATATGGAAACCAATAAGTTAAATGTGATCCTCCTACCCCACACAAAATCCTCAGTGGCGCCTGCAATCTTAAGCAATAAATAACAGATTTTGTGTTTCTTCAAATACTTGGATGAGCAAAGTACTGTTCCAATTAGTTTGTGTCTGGCAGAATACCAGAGAAAAGACAGGAAAAATAGAAATGGCAATTGGCTGGACATGTTGCAAGTATGTCAAACAACTGCTGAACATCATGACTCACCATATGGATCATTAGAGATCAAATGCGAGACTGTGACCGACAAAAAGTAAGATGGCGTGACAAGCTAGATAAATTCAGAAAGTACTGGCTCTGCGTTGCCTATGATAGAGAGGTCTGGTGAATCTTGGGGAAGGTCTATATCCAAAGATGGATGCTAACAGGATAATAATGATAATGATGAAAGGTCAAGGTTTTTTTTTTTTTTTAATTCAAACTTTTTAGTGATCAATAAAAATAAGTGAAATAACATACCCTAATCACTGCTTCTCCGATTTTTAAAATGATCACCCTCAACATAAAATGCTGCCAAGTGATATTGGCCATTTGAAGATTTGTATTGAGGAACTAACCAGACCTGTTTCTTTTCTTGTTGTCCATTGTTGTTTTGAATGTCAAAGCTGACAACTTTCAATGTCCTTGCGTTGATCCCTTGCATTAATGCTGCACAGAGGGCCTTAAGTGTATATAAATTTTTTTTTCATTTGAGCCATAGTTTCCAGATAGGGCTGAAACCCCCACTGGATTTACTGATTCATTCATTCATTGAAAACCTCATATGTGCAGATTCTTTCAATTTTCACATTTTCCGTAGTTATGCGCTGTCTGTTTTTTTCTCTCTTCAACAGCAGTAGTATCTTGCTTCTCTTTTTCTTCTTCTTCTTCTTCATAACTCAAAATTCCAACTCCTTCTTTTTGGAGTGCCACTATCTTCTCTTTCTCCTCTACATTTTGATTGTGATGAATGTCAACAGGGAAAACTTCATGTTAAGACCAATTTTCAAATCGGTCAACAGCGTTTTTATGGAAAAAAGTGAAGTGAATTAAGAGAGAGAGAGTGGTTAAAGAGAGATAGACAGTGTTCTCTTTCTTCTAATCGATTGATAGCATTAGGATCAAAAAATATGATAGAGTGGAGAAAGAGAGAGGTTTCTTTTTTTCATTTTTCACACCATATCAATCCTTTTTTTTAAGATCATTTCCAGAGATAAAAACTAGAGGGTTCAAGAGAAAAAGAGAGAGAAAAAAAAAAGAAAAAAGAGGGAAAGTAAAAAAGAAAGGAAAAATAAAGAAAGGAAGAAAGAAAAAAAGAAAAAGAAATCAAGTAGACTACACTGTGTTTGCAACTAATGTAAACATTCTGTGTATTTATCAATAACTTTTTCCAATGTCATGAAATATATTGTATTTAAGATGACTTTTTTTGTTTTATTTTGGATGGAATCATTATTTCTGTTTCAGATTCACTTGAAAAATCAATTGGAATCAAATAATTTCATTACAATTTTTTGAACAGAATCTCTGCTTTTTTTCTACTTCTGTTTCTCCTTCTTTTCCGTCTTCTAGTTCTTTTTTTTTTGTTGTTCATTTTTTTCCCTCTTATTTTTCTTCTTCTTTTTCTTCTTCGTTTTTTCTTCTTTTTTTTCCTACTTCTTTTTCTTATTTTCCATCCTTGTCATTTTTCCTCTCTGTCTTACTTGCTATTCGTTTTTTTTTCTCCTTCATTTTTCTTATTTTCCTTTTTCATTTTTCTCCTTTTTCTCATTCATTTTTCTTCTTTTTCTTCTTCATTTTTCTTCTTCACTTCACCTCACCCAACTCCTTCACCATATGGCGCTTGCGAGTTCTTTTGTTAAGGGAGAAAAGAGCTTGATTCACCCCTGGAATATTACACAGTTTAGCTTAAATCAGACTGATTTGCCTGAAATTCAACACACTAAAGTGGGGGGCCGAGGTTGCCCTATACCCATCTGGTACACAAGTCTATATCCTCCTCCTCCATATCATCATCTCTTTCTTTTCTTCTTACAAATGTGTTGAAAAACTGTAATATATGTATATATATGTATATATATATATATATATATATATATATATATATATAGAGAGAGAGAGAGAGAGAGAGATGCACACATACACGCACATAGACAGAAAGAAAGACAGGCAGAGGGAGAGAGACAGAAAGAAAGACAGGCAGAGGGAGAGAGACAGACAAGGAAAAAAGATATGTAGAGATAGAAAGAAGGGAAGGAGTGGGAGAGGAAAAAAGTATATAAATGGAGAGGAGGAAGGGAGAGAAAAAAAGCATGAAGGAGAGAAAGAGAGTGCAGCGAGGAGATATAGGATGAAGAGAGGGAGCGGACAGAGGAAGAAGGAGAGATAATGGTGTGATGCTGACATTTCTGAAACCAATTAGCCAATTTGAACTAAATTAGGGGTTTGAGAAAAGTACCAAAATTTAACAGCTGAAAAACTTGAAATTTAATTGGTTTATTTAATCTGCTTCAGATTATTAATTGAAATCTGCTTTTTTCTGCATTTTAATGATGAGACTCTTTTGTGTGCTGTTAACTCTGGACCGGATTCATGTGAGTACGTATATTCCTTGACAAAATTTTGTATATCTTTTGTCAA
This sequence comes from Thysanoteuthis rhombus, assembly GCA_963457665.1. Lineage (NCBI taxonomy): Eukaryota > Metazoa > Mollusca > Cephalopoda > Oegopsida > Thysanoteuthidae > Thysanoteuthis > Thysanoteuthis major. The sequence goes on along the minus strand of OY735232.1, from coordinate 38,821,328 downwards.
AATTTTCTATGAAAAAAACAAAAAAACAAAAAACAGGTCTGATTGGGCACTCGATAGACATTGTTAAATAACCAATGTTTTTTGACAGCATGACGTGTTGAAGGTAATCAATTAAAAAATTGGAAATGTAATACATAGATAGCCAGCCAGACAAACCAACTCAAAAACTGAAGAATCCTATGTTAACAGTTTTGATTGTATTCACAATGATGTGAGAATTATGCTCGACCTACCATGGAGAGATCACAAGACAGCACAGTACATAAGGAAGAAAACAGGAGTCCGAGACATCATTGAAACTATTAAAAAACTCAAATGGCAATGGGCAGGCCATGCTGCAAGAATGAAAGACAGCCAATGGACATCATGACTCACAATATGGAATCCCAGAGATCACATAAGAAACTGAGTTCGACAGAACACAAGATGGAGAGATGAACTTGACAAATTCAGGAAATACTGGCTCCGCAACGCCCATGATAGAGAATGGTGGCAAATCCTGGGGAAGGTCTATGTTGAACGACGGACACTAAAAGACTGATGATGATGATGACAATGACCTCTGAACATTTTTTCATCTTTGTTTTACAGACATCAATCTTGTTTCCAGACGACAAAGTTGACCATTGTTTTGTCTGTAATTCTCTTTGGGTTTTTTTGTTTGCTTGTTTGCCCATATTATATCTCTGAAAGTTCTCAATGAATTTCTGTGACATTAAGGATGGGTTGTAGGCCAAGGAGGAATTAAAGGGTAGATCCTAGAAATAATTTTAGTGATTTTTAAATGTTTCAAGATAAGATCATTTTTTCGGCTTTTTGGATGTAATAACACAGCAATGACATCATCATAGAGGCTTTCTGAAGAACAAATATGATCAATTGCATTATAATTGTTTTTCAAACTACTGATGGATAATTATTGGAAGCTTATGCTGCAGCATAATCTGAAATCTGTAACCTGATTATTCAGTTTTAGTAACAATGGTGTCGACAGAAGTATTTGTTCTCTGAGTGCTTTTTTTAATTTTATTGTATTTGGTTGTTCGACTACTTTCCTCGTCTATATTCTTCATTCTTTAACAATGTTTTGGATGCGTACCCTCAGGCTTTCTTTAGGTGATCTTTATTCCAGAACAAAGAACATCTGAAGTAGCCTTGAGGGTAGATGTCTGAAACGTTGTGAGAAAGATGTGCAATATATAGATGAAAAAAATAGCCCAACACCCGCATACAATGTTTAAAACACTCTATCTAACAAAATTTGAATAAGAACTGCTTTCACGTTTATTCATCATTGCCATCATCATCATCAGCTTTTCAGCATCCATCATTGGATAAAGACCTTTCACAAAATTTAACCGACTACTCTGTTCAGGGTGCCATGGAGCCAGCACTTTCAGAACTTATCAAGTTCGTTGCTCCATCATATGTCTTGTTGGCTCCGGTTCTGCATTTGATTTCTGGGGATCCATGTTAGACATTATAATCATAAATGATGAAAAAAATTCCCAAAACATGTTTAGGAGTAATTAATATTGAAATTATAAAATTTATACTGTAATTTTTATTCATATTTCAAGGTTTATTCACATCATCTTCAGAACATCATGTATGCAAGTGTTACTTTTGTTGAATCTAGATGTGCAAATATATAAGTAAAATCTGAAGATAAGTAACCAAATAAAATTGAATGCAGCAAATCAAATAAACCAGATTATTGTCCAACTCCAATCCAAGTAACAAAAGCAATAAAAACAATCCTCAACAATTTTAGGGGTGTAACTCTTCACCACTTGTCTGTCCTGTCATATTAAACCAGACCGATGAATAAAAATTAACATTCCCTTCCATGATTTGAAATCATGACCATATGATTTGAAGGTGGCTTTGTTACCAACTGAGCTAATTTTACAAGTCTGGTGCACTATAAATAACTTATCATGAATATGATACAAATGTTTCAGTAATCATCTTCAGTCAAAATAAAAGTAGGAGGGGAGTTTGACCCTACACTATATAGGCTTGTTATTATTGTTGTTATTGTTGTGGTCATTGCTTTCTTTTTCCTTCTTTTTCATCATCTTCATTGTTGTCATCATCATCGCCATTTCCATCTTCATCATCATCTTCATCATCATCATTGTCATCATCATTGTCATCATCATCGTCATTTTCATCATCGTCATCATTGTCATTATCATCGTCATTTTCATCAACGTCATCATCGTCATCATCAATTTCATTGTTATCATCATCTTCGTCATCATTCCATCATCGTTATCATTATCATCGTCATCATTTTCATCCTTTTCATTGTTGTCATCGTAATTTTCATCATTATCATCGTTATCACCATTTAAATCTTCGTCATTGTGATCATCGTCATCATTTTTATCATTGTCATCATCGTCATCGTAATTTTCATCGTCATCATCATTTTCATCATTATCGTCATTTTCACCATTATCGCCATCATCATTATCGTCATCATTTCATCTTCGTTATCATTATCATCTTTATCAATGTCATCATCATCGTCATTGTCATTTTCCTCATCGTCATCATTTCATGATCATCATCATTGTCATCACCGTCATCATTTTCTATCGACTTCATCGTCATTTTCATCATTTTCATCATTGTCATCGTCATTTTATTCATCGTCATCATTGTCATTATCGTCATCATCTTCATGATGATCGCCATCATCATCATTTTTATCATCATTGTCATTGTCATCATTGTCATCATCATCGTCTTCCTCATAATCGTATGAATGCAGAAAAATTTGCGTCCGTATTGAAGAACAAGTGAAATACTTTTCTTCATCTTGGTGGATTGCCTTTATTTTCCAGTTTTTTTTCCCCATCAATCGTGGTACAAAATCTAACTGGAAGGAGGAAAAAATGAAAGATTACGCAATAAACAGGAGAAAAAAAAATTTGAATCTACATTTCCCAAACTCCAAAATTATTGAAAAAAACAAAACGAACAAACAAACAGACAAAAAAATCTGAGGGCTGGAAAAATTTGCAGACTACTTCATAGAAAAGGAAAAACGGAGACGAAATATTTCGTTGAAGAAAATGCTTGAAGAATGATGCTTGAAAAAACTTTTCCATCTTTTTTTTTTTTTAATTTGAAGCATTTTTATTTCGATCATAGTTGATTACTGTTGTTGTTGTTGTTGCTGCTGTTGTTTTTATCATTATTACTTGGACTCGTTGACTTTTCACGCCAGCAGTGACTTGTAGCTTTCAGTGGAAATCAAGTGACAGCAAGTGTCCTCAATAGTTTAGGTATCTGCTCACTATTCTTGCCGACTTCAGTAGGGCAGTCGTTTGGATAGTCCTAGTCTCGTCGCTGGATTCTTAGTTCCTCTACCCTATTTAGGACTGTTCACACAGATGGGTCTCTTCAGTTTCCAAGTGATGCTGGCTAGCTGTATATGTATGTGTGACGTGAACAGGCTAAACCTATGATGCTTGAGGGCTTGAAAATGTAAATATTTTCTCCTTGTTGTATCTACAAATAACACTCTTAGGATCCACCAACAACTAACGAGCCTTAGAAGAGGTTTAATTTACGATGTAAATTTATGCTAGATTGCTTCCAGAGTGTCCAGCAGCGTTCACATTTGTTTTTGAAAATCCAGAGCTTTTTTTTAGTGATCACCACCCAACATAAAGTGAGAGAGGTAAATTGTTCCTTAATTAAGTCTTTTTCAATTTTTTAATTGATCACCCACAACACGCCAAGAGACGTTGGCAGTGTGTCGGTTTCAATAGTGAGACTATCAATATTATTATTATTATTATTATTATTATTATTATTATTATTATTATTAGTAGTAGTAGTAGTAGTAGTAGTAGTAGTAGTAGTAGTAGTAGAAGTAGTAATAGTAGTAGTAGTTTTCACACCCGGTGCCTGGTGGTCCCAGTTGGAGACTGAGTGACTGCAAGTCTCCTCAAATCTTCATCCCTCCCCTTCACACTCTTACAGCCCACAATAGTGCTGTGGTTTACAGTTTCGCTGAAGGCTGTGACAGTAAATCTCCGCAGGTCTTCAGCCCTCCTCACATTTCTTCCTCACCCATCACAGCAGCGCCATGGTTCGTACCTCCACCACCATTTTTGATATGTTTTTTTTCAACATCCTCCTTTGCTAGTCCACTGCTAACAGCTGGGGATGTAGATCTCATATGCATTCTCACACCAGTTGCCTGGTGGCCACAGCAAGAGACTGGGTGTCAACAAGTCTTCTCAGGTTTCCTGCGTTTCTCTCAAAATTCTCATAGTCCACAGCAGTGCTGTGGTTTACAGTTTCACACCAGTTGCCCAATGGTTATCGCTGAAGGCAGAGTGACAGGAAGTCTCCGCAGGTCTTCAACGCTACCCTCATTTCCCTCTCACCTATCACAGCAGTGCTGTGGTTTATACCTCCGCCATTTTTTCTTTCTTTCCCCTCCTCTGTTAGGCTAACAGCTGGGGTCGTAGATCTCATATTTTTAGCACTTCCCTCAATATTCGTGCTGTCTCTAGCAGCGCTGTGGTCTTCACAGTCTCAATCCTTCCTTTTGTCCCTAGTTCCTCCTATCTCTCCTTTAGTGTCTTTGGTACGGTTCTGAGTGCACCAATTATTAATGGTACTACCTTGACTCTTATGTTCCACACCGTCTTCAGTTCTCTTGGCAGATCCTGGTATTTTTCCAGTTTTTCACTCTCTTTCCTCTTTACTCGATGTTCTGCAGCGTCTATTATTTGACAGATTTTCCTCTTCTTGTCCACGATTATTATTATTATTATCATTATTATTATTATTATTATTATTTGCATTTCCACACGTTGTCTAGTGACCGTCACTGAAGACCAAGTGACAGCAAATCTCCTCTTACCCTCTACTCTCTCGTAGTCCGCAGCAGTGCTGTAGTTTCACTTTCACCTCAGTTGCCTTGTGGTCGGACCCGGAAGCCGTGAGACTGTAAGTTTCCTCAGGTCTCCAGCCCTCTTCTCATCGTCCTTACATATCACAGCAGCGCTGTGGTTTGTACTGTCTCGGCCATGCCTTTCCCGTTCTATCTTTAACGCCATTGCTGATGAACATAAATCTCATATTTCCAGTACTCTCTTCAGTATTCCTGCAGACCTCAGTAGTGCTGCGGTCTACATAGTCTCAATCCCATCCTCATCCCTTGCTCCTATGGTGCTTTTTTGAAAATATTGCCATAATAAACGAACATTTGCTTCAGAATTGAAGAAGAAATAAAAGATGAAGTAATAAACACACACACACACACACACACACACACACACACACACATACACACACACACACAAAAAAAAAAAAATCGGAATCTTCATCCCACCCCAAAATGGAAAAAAAAGGCAGACTTAGTTACAGAGACGGGAAAAATGCAATCGAAGTATTTAGTTAAAGAATACAATTGAAGGATAATATTTCAAAGTAGTTCTGTGTTTTTTGAAATTTCAATTCAAAGAATCATTTTTTCCGTATCGAACAAGCAACATTCATATGTATGTAATTCTTTTCTCTATGTTTACAATAAAAAAAAAATTGTTATCTACATATAAACCTTGAGTTCTGTATTTTCTTCCCCGACTGCACGGGATAAATATCCCAGGGGTGCATAAAAGCTGAGTAACCCAGAAATGTAAATGATGTGAGCTAAAGAAAAAAAAAATACTTCCTATCTACCAAACTCTAAATCTTCGACACCTGGTGAACATTGGAGATATGATAGTAGGAGAGAGAGAGAGAGAGAGAGAGAGAGAGAGAGAGAGAGAGAGAGAGAGAGAGAGAGAGAGAGAGAAGCAAATACTAATGTTATTTTTTTGCAATTTAATCCTTTATTTTTGAGTTACCGCAAAACATTCCATTTTTTTCTCATTTTTTTTGTTAGTGATCATAGATGAATACAAGAACCTTGATGAGTATAATATGATAAAGAAATGCACACATATATATATGTATATACATATATATATATGTCTGTATGTATATACATACATATATATATATATATATATATATATATATATATATATATGTAAATGAAAAAAAAATACCCACATATACGTATACTTATATATTGGGATGGATAAAGAAAGGGACGGAGTAGCGGAGTAGCATAAGCAAAAAATGGATGCGTATATATATTTATAAATTATAAATAAATGGATATATATATATATATATATATATATATATATATATATATATATATATATATATATATATATATATATATATATATATATAAAGCATACACACAGACACACGTATATGCATATTCTTGTTGCTTTTTTTGATGGTGATCAGATATGAAAATAATAACCTTGATGAGTAAAAGTTTTCCTTCCTTATTTACGAATAAAGAGTTACATGCAAAATGATAATTAAAAGAAAAAGCCAAAAAAAAAGTACATTTTTATTTTCCGTTCACCTTGAAAAATTCGAAACACAAACCCGAACTTCAACTTCGTAAATATATATATATATATATATATATATATATATATATATATATATATATATATATATGTTGTTTTTTTTGTAATTTTGCCTAAAAACTGCTTTCGATTTTTACTCTTTGTTTGCTAAAGTTCTGTGATGCAATTCCGAATCTGAATCATTGGTTTGTGTCTCTAATCATGGATCAAGAAGGTTCGATCATCCAGAAAGGTTGATTGCTGCCGTTGTACTCAGGCACCTACGTTTATGCAAAAATTATAGACACACCCATACATATACACATATACAATCACAACTACTACACCCACTCACGGACACATACACAGATACAAACAGACAGAGACACAGACAGAGAAACACACACACACACACACACACACACACACACACACACACATATATATATATATATATATATATATATATATATATATACCATCAAAACAATGTAGGCCCCAAAATGGCCCGTCTGACTGACCAGCTAGATGAATTACATATTCTCCTCTCTGTGTGTATGAGTGAGTTCCCAGGCACTCCTGGTCACATTTTTGAATTACAACCTTGAAAATCTGTATGAGGACTGCATGAGGACACTACTAGGCACCATTAAAAATGTTTCGTTTTTTTTTTTCAAGTGCTTTTTTTGATCCATCTGGCCATTTTGGACGAACATTAACCAATCTTGTACTGGTATTTTCTAGACAATAATTAGTTCTGGTACCCACGCGAGTTCCGGGGATTCATTTATGTGAAATATATACATACATATATTTAGATATATTAACACACGCAGGAAAAGGTTTGCACACATTTACACGTATAGCTACTCATATAACCAGCAGCGTTGTATAGGAGTCCACGTCGTAACGAATTTTTTCTATTTTTCACTCCTCAATCCAAGACCAGACCCCCAATTTCTTCAAAACTGACCCTCGTAATTTGTACAGAAATGAAGAGAAAATCGTGGGGTAAGAGGTGGAAGTGTGGTCAGTGCGGCAGAGAGACAGAAAAAATATATAAAAGTTTATAAATTGACATCTCAACAGAAGATTACTTTTTGACGAAACTTAGATACATATGTAGCGAGTGTCTAGAGTATGAGTTTGACAATACGTTAGTAATCTTTTTAGTGAGCGATGAAAGTGAAAGTGGGATGAGTTTTCTATATTGACAACTGAAATTATCTTGTCAAATTAATTTCCTTTTCATAATATGTGTAACTTGATGAGGTAAGGGTCTTTCAATTTTTGTATCAGTTGAATTTAGTATTATGAAAATAATAAAAATGTGAGCAATCCCTGCTTATATGGAGCCACGCTTTATCGGGTATATTATGTACGTGTATGGTGTTGAATTCACTGATGTGTCATTAGCTTTATATATAATATTTTGGTGCAGGGGTTCCATGAGATATGAAAGTTATTTCAAGGATTCATCTCGTTTAAAAAGCTTGAGAAAAGATGTCCTCGTTACTCTTTATGATGAATAGCTAACTGAATAAGCAATGTAATCTGCGTTATGGAAAAGATAGAGATGTAAGTCTCATCTTGTAAATGCTGTAAAACTTGTGATTAATTTATCAAACTGATGTATTTACTCAAGGAGAAATTCTGTAGCAGTAAATCCGTTCTTTACATTGTAGACATGTCAATTCTTGTGCTAAATGATTTTGTCTGATTCTCCTGTTCTCTTTAGAAGAAATTTGGACATTTCTGAAAATTCTTTTTAATACACTTTGACACATTACATATATTAAAGATGGCCGACCATTTGCACTGCTTCACATTCCAAAGTCATAAAAACAGACGGACCGTTCAGCGTCTCACTTTTGTCTCCACCAAGTTCACGGTTCCGTCTGACCCAATTCAACTGATTCCATATTTTCCGCTACAAGATCAAAGGAAAGTGTCAGATTCATTGCGCTAGCAGACATTATGAAGAATAGTCGGAGAATATTTCTCTGTTAAATATTTGCGTCTTGCAAAAGATTATTTGGAGATATTATCTGTATTTTTTTTAGAAGAATCATTAACATTCAATGAGTTTTTCGAACAACTGAACCCAGTCTCCTTGTTATTTCTGTTGTTTCCACAACGTTTCAGCTGATTGAATCGATGGCCTTCTTTAGGAGTACTATCTGTACATAAAGAGAGGGACTCTTTACACGGTAGTGCCAACTCTTTAGAGTCGGATATAAGAATACAAAAAGCCATATCTAAAGGCAAATTTAGAAAATCTGATCAGTTGAAGAATCTTATCCTCTTAATTTATTGTTCTGTTCTCTTTCAAAAGATTAATTTGGAGGATTTTGTTAAACCAGACTCTAAGTTAGTTTTGCTGTTCTCACTTCATGAAATCCTCAAAAGAAGAAGAAATCAGGCAAAAAATCGTTCTAGGTTGGGAAGCTTTCGGTAGAGCAAGCTCAAATTTCAAGAACAAGATAATCTCATTAGTCTTAGAAAAGATATATAACTAATGCATCCTCTGTTAAAATTTTTGCCCACGAGCTTTATCAATATGAACTATGAGTATAAAAATTGGAACCTAACCAAATATTGGCCCTCAAACTGGGAATTATGAAATGTACACAGGGAAGAATCATGCTCAATATTAGAAGGGGGGTTTACTAGATAGCATGGTATATTAGAGAAAAAAGAGGAGTCAGGGATATAAAATCCATTAGAAAACTCAAATGGCAATGGACTGATCATGTCGTCAGAATGACAGGCAACCACAGGACATCATGGCACAATATGAATCCAAAGAGCAGATGCTCAACTCTGACCGGCAAAAAATAAGATAAGAAAAGACAAACTAGACAAGCTCAGAAAGTATTGGCTCGTCCACACCTATGATAGAGAAGTATGGCGAATCGTAGGATAGGTCTCTATCCAACGACAGACCCTTAAAGCCTGAAGTTGATGATAATGACAATTTACTGGATGCTCCATTCAATATACAGGTGTGGTATCAGTGAGAGAGGAACTGTTACGGTATCGAACTCAAATTTCTTTTCTTCTTTTATTTGTGGCAATGTTTTTAATACAGGTTGCTGAAGTTTTCTACCCACCCCCATTAGTTAAACAAAGAATACCGTATCGTGTCCCTCTTGCCGCTCAGGAGAGAAACTAAATTTTCTGTTAGCGGCCATTTTCACCTGAAGAAGGCCGTAAAATAGATTGGCTTAAACAATAGGAATGAGTTGAACCGTCAGAAAGAGTTTTGAATGTCAACTCAAATTACGTCTGGTTAGTCAATTAATAGAAACCGTCACATTACCAAGATCTTTTATTTGAATATATATCTCTGAGGACTGTTTGCTGATCGTCTCTGTAGGAAGAGCCGCGAGTGGCTATGAATTTATATTTTTACACCTCTAAAGTAAAAGTAGAAGCTAAGAAAAAAAAAACCCAGACAGGTCTGGTTAATTAATTGCTCAATCGAAACCGTCACTTGACCAACATCTTTTGGCAGTTTGCCATATGAGGGGTGATCAATCAAACGATTGAAAAAAGTAGATCAATGAGTATGTTACATCTCCTACTTTTTTGTGGGACAGTGATCACTAGAAAAAGTCTTATTTTTCAAAGAATAAGCTTGAATCCTGCCATGCACAAACAAGGGACAAATTCAGCATAAACTTACATTGTAAAACCTATTCGGGTGTATTTTTGAAAAAAACTAAAAAAAAAGTTTTTTTAGAGATAATAATGAGCAAATGTTTAAATTTTTTGCCCCTAGCTTTATTATGACCTATATGCGTTATACATACATACATACATACATACATACATACATACATAGCCAACCAGCCAAACTAACTTGAAAACTGAAGAAACCCTTGTTGACAGTTTGTAATTATAGATAACAGACTTTGAACTGCAGAAAAATTCAATATTCTCAGTTTGTTGTCGGTTTTCTAAGTAGATTATTCGAAATTTTAAGATTGTATATGACATCGTTTTCCGACACCAGGTGCTTGTTCCCAAAGTATACTCCTCCATTACCTGGTCATTTATGGGGAAATAACCAATGCATCCTCTCGATTGTCTGCTATGAAGCTGCAACATCGAGAGCCATGCAACGTGCTCACGAAAGAATCATGCTCAACATCACATGGAGAGATCACAAGACTGTACAGTATATTAGAGGAAAAACAGGAGTCTGAGATAGAATCTACAAGAAAACTCATATGTCAATGGGCTGGTCATGTTGCCAGAATGGTAGACAACTGATGGACATTATGACTCACCACATGAATCCCCTGAGACCGAATTTGGAACCAAAGCCTGCAGAATATGAGATGGCAAGATAAACTGGACAGGTTCAGAAAGTATTGACTCCGTGACGCCCACGATAGAGGGGTGTGGAGAATCCTGGGAATGTCATGTCCAACGATGGACAATAAAAGGCTGATCATGATAAAGAAGTGGCTTTATTTTTAAACCTTTATTACAAATTTCATGATTCTTTTCTAGTTATTTTCTGTCATAACCAGACTTAAGCTGTAGATTTACAGCTATGAGTAAATAGAGTCAATCGGAAAAATGTATTAGCAAAAATATAATTCCAAGGGAAATTATCAATCACAACTACCCATGTATGCTTCTGGTGATGGTAGAATTAAGTTATCTTGATGAAAATGCAACCAATATGGTTTGGACCATAAATTCATCTTATGAGGAGAGAAACAATGAATAAGTAACTTCTCTTGCATTTTGCCAGGCAGTGATCACTGAAATGACTCAGTAAGAAAAAGCTTGAATGCTGCTGGACACAAACTAAGGGATAAATTCAGGACGAACTTACATTGCAAATTGACCCCCCCATGAAAAAAAAACTTATATAGAGGGCTATTTTCCCAAACAGTTTCTTCTATGAATGGTTGAAGCTAAACGAAGTCCAGATACGTAGATACATAGATATATAGATACCTATAAATCTTAGAAAACATGAATAACCTAAACCCAGCAACAGTTTTTAAACCTGTTTGTTGTGGGTGGCTGTGATTAACTAAACCCAGTAGTAGTATTTATTGAGATTTGTAATGGAGAGTGAGTTTAGATTTGATTTTCTGCCAAATCGCTGAGTTCTTGAAAGTAAGACCATCTGGACATTTACCAGACTTTCCTTGGTAAAGAGGACGTGACTTTGAGTATTATTATTCTTTATTTTCTATCACAACGTAAGTCGTAGTGATGATAAAACTATAAACAAGTTGGGCGAAGGAAAATATTAGTAAAAAAATTGATAGTAATGGGTTACAATACTTCAGCTAATAATAATAAAAAAAGCAATCAAGTATTTATTTTCCATTTGCAAGTACCCAATCATTCTCTGCAACTCACACGGGGGTCTAAATTCTCCTTCCATTTGGGAAAATGAAATTAACCAGGAACGCTGCCTTTAAGCCATTTAAGCTAGGCAATATCAGGTAACCTTGCTGGTGATTGTATAGTGTTGAGCAAGTTAATTTCTGTGGAATACGAACCGACCACCAATTAAAAATTGACAGCCCGAATTATGTTGTGATTAAAAAGGGGAGCGGAATAGTTTACACGTTTTCATATGATAAACATAAAATAATGGAAGTCAACCAAAACTGTCACTAATACTATCATCATGGGTTTCTTTCAGTTTTCAAGTTGGTCTGGCTGGCTAGCTTGTATCACGCGTACGGGTCACGTCAGTGTACGCTCGGATTGTGTAATGGTCAAGGACTCGAAAATCAAAATATGTACTTCTCAAGTCAAGAAAAATGGTTTGTTGTTTTTTTACTCCCCTTTCTAGGTTTTTGTAGCTTGTTTTATTTGCAATGTAAATTAACGTCAAGTTGGACCCTTTGTTCGTATCCTGCAGAATTCAAAATTGTTCAGAAAAAAATGGATTTTTAGTGACCATTGTCCAACAAAATAGAATTGACTTATTCATTGATCATGATTTTTCCCACTTTTTAATTGATCGTCTTCAACACAGCATACTGCAAAAAGATCTTGGTCACCTGACAGTTTCCTTTGAGTGACTAACCGGACCTCTCTTGATTTGCTCCATATCATCTTATCCACTGTACATTTTAAACGCCATTATCGCTGGATCACGTGACCTAAGTAGAAGATCATTTTAGGTAAGAAACATCTTATAAAGGAACACCCTTCGATCAAGTTTCAAGTAAATCTGACTAGGATCAACTCTGAAAATTGATTTTAATCGACCGACAAAGCCACTTAAAGAGAGGTGAGGCCGTGCAGGAAAAAATAGCTGGAAACCATTTGTTATAAATAGAGACATTACTATATCTCGGAATTTTTGAGATGAGGTATTATTATTATTTCTATTGATATTCGGACCATCCTCATCTTTGTTGTTTTTCATACAACGTTTCGAAGGCCGTAGAGTGCAACGGCCGAAACGTTGTATGAAAAACAACAAAGATGAGGATGGTCCGAATATCAATAGAAATAGAGACATTACTGATGAGCAAACAGCCAATATGCATAATTAACAGCTATGACATAGGGTGTGAAACTCAGATAACACAGAGGGCAATGGAAAGAGTAATGTTAGGAATAACTTTTTAATGTGGATCTGAGAGAGAGGACCAGGGTGAAGGATATTGCAAAAGTAATCTAGCAAGACAGAGATATGCAGAGGCACATAGTGAGAAGATGGTAAGTAACAGATGGAGCAAACGGCTAACTGATTGGTGCCCGCAAATGCAGTAGGAAAAGGCCGGTTGCAAATGGGGAGGAAAGTTTTGGAAAAACGTTTGCTGGTAAGACGCAGTAAAAATCAGCACCAAAATGCTCGCCATTGAAGAGTATAGGAAAGGCCTTTGTCCAGCAGTGAACTTATAACAGCTGATGACAACGATGGATTTTGAATTGGGTTTATTGATCTTAATTTCTGTGTAAATAAGTCGATTCATTGCTTGGAGGGCTTCTCAACCTTTTGGGTGTCACTGTCCACTTTATGATGGAAACTTTTTTTTTATCGCCAACCTATATGGTAAATATTCAAAAGGATAGCCACATGTTTTAACTCTCAAGAACAATAAAAATTAAGAGTACCAACCGAATCACCAAAACACTGGAAAAAAAAACAAACAAAAAAAAAACAAACAGAAAAACAACAGGAATAACTGAGGAAACAATTTAGCTTAGATTTACATTACAAACCTATTAGAGATAGGGAACTTAAAGAAAATAAAATACATCACATTCATTTGAGTTAAATATTTTACAATAGAGGCCTTTCAAGTCAACCCCAGTGTGACAGACTGGGCTCTTTTTCGTAATAATGAAGACGCTCTAAGTCAATCTGTGGAAGCAAAAACAAAGCGGACTTGTTATTCACTAAAAAAATGTACTGTGGCCAACGTCTTTTGGTAACATGCCGTGTTAGGGGTGATCAATTGAAAAATTAGAAAAAGAGATGATCAATTAATTAGTTATTTCTCCTGCTTTTGGTTGAGCAATTATGGCTGGAAAAGTCCAAATTTTCAGAAAACAAGCATGAACACTGCTGAACACTAACTAGGGGACCAATTTAGTATTAGCCTACATTGCAAATGGAACCTCCCCCATAAAAACTATTTTTTGATGAATTTCGAAAAAAAGACGTTTTTATAGACATAATGAGGAGTGATTATTTATATGTTCAGCCCTGTAGCTCCAGTAATGCTGCCTTTATGCAATGTACACAGATAACCACCAAATCGGATCAATCGGATTTGGTGATAACTTTTGTTGTCAGTTTCCAACTTGGATACATCATTGTATTTATTGCTTCTTATTGAAGTACTGTACTCTGTTGTCTTATATTCATTTTGAAGAAAGTTTCTTACGATTGTTTTTTTTTATAAATCGTTCTAGTTTAAGAAAAAAAATGAAAATATATCTTTCCTAAATCAAAGAAATATCATTCAAGTAAATATAAAGACTTGCCTAGTCCTACCTATATATAAGATCTGATGAAGTACAAAAGGGTATATTCGTTATATTCGCACATCAAAAGAACTTCAATACTATGTAAATATCATAAATACATATTATTCTTGGTAGTTGCTGTTTTGTGTATTCTTTTGATTTCTAAAAAACGATGCTTCGCTTATGAAACATTTTCGAATCTGAGAATGATTTCTCAAATTGAATGATTGCAAATTACATCTAAACTAGCGAAACCGAATAAAAGAGTGAAGGAATCAAAGCTCTGAATCTTTTTACGGTAAAGCATTTTGAAAAATTTGTCCAACTTTCAAGATACGACCCACTGGAACAGAACCTGGTCAAAATTTGAGGATCACCTGAAACACATATGAGCTATATGCATATGCATATATCCATACATAAATCGTATTTGGTACTAATTATAAAAATACTTAATGTGCAGTTTAAGATTTGGCCTACACTCTCCATCTATCGCAGGCCTATTATCAGCTTTACACGGGGTCTGCTTCCAGCAAATCTGCTCTCTGTATCATTAATAATGTCTTGATTAATCCAGTTTCTATTCTTTTTCTGTTTGCATTCTTCATCAGATCAGTCTGTCTCTTAGCTTGCGTGCCAATCATTCTGAGCCATTTGCTTCTATTTCAGGCTACAGTTCCTTCTGCTAGAAACCGTCGACCAAAACTGTCACGAAAACTGCCAACATAAGTTTTCAAGTTGGCTATGCATGGCGCGTAATGGGAGCAGCAAAGGAGCTAAACCGCTGAAAGTTTAAACGTTTTCCCCTTATTATGTTTAGAAAATACGGCTTTGAAAAGAATCCCCCATAGATTTTTAACCAGGGATTCAATTTAAGTTTATGATAGATTGATCCCTTAGTTTGTGCCCGGTGGCATTCACGCTTGTTTGTTCAAAGATCGGATATTTTTTTAGTAGTCTCTGCCCAATAAAAAGGCTAAATAAGTAATCTTTTCATTAATCACCCTTTTCGTCAATTTTTCTTCCAATTAATCATCCGAACGTGGCATGCTGAATAAAAGATGTTGGTCACGTGACGATTCCTATTGAGTGACTAACCAGACGTTGTTGTTCCTCATCATCAGATAATCCCCCCTCATCAAGGGTCTTCTATTTCTGTGCTTTGGATACCTGACTTCTATTTGTGGTGGCCGTTGTCTGACATCTGTATCACGTGACCGGTCCATCTTTGATTTTGCAGTCGATTTTTTGAGAATTTAGTGGCATTTCTTTCCTTTTTATCCGGTATAGACGCCCACGGAGCAAAATATCTGGAACAGTGTATTCCATTCTTTTTTTGTTGTCAACAACTATGTTTCACAGCTGTACAGCCATGGGAGCCTGTTGACACTTTTTTCCAGTCAGTGACAAGAGAATACATTCCAAAGTGCATGGGGCCAGAAGGACATAATCATCAATCTTTGGACAGAGACCGTCCCTAGGATTCGCCACACTTCTCAATCATGGGCGTCGTAGAGCCAGTATTTCTGAACTTGTCTAGCTCGTCTCTCCATCTAAATTTCTGCTGGCCTCGGTGATCTCTGGGGATCCATGTCGTGAGTTGCGATGTCCATCGGTTGTCTGCCATTCTTGCAACATGGCCAGCCCACTGCCATTTGAGATTTTCAATGGATTCTATGATTTTCCTGACTCCTGTCTTTTTCTGGATGTACTGTGCTGTCTTGTGATCTCTCCATGTGAGATCCAGCATTATTCTTTCATGTGCACGTTCCATGGTTCTCAATTTGTGGATCTGTCTTTTGATTAGGTTCCATATTTCAGCTCCATAAGTGACTATTGGGAGGATGCATTCGTTATACACCCTTCTTTTTAGGATTAATGGGATCTTATTTTTGAAGGTTGAGCTTGCTCTGCCAAAGGCTGGCCATTCTTGTGTGATTCTTTGCTTGATTTCTTCTTCTTTTGAGGGTCTCATTTGTCGGTTGTAAGACAAAGGACTAGAAAATGTTTAAACCGTGACTTTCCGAAGCTTCCTTTGTTCATAGTGACCTATTGATCCCTATCCTCTATGAAGTTCTAACTTTCAACTCTCCCTCGCCTTTGGTGAGAATTTCTGGTTCAAGGAAGAGAAAATGCTATCGGATACCAATACATACACCATCACCGGAAAGCCTGTGCTATCAAAGGTTTGTTACTTGAGGTTCTTCGATTTTTTTAATAATTTTTTTTCTCTGCTGAAAGCTATCCATCTGTCCTTTCTCTACTTCGTTCCTTGTTGCGTTGCGATTAACTGTTTAGTCCAAATGTCTAAGAATCACAAATTTATGGGCCAATTAAATTTTATAAGAAACAGACAACTAAAACTCTCACAGAAACTGTCAAAATAGGTTTCTTCATTTTTAAGCAGATCTGCCTGTCTTTCTGTCTGTCTGTCTACGTATGCAGCACGTGTACAGACCGCTCCAATGGGTCTAGGATGGCTGACATTTGTCAGTCAATTTACATTGTACGTTTATGCTAAATTGGTCACTAGTTTGTGTTCTCTTTTTTTTCAAATTTAAACTTTTTAAGAGAAAAGTAACTTATTCATTGACCAATCCTTATTCTAATTTTTGAATGATCACCCCGTACATGGAATGCTGCCAGAACATGTTGGTCATATGACAGTTTCTATTGAGTGACTAACCAGAACTGTTGGTAATTCTGTTTTATCTGCATTCGTATTGAAGCTTATCTCCTGACTTTGATTTTACATAGCATTTTATTTATGCTTTTTTGGTGTTTTTTTTTTTGCAATTAATTCGATATCATCTCTAAATGTCCTTCGGATAAGTGCTTGACGTTGCAGACAGTCGTATTGACCTGATTCTCCTTCAAAGGAACTGTATAGCCATTAAGCCAGCGCAGACATCTATCAACATCAGAATTTTCCCTTCGTGTGGTTTAACACTCCCACTAAGTTGCGTCAGGCTCCCTCAGTTATCTCGCGTCAGCCAGAAGGACCCTCCTGTCAAACCATCGACCTTGGAGCCGTGCTCCTCTCTGTGCCACCTCGGTGGACCATAGGACACAGACCATTGGTTTAAAGGTTAGGGTTAACCCTAGGCGAACCAACTCCGTTTCAAAACTCCATGTCTATTGTCCTATTACTGAGGAGAAGCCTCCCCCAAATCTTTGTTCGCGATGCAAAGGTATTCATTCATTAATATTGATTCCTCCAGCCAAATCTATTTTCTGAATATCGTTTGTTTTAAACTTGAAATATTTTCCTCCGTTTTTTTCCATAGACAACCAGTAAATGGGAATGATAACCAAGATTTTATTTTTCTGGATTGACAATGGAATAGCTCTGAAAAGACCAATCCAGGGCGCAAGCCTGGACAAAGCCTATGGGGATCCTGGGATACACTGCCATAGTAATGTAGTCTAAAGCGGAGTGGAGGGATATGTTTGGCATCAGCTTAGCGTTAGGAGACGCCAAAGTTGGCATCCAGTCGTCTCAAGAGGATCCCACTCTCTGATTTCGAATCTCAGTCTCAGACTGGTTCAAAACCATGGTTTTCCTTCTTTCCAGTACCCCTAGGTAATTACCCAGGCGGGCTGGGAGAGGTGGATAAATCCATAAAAAACATTGTGCAAACTCAATGCAAACTGCCTCAGCTGAAGTTTGAACTTTGTTCGCCGATTCCATTCCATGTGTTGCTAACCATTAGGCCACCCTTTGATGAATAACTTAAGGTGAAAACCTATATCGAATCGACCATGGTAATCTGGGTGGGGTATGATGGGGGCAATAAAACCAAAAATCTTCAGTTTGACCAGTAGAGTTATCATAAACTGACCAACAACCCGTCATTTTTCTGAGAGCCAAAATATTTCAGTTGCTGCACCTCTGTATGGATGTTTCTATTCTGAAAATTCTGTGTTTCGGAAAAACAAAAACAAAAAAATCATCCCCGAACCCCATTACAATTGAGTTATCAATCTGACAATCCATAATTTTTTTACAAGATTCAACATTTTCAATTATTGCAAAATTCTTTTTTTTTGGTCAGTCAATTTCACGGAAACAATCTTTATCCATTTGAAAAAAGTTTTTAAAAAAATGTGATTTCCTCTTGCAAATTTTCTGGTTAATTTCGTTCACATGATAGAATTAAATGTTGGGACACGACCGAAATATATTAACACGAATCAATTTTTCAGTAGCACAAACAACGATTCCCATAAATGACAGCCAAAAGTGGCGTACAAAAAAATGTCATGAACTTATTTGTTTTTTTAAACCCAAATCTTTGTGCCGTTTAAAAGATTGTTTTACGGCTTTTATTTCTCATATTTCAAAAAGTAATCTTGCCTAGACACATTCCATTCAAAGATATCTAAAAAAAAAAATTATTCCCTCTATCTAACCTGCAAACATGGAAAAAAGCTTTTCGAAATAGTTAAAAAAAAAAAAAAACACGGGGACGGCAAATAATTTGGTAGTTCGTAAACAAACAAAAACAGAAAGGTTGTAATTTTCAATTTCTTGATAGAAATTAAACAGTAGATAAGGATCACTTTTGGCAAAGATCACGTGGACTTGGGAGTAAATTGTCTATCTCACCTGAGACTTAAGTTTGAGCGATAGCTCGGTTTTACCGTCGACTTTCCGATGGGTGTACTCGAAAATAAATAAAAAAAACGTCCTCCATCTACGATAGCAAGAGGACGATTGAAAACTATACACTTTTTTAGCTTGATATCAGCGGCAGCTGTCATAGTTTACAATTTAGATTTTCGGACGAAAACGCGTTGGCTTAAAATCAACAGCAGCTGTCGTAGTTGATTATCTAATGACTAATGAATACATTAGGATTTAAATCAAAATAAAAAGCCTGCTTGGCTTCGCTCGGACTAGTAAGTGATTATTTGATTATGTAATACAAGCTGACAATGTTCTTGACGATTACATCAATGAAAAAATGTTCTCACCAAAACAAATCCCAACATACTGCATACCAAAAGTAAAGCAATTTCTACTGAAAAAAACGAAAAAAAGTTTTACAAAACTCAATTATAACACACCGTATGTTAGATGCATAAGTTAACTATATTTGTGTTAGGTCAGTGGATAAGTGCAGAAGTAATTGCGTGAATAAAGAGCTCTTCATACCCAAAGAGTGCCCGTTGCATTTTGAGGGTGGTTCAGTCCAATGTTTTGGCTTGGGTGTAACGTTTTCAAACGAAGCGTCCATTCGTTTAACTTTAGATTGTTGGGCGTTCGGGTTTTCTTTTGTTAAAGAAACCAAATCGTCTCTTGATCTTTTGCTTGTATTTTTTCATCGGCGGCTCAACCGTTTTGCTCCATTCACTGGGTTTCAAGTTCGTTGGTTACGTGGTTTCCTTTTGAAGTACCAATAGAATACCAACGGTAAAACGATTACCACTGAAAAATCCGAGCTCCACATATATCCCAGTTATCATGACGATGATACTAACTTCACAACTCAGGTACCAACTCGCAACCAGGGAAAAGTTAGGAATTTGGGTTTATTTTTAGATGCTGCATCAAAGTTCATGCAACAATATTAAAAAGATCAGGTGCCAACTTGTAGCCAGGCAAAAGTAAGGGATTTTTTTTTTGAGGGGCTACATCAAGAGGAAAGTTTATGCAACAAGATTAAGGGACCTTTAAGAGGCAAGAATCAGAGATTATCGTACAAACCTCCCACTCGAAATACTTGCGAGTGTCAAGAATGGCTGTGTCAATCAGTGCCTCCACTGAAGTGTTATGAAGATGTTGGCTTGCACGGTGAAGTCTACCGGTGGAGTTATTCTCATTTGAAACTGGCTAAATTCTAATTCATGGTTATATATCAATTGCAGAAAAAAAATTCCGACATTTGTGTTTATGTACCGATTTTGAAGTTTTGCTCCGAAAAAAAAAGTATATATATATATATATATATATATATATATATATATATATATATATATATATATATATATATATATATATATATATATATGCGCGCGTGTGTGTGTGTGTGTGTATGTATATATATATATAGAGAGAGAGAGAGTGAGAGAGAGAGAGAATTATTATTTTTGAGGGGTTAAGTAAGTTGAGATTGCTCGATATCAGCATATGTGAATAGAGGAACCAATGCTTTATGGTGACTCCGTGTTTCACGCTGCTGCGATCTTCTGACCAAGATATCTCTCTATATCTCTAAATATATGATTATCTTGATAGCAATGCTTCCTCATGGCCATCGATCAATGCTTGAACTCTCACCCTCCCAACTGTTAAGGATTTGTTTTCTTTTTTTGAGGGGCCACACCATGAGTCAAGTCTATGCAACCAGATTAGGACACCTTCATGGACTTGCCAGTGGCTCTAGGAACTAGGGATGCATTATCTAGGATTTATGATAAGGGATCACGGAGGTGTCCATCAAGGTGGTGGGGGCTTCAAGGAACAGTAAGCCCCTAACGGGTAACTTAAAAATAATATGGCTAATTTGGGGGCCTTTTTTTGTACATGAAACAAACTAGAAATCGAGAGGTAGATATAAGTCGTATTTCTCCCCTATAGGAAGCTGACAACCTGGAAACAAGTTTTCGGAATGTTTTAATCAGAATATGGGAACGGCAATTAATTTGGCGACTTTCAAACTGGCGAGAATAGAAGCGTTTTCAATCTTCAGTTAGTTGATTGAAATTTGTCGAAGGAATGATAAGTTCCAACGAGATGAGGGTTGCCTTTGAAAAGGATCAAATAAATATGGATCTTCAAATCCATAACTCAATTGTAATCGTTATATTTGATCTTATCACATGAATAAAATTAATCAGAATATTTGCAAGAGGAAATCACACAATCTTATTTTTAAAAATTGGAAACTTGAGAGATAGCACCAATTTTCCAAGGGCGCTAAGAATGGCGCTAAGAATCTCATGATTCTCTATCCTACTTCGTCGACAGAGGAAATCATGAGATTATTTATTAATCCATATCTTTCCGTCTTTTTTGCTCCTGTCTGTCCTCATGATATCACCAAAAGTTCTCAAATAATTCCAATGACATTTCGAGGAAGGGTGGGCTACGGACGGAGTATTTAAATTTGGGGTGGATCAATGCACATTTACCTCCCTTACACATTTGGTTTTCAGTGAGCGACAATTGTCTTGGAAGAACTTTAATCGCTCTGGCTGCTTTCTAGTTTTACTTGGGTTTTTAAAAAACTTACATTAAACAACCGAAGTTGACGAAAGGTTCTATTTTTTTATGTGTGCATATGTTCGCTCCTGGCAACCCTGTTTTGTCTACAGTCTTGTAAATTGGCATCGGTACTCCACTAAACCCCTTCTAAAAATTATTTTTGGATTTTTTGAAAAAAAGAAAGCTTTTTTTGACGGGTTTATCAATCAGTTTCTTCAGAACATAGATATTTCTAGATGTTTTATTAACTCAATTTTAGATGCAGTCCAGTGGAAAACGCCAGTGATGTCATAAATAGAATTTATTCTGACCATATTTATTCTTCGATGGAATTTCCCACCTGACATCTAATTTTGATGCTACGGTTGTTCAATTATTGACTGTGATGGCGTATCTTTGTATCCCTCAAAACGGTCTGGTACGCAGCACGTCTTCACATCTTCAATGATGTTTAAAAGTCGACGTGCAACTGCGGGGATGGGGGAAATCTGAGGTGCAATATATCCGAGGTACTCTGAAAAAAGAAATTATCTGAATAATATAAAAGAAAAATCTTTGAAAAATTGCATCGGAAAGTGGACGTTACTATGCAGTAAAAATGAATATTTGGCAAATGTATCTTCCAGTTCCCGGGGCCAAATTCAGAACTAGGGAGCCAGGGGCACTTCAGTTTCTGAGGGCCTCTCATACTCAGAAATGAATAAGATACATGGTAAATCACAAAATTTACACATCAAAGTCTGATAAGTTATACATAAAAGGGTTAAAAGAGTTATATATCAAAGTAAATACATTTATATATGTAAGTGAATATATGTATACATGTATACATTAATATCAAAACAAAGTATATTTTTAGATGAGACAAATTTATTCTCGTAACCTGCACTTTAATTATAGTAGAACCGAATAACTAGCATTAATTTTATTACTTCATTTAAAACAATTGGAGGCGTTATAGTGAACTTAAATCCAATTAGTAATTATCAATCAACTTTTTATTGCAAGATAAGACACTTTGACTCTTTGAGTAACGCTGATTTCAAAGATGATTTACAACAGTTCACATTTACTTTACTTTTCTCTAGTTTCAAATGATAGTTTTTCATTGACATTCCACGTTCTGCTTCTTACAAACTGGTAAATATAGAAATATTGGAATCTCCAAATTCTTGATTGGAATTCATCAGAGGCAGAGCAAGTTTTATCAAGATGAGGCCGGCTCTTTAAAAGGATCATATAGACATAGAAATAAATTGTCTCCTCCTTTGAGATAATTAATTAATTTCCATATTCATTTGATTATGCAATACGAACTGACACATTGCACAGCAGTTAGTAAAATGCACAAATTCTTAAATAAGCACGTGCACGCTTACACACATACACATTATTCATGTATTATTATCAATAATACTAACTATCCTGAATTTTGTTTTCAAGATAAAAAGGTAGTGCGGTCGGATTTTATCATCATCTTATTATTGAGAGACGTGCTCAATGCATTGGGTAAGTTTTTATATTCTAATATTATAATTACAATAATATCATAGAGACAAGCTCCATAGGTGTATCGTTGGATTCTCACTTATTATGAGTCTTGATAAGTAGATCACACGAAAAATGAGTAGAATCTATCTCTTTGATATTATCGTAATTATATATATATACATATATATATATATATATATATATATATATATATATATATATATATATATATATATATATATATATATATATATATATATATATAATGAATAATGTATATTTATATATTAATAAATACTTGTACACAGAATTAAAAATATATACAATAAATTCTATGATTTTTCTCGTAATTTCTCTAAATTTCTGAATTTCCAAGTGTGCTCATTATTTTATGTAGAATCAACAAAGAAATGTTTTAGGGAAATAGAAGAATATATATATATATATATATATATATATATATATATATATATATATATATATATATATATATATATATATGGGTGAGGGTGCTGCAAGTTTGATTTCTTGATTGTTCTATTCAATCTGTCATTGCCAAGTGATACATCGATCGCGTAATAACAGGAGTTCATTTTAAAATGAGTTTCACTATAATATTAGAGACGTCTGGCGAATCTTGAGGAAGGTGTATGTCTAACGACGGACGCTAACCGACTGATGATGATGATGATGATGATGATGATGATGATGATGATGACGTCATTTATCATTACTCTATCGGATCATATATCAATTTCTCAGTAACATAATTGTAGCGTGAAGAGGAACAAGAAGAGCACATAAACACCGTGAAAAAGTGAAAAAAAAATAAAGTGAGAATGTGGAATGGAAAAAATCATTTGAGCCTTTGCATTACCGGCGGCTGTTAAGCTCAATGGTGAGAGCAACGCTACGTTGAAGTGGCTACCCTATCAGTTGCAGGTTCGATCTCTGTAACAGACCCATATATATATAGCGACCCTCACGTAGAACTGGAGAAAGTAGACCATTACATCTACCTACGACAGCAGATCTTCATGAAACCCTTAAAAGAAGAAGAAATCAAGCGAAAAATCACGCTAGGATAGCAAGCCTTCGGTAGAGTAAGCTCAACCTTCAAAAACAGGAAGATCC
>OY735232.1:38789576-38794576 GCA_963457665.1 Thysanoteuthis rhombus | reverse complement strand
TTCGTATACGATTTTTTCACATTGCATTTACTGCAAGATAATTTGGAGGCCCCCTGAATATTGAGGGCTCTCATTG
This sequence comes from Thysanoteuthis rhombus, assembly GCA_963457665.1. Lineage (NCBI taxonomy): Eukaryota > Metazoa > Mollusca > Cephalopoda > Oegopsida > Thysanoteuthidae > Thysanoteuthis > Thysanoteuthis major. The sequence continues at coordinate 38,794,500 of OY735232.1, read as the reverse complement.
TATTATTTAGATTTTGAACACCTTCGTTGTATTATCTGTATGTATAGCAAATGATGAAACTAAATTACTTTCCAATTCGGGTTAAAAAATGTTCTTGTCCTCGTATCTGTGCGTAATTTTTATTTTAGGCTCCCTTTATAACCCATGCTACAAGCACTGAACTAGCTTTATCAAAGTTATCATATCATGGTATTATATTCAAGGTGATAGTAAAAAAATCAGAAGGGCACATACACAAAGTAAAAAACGACGAGGTATAAGGTACAGAAAAAATCTGCTATAAAGTTAGGGCCATTCTCTCAGTCTCACCTTTCGACCCATCTGCTACTATCTGAGGCTCCTCGAAGCTCCATCAAGACGGTCCACTCCAGTCTCTAGCCTGTCACTAGCCATGGATTGCCAAATTTATCAGCTCAGAGTTTTCTTTGTCTTGTCACCTGAATTCACGACTCTCATCAATTAAAAGGCCTCCTTCTGTAAGGGTCCAATCAACTTGTTATGGATCCGAATTCTCACTTGTTATTAGGGCTTCCCAATGATAGCCTTCATGTTCATCATCAAGGCTCTGGCCTAAATGAAACTGTTGTCATGGGATTGGTTATCACTGGTCATCCCGTGACTGCAATTCAATTATACTGTTGGAGAAGAGAGACAAAAATAAAATGTGTGAAAGAAAATTAAAAGAAGAAAAAATTGGTTAGGGTAAAGGAATAAAATTGGAAAAAGTTTGTTGATTGCAACAGAATTTAATGCAATATCAAAATATTCGTGCAAACCACACATATCACAAAACACACACACACACACCTTCTCCCACACACAAGAAAATCACATACATGCACACACACACACACACACACACACACACACACACAGATCCACTAATACAAAACCCACTCAAACCCACCTTGCCTAACATACACGCAAAACATACATACGCACACTCCCTCCATACCTAAAATGTACGCAACCTAAACACACACAGAAACGCATCCACGTACGTTCACAGGTAAACAAACAAATTCATACGTATACAATACACGCACAATACACACAGACTTGCAACACATGCACACACATACACACACATGAAAAACATATAGATGCATAGACCTCCAACACATACGTGCACACACACACACACACACACACACACACACACATCCATGGCCATATAAATAGAATCTATTTCTGCGAATGATTCCGACGTCCTTGATCTAAAAAGCAATCATTTGAAACTCATTCACAGATCACAGATTTTAATCGAAACTGTTCATCAATAATTTTATATAAAACAGAATAGATAAAAATCATCTTCATTTCATTGGAACAAAACAGAAATCAATCAATAATCCGATTCTGTAGAAAATTCAGAATTCCAAGAATCGATCCTCACCAGAAATATTGGGAAATATTTTAGTAACTCAATATCAAAACGTTACTTTCTTCACGTACTTCAGATTATCGAACTTCAGAACAAGGTCTGGAGATGACTTTGTTCTAGCTTAGCTTAGCGATATTTTCTGGAACAGATTTTATGGTATATCCTCTTCTTCAGAGTCCTGAAGTCATTTTACATTCTCACATGACTCTCAAACGTTTGCTGTGAACTTTTAGTTCTATGGAACCTCCTGTTCATCTCAATATTTATCGAGTCTGTTCATAAAAGAATTCATTTTTTTGGAGCACTATTTCATATCTACACTTTGGACATTGAAACTATGTATTCGTATATCCAACCTGGCTTTTTTTTTTGGTAAATTTTCTGGTATTACCTCGTTTCCTGCTCTCTGTGTATTTTCTTCCCACGTCTTGATTTCCTACTTTAACAAGAACAACAAGAACTATCTTCACCAAAATAAAGAGAGTCGATGAGTTGGTGAAATCCACATTCCCTTACCATGTTTTGAACTCATGACCAACTGATTACCAGGAGGCTTTCTTACTGATTGAGCCGACTTGAAACGTGTTGGGTCTTAACCAAAATATATCATATAGATACTTACAGCCTGAACTCATTCTAATAAATGATTACTTATAAAAAATTATGTTTTTTCATAGCTTTTTGTTTGTTATATAACCAATACAAAAGTTGCTATAAACATCTTCGGCCTAAGTAGAAGATCACCAAGTTGAAAACTTGAAACTGAAGAAACGTACGTTGATATTTTTGGTTGGCAGTTTCCAATTAATTAGGGATAATTAACTAATTCAACGAAATACCCCCTTGCCTTAGCATGGACAGTTGAGAACAGTCTACTCCCGTAGATAGAATGAAGGATTCAGTTTGGAATTCCCGGAACATTACCGAATACAACATACACCCAGGGAGTATTGCTGCTGAGTTTTTCAATTGGTCAACCCCAACACGACCTGCTGCTTAAGGATGCAGATTACACGACGGGTTCTATTGAGTGTCCGGCTAGACTTGACCCTTTTTGTTAATTCGTCTTTGTGAGTCCACTTATACCTTTTTTTGGTTGAATTCCACTGCTTAACCCAGGAATTGATATCACGGCCAACGACTAACCAACGCTTACAGCCACTGGGCCATTAATATGCAGCTTATAATTATAACAATTTCTCATCTCAGAAATCCAGATAGAAATTATTGTAGTTTTATTTTATGGAAGTTTTTCCGATTCAAGAAAGAAAGAAGAAACAGTGGGAAGCTTTGCTGCGCTGCATTAAATCTGAAGAAGAAAACAACCTGAGGCAGAACACGTTCGAGAAAAATCTGCCCAAAATGTAAACAAACCTATCTGCTAGAGTTGAACACCATTGCTACTTATTTTCCGACTGAAGATGTCTATAATTTTCCGGTACTGAACAGTGACAAAGTTCAGCAATCCAGGCCTAACAATGAAAGGAAAATCACCCAAATCCAATATTGTAAGCGTTGCTAGGACTGGGAAAAAATTATGTTTATCCCCATCACAGTCGAATGGTACACCTGAAAGGAGGCCGTAGAATAGATCGGTCAAACTGTCGTGTCAACAGCACAAACAATGAGAGAGTCAATCGTCTGGAAAACACTTTGGATCAAGATGAGTACTGCAGCTTTTGTGTATGTAATAGAATGTAAGACTCCTCAGTTTAGCTCCACTGGTAAGAGAGCCGCTTTCCAATCATATGGTCATGTTTTCAAAACACGGAAGGGAAATGTTAATTATATATAGAAACACAGACACGCGCATACACACACACACACATATATATATTTGGCCCAACGTGATAGGATAAACAAACTGTGAAGTGTTTACTCCCCTGAATTCGGCGAAGATTGTTCTTGTTGTTACAGGGTTGGGGACAAAGTCAACTCCAACTTGGACTAGAGCTTGACAGCATCAGTGAGGTAACCATGCTCCATTTTGTGAATAGATTGAAGGGACATCACTTCCTGGGATATCCAAGATATATCGCTCAGTTTCCAATGCGCTGGTATCATCATAGTTTTCTGATCTTTTCATCCAATGTTTCAAGGTGATTTCTCTCCTATGTACGTTGCCTTGTTCATATTTTGAGAGAAGATTTTCTTGTTTAAGTTCTATGTTTCAGCTCCTTAGATGATAATCAAGATGATGTACTGGTTGTAAACTCTTCTTTTCAAGACCGATTGGATACACTGGTGGGGCCAGGGCGGGAATGGTGAGGTTGATCCCCTCAGCTCAACTTCTTCAAGACAACCCTCGTAATTCTAGACTAGGACCTAGTGTTGCCAATTCAGCACGTTACGCGTTTTGACAGCGCAGGAATCCAGCGAGCAGTGCGATTTTTATCACATTTTTAGCGCCATTCTCATACAATCGCATCTCCCCCGATTCAGCCATTTTTAGCCATTTAGATGGTCATAAAATGGTTAAGAATATTTTCAGTGTTTTTTGACGTTTTTTATGCCTTTTCAAGGTTAATTTAACACAAAAAAGATTGCAGTACCACTTGGACACCCCTGCATCCTTTTTTTTAATTGACCACGCCACTGATGGGTATTCGTTTTCAAGAACTAGCTCTAACTTGCTCTACCAAGTCTTCACAATCTTTGTTTGATTTCTTTTGTTTGTTGTGTCACTGTCTTCGACGTATTAGTTGCGCACGACGTTGGTTCTTTTGTAGTGTATTTACTTCTTTCATTCACCGAGTCTTGCATTTGCATTAGAGATCTGGAAAGTTTTTGGCGTCGACGCAGAGGTGACTTAAGTCTATCCACTACTTTGTGCAAAAACAGGAGAAATTTACTAAAGAATTGATAAAACAATCCTTGTCTGTCGTCTTCAATAAAACCTACTTAAATGAAACGCCCCTGCATGAAAATATACGCTCATACACACGTATATATATATATATATATATATATATATATATATATATATATATATATATATATATATATATATAATAAGAGAGAGAGAGAGAGAGAGAGAGAGAGAGAGATAGAGAGAGAGAAAGAGAGAGAGAGAGAGAGAGTCTAGAAAGCTTTACAGCTTTAAACTCTAAACATTGGAATAGTTTTTCAATTTTTTTTGTGTCACTACAGTCACTGATTTCCCAATACCTGTTAATGTAATTTATACGATTTTCTTCAGTGTTTCTCCCTGTTTTACACATACTTTGTTATTATGTCTCAATGTATAAATTTTGTCTCGTTTGGATCATCTGCTGGTTATCATGTAACTGTTTTAAAAACAATGCAGTCATATAAATATGTCACCCCAGCGATGTTGATCGAACAACGCTTTCCTCTCTTATTATATAGTTTATGCCATACAGGTTGTTTGTCATTTTATGTAAGTTTTTATGTGTGTCGTATATTGTTATTATCTTACATTACAAATCATTTATTGTTTCAAACACACACACACACAAACCTACATACACAAGCACACTCACACACATACATGTATGTTTACGGAAGCGCAATACTATT